>JARQOD010000002.1:394446130-394493742 GCA_033576555.1 Oophaga sylvatica
TTTTCTAAATGGTCGGACAAAGCTTGCCAAGCTTTTTCCTCTTTGAAAAAATGTTTTGCTTCAGCACCCGTTCTCATCCAACCAGATGCATCACAGCCGTTCATTGTGGAGGTGGATGCGTCTGACGTAGGGGTGGGTGCTATATTGTCCCAGGGTCCGTCCCCTGGTAAATGGCATCCGTGCGCTTTCTTTTCTAAGAAATTGTCGTCCGCCGAAAGGAATTATGATATCGGCAATAGGGAACTTTTGGCCATTAAGTTGGCTTTTGAAGAATGGCGTCACTTTTTGGAGGGGGCAGTCCACCCGGTCACCGTCATTACTGATCACAAGAACCTGCTGTATTTGGAATCTGCTAAGCATCTGAATTCCAGACAAGCTCGATGGTCGTTGTTTTTTACCAGGTTTAATTTTGTTGTCACTTATCGCCCTGGATCTAAGAATGTTAAGGCGGATGCCTTGTCTCGCAGTTTCCCAGGGGCCGGGAAAATGGATGACCCGATTTCTATCCTTCAGGAGGGGGTGGTAGTGTCGGCTGTATGTTCTGAGCTTGAGGAGGAGGTGTTAGAGGCTCAGGGGGACGCCCCTGCAGGACCTCCAGGGAGACTGTTTGTCCCAAATCAGTTGAGACAAAAGGTTATTGAGGCACATCATAATTCTGCTTTAGCAGGACATCCAGGGAGTAAGGCTACTTTAGATCTCCTTTCTCGCCGGTTTTGGTGGCCTAACGTTAATAAAGATGTTTTAACTTTTGTCGCGTCCTGTGGGGTTTGTGCTCGCTCTAAGACCCCTCATACCCGTCCGTCTGGGACCCTCTTACCCTTGAAACTTCCGTAGCGTCCATGGACTCATTTGTCTATGGACTTCATCACGGACCTTCCTCAGTCGTCAGGGAAGACTGTCATACTGGTGGTTGTTGACAGGTTCAGTAAGATGGCACATTTCATTGCTCTTCCTGCCCTCCCTAATGCTAAAACTCTGGCGCAGGTGTTCATTGGGGAGATTGTGAGACTTCACGGGTTGCCTTCTGATGTGGTGTCAGATAGGGGGTCTCAGTTTGTGTCCAAGTTTTGGAGGGCATTTTGTTTACGTCGGGGGATGCAATTGTCATTTTCCTCGGCTTTTCATCCGCAGACCAATGGTCAGACAGAGCGTCTGAATCAAAGCCTAGAGACTTATCTTCGGTGTTTTGTCTCAGAAAACCAGGAGGACTGGTCTTCTTTCTTGCCTCTGGCAGAGTTCGCTCTTAACAACAGGCGGAGCGAGTCCACTGGTAAATCCCCGTTTTTTGGGGCATATGGTTTTCATCCCCAGTTTTGTACTTTCAATGGGGGGGGCCCTTCTGGGGTTCCTGAGGAGGAGCGTTTCTCGTCGTCACTTGCTTCAGTGTGGAGAGGTGTATTGAATAATCTGAGTGCTATGGGGAACCGTTATAAACGTATGGCTGATAGGAGGAGAGTTTCTGGTCCAGATCTTAATGTGAACGATCTGGTATGGTTGTCTACCAGTAATATAAAACTTAAAGTTCCCTCCTGGAAGCTGGGCCCCAGATTCATCGGGCCGTACAGGATCAGTTCCATAATTAATCCTGTGGCATTTCGTCTGGACCTCCCTCCTACGTTTAAAATTCATAATGTGTTCCACAAGTCATTACTTAAGAGGTACGTGGCACCAGTCATACCATCACCTCTACCTCCTCCTCCAGTGGTGGTCAATGGTAACTTGGAGTTTCAAGTGTCAAAGATCATTGACTCACGTCTGAATCGCCGGTCCCTTCAGTACTTGGTGCATTGGAAGGGGTATGGTCCAGAGGAGAGGACGTGGGTTCCTGCGTCTGACATTAACGCAGATCGTTTGGTGCGGACCTTCCACAGAACTCACCCGGGCAAACCTGGCCCTGAGGGTCCGGAGGCCCCTCGTAGAAGGGGGGATACTGTCATGTGTGCATCGCCACGAAGATCGTCGCGGTTGCACATTCTGACTTCTCACAGCTGAGTTGCTGTTTCTTTGTGTTTGGCAGTTAGGGAGTTAATTCTGTCTGTGCTCAGTTCTGGGACTGGGTGCAGTTTCTCCCGGCTGCAATTAATTATTTGTTGATTGGTTTCCTTTAAATCTCTGGTTGTCTGTTTGGGAGTTGCCAGTGAAATTCTTCATGCAAACCACAGATAGGATTGTATCTGTATAGACTTAAGTTAAAGAGCTCCTTAGTTGTTTTAAGCTCACCTTGCTTAGAGTTTAATATCCCAGATCATTTATGTTCCTTCTGTGTTTGAGTGTGTATGCAAGTCTGTGTTTTCTCCAGTCTGTCTTATATTTCTAATCTGTGTATTTAGCAGAGATCAGCCCATATCCCTTTGGTGGTAATCAGAATCCTTCTTAGGACTGATTACAGGGTTCAGGGACTGATAGGAGACAGGGTTAGGCTGGAGACTTGGACCTCTGAACCATTATCAGTACCTCCAAGGTGAGGGATTAGTTAGGACCCCAGTTTAGGGTCAGGTTAGACCCCCGGTCCTCTTCTTTCCTGTGACAGTGTATCAAGTCCTCAAGATTAATCCTGAGTTCAACGGATATCGTGTCAGGTAAATCTATTCTATATTTACATGCTGATGTTGCTAATCTATATGTTGTATAGAGTGTTGTTCTTTTAAGAATAGTTTACTGACATCGTACACATATCATAAGACCGCGTGACACAACCTTTCTCCCATTCATTTTCTTAAAAAAGAACCTCGTGCACTTTTCATCTTTCTCAAGATGTTCTATTTTGGTGCGATAGATGATTTCCTTCCCTTTTTCATCCATAACACGCTTTAATTCACTCTTTGTCTCAGCCAGCACATCAGACACATCCATCCCACTTTCTCCACGCTTCCTTAACCAGTCTATACGCCTGTTTAACCCCTTAATGTCCACTGACGTGCACAGTCCGCACGCAGTGGTAGTTCAGTGCCGACAGCTGTCCCAGACAGCTGACAGGCACATCAATCGGTGCGGGGACTTTTGCAGTCGGTCCCCGCACGTACAGCGCTGTGATTGGTCAGTCAATGTGACTAACCAAACACAGCAGCGATCAGGCAGAAGAGGCTGAAATTTCAGCCTCTTCTGCCCAATCGTGCAGGAGTTCAGTGCTGCAGTGCCCGAGCTTCCTGCACTGACAGCCAGGAGCGGCGCCCCCGCCGCCCCTGGCTGTTAACCCCCTGACTGCTGTTATCGAGCCCAGCGCTCAGGGGGACAGGCAGAGGGTCGGGAGCTCCCTCTGCCTTAGATCGGCGCCCTGCAATGTATTTGCAGGGCCCGATCTCTGCCTTGTTGACCCGGGGGTTGTCATGACAACCTCTGGGTCATCTAGCTACGGAAAGCCGCTGTGACCATGGCCACAGCAGCTTTCACTATAGGTACAATGCATTGCAATGCTAGAGCATTGCAATGCATTGTAACTGCAATCAAAAGTAAAAAAGTGAAAGTCCCTTATAGGGACAAGGTAAAAGAAAGCATTTTTTAAAAAAATTTGTAAAAAAATATTAAAAAATAATTTTAAAAAATTCCCTTAAAAAATACACATTTTTATGTAATAAAAAAACAAAAAACAAAAAAATACACATGTTTGGTATCGCCGCGTCCATAAAAATCCCATCTATAAAAGCGTAACCCTAGTTAACCCCTTCAGTGAAAGCCTTAAAAAAAACACAAAAAAGTAGTAAATTATACTTTTTCCAAGCGGTATCATTATACCGCTTGGAAAAAGTGCAATAACACGCGATCAAAAAGTGGGATATAAATAATCATGGTACCGCTGAAAACGTCATCTTGTCCCGCAAAAAACAAGCCGCTATACAGCATCATCAGTGAAAAAATAAACATTTTATAGCCCGCGGAATAAACTGATGCAAAAATAATTATTTTTCTATAAAATTTTTTATTGAGTAAAAAACGCCAAAACATAAAAAAATATATAAATGAGGTATCGCTGTAATCATAGTGACCCGAAGAATAAAGCTGCTTTATCAATTTTACCACACGCGGAACGGAGGAAAAAAAAAAACAATTCCTGAATTGCTGGTTTTTGTTCATTCTGCTTCCACAAAAATCGGATTAGGAAGCGATCAAAAAACGTTATTGTGGTGTTGTTGTGCAGATGAAGGGAACTCCAGAAGGCCACACAGAGATGCTGGATGGTAGGTTTAAACAGCCATACTTTATTTTCGTTCCTCTCTCCTGCTCCCCTTACCCAGGACTTCCTGCTCCTGCCTAGTCTCCTCCTCCCCATTACATCATTGTTACTAGGCAGAAACTGAAACAAGAATAACAGCAAGCCAATCACAGATATAGTAACAACATCACATCTCTCCTCTTCTCACCAAACAAAACAACATTATAACTGGATAACGGTCCAAAAGTTCACATTAGTACGAAGGATTTTTTTTTCTTTTTACTGCAGAACATAGTCCAAGAGGTGGGCTGGCGGTCTACGATTTTCCCTCGCTGGATAGCGGTGAGACATCACAGTCCCAGATGAACTTTCTGAGTCCCCTGAGGTATCCTCCCTTGGAACTGCTGAGCTCTGGGATCCGGCAGGACGTCATCGCTATCTGCCTCGTCTGTTTCTGGGACATAGTCGCAAAGTTTTTTAAAAGGGGACACGTTCCTTGTGACCTGGCGACCGTGATCTTGAGCAGTAACCATGGTGCCTTTGACTTGTGTGACCTGAAAGGGTTCAAGATAGTATTGTGATGCAAACTTGTCTCTAGGTCTTAGCCTTTTTACCAGGACCCAATCTCCCACCAATACTTCCAGTGGCTTGCAACGATGACTGCTCTTATCTGCATACCTCTTCATCTTCTGTTTGGATATGGCATCCTTAGTAGCAATTGGGGTTTGAACAGGGCTCTGCGGAACGCTCGGGAGTTTGACACGCATAGGCCTGTTGAACAGCGCAGTGGCAGGTGGTATCCCAGTAGTAGAATGGGGTGTAGCTCTGTACTGTCTAAGAAATCTGTGTAACTCTTGCTGTAAGTCCTTGTGCTCCATGGTAGCGATCCTCAAAGTTTTGTTGATTGATTGCATGAACAGTTCCACTTCACCATTGGCCTGAGGCCAGTAAGGAGTTATTTTCCTGTGAGTGAAACCAAGATAGGTTGCGAATGATCGAAAGTCTGTGCTATTAAAAGGTGGTCCATTGTCGGACTTCACTGTTTCCGGTATGCCATATGCCGAGAAGATCTTGTCTAATTTTGGTATAACAACCCTGGCAGAGGTTGTCGAAACATGTTCAATGACTGGGAACCTCGAATAGTCATCCATGACAACCAGCAGATAGGAGTGATCCGGTAAAACACAGAAATCAACACTAACAGCAGACCACGGGCCCTCTGGCAGGGGTGTCATTTGTAAGGGTGCGCGTCTATGGTCAATTGTAGTTGCTTGGCAAGGTATGCAATTTTCAATGAGTGCCTCTACTTTTTTGTCTAGTCCTGGAAACCAGACTTTCTCTCTCAGTAATTGCTTTGTTTTCACCACCCCTTGATGAGCCTCGTGGGCCAGATCCAGTACTCTGCTTTGAAGTTTCTGGGGTATCACCAACCGATTGTTACGCAACAGTAGATTTGAATCAGACACGGAGAGATCATGTCGTGCATTAAAGAAGGCTGTCAAGTAGGTTGTTTGATCCGGTGTTTGGAGGCGGGCTTCAGCAAGAAAATTGCTCCAATTTTTAGATCGAACAGTCTCTATAACTAACTGAAGTTGGTGATCGGAATCCACCGTTTGTTGTATTTCCTCCATAGTCATAGCTTTTGGCACAGAATGTGCAACAATAAAATTGATATGTTCCTCTGCAAGGATAGTTGCTGGGATGTCGTCCTTGGTAGTTTGTGGTGTTGGGTGTCTCGAAAAGTAGTCAGCCGGATTACCAGCTCCTGCCTCGTATCTCAACCGAAACTGGTAGTTCTGTAGGCGGAGCAACTAGCATTCAAGTCGTGGGGGAGGCTTTGAAGAATGTTTGTTGAAAAGCGGAATGAGCGGTTTGTGGTCGCTTATCACTGTGAATTTATGTCCCATAAGGTACAGATGAAAATGAAGGCATCCCCACACAACCGCAAGAGCTTCCCTTTCAGTTTGTGAATAGAGTTGTTCTGTCTCTGTTAAGGCTTTGCTTGCATAGGAAATGGTAGAAACGTTGCCTTCTTGGACACTTGTGTGAGAATTGCACCCAGGCCCACCGGATTAGCGTCCACGATCAGCTCTGTGGACTTTAGAGGGTCAAAATAGGCCATGACGGTGTCGCCAGTCAGACCGGACTTCATGGAATCGAATGCTGCTTGGTGTTCAGTAGTCCATGTCCAAGGAGTGTCTTTTTTCGTGAGTAGTCGCAGGGGTTCGGAGATCGTGGCCAGATCAGGCATAAATCGCCCACAGTACGTGACTAGTCCTAGAAAACTGCGAACCTCTGACACATTTTGAGGTTGGTTAGCTGACTTTATGGCAGCAACTTTCTGAGGATCTGCTGAAACTCCTTGCTCCGAAAAGATATATCCAAAGAAGCTTAATGACTTTTGGTTAAACTCACATTTTGACGGATTGACAGTTAGATTGCAGGCTTGCAGTCTCTGAAACACTTGCTCTAAGTGACTGTCATGCTCCTCTTGGGTTGTACCATATATAAGAATGTCATCACTGACGTTTAGAACTCCTGCTATTCCAGATAGAACCTGACTGATAACGTTCTGAAATATTTCTGCCGCAGATGAGATACCAAAGTTCAACCTCTTGAATCGTCGTAAGCCCACATGGGTACTAAAAGTTGTAATGTACCTGGAATCTGGATGCAACTCAAGTTGATGATAACCTGATTTTAAATCAATTTTAGAAAATACTTTTGCACCATTCAGGTCTGTGATAATGTCATCAATAGTGGGCGTGATGTGCCTTTCTCTTTGAATAGCCAAATTGGCATGCCGCATATCCACACATAGCCGGATTTTACCAGGCTGCTTTGGTTTTGGTGCAACAACAATGGGCGATACCCAAGGAGCCTTCAACTCGTTCAACAACATCAGACGCTTCCACATCCTGCAGTTCTTGCTCCACAAGTTTGCGGACATGAAATGGGATGCGCCTGTGAGGTTGAACAGACGGCTGTATTGACTGGTCAATATGCAATTTTATCTGAACGTCTTTTAGCTTACCGAGACCTTTAAAGAGATTGGGGTATCTCTGTATGATGTGTTGGGCCGAAGGACCTGTGACGCTATTGACCAGGTTGACCAGACCCAGAGATATAGCACTCCTGCAGCTGAGAAGCGTGTCTGCGGAGCACTCTACTACATATACAGTGTCGGTGATGGACTTCCCGTCAGCTGCAAGTTCTGACTGAAATTTGCCACACAGGGGTAGTGCAGATGCTGAACCATAAGGAAAAATCTTTAGGCTAGTGCTTTGTAGAGCAGGTCTGTTCGGGAGTTGGCTATAGACTGCACGGCTGATGACGTTTACTGATGCCCCCGTGTCTACTAGGGCTTCCACCGGACTACCATTTATCAGGATAAGTCGCCTTGGACTGATAAGTGCATGCAGTGTTTGAGATCCCTCTGCAGTCACTGAGAATAGATAAGTACTGTGAGGCTTGTCAGTAAGCTGCAGCGTTTGGATTTTCTGTGACCTGGGTTGTACTGTGGAATGAGGGGATTGTGGTTTGGATCTACACACTTTTGCAAAATGGTTTTGTATTCCACAATTATGGCAGGTCCCCCCTTTTGCTGGGCAGACATTCTGGTGAGGATACGACCCTCCGCAGTTGTAGCAAGTTGCCCCCTGCATACGAGGCACAGGCGGTCTCTGTGTCAGCTTTGCTATACAAGATGGTGCTTCCGCCTCGCACTCAATATTCTCTATGAGTTTAGCTTGTTTTTCGGCGGTATCATTTACACGTGCTGTTTCAAGCAGTTTTGCTAAAGTCATGGTGGGATCTCTGAGTGCTTGTCTCCGTAACTTAGAGGAGATGCAGCCTTGTAAAATCTGCATTTGGATCTCTTTGTCGACATCTGTAAATTAACAGTAAGCTGCAAGGTGCCGTAGTCGGACATGATATTCATCAATGCTTTCTGTTGCTGACTGCTTTAATTGTCTAAACTTGAAGATTTCAAATGCTGCATTTCTGTGTGGGGAGAAATACTTGCTTAATGCTGCCTTACTGAGCTCATAGTCTTTATGTTCTCCTGTATTAGGCAGAGTAGTGAAGATATCATAGACTTGTTCCCCTGCATAATGTAATAGCATGGCTTTCTTCCTGGTATCATCTGATATGTTCATGGCTTGTAGGAATATATCAAAACGCTTCAGCCATTTCTCCCAACATGCTGCTAGGTTAGCTGGGACTGATGCACATCAAAAGCAGGGAAGGCAGGTAAACAGGCCATTGTTGTAGAGCTGAAATACCTTTAGCTGATGATGAACGCTTCCTCGTCGCCAGTTGTGGTGTTGTTGTGCAGATGAAGGGAACTCCAGAAAGCCACACAGAGATGCTGGATGGTAGGTTTAAACAGCCATACTTTATTTTCGTTCCTCTCTCCTGCTCCCCTTACCAGGACTTCCTGCTCCTGCCTAGTCTCCTCCTCCCCATTACATCATTGTTACTAGGCAGAAACTGAAACAAGAATAACAGCAAGCCAATCACAGATATAGTAACAACATCACAGTTATGTGCCCGAATATGGTACCAATAAAAACGTCAGCTCATCCCGCAAAAAATAAGCCGACAGATAACTCTGTCGGCCGAAATATGGAAAAATTATAGCTCTCAAAATACGGCGATGCAAAAATTTCTTACCAAAAATTCTTCCAAATAAAAGCATTTTTTAGTGTGTGACAGAAGCTAAACATGAAAAAAGGGTATAAATCTGGTGTCGCTTATAATCGCACCGACCCGAAGAATAAAGTCGCCTAATCACTAGTACCGCACGAGGAACGGCGTAAAAAAGAAAACCAATTCTTCACCTTTTGTGGATTTGTTCATTCTGCTTCTCAAAGATCGCAGTAAGGCGATCACAGTGGTTCCCCCCCACATATGGGGTATCAGCGTACTCAGGACAAATTTCACAATAGCTTTTGGGGTCCTATTTCTCCTGTTACCCTTATAAAAATAAAAATTTGGGGGCAAAAAGATTATTTTTGTGGAAAAAAATATGATTTTTTTATTTTCACGGCTCTACGTTATAAACTTCTGTGAAGCCCTTGGGGGTTCAAAGTGCTGACCACAGATCTAGATAAGTTCCTTGGGGGGTCTAGTTTCCAAAATGGTGTCACTTGTGGGGGGTTTCTACTGTTTAGGCACACCAGGGGCTCTCCAAACATGAGATGACACCCGCAGACCATTCCATCAAAGTCTGCATTTGAAAATGGCGCTTCTTCCCTTCCGAGCTCTGCCATGCATCAAAATAGTGGTTTACCCCCACATACGGGGTATCATCGTACTCAGGACAAATTGCAAAATAACTTTTGGGGTCCTGTTACCCTTTGGAAAATAAAAATTGGAGGTGGAAAGATCATTTTTGTGGAAAAGATATGATTTTTTAATTTTACGGCTCTACGTTATAACCTTCTGTGAAGCTCTTGGGGGTTCAAAGCTCTCACCACACATCTAGATAAGTTTCTTGGGGGGTCTAGTTTCCAAAATGGGGTCACTTGTGGGGGGTTTCTACTGTTTAGGCACATCAGGGGCTCTAGTTTCCAAAATGGGGTCACTTGTGGGGGGTTTCCACTGTTTAGGCTCACAGGGACTCTCCAAATGCGACATGGCGTCCAATCTCAATTCCAGCCAAAAAAGTCAAATGGCGCTGCTTCCCTTCCGAGCTCTGCCATGCGCCCAAATAGTGGTTTACCCCCACATATAGGGTATCGGCGTACTCAGGACAAATTGCACAATAACTTTTTGGGTCCTTTTATCCTTTGGAAAATAAAAATTGGGATGAAAAGATCATTTTTGTGGAAAAAATATGATTTTTTAATTTTACGGCTATACGTTATAACCTTCTGTGAAGCCCTTGGGGGTTCAAAGCTCTCACAACACATTTAGATAAGTTCCTTGGGGGGTCTAGTTTCCAAAATGGGGTCACTTGTGGGGGGTTTCCACTGTTTAGGCACATCAGGGACTCTCTAAATGCGACATGGCGTCCAATCTCAATTCCAGCCAAAAAAGTCAAATGGCGCTGCTTCCCTTCCGAGCTCTGCCATGCGCCCAAATAGTGGTTTACCCCCACATATGGGGTATCAGCATACTCAGGACAAATTGCGCAATAACTTTTGTGATCCTCTTATCCTTTGAAAAATAAAAATTGGGGGTGAAAAGATCATTTTTGTGGAAAAAATATGATTTTTAAATTTTACGGCTCTACGTTATAACCTTCTGTGAAGCCCTTGGGGGTTCAAAGTGCTCACCACAGATCTAAATAAGTTCCTTGGGGGGGTCTAGTTTCCAAAATGGTGTCACTTATGGGGGGTTTCCACTGTTTAGGTACATCAA
Organism: Oophaga sylvatica; assembly: GCA_033576555.1. Taxonomy (NCBI): domain Eukaryota; kingdom Metazoa; phylum Chordata; class Amphibia; order Anura; family Dendrobatidae; genus Oophaga; species Oophaga sylvatica. Next base: position 394,456,647 of record JARQOD010000002.1, read on the forward strand.
GGACTCTCCAAATGCGACATGGTGTCCGCTCTCGATTCCAGCCAATTTGACTTTCAAAATCTCAAATGATGCTCCTTACATTCTGAGCACTGCGTGCACCTAAAGATTAGTTTTTCCCCACACATGGGGAATCGGTGTACTCAGGAGAAATTGTACAACAAATATTGTGGTTCATTTTCTCCTCATACCCTTGACAAAATTTAAAAAATTGTGTCGAAAGAAAAATTTTGGGAAAAAAAGTAAAATTTTCATTTTTTCCTTCCACACTGCTTCAATTCTTGTGAAGTACCTAAAGGTTTAATAAACTTCTTGAATGTGGCTTTGAACACCTTGAGGGGTGCAGTTTTTAGAATGGCGTCACTTTTGGGTATTTTCTGTCATATTGACCCCTCAAATTCACTTCAAATGTGAGGTGGTCCCTAAAAAAATGGTTTTGTAAATTTTGTTGGAAAAATGAGAAATTGCTGGTCAACTTTTAACACTTATAACTTCCTAACAAAAAAAATTTTGGTTCCAAAATTGTGCTGATGTAAAGTAGACATGTAGGAAATGTTATTTATTAACTATTTTTTGTGACATATCTCTCTGATTTAATGGCATAAAAATTAAAAGTTTGAAAATTGCAAAATTTTCAAAATTTTTGCCATATTTCCGTTTTTTTCATAAATAAACGCAAGTTATATCGAAGAAATTTTACCATTATAATGAAGTGCAATATGTCACGAGAAAAAATTCTCAGAATCGCCAAGATCCGTTGAAGCCTTCTGGAGTTATAGCACATAAAGAGACAGTGGTCAGAAATGTAAAAATTGGCCTGGTCATTAACCTACAAAATGGCTTTGGTCGTTAAGGGGTTAAATCATTAAATCTGTTCGATAAATAGCAGCTTTTTTATAGCCCCATTTTTTGAAGAATTTTTTGCAACACACCTTAACCCAGTCCCACCATTCCAGCACACACGCAAAATCCCTCTTATATACTCTCCACTCTTTATACTTTATTTTTGATTCATTCATCACATCCTCATCATCTAACAATCTTACATTCAGCTTCCAAACCCCACCCCCATACACACGGTCATCAGAAAAAGGTACAGCATTTTGTTCAAAATTCATACACAACATATTTTTGGAAAACAACATTTTATCTATTTTGGATGCAATACCACCCCTATCAGCATGGTATGTTTGTGGTGGTGGGATGCCAAATTTCAGAGCAGCAGCATCTAGAAGGGAAAAATCAGAAATAAGATTGGATAATTCTTACCAGTTATGTCACAATTCCCTTCTGTGATGCAATTTAAGTCTCCAACTAAAACTAGGCATTTTGCCTGGAAGAAACAAACTGAATTTTTCCAAAGAGCCAGACGCCCCTTTTTCCTGTCGTTTCCTGATGGACAGTACACATTAATAATTCTAGCCCGCCACCCCCTATAGCTAACATGTGCAATTATACATCTACCCACCTCTACCACCGTGTAGCTATCTAAAGTAATCTCCGTTACCCATTAATATCCCTACACCATCATTCCTATTAACACATGAGCCAGACCATACATGCTGACCATAAGGCCAGTCCTTATCGCTTGGAGCGTCCACAATCCTACATTCCTGAAGACAAAAAAGATGTGAGCATTCATCTGTTTAATATAATCTAGGACGATTGCCCTCTTGGATTTAGATCTAATTTGCCTGACATTCAGGGACGCAATGCCCCAACCAGCTTGGGGAGCCATAACATGATGGTGTTATTTACATGACGACAAACAGGCCACTTCTTCTTCAGCCATTTTCGTCTTCCATCTGGAACTGCAACTCCCCGAATCTGTTTACGTCTGAGGGAATGCCTAAAAGAACATTGGTGTCAGGAGAGAAGACATTCTGAGGGTAACTACGTTCACTCACCGGACTTAAACAAACTTCACCGACGTCTGCCCAATCCGTTCTGGGCTTCTTACAGGAAGTTCCAGGCTCCTCCTCCTCCTCAGAAGGCCTTGCAAGAGTGAAGTCACCTTGACCTCCAACACTGGTCAACTCCTCCTCAGTAGCTAACCAACATATACTGGGGGTATTACCAAGAGCACCATCCAACTCCACCTCCCCACAGACATCAGACTGATGAGGGAGCTCACATTCAAACTCAGCAAGTTCCAAACCTGCCACCTCTGGGCTGGGAGACTCTATTTGGGGCAGGGCCTCCTCATGTGCATCCATGATTTCAGGTTCCTCAATAAGATCCGGGTCTGTAACCTGTGGAATGTCAACAATATCAACAGGGGGCGCAGCTGCCCCACCTGTGACTTCAGCATAAGACCTAGGACTGATCCTGGCCTTACAATCCCGATACTTATGGCCCTCCTCACAACAAGCATTACACATAACAGGATTTGTGCAGTCTTTTGCCATATGGCCGGAACCATTGCAATTCCTACAAGTTGGCATGTCCTTGCAACTATCCTGGGTATGCCCGAAATTTTTACACCTCCTGCAATACATTGGGGCATCTGGAAAAAACAAAAAAACACTATTTTTCCCAAGTGAAAAATTAAGAGGGGGGTAATGGATGCCTCCCAGGCCTTGGGGATCCATCCCAATTCTCACAAAAAATTTGAACTTCCCGGTCCAGAGCCCTTCTCCATTCAGGACCCTGTGGGAGTACTGAACATAAATGCAATGTCTTTTCAAAAATAAAGTAATGTCCTCCAGGGAAACAAAAGGGTTGTGCATGAAAACCTCAAGTGGGATATCCCCCTTAGAGTACAGCACAGTAAAGGTAAGTCCTTCCAGCAAAGGATTTGCATCTCTATTTTTCAGGGCAGTAAACAAATTCTGGCAAGCCGCCAGAGAAGATAGCACTAGCACATACCTGCCTTCCCTCCTGAACTCCTGCAGGCATATTATATCGGACTTCCGAATCTTCAGGATGTCATAAAACACCATGTTGACCAAATATCCCAGGGAAAAATGCAACTTCTTATCTTCAGCAATATCAATCCGGAATCCATTTTTGACCCGGCTATCACCGGTCCCAGAGAATTGAAGTTGGACTCCCATCGTCCACAACTCCAAGGATCTTCTCCCTGAATCCTCCTGGCTATCTCCCAAAAGCAGCAACCGGCTTAAGCCACCGAAGTGGCGATGCCGGAAGGCCAAGAAACAGCACTCAAGGTATCCAGGACACTTTGCTCCTCGTCAGTGCAAAGCGGAGATCTGGTTTGGCTGTGTGAGAGGCGTCAGACCATTATCCAAGAAGTATCGTCTCTCCTTGCGGAGATCGACATGCTAATCAAGCCACAATGCTCCTCTGGGAAATATGCTAATTATGTAAATTGTCTCTTCAGAGAGGAAGAGAGCTAGAACTCTAGTGCCACCTATTGGAAGGGAGCAATCCTACAAGTCAATGTTGACCCTTTAACGAGCCTTGTCACATGACCTAGGATAATAGCCAAACCAGAATCTCAATTTGCAGACACTGTGTTTCGGGGTACTGCCCCTCGTCAGTGCAAAGTTTGGCTATTATCCTAGGTCATGTGACAAGGCTCGTTAAAGGGTCAACATTGACTTGTAGGATTGCTACCTTCCAATAGGTGGCACTAGAGTTCTATCTCTCTTCCTCTCTGAAGAGACAATTTGCATAATTAGCATATTTCCCAGAGGAGCATTGTGGCTTTAAGTCTCCTCATCTCGGCATGCTTAGCATGTCGATCTCCGCAAGGAGAGACAATACTTCTTGGATAATGGTCTGACGCATCTCACACAGCCAAACCAGATCTCCGCTTTGCACTGACGAGGTGCAAAGTGTCCTGGATACCTTGAGTGCTGTCTCTTGGCCTTCCAGCATCGCCACTTCGGTGGCTTAAGCTGGTTGCTGCTTTTGGGAGATAGCCAGGAGGATTCAGGGAGAAGATCCTTGGAGTTGTAGACGATGGGAGTCCGACTTCAATTCTCTGGGACCGGTGATAGCCGGGTCAAAAATGGATTCCAGATTGATATCGCTGAAGATAAGAAGTTGCATTTTTCCCTGGGATATTTGGTCAACATGGTGTTTTATGACATCCTGAAGATTCGGAAGTCCAATATAATATGCCTGCAGGAGTTCAGGAGGGAAGGCAGGTATGTGCTGGGGCTATCTTCTATGGCGGCTGGCCAGAATTTGTTTACTGCCCTGAAAAATGGAGTTGCAAATCCTTTGCTGGAAGGACTTACCTTTACTGTGCTGTACTCTAAGGGGGATATCCCACTTGTGGTTTTCATGTACAACCCTTTTGTTTCCCTGGAGGACATTATTTTTGAAAAGACATTGCATTTATGTTCAGTACTCCCACAGGGTCCTGAATGGAGAAGGGCTCTGGACCGGGAAGTACAAATCTTTTGTGAGATTTGGGAAGGATCCCCAAGGCCCGGGAGGCATCCATTACCCCCTCTTAATTTTTCAATTGGGGAAAAATAGTGTTTTTTTGTTTTTTTCTAGATGCCCCGATGTATTGCAGGAGGTGTAAAAATTTCGGGCATACCCAGGATAGTTGCAAGGACATGCCAACTTGTAGGAATTGCAATGGTTCCGGCCATATGGCAAAAGACTGCACAAATCCTGTTATGTGTAATGCTTGTTGTGAGGAGGGCCATAAGTATCGGGATTGTAAGGCCAGGATTAGTCCTAGATCTTACACTGAAGTCACAGGTGGGGCAGCTGCGCCCCCTGCTGCTGTTGTTGACATTCCACAGGTTACAGACCCGGATCTTATTGAGGAACCTGAAATCATGGATGCACATGAGGAGGCCCTGCCCCAAACTGAGTCTCCCAGCCCAGAGGTGGCAGGTTCGGAACTTGCTGAGGTTGAATGTGAGCTCTCTCATCAGTCTGATGTCTCTGGGGAGGGGGAGTTGGAGGGTTCTCTTGGTAATCCCCCCAGTATATCTTGGTTAGCTACTGAGGAGGAGTTGACCAGTTGTGGAGATCAAGGTGACTTCACTCTTGCAAGGCCCTCTGAGGAGGAGAAGGAGCCTGGAACTTTCTGTAAGAAGCCCAGAACGGATTGGGCAGATGCCGGTGAAGTTTGTTTAAGTCGGTGAGTGAACGTAGTTACCCTCAGAATGTCTTCTCTCCTGACACCAATGTTTTCTTAGGCATTCCCGCAGACGTAAACAGATTCGGGGAGTTGCAGTTCCAGATGGAAGACGAAAATGGCTGAAGAAGAAGTGGCCTGTTTGTCGTCATCTAAATAACACCATCATGTTATGGCTCCCCAAGCTGGTTGGGGCATTGCGTCCCTGAATGTCAGGCAAATAAGATCTAAATCCAGCAGGGCAATCGTCCTAGATTATATTAAACAGATGAATGCTCACATCTTTTGTCTTCAGGAATGTGGGATTGTGGACGCTCCAAGCGATAAGGACTGGCCTTACGGTCAGCATGTATGGTCTGGCTCATGTGTTAATAGGAATGATGGTGTAGGGATATTAATGGGTAACAGGGAGATTAGTTTAGATAGCTACACGGTGGTAGAGGTGGGTAGATGTATAATTGCACATGTTAGCTATAGGGGGTGGCGGGCTAGAATTATTAATGTGTACTGTCCATCAGAAAAGGACAGGAAAAAGGAGCGTCTGGCTCTGTTAGGGTCTGCGGAACGCACCAAATATAAGATGTGGAGAGGTGTGTTCGCAGCCCGGGGTCCACCGTGCAGGCGGAGCCTGCTGCTAGTAAAATGGCGTAAGAAGCAAACTCTGTTATCCCGCAGAGTCGCCAACATAAACGCCGCAACGCGCTGTGGCAATAAGTGCGAACTCTGTTACTCCACAGAGCCGCTAGAAGGAGAGCCGCAGCGCTATATGGCGATGTGTGCGAACTCACTAAACACAACTGAGTCGCAAAGAAAACACGCTAGGGCGCTGTCTAGCGTTGAAAGCAAACCCTGTTACGTCACAGGGCCGCTGAGAAAAAGTGCTGTGTCCTGTCAGGCTCTCAGGTACACAGTTAAGTGCTAAGCGTACATAAAGCGTGATCATGTGCTAATGTCCTCGCGGGAGTCACCCGCAATCTATGGCGTCTGAACGCCAGACCCTGAATACGGCAATCAAAACTCCTCACCGGTTATGCCGGTAATCTAGGGCATCTAGGACGCCGACCCTGACCAGCTAGCACACCAAACTCCTCACCGATTAAGTCAGTATTCTAGTGGCTTATTTCAGCCGGGTCCCTAACCACACACACACATGACCACACTGGCGCATAGCATACAATGGTTGATATTAGCGCATGGCGGCCCAGCCATGCTACCCTTTTATAGTAACAGCTACAGGACCTGCCAGAAACAAGGACCAATGAAGCCTGTTCCAAAACAACAGTAGTCACAGGACCTTCCTGGCAGACCAATAGGAGCTGCTGCAGTACCTGAGCATGTGACCCCTGATCTCCAATGAGAGATCTCACTCTGGGCATGCTCAGAAGGGAAAACGCAGGACTTTGTCCCAAAGACGTCTGCTCCAGCACTGGCTATAATAGCAGATCCAGGAAAGGCAGCAGCAAGTCACTGCACAGTACTGGAGTGGGCAAGACACTTGGACCCACGTCTCTGCAGAGCAGGCTCCACTGCGGCCGGAGATGAATGGGAGACCGCAGCGGGGCTGGTTCGAGACTCCCCTTGTGCAGCAGCGGGAACTCGAACCCTAAAATTACCCCCCCTCCTAGGGCCCCCCCTTCTCTGGGCCTCGCTGCGCTCAAAGGCAGCGATGAGCTGCGGAGCGTGAACATGCTCGGCAGACTCCCAGGACCTATCCTCAGGCCCATAACCCCTCCAATCCACCAAATAAAATTTTTTGCCTTGTACCACCTTGTACCCAACAATGGCATTCACCTCATGATCGTCGGTAGATGAACCCGACGTCCCGGCAGATGACTCGGAAAACCGGGAAATGGCCACGGGTTTCAGGAGGGACACGTGAAAGGTGTCAGTGATACTAAGGCGAGGCGGAAGGGCTAGGCGGTAAACCACCGGGTTCACCTGCTCAAGAACCTTAAAGGGGCCCAAAAAGCGAGGTGCCAACTTGGTGGACTCTACACGTAGCCTGATGTTTCAGGCAGAAAGCCACACTAGGTCACCCGGAGCAAATGTAGGAGCGGGGCGCCGATGGGCATCGGCCGAAGACCTCATCCTCTCTTTGGAGGCCTGAATGGCATCCTGTGTGCGGTCCCAAATGTCCCGTGCCTCCACAGCCCAGTCTGCCACCCTGGAATCGGCGGAAGACACGGGCATGGGCACTGGTACCCGCGGATGCTGACCGTAGTTCAGGAGGAATGGGGTCTGTCCGGTGGAGTCAGCCACAGCATTATTTAAAGCGAACTCAGCCCACGGTAGCAAGGATGCCCAGTCATCCTGCCTGGCAGAGACAAAATGTCGCAAGTATGTGACCAAGGTCTGGTTGGCCCTCTCTACCAACCCATTCGTCTCGGGATGGTATGCAGAGGAGAGATTCAACTCAATGCTGAGTAAACGACACAGCTCTCTCCAGAACCGAGACGCAAACTGGGGACCTTGATCACTGACAATTTTGTCTGGCGTACCGTGAAGGCGGAAAATATGCCTAATGAATAATGCTGCCAAGGCCCGTGCAGACGGTAACCGTGGTAACGGCACTAAGTGCACCATTTTGGAGAAGTGGTCGGTTATCACCCAGATGATGGTGCAGCCCCGAGACTTGGGTAAGCCCACCACAAAATCCATCCCGACCATCTCCCAAGGCCTGTCTGCCACCGGTAAAGGGAAAAGTAACCCAGCTGGCCGTTGTCGAGGGGACTTATTCTTGGCGCAGGAGACGCACGCCTGAACGTATTCCCTGACGTCACGGGCCATCTACGGCCACCAGTATGTTCTCGCCAGCAACTCAGAAGTCCTTTTTGTCCCAAAATGTCCACCCACCCTGGACGAATGTGCCCAAGAGAGTACTTCCAGTCGCAAATTGATGGGCACAAAAGTCTTGCCCGGAGGCACAGACTCAAGCGAAACCGGAGCCACCGTTCTTAGGCTTTCTGTGGGGACAATAAGCCGAGGCTCCTCCTCCACCTCCTCAGAGGACACCACGGAGCGGGATAGAGCGTCTGCGTCAGCGCGAATGTTCTTCTCACCGGAGAAGAAATGGAGGGTGAAATGGAACCGGGAGAAAAACAAGGACCATCTGGCCTGACGGGAATTTAGCCGCTGGGCTGTCTGCAAATACACCAAGTTCTTGTGGTCCGTGAATACTTGGAAGGGGAAGCGAGCCCCCTCCAGAAGATGTCTCCACTCGGAGAAGGCCAACTTCATAGCCAGTAACTCCCTGTCCCCGATGGAATAATTCCTCTCTGCTGGTGTAAAGGTCTTGGAAAAGAAGAAGCAGGGATGCTTCCGACCCTGGGCATCCTTTTGAAAGAGGGCTGCTCCAGCACCAACAGAAGAGGCATCCACCTCTAAGATAAACGGTTTATCGACATCGGGGCGATGTAAGATGGGAGCACTGGCGAAATGCGACTTGATGGAGGAGAACGCCTTTGTGACCTCCTCTGACCACAACTTGGGATTAGCTCCCTTCTTGGTGAGGGCTACCAAGGGAGCTACCAAAGTAGAGAAGTGTGGAATGAATTGGCGATAGTAGTTAATGAACTCCATAAAGCGCTGCACCGCCTTAAGAGAGTGGGGTTCTTGCCAATCCATCACAGCCTGTAGTTTGGTAGGATCCATAGCCAATCCCTGGGTGGAGATGATATAGCCCAGGAAAGGTAGAGACTCCTGCTCAAACATGCACTTCTCCAACTTCACATATAGGGAATTTGCTCGCAAGAGGTCGAAGACCTTGCAGATATCTCTCCGGTGGGAGGCCATATCTGGAGAAAAGATGAGAATGTCATCCAGATAGACTACCACCGATGTGGTCAACATATCCCGGAAGATGTCATTCACAAAGTCTTGGAAGACAGCTGGGGCGTTACAGAGCCCAAAGGGCATTACCAGATATTCATAATGCCCATCCCTGGTGTTAAATGCCGTCTTCCATTCGTCCCCCTCACGGATGCGAATCAGGTTATACGCACCCCGCAGGTTTAACTTAGTAAATACCCTTGCTCCCCGAAGCCTGTCAAAGAGCTCAGAGATTAGCAGCAAAGGATATTTATTTTTCACGGTGATAGCTTTGAGACCCCTATAATCAATGCACGGACGTAATTCTCCGTTCTTCTTCTGAACAAAGAAGAACCCCGCTCCCGCTGGTGACACCGGCCTCCTAATGAATCCCCTTGCCAAGTTCTCCTGAATATATTGGGACATGGCCTCTGTCTCAGGAAGAGAAAGGGGATAAACCCTTCCTCTAGGAGGCTCAGCTCCAGGCAAGAGGTCGATAGGACAGTCATAGGGGCGATGAGGCGGAAGAGTCTCCGCAGCCTTCTTCGAGAAAACGTCGGCATAAGACCAATAGACCTTGGGAAGAGGAGAGAGGTCTATGGGTATCTCAGTGGTGTTGACCTGCACGCTGTCCCTAATGCATCTGCCTTTACATAAATTACCCCAACCCAGAATTCTCCCTGAAGACCACTCAATATGGGGAGAGTGGTGGCGGAGCCAGGGTAATCCCAACAAAACCTCATCTATACCCTCAGGGAGGATAAAAAATGATATATTCTCCTGATGGGAAGGAGACATAGACAAGGTGAGTGGGACAGACTGATGGGTGATTTGTGAGGGCAGAATTGCTCCGTTCAATACCCGTACCGATACTGGTTCAGCCAGCAACACCAAAGGCATGGTGTGGCGAGAAGCAAAGGAGGATGACATAAAATTCCCCTCTGCCCCAGAATTCACACACAGCTTGACGGGTAGGGTGGTAGAACCGTGGGTAATTATCCCCTTGAGGAGCACTTTAGGGGCAAAACTCATGGCGTCCAGTGACCCTGTTCCTACGGTTACTGGGCGCGACCGTTTATTCAGCCGCTGTGGACATCGGTTGGCGAAATGTCCCTGCTGCTGGCAAATATAACAAATCGGGGATGGACGAGTGACCCGAGATTTAGATCCTGCAGGAGCAACCTCCTGAAGGTCGGGCGCCTGAACGGGCGACTCCAGAGGGGTGGTGAAGGTTGGAGCCAACCGAACCCTCTGCCTACACTGGGCACGTTCCAGCCTCCGCTCGTGGAAACGGAGGTCGACGCGGGTGGAAATAGCGATAAGCTTCTCCAGTGTGGCAGGAATCTCTCTGGTAGCCAAGGCGTCTTTCACATGACCTGCCAGTCCTCTCCAGAACACGGGAATGAGGACTTTATCTGGCCACTCTAATTCCGAGGCCAGAGTCCGAAATTGGACAGCAAACTGGCTGACCAAAGCCGAACCCTGGTACTTGCCAGCAGTTTGAGCGCCGTATCGTGGGTGATCTGAGGTCCTAGAAAAACCTTTTTCAGAGCCTCCAGAAAACGAGAAGCACTCCGCACCACACGGTCGTCGCGCTCCCACAGCGGCGTTGCCCACTCCAACGCTCTGCCCGACAGAAGAGCTATCACAAAGCCCACTTGTGCCCGATCCGTGGGGAAACGTGCAGCCAGAAGCTCGAGGTGTATGGAGCACTGACTCACAAATCCCCGACATTGCTTGCTGTCACCAGCAAACTTGTCTGGAAGCGGGAGGTGGGACAATGTAGGGACAGAGGTGGCAGAGGACAAACTAGCTGCAGCTACGCTAGCAGCCTGAACAGCGACTGCGGTAACATCCACAGCTGAGGTTGTGCGCTCAAGAGCTGCCAACCTACCCTCCAGCTGCTGGATGTACAGCTGTAAACGCTGTTCATCCGCCATTTTACTAGCCAGACCTTGGCGCTAATATTATGTTAGGGTCTGCGGAACGCACCAAATATAAGATGTGGAGAGGTGTGTTCGCAGCCCGGGGTCCACCGTGCAGGCGGAGCCTGCTGCTAGTAAAATGGCGTAAGAAGCAAACTCTGTTATCCCGCAGAGTCGCCAACATAAACGCCGCAACGCGCTGTGGCAATAAGTGCGAACTCTGTTACTCCACAGAGCCGCTAGAAGGAGAGCCGCAGCGCTATATGGCGATGTGTGCGAACTCACTAAACACAACTGAGTCGCAAAGAAAACACGCTAGGGCGCTGTCTAGCGTTGAAAGCGAACCCTGTTACGTCACAGGGCCGCTGAGAAAAAGTGCTGTGTCCTGTCAGGCTCTCAGGTACACAGTTAAGTGCTAAGCGTACATAAAGCGTGATCATGTGCTAATGTCCTCGCGGGAGTCACCCGCAATCTATGGCGTCTGAACGCCAGACCCTGAATACGGCAATCAAAACTCCTCACCGGTTATGCCGGTAATCTAGGGCATCTAGGACGCCGACCCTGACCAGCTAGCACACCAAACTCCTCACCGATTAAGTCAGTATTCTAGTGGCTTATTTCAGCCGGGTCCCTAACCACACACACACACATGACCACACTGGAGCATAGCATACAATGGTTGATATTAGCGCATGGCGGCCCAGCCATGCTACCCTTTTATAGTAACAGCTACAGGACCTGCCAGAAACAAGGACCAATGAAGCTTGTTCCAGAACAACAGTAGTCACAGGACCTTCCTGGCAGACCAATAGGAGCTGCTGCAGTACCTGAGCATGTGACCCCTGATCTCCAATGAGAGATCTCACTCTGGGCATGCTCAGAAGGGAAAACGCAGGACTTTGTCCCAAAGACGTCTGCTCCAGCACTGGCTATAATAGCAGATCCAGGAAAGGCAGCAGCAAGTCACTGCACAGTACTGGAGTGGGCAAGACGCTTGGACCGACGTCTCTGCAGAGCAGGCTCCACTGCGGCCGGAGATGAATGGGAGACTGCAGCGGGGCTGGTTCGAGACTCCCCTTGCGCAGCAGTGGGAACTCGAACCCTAACAGGCTCTTTTGGAAAAATTAAGTTTGTTTCTTCCAGGCAAAATGCCTACAGTTTTAGTTGGAGACTTCAATTGCATCACAGAAGGGAATTGTGACATAACTGGTAAGAAGTTATCCAATCTTATTTCTGATTTTTCGCTTCTAGATGCTGCTGCTCTGAAATTTGGCATCCCACCACCTCAAACATACCATGCTGATAGGGGTGGTATTGCATCCAAAATAGATAAAATGTTGTTTTCCAAAAATATGCTGTGTATGAATTTTGAACAAAATGCTGTACCTTTTTCGGATCATGAATGTTTGAGAGGTGTGTTTAGTGCGATCAGGGCTGCCACTAGGAATTTCGGGGCCCCATACTGGCAAAATTTATGGGGCCCCCTTGAGACTCCGCCCAGGCTCCACCCCCCAGTTCCGTATCCACCCTAGCTCCTCCTCCACCACATAAACCTTCCAAAATCCCTCCGCCCTTTCATGGAAAAACTTCACTTCTGCACCATGCTCTCACCAATGACACATTAACACCAATCACTCGATGAATATGCAGAATTTTGCTTGTTTAGTATAATACACCCCATAGTCCTCCATATATTATAATGTGCACTACATATAATGTATCCATAGTCCTCCATATAGTATAATACACTCCTAATAGCCCTCAATATATTAAAATACACTCAGTCATCCATATAGTATAATACACTCCTCATAGTGCTCCATATAGTATAATGCACCGCCATAGTCATCCATGTAGTACAATTCACTTCCCATAGTATAATGCACCCCATAGTTCTTCATATGATATAATGTATTCCCCATAGTCCTCGATACAGTATAATGCAGCCCACATATAGTATAATGCAGTCAGCCTATAGAGCATAATGCAGCCACCCCACAGAGCATAATGCAGCCAACCCACAGAGTATAAGGCAACCACCCAACAGAGTATATTGCAACCACCCCAGAGTATAATGCAACCACCCCACAGAGTATAATGCAACCACCCCACAGAGTATAATGTAAACCCCCCATAGAATATAATAGAGCCCCCTCAAAGTATAATGAAGCCCCCATAAAATATAATCTAGCCCCCCATAGAATATAATGCAGCCCCCATAGAATACAATGTAGCCACCTCATACAGTATAATGGAGCCCCCTCATAGAGTATGATGCAATCACCCCTCATAGAATATAATAAATATAATACAGCCCCCATAGAATATAATGTATCCCCGAATAGAATATCATACAGTCTGCCTCCCCAAAGGAATATAACGTAGCCCCCTATAGTATATTACACAGCCACATAGTATATAACACAGCCACCCTATAAAATATAATATATCCCCCAATAGTATATAACACAACCCACATAGTGTATAGCGCGGCCCGGATAGTGTATAGCACGGCCCACATAGTATATAGCAGGGCCCACATAGTATATAGCACGGCCCACATAGTATATAGCACGGCCCACATAGTATATAGCAGGGACCACATAGTATATAGCAGGTCCCACATAGTAAATAGCAGGGCCCACATAGTATATAGCAGGGCCCACATTGTATACAGCAGGGCCCACATAGTATATAGCAGGGCACATATAGTATATAGCAGGGCCCACATAGTATATAGCAGGGCCCACATAGTATATAGCAGGGCCCACATAGTATATAGCAGGGCCCACAGTGTACAGCAGGGCCCACATAGTATATAGCAGGGCCCACATTGTATACAGCAGGGCCCACATTGTACAACAGGGCCCACATAGTATACAGCAGGGCCCACATAGTATACAGCAGGGCCTACATAGTATACAGCAGGGCCCACATAGTATACAGCAGGGCCCACATAGTATACAGCAGGGCCCACATAGTATACAGCAGGGCCCACATAGTATATAGCAGGGCCCACATAGTATATAGCAGGGCCCACAGTGTACAGCAGGGCCCACATAGTATACAGCAGGGCCCACATTGGATATAGCAGGGCCCCTATAGTAGACAGCAGGGCCCCCATTGTATATTGCAGGGCCCCTATAGTAGACAGCAGGGCCTCCATTGGATATAGCAGGGCCTCCATAGTATACAGCAGGGCCCACATTGGATATAGCAGGGCCCCTATAGTAGACAGCAGGGCCCCCATTGTATATTGCAGGGCCCCTATAGTAGACAGCAGGGCCCCCATTGGATATAGCAGGGCCTCCATAGTATACAGCAGGGCCCACATTTTACAGCCCTCATCTCTCCTCCCCCCCCCCAGGAATGGCCGGCCCCACAGCAGGACAGATTTATAAAAAAAAAACACTCCTCACCTCATCCTCGTGCCAGCGCTGCTCCCAGCTCCTGTCTCCTGCTCTGCCCGGCACACAGTGAGCGCGCTGTGTCAGAGGCAGAGCGGGGAATGATGGGAGAGGGAGCGTCAGCTGACGCTCTCTCCTCCATTATCGCTTTGAACTGTGCCGGCTGACGCCGGTATAGTTCAATGCAGCGGCGGGGGGAGTCGGCGCTGGGGGCAGGCGGGTCCCCCTGCCACACAGGGGCCCCATAGCGGCTGCGTGATGTGCCGCTAGCTGGGGGCCCCTTGAGGTGCAGGGGGAGCCTCAAAATGTTGGGGGCCCCCGGGCCCGAGCGCGGACCTGCGTGCTCGGGCGGCGGGCCCCCCCTAATGACCGGGCCCCATACAGCAGTAAGGGTTCTCATGCCCTGATGGCGGCCCTGAGTGCGATTGATGACCGTGTGTATGGGGGTGGGGTTTGGAAGCTGAACGTTAGGTTGTTAGAAGATGAGGATGTGATGAATGAATTAAAAATAAAGTATAAAGAGTGGAGAGTATGTGAGTCGCACGTACCAGGGCTTATGGGGTACTCGGCACCGAGCCCGTTCACTTCAATGGGGGAGAGGTCACGGGTAGCGCAGCTCGGTCCATTGCCCTGGGCGCTCATTCAAAGGGGGATATATACAGGGGATTTAGAAATGTTCGTGACGCCACCTGTGGTTTCTGATCAGGGTGATCAGCGCTGCAGGGTGAATCCTCTGAGGGGCTGTAACTGGGTAGCAAGGTGTTAAGTCTTCCACAGGTAAGACTGATCCCTCGAGGTATATGGCAGTGCAGGGGTGCAGGCAATAAGGCAGACACACACAATGAGTCTCTTTCCGTACCTTTACTGGTGATATTTGCAGGCACGTCCCGGAAAGCTGCTCAGGGTGGAGGATGCACGTCCAGTAATCACTGAGTAGGTGTAGGGTCTCCTTACGTCTTCATATGTGTGAGTTTCTAACTTGCATAAAGCTAAGTTTAACTCCGTGTGTAACAGCTACGCCTGGCTGACATTGTGGTAGAGCCTTCTTGCGGACAGAACTAAGTCCTCTATGGCTGATCAGGCCTGACTCCTGTTCTTCCTGACCCGGTTACGTATCAGCACTGAAGGGCCCCTCTGCGACTTGAAGTCCAGCAGGGTCTCCGGTTTCTCCCACTAGCCGTGAAGGTACTAGCAAGCTCGGACTCGGTGTCGGTTGTGCAGAGTGGAGGTAAGCTATCGTTGCTATTTCTCTTCAGTCACTCTCTCTTTCCCTTTTCCCACTTGCCTGTTGTCCTACTCACACCTTTAACATAAGCACAGGCAACAGTAGGTGTCAGCTTCCTTCTCTTCACCGCTCTCTAATAGTACCTCAGTTGACTCGGTGTTACAAATACTGCAGTTCCCTTTCCTTCACTTCGTTCTTAGGCTCTGTCCGAAGCAGCTATCAGGACCTTCCGTCAGACTGATCTGTGCACACTCCGAGAGTCACTTTCCACTTCCCAAGGGAACTAACAGTCAGCACGTTCTGAGGTAACAGTTTGTTTCTCTGCTTCTGTCTCATCTGACAGGAATCTCCGTCTAGAATGTCTACTGCTCTGAGCTCTGCTCTGACAGAAATTACAACTCCAAAAAGGCTCTCTCTGGAATGACTGTCTAAGACTGGCTACTGCTATGTCTTTCCACACCCTTATATACTCTACAGGGCTCCCTCTGGTGGCACTGTAGGGAAATGTGAAGTGTGAATGAATATCGGGTGATTGTGAATTACCTTTCTGTGCATCCTCCTGGGTACATGTGGCACCAAGCGCAGCTGGGCTACACATATGTAAGAGGAATTTTGCATGTGTGCTGGAATGGTGGGACTGGGTTAAGGTGTGTTCTTCAAAAAATGGGGCTATAAAAAAGCTGCTATTTATCGAAACAGATTTAATGATTTAAACAGGCGTATAGACTGGTTAAGGAAGCGTGGAGAAAGTGGGATGGATGTGTCTGATGTGCTAGCTGAGACAAAGAGTGAATTAAAGCGTGTTATGGATGAAAAAGGTAAGGAAATCATCTATCGCACCAAAATAGAACATCTTGAGAAAGATGAAAAGTGCACAAGGTTAAAAAAGAGAAAATGAATGGGAGAAAAGTTGATATAGATAAAATCCTGGATAGGAACGGTTTGTGTGTGTCAAGTGAGAATGTGATAAAGGAGGTGAATAGGTTCTATAGCAAGTTTTATGATAAAAAATGGATTGACTCTGGTCTTGTTTCAGAAGTGCTGAATGGGTTAGAAAACAAGTTGGGTAGTGGAGATTGTGATATTTTGAATGAGGACGTGATTATGGATGAAGTAGAAAACGTGATGAAGAGTGCTAAAAAGAATAAGACACCAGGGAAAGACAGATTGCCGGTAGAATTCTATGTGAAAGCATGGGATTTTCTGGGTGCTGATTTGACTGAGATATGTAAGTACATGTGGGAGAATGGTAAGTTGTGTGAATCAATGAAAGAGGGGGTGGTTGTGCTTGTGTATAAGAAAGGTGAGAGAAAGTGTTTAGAGAATTGGAGACCTATAACGCTGCTGAATGCAGATTACAAAATCTATAGCAAATTGTTGGCGAATCGTATGTGTGAGGTGATTGGTAGTGTTGTGGATGAGGATCAAGTGTGTGCTGTGCCTGGAAGAAGTATGAGTGATAACTTATTGTTATTAAGGGATTTGATTGGAGACTGCATGGGAAGGAAACGGAAGTGTATGGTTCTGACAATTGATTTTGAGAAAGCGTTTGATAGGGTCTCGCATGTGTTTTTGTTTAAAGTTCTGGAGAGAATGGGATTTCCTAAAAAATTTGTGAATGGGATAATGTCTTTGTATGATTGTGTGTCAAGTGAGTTTCTTGTTAATGGGTGGTTGAGTGAGAAAGTGAATATTATGTCTGGTGTAAGGCAGGGGTGTCCCATGTCCCCTGTCTTATTTGTATGTGTAATAGAACCTTTGGTGTGCTTGGTGAGACGTGATAAAGTGGTTCGAGGTTTGTTGGTACCTGAGAGTGGTGGAAAGCATCTGAAAGTTTTTGATATATGGATGATGTTGTGGTTGTGAGTGAAAGTGTTGCGTCTATGAGTAGGGTTAAGTTGCTTTTGGAGTTTTTCTGTGGTGCATCTGGCTTTAGAGTGAATTGGAATAAATGTAGCTTTAAATGTTTTGGTGATGATGGGGTTAAAATCGAGGGGGTTAAATGTGAGAAGGGTGCTCTCAAAGTGCTGGGAGTATTATTTAATAAGGACTTGGAATGTAAGGAGAGCTGGGAGGGGGTGTGGATTGCGCATAGAGCGTAAGTTAAGTTTTTGGCGACTGAGAGACTTGACCTTGAGTGGTAAGATTTTGGTCATAAAAGCGGTGATTCTTCCGATTTTGCTTTTTTGTTGCAACAGTTTTTCCTCTGTCTTATAGGAAAGTAAAAAGAGTGGAAAAGTTAGTTTTTACTTTTTTCTGGAGTAGTAAAATAGAAAAGATTAAGAGAGAAAGTCTTTTTAAGGCATGTCACCATGGTGGCATGGCCTTTTCAAACATTGAGATTTTTCTGGGGCTTCAGTATATCAAAACGGTAGTTATTTTGTTGAATAAAGGAAATAAGGGAGCGCATATGGCAAGTTATTCTGCTGGTGGGATGTTGTATGGCTTGTGTTGGGGAAAGAGGGATGCTAGAGTGCCTGTTGCTTTCAAGTGTCCGGTCTGGTATGAGGTGATTGAAAAGTTTGTGAGGAAGCATGATTTACTGAGTGTGCCGATGAATGATTTTAGAATGGCTAAGAAGGTGATGAAAATAATACATAAGAATGATGTGGAGTGTAATATTGTGGGTTTGAGACGGAATGAAGTCTCGGTTGCATGGAAGAATTTGGGAACGCATGGGATGTCTAATAGACAAAGGGATATTGTATGGATGTCCTTGCACAATATTTTGCCTGTGCGACAGGTTCAGAAGAGACGAGGTCTGACCAGAACGGATGTGTGCCCGAGAGAAGGTTGTGGTGGTTGTGAGACTGTGTGGCATACTATGTGGGACTGTGATTACGCGTACAGTGTGTGGAAGTGTGTAGGTGGGTTGTGTAAGGAGTTAGCGGGTGTGAGTTTTATTGACTGGCGTGTTGCAATGTTTGGAATTGGTGCATGTGGTCGTGTGAAAAATAGAATCCTATGGTTAATTATGACTTGTGTGATGCAGAGTTTGTGGGATGTGAGGAATTTAGGAATTTTCAAAGAGAAGCATTTATCTGTGAATAAGTGTGTCGGGCTGATCCTTTCTAGATTATATTTGATTTATAAATTAGACAGTGAAGGCGGTGGTGGTTCTGATGCAGAGGGCGTTTGGAAATTTAAAAAATGGCAGCACCTGATCAAATATCAGTGAATTTTAGTGATGTTTATTGATGTTTATGACCTCTTTTGTATGTACCTTTGGTTTGTTATACTAAAATAAATATGAACCATGATGATGAGAGTTGAAACAACGACGTTTAAGTTGATGAGCTTATATTGAGTTGTTTCTAACTAACCTGAATGTTTTTTTTTAAAAAAAAAAGAAACACAGTGTCTGCAAATTGAGATTCTGGTTTGGCTATTATCCTAGGTCATATAACAAGGCTCGTTAAAGGGTCAACATTGACTTGTAGGATTGCTATCTTCCAATAGGTGGCACTAGAGTTCTAGCTCTCTTCCTCTCTGAAGAGACAATTTGCATAATTAGCATATTTCCCAGAGGAGCATTGTGGCTTTAAGTCTCCTCATCTTGGCATGCTTAGCATGTCGATCTCCGCAAGGAGAGACGATACTTCTTGGATAACTGACTAGTAAAAAACATACGAGTCTAGGAAACAAATTTTTTGAGTCTAGAAATGACAGCGAGAGGGCTGATGCCATTATTTTTTTTCACAGACTACTAAAAAACAAACACCAGTCTAGAAACATTATTTTTTAGGATTAGAAATGGCAACGAGATGGTTGATGCTAATTATTTATTTCACAGACTGAAAAAGCACACACCAGTCTAGAAAAATTATTTTTTGGACATAGAAATGGCAACGAGAGAGCTGAAGCGATATATTTCTTTGCCAAATTATAAGAAAATACATAGCAGTCCGGAAAAAATTATTTCTTTGACATACTAATGGCAATGAGATGGCTGACAGTACTCCCACAGATGGGGGGTGCAGAGTGCACACGGCTGTTCAAGGACAGTACTCACACAAGTGGGGGGTGTAAAGTACACACAGCGGCATAAAGGACAGTGCTCCCACAAGGAGGGAGGTTGCAGAGTACATACACCGGCTTAAAGGACAGTACTCCCACAGGTAAGGGGGTTGCGTAATACATACAGTCGCTTAAAAGGCAGTACTCCCACAGGTAAGGGGGTTGCATAATACATACAGTCGCTTAAAAGGCAGTACTCCCACAGACGGAGAGGTGCAGAGTAAACACAGCAGCTTCAAGGACAGTATTCTCAGAGGCACAGGGGTGAAGTGCACACACAGCGGTTTAAAGGATAGTACTCCCAAAAGCAGGGGATGCAGAGTACACACAGAGACTTAAAGAACACTACACACACAGGCAGGGGGTTTAGAGTACAAACAGCGGCTTTTATCACAGTAGTAGCACAGTACTAGTGTAAGGAGGAAGACCGGGCTGCGGGTACTTGCATCATGCCAGGTCCAGAACTGTCGAAGCTGCATCCCATGTTGCCCAGGGAAAGGAATAGGGGACCGGAAAGGCCCCATGAGCCGGCGAGGGGAGAGGGGGTGTATCTAAGCTTCCGAGAGAGCAGAAAGCATGTGAAAAATCAGTGAGTTTCCCCGTTATCAGGGAGGGTTCAGGAGGGTGTGCAGCACGCTCCACACCTCGAGCAGCAGCACCGAGACATAATGTGGCCGACCCTGCCCGAGCACTCCAGTAGGATGGTGAGAGGGGTGAGCGCTGTGCACTCGGCTAAGCGCAGGACAGAGCTCGTGCGCAGAAGCATGGGCCGGTTACAGGACTCCGAGATGTGTACTTCTTTGCTGACAAGTGCGCATTAGCCCATGCTCTGTACAGGGACTTCGGCAGTATTCCCCACTTTGGCTGCACAGACTTATGGACTAGGGGCTCAGCGGGCAAACCGGTGACCGGCCATTGCCGCCAGAAGTTGGATTGTTAATTGAGAAGCTCATCTGAGGACACCAAGCCGGCCATTGCCGGTACTACAACCCCCATCAGACTGGATACGGATATATAGGCCGAGTCACAAGCTAAGCTGGCCAATCATTGCAATGCCAATACTTGGCATGGTTGTGATGGCTCCAAAAGTGCCCACAGTCTAAAAGTATGTTGATTGACTGTGCTGCCGCCTTATAACAAGCTTTTTTTAGACTGGTGAACCCTAACAGGAAAACTGGCATATAGTAAAAAGTCAGTGTTCGGGGTTCAGTAACGGACACTAGGTGCCCGGTACAGACACTGAATTTTATAGTTTGGATTCACTCATACCTACTGGAGAGTTCTAAAGTGGCCAGAAACAAGTCTGGAATTTAATCCCATTAAATACTTGCGGAGAGATTTTAAGATTGTTGTTGGGGAAGTCATGCTTCAAATATGAGAGACCTCAAGCAGTTTGCAAAAGAAGAGAGGTTCAAAATTCCAGTTGAGAGGTGTAAGAAGCTTGTTGATGATTATAGGAAGTTATTGATTGCAGTTATTTATTCAAAAGGGTGTGAAATTAACCCCTTCACCCCCAAGGGTGGTTTACACGTTAATGACCGGGCCAATTTTTACAATTCTGACCACTGTCTCTTTATGAGGTTATAACTCTGGAACGCTTCAACGGATCTTCGCGATTCTGAGAATGCTTTCTCGTGAAATATTGTACTTCACAATAGTGGTAAAATTTCTTCGATATATCTTGCATTTATTTTTGAAAAAACGCAAATATGGCGAAAATTTTGAAAATTTAGCAATTTTCAAACTTTGAATTTTTATTCCCTTAAAACAGAGAAATATGTCACAGAAAATAGTTAATAAATAACATTTCCCACATGTCTACTTTACATCAGCACAATTTTGGAACCAAAATTTTTTTTGCTAGGAAATTAGAAGGGTTAAAAGTTGTCCAGCGATTTATCATTTTTACAACAAAATTTACAAAGCCATTTTTTTAGGGACCACCTCACATTTGAAGTCACTTTGAGGGGTCTTTATGGCAGAAAATACCCAAAAGTGACACCATTCTAAAAACTGCACCCCTGAAGGTACTCAAAACCACATTCAAGAAGTTTATTAACCCTTCAGGTGCTTCACAGGAGCTGAAGCAACGTGGAAGGAAAAAATGAATATTTAACTTTTTAGTCATAAAAATTATTTTTTACAAACTTTATTTTCACAAGGGTAAAAGGAGAAAATGGTAGATAAAGTTGTTGTGCAATTTCTCCTGAGTACGCCGATACCCCATATGTGGGGGAAAACCACTGTTTGGGCACACGGCAGAGCTTGTAAGGGAAGGAGCGCCGTTTGACTTTTTCAATCCAAAATTGTCTGGAATTGAGATTGGACGCCATGTCGCGTTTGGAGAGCCTCTGATGCGCCTAAACAGTGGAAACCCCCACAACTAAGACTATTTTGGAAACTAGACCCCCTATGGAACTTATCTGGGTCTGTTGTGAGCACTTTGATCCCCTAAGTGTTTCACAAAAGTTTATAATGCCTGGGTGTGAAAAAAAACAAAACAATTTTCCACAAAAATGATTTTTTAGTCCCAAATTTTTGATTTTTCTCAAGGAAATTGGACCCCAAAAGTTGTTGTCCAATTTGTCCTGAGTACGCTGATACCCCATATGTGTGAGCGAAACTGTTTGGGCGCACGGCAGGGCTTGGAAAGGAAGTAATGACGTTTTGGAATGCAGACGTTGATGGGGGTCATGTTCCGTTTGCAGTGCCCCAGATGTGCCTAAATAGTGGAAACCCTCCACAAGTGACCCCATTTTGGAAACTAGACCCCTAAGGAACTTATCTAGATCTGTGGTGAGCACTTTGAACTCCCAAGTGCTTCACACAAGTTTATAATGCCCGGGCATGAAAATAAAAAATCCTATTTTTTTCCCACAAAAATTATCTTTTAGTCACTAATTTTTTATTTTCCCAAGGGTAACAAGAGAAATTGGACCACAAAAGTTGTTGTACAATTTTTCCTGAGTACGCTGATACCCCATATGTGGGGGGGGAACGACTGTTTGGGTCCACGGCAGAGCTCGGAATGGAAGGAGCACCATTTGACTTTTCCCAACCAAAATTAGCTGGAATTGAGATTGGACGCCATGTTGCATTTGGAGAGTCCCTGATGTGCCTAAACAGTGGAAACCCCCACAAGTGACCGCATTTTGGATACTAGACCACCTAAGGAACTTATCTAGATCTGTGGTGAGCAATTTGAACCCCCAAGTGCTTCACACAAGTTTATAACGTAGAGCCGTAAAATTAAAAAATCATATTTTTTCCACAAAAATGATCTTTTCACCCCAATTTTTATTTTCCCAATTGTAACAAGACCCCAAAAGTTATTGTGCAATTTGTCCTGAGTACGCTGATACCCCATATGTGGGGGTAAACTACTGTTTGGGTGCATGGCAGAGCTCGGAAGGGTAGGAGCGCCTTTTGACTTTTTCAAGGCAGAATTGGCTGGATGCCATGTTGTGTTTGGAGAGCTACTGATCTGTCTAAACAGTGAAAAACCCCCACAAATGAGACCATTTTGCAAACTAGACCCCTCAAGGAACTTATCTATATGTGTGGTGAGAACTTTGAACTCCCAGGTGTTTTGTAAGAGAATGGTCAGCCATGATATACTCAGCAGCCATGATGAATCAGGAAGCCATCTTGTGAAAAGTTAGAACTCTAGTTTCAACTTACAAGTAGGATTAATAAAATGCATTCTGTGGAGATAGAAAAATATTTAGACTTGAGAGTCCTCAGTGGTTGATACCTTTTAATGGCTAACTGAAAAGATGGTAACAAATTGCAAGCTTTCAAGACTACTCAGGTCTCTTTATCAGGCTAGACTAATACAAAATCTGAAGAATCACATATTTATATACACAACAGGACACAGGAATAATGCAATAGGTAAGACAAGTGACGTGAAGCAGAACTGTCATTATGGCAGAGGGATGAACATAAATATTGAAACAGTTCATAGATAAGGAGAGAAAGTTTTATTGCCCTCTGATTGGGGTCTGCTATTATGTTTTGATGCCCCTAGAAGGTCAGAGAAGCAGATTCCTTAATTGATATAGAAAGACATAAATTCATGTTACCATCTTTTCAGTTAGCCATTAAAAGGTATCAACCACTGAGGACTCTCAAGTCTAAATATTTTTCTATCTACTGGCTAACACGGTACGAAGATACACATCTTTCCTATATCAAAATGGAGGATACCAGAATGTACCGCATCTTTATGGAACTAAAACCACTTCTGAAGAAACGCGCACAAATGGACAGCGACATTTTTTTCTTATCTAAATGCAAAAAGGAGAATCTAATTCCCAAAGGACTCTGGATTACAAACCCAATTCTTCACACCTACAATACCCATTATGCACAAAACCTTTGTCACAGGACTTCTGAAAGACTAAGGAACCATCTTTTGCATGTCTGCTACAGCATAAGGAGTAAAGTCCAAGGGCAATTTGAAACTCTGAGGAAAACACTTACAGAAAGCACAGAGCAAAAATGACAACAATACTATAACAAACTACGGACCTTTCTGATTCATAACAAGGAAAAGAAACTACACAGACTGCGCCTCAATTGCGGACTCTATACAAACAGATACAAAACAAAACCAAAACCTGACAACTCTGACAACCACTCCATTCCAGACACAAAAGCATCTAACTGTGTCATCAATCTCTCAGATTACAAACCCAACAAAGTGGAGCTTGCCGTGCTTTCTAGAGGACTCTCATTTTGTCCTACTAAGGCCCTGGATAAAACCGAACTCTGCAGTGATATGGAACATTTTTTCAGGAGACTGCGCCTGAGGGAATACTTCAATGATACAGAAGATTCAGAAAACACTCGGACTGAAGGAAAAGGGATCCCAACAACCAAGAAGAGGTCAGACTGGACACCTCCACCTGGACGTAACCCTCATTTGGATAAATATATAGACTCATTCAGACATTTGATAGAATCCACCATCATAGCCACCAACAAGAGACAAGCATCCAACATCAGTGCCCAGGAGAGAAAGGCCATACAGTCTCTGAAAACCAACAAAGAAATCATCATTAAACCTGCTGACAAGGGAGGTGCAATAGTCATGATGAACACATCAGACTATATGAAGGAAGCAAACAGACAACTTACGGACACACGCTACTGCAGAAAACTGGAGTCGGACCCTACACAGGACTATTACAAGGAACTAAGCAAGTTTGTATCTTGTCTGTCTGACAAATCCATAAGAGCTGATGACCTGATACCAGAAAGTCCAAGAACAGGGACGTTTTACATGCTTCCCAAAATCCACAAAGCTGGGAATCCAGGGAGGCCGATTATTTCATGTGTGGACACCCTTACTGAGCAGGTATCTGGATGGTTAGAGGGTATTTTTAAAACCCCTGGTAAAGGATACACCCAGCTACATTCAGGACACAACTGACCTACTGAATAAACTAGCAGCAATAGGTCCCCTACCAGAAGGAACCATCCTGGCCACCATGGATGTGGAATCTTTGTACTCTAATATCCCACACCAGGATGGATTAAATGCCTGCAAAGTCTTCATGGGAAACACCGGGAATGATGCTGATTCTGTGGTGAAACTCACAAAATTCATCCTCACCCACAATTACTTTGAATTTAACAACAAGATCTATCTTCAGGAGATTGGCACAGCTATGGGAAGTAAAATGGCTCCACAGTATGCAAATCTTTTCATGGCCAAGCTTGAAAGCGACTTTCTGTCCTCATGTCCCATCAGGCCTCGGGCCTACTACCGCTACATTGATGACATTTTAATCATCTGGACGGAGTCTGAACAACAGCTAAAGACGTTCCATGAACAGTTCAACCAATTTCATCCCACCATCAACTTAACACTTAACTACTCCAGCACTGAAATTAACTTTTTAGACACCACCATTAAGCTAAAGAACAATGAAATAGAGACATCCCTGTATCAGAAGCCAATCGACCGTCCAACATACCTTAAATGGGACAGTTTCCATCCAAAACACATAAAAAACTCTATTGTCTACAGCCAAGCCATCAGATACAACCGTATATGTTCCAACCCCATGGATAGAGATGAACACCTTGGTTGCCTCAGAAAGACTTTTTTGAACCAGCGCTACCATCCAAGAACAATTGAAAACCAAATTACAAGAGCCACCAGAATATCAAGGAATCACCTGCTACATTACAAAGCTAAAGAAGAAAATAACCGGGTGCCTCTAGTGGTCACCTACAATCCAAATCTGGAGATGCTAAGGGGAGCTGCACGGAAACTACAACCTTTACTACAAAAAGATGCCCGATTACAATCCATATTTCCAGACCCCCCACTACTATGTTTTAGGCAGCCCCCAAATCTAAGAAGCATCATTGTCAGAAGCTCCCTGTCCTCCCCAACAGCTGCAGGAACCTTTCCTTGCAACCAGAAGAAATGTAAAACCTGTGCATCTATAATGACCACGGACAAGATAAAGATCCCCAACTCACATCAGGACTACAAGATACCAGGTACTTTCAGCTGCATCACATCTAATGTGGTGTACCTCATTATATGTACTAAATGTCCAACTGGGGGTCTGTATGTGGGGGAGACCGGGCAAAAACTGAGAACAAGGATGAATTCTCATCGCCACACAATAAGAGAAAAAAGAATGGATTTACCTGTGGCAAATCACTTTTGTATGCCCGGTCATAGCATGATGGATATGGAACTACTTGTATTAAAATCTAACTTCAAATCTGAGAAAGATAGAAAGGTTTGGGAATATAAACTTATGATGACCTTTGACACTCTTAGTGCTGGAATGAACGTGTCACATGGATTTATGTCTTTCTATATCAATTAAGGAATCTGCTTCTCTGACCTTCTAGGGGCATCAAAACATAATAGCAGACCCCAATCAGAGGGCAATAAAACTTTCTCTCCTTATCTATGAACTGTTCCAATATTTATGTTCATCCCTCTGCCATAATGACAGTTCTGCTTCACGTCACTTGTCTTACCTATTGCATTATTCCTGTGTCCTGTTGTGTATATAAATATGTGATTCTTCAGATTTTGTATTAGTCTAGCCTGATGAAGAGACCTGAGTAGTCTCGAAAGCTTGCAATTTGTTACCATCTTTTCAGTTAGCCATTAAAAGGTATCAACCACTGAGGACTCTCAAGTCTAAATATTTTTCTATCTACTGGCTAACACGGTACGAAGATACACATCTTTCCTATTCTGTGGAGATAGTAAGAAATGAGATCATGTCTAGTGGCGTTCATGTGGATCCATGGTTGAGTAGGTCAAATAAATATATGGTCAATGTGTGTATGAGATAACTGTTTTTAGGGAAACAACAACCATTAGAATGTCAAATGCCTGAATTTATGGATATAGACTGGAGGAAGAGAGAATCAAGTGTCTAATGGTAGGAATTTATGGATAGGTCAGTGACTTTTATGTGTTTTTATGGAGTGTGTAGAAGAGTCAATTAATGTGGAAAAATATCAATTAATATTGTTAATTAATGTCGTCATACTATGCATATTCTTGTAGATTATGTGAAAGCCTTATGCGACAAAAAGCAGGGTCCTAAGATTCCTTTGTTCCACCAGGTATAAAAAGCCACCTATATCTTAGCCATTTTGCCATTCCATCATATTGCTATCACATTTCCCTGCAAATCTTTGTCCGTCCACATCCTTGTTCTACGCCTATGTACTTCAACTCGCTGACTCTCTGTAATCTGTCCTGCCGTGAATCTCTGAATAAACCTTCAACCTCAGCTTTAAGAGAAGATTGTCTGAATTATCTTTTCGGTTCCTCCAGCTCCCAGTAAGGACTTCTCTTACAGTTTTACTAAAGTTTATAACGTACAGCCGTAAAAATAAAAAAATCTTTTTTTTTTTTTTTTTTTACAAAAATTATTTTTTTGCCCCCAATATTTTATTTTCACACGGGTAACAGGAGAAATTGAACCCAAAAGTTGTTGTCCAATTTGTCCTGAGTACGCTGATACCCAATATGTGGGAGAAAACTACTGTATGGGCACATGTCGAGGCTCAGAAGGAAATTAGTGATGTTTTGGATTGCAGACTTTGATGGAATGTTATGCGGGCGTCATGTCGCATTTGGAGAGCCCCTGGTGTGCCTAAACAGTGGAAACCCCCCCCAAGTGACCCATTTTGGAAAATAGACCCCCCCCAAGGAACTTATCTAGATGTGTGGTGAGCGCTATGAAGCCCCAAGTGCTTCACAGAAGTTTATAACGTACAGCCGTAAAAACAAAAAAATCTTTTTTTTTTAACAAACATGATATTTTCGCCCCCAATTTTTTATTTTCCCAAGGGTAACAGAAGAAATTGGACCACAAGAGTTATTGGGCAATTTGTTCTGAGTACGCTGATACCCCATATGTGTGGGTAAACCACTGTTTGGGCGCATGGCAGAGCTCAGAATTGAAGGAGCACCGTTTGACTTTTTCAACGCAGAATTGGCTGGAATTGAGATCAGACGCCATGTCACATTTGGAGAGCCCCTGATGTGCCTAAACAGTGGAAACCCCCCAATTCTAACTCCAACCCTAACCCAACACACCCCTAACCCTAATCCCAACCCTAACCATAACCCTAGCCACAAACCTAACCCTAACACACCCCTAACCCTAATCCCATCCCTAACCCTAATCCTAACTTTAGCCCAACCCTAAACCTAACTTTAGCGGCAACCCGAACTCTAATCCTAATGGGAAAATGGAAATGAATACATTGTTAGGGACAGCGGAACGCACCAAATAATTATAAATAATGGGTGCGTTCGCAGCCCGGGGTCAACCGTGCAGGCAGAGCCTGTTGCTAGTAATGATGACAGGATATGGCGGTATAAGCGAGCTCTGTTACTTCACAGAGTCGCAAACATAGACGCTGTGGCACTATATGGCAGTATGAGCGAACTCTGAAACCAAACAAGCACAAAAAGCGGAAAACTAATTATAACGGTTATAAATAACACATCCGCAGAAGGGAAGGATTTTTTGAAAAAATATAATACTTTATTACAAAAATATTAAAGGCAAAGACACAAAAGGTACAAAGGTGAGGTAATAATAAAAGCAACTAGTGATATTGGCAATTAAATGATGTAAAGTATAAAGCCAGACAAGAAATGAAAATGTGCCCCAAAAGGAATACTGCACATGGCCACGAGTGATTACCATCAGAAGCCTAAAGGCATCTAAAGTATTGTGCCGACATGCATGTTTTTGTCAGTTTACCCAAGATCTGGGAAGTAATATATGTCAGCACAATATATTCAAGATGCTGTCCAGGGTTAAGTGCCTTGTTGCTGGGTAGAAGATCAATCAAAGAAATATACAGGCAAAGATAGTAACTATATTCCAAATTAAACTGACCCGTATGCAACAAAAAGAAGGCTGATAGATGGGAAAAGCAATAGTGGTTCTGATATCAGATAGAATAAATCCTATGCGTTATAACCAAATGCTATTACCTTGTGACATGGTGTGGCCAGATGCAGCAGAGCCGATTGGGACAGAAAACAGCCCCGACGCGCGTTTCACCGTCCTCGGTTTCTTCAGGAGGCGTGGTGAGACGTGCTGGGCACGGGGTTTAAATAGGAAGTGATGTGGAGAAACAAACGAATCAGTGTGACTCAATTCAAGAGTCCCCGCCTCACGGTGACGCACACCGGCATGCATTATGGGAAAGCCGCTCGTCAGCGTCAATTGTTGCTATGGTAACGCGCCAGTGTAACAACGCCGTGGGCTGGACATAAGAAGGCTGAGCGAATCGACGCGCTGTTAGATGTGATGTCCCGCCCTGTGACGTCCCGGGCCAGAGCGCGCCCTGCATGATGGGAGGGAGGACGTGCGTCATCCCTCTCCATCACTACGGCAACACATCTCACCCCCGGCGGCACAGGGCCAGGGCAGCGCACACATAAAGCGCGTCTGCGCAAAAATAACTATATTAAACCTAAATCACTTTCCAAACAGAAGTTTATATATATATATGTATGTATATGCGCATATTATTTTCCTCTAAGGATAGTATGTTATGCAGATTAAATAGAAGTGAAGTATATCAAGAAATCACAGAACCACAATGCTTATAAGCATAAAGGAGGTACAGAATAATCTGCCACTCGGATAGTCAAGAGTATCAGATTATAATGCTTGGAAGCATGGAGGTAATACCAAGTCACTTTTCCATAAAAAACCATATACATATATATACTAAGATGTATTTAAATAAATAGTAATATAAAGAATAGTGCCAGTTAAACTGATACAAATAATGATATAATATAACCACAAAACTATATCATGACCATTATAATTAAATTATATCAGAGTAGTAGTTAATTAATCATTCTTTAACACTATTTATTACAAGAACAGAAAGTTATAAAATATTTTGATAATAAGGTTCATTCAATATAATTGTCCATGACAAACAAAGAATATACATCTCTCTTCTCTTGATGTGATGGAATATACAGCATAATCATAGGTCAAAAAAACGGTATCTTTTAGAAGGTCAGTTCTTCCAGATAGAGGTTCCTATGGGGATTTGAAGAGGCACTGAAAATCCGATCAGAGTATATAGAGAGAATAACCTAAGAAAATATAAAATATTAATACCAAACCAAAAAATCACACAAACCCAAAACACCATACCCAGAATAATAGAAAGTTTAAAACAATACAAACTAAAAAACAATGTGCGTCTATAAAAAGGACTTGAAGCTGATAGTTTCATTGAGACCATTAGGGACCAAGGTGTCCAAAATGACCATCCATCGTGTCTCTTTCTGTAGGAGATTTTTCTTTATATCACCGCCGCGTATGCCCGTATAAATGTGATCTATACCGCGGACGACAAAACCTTTTGGATTGCAATTGTGGACATGGTAGAAATGTTTGGGAATTGTTTTCAGACTTTGAGGGTCTACACTATTCAATGCGTTTTTAATATCTCTAACGTGTTCTTGAGTACGGATTTTCAGCAGTCTGGTAGTCATGCCGATGTAAATTAACCCGCATGGACAGCTGGCATGATATATTACTGCGTCCGTATTGCACGTAATATGATGAACTATTTTATAGTTTTTATCACCTTTGGCATTAGGGAATTCTTTAGTTCTGATAATGTATCGACACGCTGAGCAATTTCCACAGGGAAAAACATCCCCATGGAGGACCTTTGGTGTTATAAGAGAAAAAGGAGGGATTTTTTTGAGGTACGTAATGGCTATTACAGAGGATATCACCCAGTGTTTGTGATTTTCGCCATGTAATAGAAGGATAAGGGGTTAACTGTTCTTTAAGGTCTCTATCTGTTAAAAGAACAGACCAATGTTTTTTAAAAATCTGATTGATTTCCGTCCAATTGGTGTTGAATTTTGTAATAAATCTTGGTATGATTTTGTCCTCTTGATCCTTCCTGGAATGAGGTGCAGATAACAAACTATCTCTGTCTATTTTTAAGGCACGGGAATATCCCCGAAAGATGTCTTTTTTAGGGTAGCCACGATTTTTAAATCTGTCATGTAGATCCCTTGCCTGTCTATGGAATAATTCATCCGTAGAACAAATACGACGGGCACGCAGAAATTGTCCACCCGGGATAGAGCTTTTTAGTTTAGGTGGATGTGACGATGAAAAGTGCAGGAGTGCGTTAGTTGCCGTACTTTTGCGAAAAATATCCATCTGGACTGTACCATCATAGGATTTGAAGATGTGAAGATCCAAGAAATCAATAGTTGTTTGGCTATATTTCGAAGTCAATTTGATGTTAAGAGTATTAGTGTTTAGGTGGCAAAGAAAAGAATCAAGCTGCGACTTGGAGCCCTGCCAGATAAAAAGAATATCATCGATATAGCGCAGCCACGATACGACAGAGCCGTGACCAGGTGTCTCAAGGACCGTATTCCTCTCCCACAGCCCCAGGAACAAATTAGCATACGAGGGCGCACAAGACGCCCCCATAGCTGTGCCCTGGAGCTGTAGGAAGGGGCGGCCCTTAAAGACAAAAAAAAAAAAAAAACCCTAAACAGTGCCTAAACAGTGGAAACCCCCCACAAGTGACCCCATTTTGGAAAATAGACCCCCCCAAGGAACTTATCTAGATGTGTGGTGAGCGCTATGAAGCCCCAAGTGCTTCACAGAAGTTTATAACGTACAGCCGTAAAAAAAAAAAATCTTTTTTTTTAACAAACATGATATTTTCGCCCCCAATTTTTTATTTTCCCAAGGGTAACAGAAGAAATTGGACCCC
Source organism: Oophaga sylvatica (assembly GCA_033576555.1). Lineage (NCBI taxonomy): Eukaryota > Metazoa > Chordata > Amphibia > Anura > Dendrobatidae > Oophaga > Oophaga sylvatica. The sequence goes on from JARQOD010000002.1 coordinate 394,488,390, forward strand.
AAGAGTTATTGGGCAATTTGTTCTGAGTACGCTGATACCCCATATGTGTGGGTAAACCACTGTTTGGGCGCATGGCAGAGCTCAGAATTGAAGGAGCACCGTTTGACTTTTTCAACGCAGAATTGGCTGGAATTGAGATCAGACGCCATGTCACATTTGGAGAGCCCCTGATGTGCCTAAACAGTGGAAACCCCCCAATTCTAACTCCAACCCTAACCCAACACACCCCTAACCCTAATCCCAACCCTAACCATAACCCTAGCCACAAACCTAACCCTAACACACCCCTAACCCTAATCCCATCCCTAACCCTAATCCTAACTTTAGCCCCAACCCTAAACCTAACTTTAGCGGCAACCCTAACTCTAATCCTAATGGGAAAATGGAAATGAATACATTGTTAGGGACAGCGGAACGCACCAAATAATTATAAATAATGGGTGCGTTCGCAGCCCGGGGTCAACCGTGCAGGCAGAGCCTGCTGCTAGTAATGATGACAGGATATGGCGGTATAAGCGAGCTCTGTTACTTCACAGAGTCGCAAACATAGACGCTGTGGCACTATATGGCAGTATGAGCGAACTCTGTTACACCACAGAGTCGCTGACATAGACACTGAGATAGAGACTGTGTCCTGTTAACACCACAGGAGTACACAGATAACTGCTGTGAGGATAGCGGTCCGTGGTCATGCAGTCAGCAACGCAAACAAGCAACTCCTCACCGGAGTAGCCGGTATTCTAGAGGCTATTTCAGCCAAGCCCTGAACACGTGCATACAAATCTCACCAGAGGTGCCAGTATTCTAGGGGCTTATTTCAGCCGAGCCCTAACCACATGCGTGCATGATCACACTGGCGCAAAGCACATAACACAATTGATACTAGCGCACGGCCGAGCGGTCATGCACACCTTTTATAGTAGCAGCTACAGGACCTTCCAGAAAAGGACCAATGAGAAACTGTTCCAGAACACAAGCAGTTTCAGGACCTTCCTGGTGGACCAATGGGAGTCGCTGCTGTAACCGAGCATGTGACCCCTGATCTCCAATAGGAGATCTTGCCCTGGGCATGTTCAGATGGAGAAACGCAGGACTTAGTCCCAAGACAGCCTGCTCCAGCACTGGTTATAATAGAGGAACCAGAAGAGGCAGCAACAAGCCTCTGCACAGTATTAGACTGAGCAAGATGCTGGGACCGACGTCTACGCTGAGCAGGCTCCACTGCTGCAGGAGATGGATGGGGGACCGCAGCGGGACGGGTTCGAGATTCCCCTTGTGCAGCAGCGGGAACTCAATCTCTAGCATACATTTTATTATTTTTCCCTAACTAAGGGGGTGATAAAGAGGGGTTTGATTTACTATTTATAGAGGGTTTTTATGATTGGCAGCTGTCACGCTAAAAGACGCTTTTTATTGCAAAAAATTGTTTTTGCATCACCATATTCTGAGAGCTATAATTTTTGCATATTTTGGCCCACAGAGTCATGTGAGGTCTTATTTTTTGCGGTACGAGTTGACGTTTTTATTGGTACCATATTTGAGCACGTGGCATTTTTTGATCGCTTTTTATTTCGCTTTTTGGAAGGTTAGAATGAACAAAAATCAGCAATTCATGAATTTCTTTTGGGGGGGCGTTTATACCGTACAATCGATATAGCGGTTTTATTCTTCGGGTTAGTACGATTACGGTGATACCTCATTTATATAATTTTTTTATGTTTTGGCGCTTTTATACAATAAAAACAATTTTATATAAAAAATAATTATTTTTGCATCGCTTTATTCTGCGAGCTATAACTTTTTTATATTTTCACTGATGATGCTGTTTCATGGCTTATTTTTTGCAGGACAAGATGACGTTTTCAGCTGTACCATTTTTTTTTATATCGGTCTCTTTGATCGCGTGCTGTTTCACTTTTTGTTCGGCAGTATGATGATAAAGCATTGATTTTTTGCTTTGTTTTTTTTTTAAGTGGTTCACTAAAGGGGTTAACTAGTGGGACAGTTCTATAAGGCGGCTCATTACGGACGCGACAATACCAAATATGTGTACTTTTATTGTTTTGTTTTTTTTTATTTACAGAAAGAAATGAATTTATTGGGAATATTTTTTTTTTTATTTTGGAATTTTTTTTTTACACTTGTGTTTTTCATTTTTTTTACTTTTTTACTTTGTCCTAGGGTGGGATATCACTGTATAATGTCAGATCGCTGGTGTGACAGTGTGCATAGCACTCTGTCACACCAGCGATCTCACAGGCAGTGCTGCAGGCTTCCTCAGCGCCTGCTCTCAGCAGGCACTGAGGAAGCTGCCTCCCTGCAGGACCCCACGGCCATCTTGGATCCGGGGTCTTTCAGGTAGGAAGGCCTCAAAACAGCGCGATCACATCGCGCTGTTCTGAGGGTCTCAAGGGAGCACTCAGGAAGCCCCCTCCCTTCGCGGTGTTTGATCGCGGTGTGCCAGGGGTTAATGTGCCAGGAGCGGTTCGTAACCACTCCTGGCTAGGGTTGAGCATTCCGATACTGCAAATATCGGGTATCGGCCGATATTGGCTGTATCGGAATTCCGATTCCGAGTTCCGATATTTTCGTCATATCGGATACCGGAATCGGGATTGTCACTGTCACTGTCAGTGTCCGTCGGTCGGGTCTGTCAGGAGTCAGCGGCACTTACCTGGCAGAAGATCTCCGGCGGTCACGGGCTGGACTGCTTCATGGCCGCAATCTTCTTTCCCCGGCGGTCACATGCAGTTTCTCGCGATAACTGCAGTGACTGCTGGGTAATCCCGGCCGTAAAGCAGTCAGCCCGATGACGTCACCGCCGGGAAGCAGGTAATCAGCTGTGCTGCGTCGCGATGACAGGCTCTGCCTGTCATTGCGATGCAGCAGAGCTGGATCGTCGTGGGACTGTCGTTATGGACTGCGTCGGACAGGTGGTATACTGTTGGTTTTTTTTTTTTTTCTTTTTTTACAGGAGATCGATGGCGTCGCAGGAATGAGAGTATAATAAAATTAATGAAAACTGTGTTGTCTCTTTTATTTCATTAAAAGACTTTTTTCTTGCTTTGTCTTTTTTTTAAACATTTAAAAACTTTGGGATTAATAATGGATCGGTGCAATCAACGGTGACATTAACCCCTTATTACCCCGCTTGCCACCGCTACAGGGCAAGTGGGAAGAGCCGGGTAAAGTGCCACAATTGGCACATCTTTTGATGCGCCAAATGTGGGGCTGCTGTAGCCTGGTATTATCAGGCTGTTGAGGGCCAAAATCCATGGGCCTTGACAGTCTTTTAATACCAGGCCGCAGCAGTCTGCATTTTACTTGGCTGGTTAACAAAAATAGGGGGATCCCCACGCCGTTTTTTTTTCGAGGGGATCCCCTATTTTTGTTAACCAGCCAAGCTAAGCAGACTGCTGTGGCCTGGTATTATCAGGCTGGCAAGGTCCATGGATATTGGATCCTTACCAGCCTGAAAAACCAGGCCTCAGCGGTCTGCTTCATCTGGCTGGTTAACAAAAATAGGGGGACCCCACGCCAATTTTTTTCGAGGGGATCCCCTATTTTTGTTAATCAGCCAAGATATGCAGACTGCTGTGGCCTGGTATTATCAGGCTGGCAAGGTCCATGGATCTTGGCTCCTTAACAGCCTGAAAATCCAGGCCTCAGCGGTCTGCTTCATCTGGCTGGTTAACAAAAATAGGGGGACCCCACGCCAATTTTTTTCGAGGGGATCCCCTATTTTTGTTAATCAGCCAAGATATGCAGACTGCTGTGGCCTAGTATTATCAGGCTGGCAAGGTCCATGGATCTTGGCTCCTTAACAGCCTGAAAATCCAGGCCTCAGCGGTCTGCTTCATCTGGCTGGTTAACAAAAATAGGGGGACCCCACGCCATTTTTTTTTCGAAGGGAACCCCTATTTTTGTTAATCAGTTCCCTCTGACGTCACTGATTGTGTCCCTGGCTGACCTGAAGTGAAAGTGGAAAGCAATCAATTAAGCTTTCCACTTAAGGGCCCGTCTCACATAGCGATATCGCTACCGAGATCGCTGCTGAGTCACTAGTTTTGTGACGCAGCAGCGAGCTCACCAGCGATATCGCTGTGTGTGACATTCAGCGACGATCAGCCCCCCTGCCGGGTATCGCTGATCGTCGCTGAAATGTCAGGACCTTTTTTTGATCGCTGGTTTCCCGCTGACAGGCACACATCGCTGCGTGTGACAGGCGGGAGACCAGCGATCCGCTGGTAACCAAGGTACACAGCGGGTTTCCAGGCGCGGGGCTGTGCCTAGAAACCCGCTGTGTACCTTGGATACCAGCGCCCTGATGCAGGGAGCTGGTATCCAAGGTACACAGCGGGTTTCCAAGCGCTGCGCGGTGCCTGGAAACCCGCTGTGTACCTTGGTTACCAGCGGATCGCTGGTTTCCCGCCTGTCACACGCAGCGATGCGTGCCTGTCAGAGGGAAACCAGCGATCAAAAAAAGGTCCTGACATTTCTGCGACGATCAGCGATACCCGGCAGGGGGCTGATCGTCGCTGAATGTCACACACAGCGATATCGCTGGTGAGCTCGCTGCTGCGTCACAAAACTAGTGACTCAGCAGCGATCTCGGTAGCGATATCGCTATGTGAGACGGGCCCTTAAGCGATGTTACCCGCAGTGTCGCTGTCCCAGATCGCTGCCTGAGCTGCCTGTTTGACAGCTCAGCAGCGATCATGTAGCGATACACCAGCGATCCTGACAAGTGCATATCGTTGTCGGGATCGCTGGTGTATCGTTATGTGACACCCAGCCTTTACTCTCCTGTCAGGCAGGAGAGGAACTCATTCATTTGGGGTTTACTGTGAGGCTGCAGCATTAGCTGCGGTCCCTGCAGTAAACATTAACCCTTTCTGAAGGATTACACCGTGGGACCTGACTGTGCATGGGATAGGTAAGAATAATTTTGCTTTTTTATTTTATTTTTATTACAGGAAATGGTTTTTGCAGTAAAATAAAAGATGGTCAAAAACATGTGTCTTTATTTCATTAAAATGATTTTTAATTAAAGTGTGTGTGTTTTATTTTTATTTCATGCAATAGGATTAATAATTGATAGTTGTCTAATTGACAGCTCTCAATTATTAACCTGGCTTAAGGTCACCTTTCAATAGCAAGGTGGCTTTAACCCCATATTAACCCATTCGCCACCGCTACAGGGCAATGGGAATAGACGGGCAAAGTGCCAGAAAGGGCGAATCTAATTATAGATTTGTCTTTCCTGGGGTGTCTGGGGGCCGATGTTAGTAGCCGGGGGGGGGGGCAAAAATAATGGTCCCTCTCTGGGCTATTATTATCTGCCCCCACTCAC
>JARQOD010000002.1:394493842-394583842 GCA_033576555.1 Oophaga sylvatica
TTTCTATCTTTAGGTGTAGTTAGTTTCTCAGGCTGTGACGAGGCGTCTAGGACCAACGTAGGAACGCTCCACGGCTGCCTCTAGTTGCGGTGGTTAGTCAGGGTACTGCAATCTCATAGATTCCAACTGCTGTGGTGTATTTCCTTTTTTGCTTGCACTCCTCAGCTACCGTAACATAACACCGTGGACTTTAATAAAACTGGTTGCGGCCAGTTTTTAACAGAACTACTGTCTGTGAATGGTCTCTTTATGCCACTCCGTCTCCCCAAGACGGCGATCCCAGAGCTATATCCCCTGAAAAGCTTACAATTGGTGCTTGAATGCTGGGGCAGCACAGTGGCTGAAGACTTTGAAAAAAAAAAAAAAAGGTGTCTTCACCGCAAAACTGAACTTATTGTGGAGAAGACTGTGGAGTGTATATGTCTTGGGTGAAGGCTGTCAGCCAGCCCAAGATGTCCGGCAGTATGGAGGAGCTCGTTAAGCAGCTGGCCCAGAACCAGCAGGCCATGCAGCAGCAACATCAGCAGGCCATGCAGCAACAACAGCAGGCCATGCAGCAACAACACCTAGAGGCCCAGCGGAGCCAGCAGCAACAGCAGGGAACCAACCGGTTATTACTGGAGCAGGTTGCAGCACTAAAAAAAACTCCTAGCATCTCGTCCCGAATGAAGACGCCGGGTTACTGGCATTATCCGCTGTAAAGAAGGCGGTAAAACAGACTCTGCAGAAGATGACGCCTCATGACGATGTGGAGGCATATCTGGCTATATTTGAGAGACTGGCAGAGAAGGAGAATCTGCCACAATCTGAATGGGCTATGGTGGTCGCGCCCTATCTGACTGGGGAACCCCAAAAAGCCTATTTTGACCTCAGCGAGCAGGACAGCAAAAACTATACTAAGTTGAAAGCGGAGATTCTTGCCCGCCTGGGTGTGACGAGGGCAGTCCGTGCCAGGAGAGTCCATAACTGGAGATACAGGCGAGACAAGCCTGCTCGCTCACAAATGTATGACTTGATTTCTTTGGTAAAGAAGTGGTTGGAACCTGACGTCAGCACCCCTGCCCAAATGGTTGAAAAGGTGGTGCTGGACCGGTACATCTGGGCCCTTCCCCCTGAGGTCCAGCTCTGGGTCGGACAGGGAGACCCCAAAGATGCCGATCAACTGGTCAGCCTGATAGAAAGGTATTTCGCCACCAAAGACTATCTACGTGACCAGCCGTCCGAGCGATCATCAGTTCGGAATACCCGGCCTCCGTCATCTCCCGGTAAGAGGGTTCCAGCTGTGGGGGCAAGGGGGGCTGTTGATAGTCCGGGTCAGCCCCGAGGGGACATGTATGAGCGAAAGGGTGATACTTACCTACCAGGAGACCCCAGGCCTAGGAAGGTCTCTCCGTCTGAACACCCCGACCCGAGACAGTGTTGGAGATGCCGTGAACAAGGTCATATTTCAGCCAATTGTCCACTAGTGGGGGAACCTATGGACTGTGACTCTGGACGGTCTCTCTCGTTCCGTGTGCGTGGCCACCCTAGTCGAGAAGACTGGCCCACAGCTGTGTCAGGTCGTGATAAAATGGGTGCCCAGTACAGGCCCTACTCGACTCAGGAAGTCGAGTGACTCTGATACATGCTAGTCTGGCTGATAGGGACTTCGTCACAGGTAGGCACCTAAGCGTGGTGTGCATACATGGAGACATCAAAGTCTACCCAGTAACCTCCTCAGACTTCGTCACAAAACTTGGGGAGATCTCATATGAAGTGGGGGTAGTGAAGAACCTGATGCATCCCGCCATATTGGGTCGTGACTTTCCCCTGTTTTGGGGTCTTTGGAAAAAAAATGTTTGTGCTGGACAGTGTGATGAAGCTCCTACTGAGGGTGCGCAGTCCCGAGGGGCGGAACACAATGCTAGTGGGCCGTTAAACTTATGTGATAATAATGATGATGATAATGATAATAATGGTGATGATGATGATCATGATAGTGATGATGACCATGATAATGATGATGACCATGATAATGATGATGATCATGATAATGATGATGACCATGATAATGATGCTGATGCTGATCGTAATCACGATAATGATATTGATAATGATGATGACTGTAAAAAAAATGAATTTCCATTTCAGGTGATGTTGGGGGAGGGGGAGGATGTTTCTCTAGAACAGAATGTCCCTGACCTACCGGTGTCCCGTGGCAATTTTGGGAGTGAGCAATTGCAAGACCCCACTCTTAAACATGCCAGGGAGAATATAACTGTTCTGAATGAGATCCCACAAGAGCCCGGCTCTGATGAAAAATTTCCCCATTTTGCCATGAACAATGACCTGCTATATAGGGTCACTAAAGTAAAGGGAGAGGCCGTGAGTCAGCTCCTAGTACCTAAGCCATATAGAAGTATGGTGTTAGGTTTGTCCCATAACCACGTGCTGGGTGGGCACCTGGGGATGGACAAAACCCAGGAAAGAATTCTTCAGAGGTTTTACTGGCCCGGGGTTTATCGAGATGTGGAGGATTATTGCAAAACCTGCCCCTCGTGTCAGATAAATGCTCCGGTGTCTCACTTCCGGAGTCCATTAATCCCGCTGCCGGTTATAGAAATACCCTTTGAAAGGGTAGCAATGGACTTGGTAGCTCCTATTGTAAAATCAGCCAGGGGACACCAATACATCTTAGTAGTACTTGATTATGCAACCCGGTACCCCGAGGCGGTCCCTTTAAGAAATATGGCATCTAAAAATATTGCACGGGAACTCTTTCATATGTTTTCCAGGACAGGAATTCCTAAAGAGATCCTCACGGACCAAGGCACACCTTTTATGTCCAAAGTGATGAAGGAACTGTGTAAGTTGCTTAAAATCTCGCACATTCGGACATCTGTGTATCACCCCCAGACGGATGGGTTGGTTGAACGTTTTAATAAAACATTAAAACATATGTTAAAGAAAGCAGTAGAGAAAGATGGGCGGGACTGGGACTACCTGTTACCCTACTTATTGTTTTCGGTCAGAGAGGTGCCCCAAGCCTCTACGGGATTTTCTCCCTTTGAGTTGGTATATGGTCGGCATCCGCGGGGCTTGCTGGACATAGCCAAGGAGGTTTGGGAAACCGAGACAACTCCATACAAGAGTGTTATAGAGCATATTGCCCAGATGCAAGAGAGGATGGCTAAAATTATGCCATTGGTGAAGAATCATCTGCAGAGAGCCCAAGAAGCTCAAAGCAGAGTTTATAATCGGTCAGCAAAAATTAGGTCTTTCAACCCCGGGGATCGAGTCCTAATTCTAATTCCCACGGTGGAAAGTAAGTTTTTGGCCAAGTGGCATGGTCCATACGAGATCGTACAAAAAGTGAGCGAGGTTACTTACAAAGTACACCAACCCGGGAGACGGAAGCCCTACCAGGTGTATCATATCAATCTGATCAAGCCCTGGAGGGACAGAGAGACATTGTTGGCCTCGGGTGAAGTAGAGAAAGGGGTAAAACCATCTCTACCTCCTGTGACCATGGGAGAGACGTTGTCCGTGCACCAAAAACAGGAAGTGCGGGAGTTTCTGCAGAAAAATTAGAAAAGGTTTTCTGACTTGCCCGGCCGGACTTCTCTAATAAAACACCATGTCGAGACCGAGCCCGGTACTAAGGTCAAGATAAAACCGTACAGAATTCCAGAAGCCCGCAGAAAGATAGTCTCTACTGAAATTAAACGCATGTTAGACCTCGGGGTCATTGAGGAGGCCCAAAGCGAGTGGTGTAGCCCGATTGTACTCATCCCAAAACCTAATGGAACCTGGAGGTTCTGTAATGATTTCAGAAGGTTGAACGAGGTGTCAAAGTTTGACGCATACCCAATGCCACGGGTAGACGAGCTAATCGAGAGGTTAGGGGGTGCCCGTTATATTACAACCCTCGATCTGACAAAAGGGTACTGGCAGATAACCATGTCGGAGGAAGCGAGAGAAAAAACGGCCTTTGAAACCCCGGAAGGTTTGTTTCAGTATCTGGTGATGCCCTTCGGGTTGCATGGAGCCCCAGCTACCTTTCAGCGGCTTATGGACCAGATACTGCGCCCGCATCGAGCCTATGCGGCTGCCTACCTGGATGATGTGGTAATTTTCAGTTCAGATTGGGAGAGCCACCTCACTAGGGTGCAAGCCGTCGTAGACTCGATAGCCGGAGCTGGACTGAACATAAACCCAGAGAAATGTGCAATTGGCCTCGAAGAGGCCAAATATCTGGGCTATGTTATTGGCAGGGGGCTGATCAAGCCACAAATTGATAAGGTAGAAGCAATTCGGAACTGGCCTGTACCCCTCACAAAACGACAGGTCAAAGCATTTCTGGGCATCACTGGGTACTATCGCAGATTCGTACCAAATTATGCCTCCATTGCTGCCCCATTGACTGACCTGACAAAAGGGGGGAAGTCAAAAATGATAAATTGGAATCCGGAGGCAGAAAAAGCATTTCTGTCGTTAAAAATAGCTTTGTGTCAAAAACCAGTTCTGGTCACCCCTAATTTTAGAGAAGAGTTTTTGGTTCAAACTGATGCCTCTAATGTGGGGTTAGGGGCCGTGTTGTCACAGGTCGTGAAGGGTGAAGAACACCCAGTCCTGTATCTAAGTCGAAAAATGACACCGGCTGAACAAAATTATGCCATTGTGGAGCGAGAGTGCCTCGCAATCAAGTGGGCGCTGGACTCCCTGCGTTATTATCTCTTGGGTAGAAAATTTAAATTACAATCAGACCATGCTCCTCTGGCATGGATGAAGCAGAACAGGGAAAGGAATGCCAGGGTGACAAGGTGGTTCCTTTCACTTCAAGAGTTCAATTTCTCGGTGGAGCATAGACCTGGGAAGTTACAGGGTAATGCTGATGCCTTGTCCAGAGTTCACTGTCTCTTTGGAGTTTTGGACCAGCCCTCCGGTCTGGAGAAGAGGGGGGGGGATATGTGAGACAGTGAAGGGGTGCGTACTGGACGGGGTGTATATCTCCCCCAGGTTTCTTAGCTGGGGCGCATAAAAAGTAGGTTGTCAGTGCGGTGTTCACTCCATTCCCATCTGGGACAGGTTTGCAGTTCAGCCCAGAGTGAACACAGCTGCTTAATTAGACAGCCATAAGTACCTGCTTGGAAGTTCAGAGGAGGCTCTCTCTCTCAGTCTGGATCTGACTTCAGACGCCATTGGAGCCTCATGTGAGCTGCACGCTGGTAACTACTGAACATATGTGTTGTTTTGGGAACAGACTATTAGAGTCTGTACCCGGATAGAAAGGGAAATCTATCTAAGTGTAATTAGTGGCTGGAGAAGCCCAGGCTTTATGTTTATGATTTGGTTTTGATTATGTTCTGTTTACCGTGGACTTTAATAAAACTGGTTGCGGCCAGTTTTTAACAGAACTACTGTCTGTGAATGGTCTCTTTATGCCACTCCGTCTCCCCAAGTGTCATGTGTGCATCGCCACGAAGATCGTCGCGGTTGCACATTCTGACTTCTCACAGCTGAGTTGCTGTTTCTTTGTGTTTGGCAGTTAGGGAGTTAATTCTGTCTGTGCTCAGTTTTGGGACTGGGTGCAGTTTCTCCCGGCTGCAATTAATTATTTGTTGATTGGTTTCCTTTAAATCTCTGGTTGTCTGTTTGGGAGTTGCCAGTGAAATTCTTCATGCAGACCACAGATAGGATTGTATCTGTATAGACTTAAGTTAAAGAGCTCCTTAGTTGTTTTAAGCTCACCTTGCTTAGAGTTTAATATCCCAGATCATTTATGTTCCTTCTGTGTTTGAGTGTGTATGCAAGTCTGTGTTTTCTCCAGTCTGTCTTATATTTCTAATCTGTGTATTTAGCAGAGATCAGCCCATATCCCTTTGGTGGTAATCAGAATCCTTCTTAGGACTGATTACAGGGTTCAGGGACTGATAGGAGACAGGGTTAGGCTGGAGACTTGGACCTCTGAACCATTATCAGTACCTCCAAGGTGAGGGATTAGTTAGGACCCCAGTTTAGGGTCAGGTTAGACCCCGGTCCTCTTCTTTCCTGTGACAGTGTATCAAGTCCTCAAGATTAATCCTGAGTTCAACGGATATCGTGTCAGGTAAATCTATTCTATATTTACATGCTGATGTTGCTAATCTATATGTTGTATAGAGTGTTGTTCTTTTAAGAATAGTTTACTGACATCGAACACATATCATAAGACCGCGTGACATTTTCACTGGCCCATAAAATTATTCCCAGTTGCCATGGATCTAGTAGCCCAGCTGGCTCTGCAGTTGCAGGGATTATCCATGGAGCTGACGGACATTAAGTCCAAAGTTTTGTCTCCCTCGGAGCAAACCAGATTTGAACCTAAAGTAGCTCTCCCGGACAGGTTCACTGGTGGGCGAGACAAATTTTTTACCTTCAGGGAAGCATGTAAATTGTATTTTCGGCTTCGGCCTCGATCATCAGGGAGCGAAGAGCAGAGAGTGGGAATTGTTATCTCGCTCCTACAAGGGGACCCTCAATCCTGGGCATTTTCCCTTCCTCCGGGATCCCCGGCTCTACAGTCAGTAGATCGATTTTTTACTGCCCTGGGTTTGGTATATGATGACCCAGATCGGGTCTCTCTTGCTGAGACAAAATTACGTAAGATACAGCAGGGAGATCGTCCGGCGGAGGAATTTGCTTCTGAGTTCCGTAGATGGGCCACAGATACTCAGTGGAATGACCCAGCTCTTAGGAGCCAGTTTTGTCATGGGCTTTCTGACAAATTAAAGGACGTTTTGGCTCAGTATGATTCTCCTCCATCACTGGAGGCTGCTATGGCCCTGGCTATCCGTACTGATAGACGGCTCCGGGAGAGGTGCGAGGTAACTCCGCCCCCTGTTGTTACTTCACCTACTACTAAAGTCCCTTATGTTGAGGTTCCCCTTGTCTGTTCGGAGGAGCCTATGCAGTTGGGAGGGACATCATTTCGTAGGAGGGGATTGGCGGTACGCTGCAGGACTAGAAGGTGTTTCTTCTGCGGGAAAGAGGGACATTTTGTTGGGGGATGTCCGTCCCGTGCCTTGTTGAGCAAGAAGTCGCCGGAAAACTGTTAATCCCAGGTTGTGTGGTGGACGACAACCTGGGAGTATGTATTTCGTCCGCTAGTTCTTCTCAGTTCCTTGTACCAGTGGAGGTGGTGGTTGGTACGAGAGTGGAGAGATTTTCTGTTCTTCTTGATAGTGGGTCCAGGGCTAATCTGGTTGACGCTCAGTTTGCTCAGGCTCAAGGTATGCATCTGAGTGTATTGGTCAAACCGATCCCTATATTCTCCATTGACGCCAGGCCTCTCGGCCAAGGTAGCTTTGTTCATGAGGTTCATAACATTGACCTTCGGGTAGGGGCAATACATAGGGAACTATTATCTTGTTATGTGTTGGAGGGTCTACCTACTCCTATTGTGTTGGGACTTCCTTGGTTGGTTAAACATAACCCTGTGATTAATTGGCAGTCCAGAGAGATAAGCCAATGGGGTGAGTTTTGCAAAAGTAACTGCATGAACACAGTCATCAGTGCGGTCGTGCCTAGTACTTTGCCTCCTTTTTTGGAGGACTTTGGGGATGTGTTCTCTGAGGAGGGGTGTCAGGAGTTGCCTCCTCATCGCGTGTATGACTGCTCTATTAATTTACTTCCTGATGCTAAGTTACCTAAAGCTAGGTTATATAACCTTTCTGGTCCTGAGAGGCAGGCTATGAAAGATTATATTTCGGAAAGTCTGGCCAAAGGGCATATTAGACCTTCATCTTCCCCAGTGGCCGCGGGGTTCTTCTTTGTGAAGAAAAAAGATGGAGGCCTACGCCCTTGCTTGGATTTCCGCGAACTTAATCGGATTACTGTTCGAGATCCGTATCCACTCCCTCTGATTCCTGATCTCTTCAATCAAATTGTTGGCGCCAAATGGTTCTCTAAATTGGATCTCAGGGGGGCGTATAATCTGATTAGGATAAAAGAGGGGGATGAGTGGAAAACGGCGTTTAACACGCCGGAGGGACATTATGAGAACCTTGTCATGCGTTTTGGTCTGACTACTGCACCAGCAGTATTCCAACATTTCGTTAATTACATTTTTCGTCATCTGGTGGGGCTGTTTGTGGTCGTATATTTGGATGACATTTTAATTTACTCGCCAGATCTTGTGTCTCACCAGGAGCATGTGAGACAGGTGTTGCAGATCTTGCGAGACAATAAACTATACGCCAAACTGGAAAAGTGTGTATTCGCCGTACAGGAACTTCAGTTTTTGGGTTTCTTGGTGTCAGCCTCCGGTTTCTGTATGGACCCTGAAAAGGTGAGAGCAGTGCTTGAATGGGATCAGCCAGAGGATCTTAAGGCTCTGCAGCGTTTTCTGGGGTTTGCTAATTACTACCGGAAATTTATTTGTAATTTCTCATCTGTTGTCAAACCTCTCACTGACATGACAAGAAAAGGGACGGATTTTTCTAAATGGTCGGACAAAGCTTGCCAAGCTTTTTCCTCTTTGAAAAAATGTTTTGCTTCAGCACCCGTTCTCATCCAACCAGATGCATCACAGCCGTTCGTTGTGGAGGTGGACGCGTCTGACGTAGGGGTGGGTGCAATATTGTCCCAGGGTCCGTCCCCTGGTAAATGGCATCCGTGCGCTTTCTTTTCTAAGAAATTGTCGTCCGCCGAAAGGAATTATGATATCGGCAATAGGGAACTTTTGGCCATTAAGTTGGCTTTTGAAGAATGGCGTCACTTTTTGGAGGGGGCAGTCCACCCGGTCACCGTCATTACTGATCACAAGAACCTGCTGTATTTGGAATCTGCTAAGCGTCTGAATTCCAGACAAGCTCGATGGTCGTTGTTTTTTACCAGGTTTAATTTTGTTGTCACTTATCGCCCTGGATCTAAGAATGTTAAGGCGGATGCCTTGTCTCGCAGTTTCCCAGGGGCCGGGAAAATGGATGACCCGATTCCTATCCTTCAGGAGGGGGTGGTAGTGTCGGCTGTATGTTCTGAGCTTGAGGAGGAGGTGTTAGAGGCTCAGGGGGACGCCCCTGCAGGACCTCCAGGGAGACTGTTTGTCCCAAATCAGTTGAGACAAAAGGTTATTGAGGCACATCATAATTCTGCTTTAGCAGGACATCCAGGGAGTAAGGCTACTTTAGATCTCCTTTCTCGCCGGTTTTGGTGGCCTAACGTTAATAAAGATGTTTTAACTTTTGTCGCGTCCTGTGGGGTTTGTGCTCGCTCTAAGACCCCTCATACCCGTCCGTCTGGGACCCTCTTACCCTTGAAACTTCCGGAGCGTCCATGGACTCATTTGTCTATGGACTTCATCACGGACCTTCCTCAGTCGTCAGGGAAGACTGTCATACTGGTGGTTGTTGACAGGTTCAGTAAGATGGCACATTTCATTGCTCTTCCTGCCCTCCCTAATGCTAAAACTCTGGCGCAGGTGTTCATTGGGGAGATTGTGAGACTTCATGGGTTGCCTTCTGATGTGGTGTCAGATAGGGGGTCTCAGTTTGTGTCCAAGTTTTGGAGGGCATTTTGTTTACGTCAGGGGATGCAATTGTCATTTTCCTCGGCTTTTCATCCGCAGACCAATGGTCAGACAGAGCGTCTGAATCAAAGCCTAGAGACTTATCTTCGGTGTTTTGTCTCAGAAAACCAGGAGGACTGGTCTTCTTTCTTGCCTCTGGCAGAGTTCGCTCTTAACAACAGGCGGAGCGAGTCCACTGGTAAATCCCCGTTTTTTGGGGCATATGGTTTTCATCCCCAGTTTTGTACTTTCAATGGGGGGGGCCCTTCTGGGGTTCCTGAGGAGGAGCGTTTCTCGTCGTCACTTGCTTCAGTGTGGAGAGGTGTATTGAATAATCTGAGTGTTATGGGGAACCGTTATAAACGTATGGCTGATAGGAGGAGAGTTTCTGGTCCAGATCTTAATGTGAACGATCTGGTATGGTTGTCTACCAGGAATATAAAACTTAAAGTTCCCTCCTGGAAGCTGGGCCCCAGATTCATCGGGCCGTACAGGATCAGTTCCATAATTAATCCTGTGGCATTTCGTCTGGACCTCCCTCCTACGTTTAAAATTCATAATGTGTTCCACAAGTCATTACTTAAGAGGTACGTGGCACCAGTCATACCATCACCTCTACCTCCTCCTCCAGTGGTGGTCAATGGTAACTTGGAGTTTCAAGTGTCAAAGATCATTGACTCACGTCTGAATCGCCGGTCCCTTCAGTACTTGGTGCATTGGAAGGGGTATGGTCCAGAGGAGAGGACGTGGGTTCCTGCGTCTGACATTAACGCAGATCGTTTGGTGCGGACCTTCCACAGAACTCACCCGGGCAAACCTGGCCCTGAGGGTCCGGAGGCCCCTCGTAGAAGGGGGGGTACTGTCATGTGTGCATCGCCACGAAGATCGTCGCGGTTGCACATTCTGACTTCTCACAGCTGAGTTGCTGTTTCTTTGTGTTTGGCAGTTAGGGAGTTAATTCTGTCTGTGCTCAGTTTTGGGACTGGGTGCAGTTTCTCCCGGCTGCAATTAATTATTTGTTGATTGGTTTCCTTTAAATCTCTGGTTGTCTGTTTGGGAGTTGCCAGTGAAATTCTTCATGCAGACCACAGATAGGATTGTATCTGTATAGACTTAAGTTAAAGAGCTCCTTAGTTGTTTTAAGCTCACCTTGCTTAGAGTTTAATATCCCAGATCATTTATGTTCCTTCTGTGTTTGAGTGTGTATGCAAGTCTGTGTTTTCTCCAGTCTGTCTTATATTTCTAATCTGTGTATTTAGCAGAGATCAGCCCATATCCCTTTGGTGGTAATCAGAATCCTTCTTAGGACTGATTACAGGGTTCAGGGACTGATAGGAGACAGGGTTAGGCTGGAGACTTGGACCTCTGAACCATTATCAGTACCTCCAAGGTGAGGGATTAGTTAGGACCCCAGTTTAGGGTCAGGTTAGACCCCCGGTCCTCTTCTTTCCTGTGACAGTGTATCAAGTCCTCAAGATTAATCCTGAGTTCAACGGATATCGTGTCAGGTAAATCTATTCTATATTTACATGCTGATGTTGCTAATCTATATGTTGTATAGAGTGTTGTTCTTTTAAGAATAGTTTACTGACATCGTACACATATCATAAGACCGCGTGACACCAAGACGGCGATCCCAGAGCTATATCCCCTGAAAAGCTTACAATCTGTATAGTTCTACAAAAATTGTAGAATACTGCAGGGAAACTGCTGGCTTTGTTATTTCACCAATTTATTTCAAAAGATGTAGAACTATAGAATTGCTGTATAGGGAATCCTGGAAGCCATTGAAAAGAGGGAAATTTACAATACATATTGTGAGTGCATAACTATAACTTTGTCAGAATTTAGGAAGAATGAAATTGAATGTCCTCTAATGTACTGATGCATCTTTACAGAGTGCTGAGGGCATTGCATTTTTTGATGAATATTCAATATATTTTACTTCAGCACTTCAAATGGAGAGAAAGTTTTAGGCCAATACATGCAGCCGCTCGCTCCACTCCCTAGTGCCGGCGCCAGAGCTGGGATTTCACATGCGAGTGTCGGCCGATTTACTCGCATGTGTGATCCCGGCCTTACAAGTACAAAAGATATGTGAATTATCTTTCTCATGAAGCATTATGTGATTTACATTATGTAAAGTCTAAGGGATTGTTGAGTAAAATCTGTCATACTTTGTAATACAAAATCAAAAAAGCAAATAGCAATTTATGTTTTTAAGCCTATGTTTGTTATTCCCTTAATTAATAAAAAAATATGAGAACAAAAACATCAGCAAAACTGGGAGAAATAGATAGGAGTGAAAAATCTCCCTTGGATAAAAATTTGTAGGGTTTGATGCAAGCAGGATGCTTACAATGAAGCGATGCATGACGTGACACTATATAAGTTACTACAGCATTATTGTAATGAATTTTCTTTGCTCAGTCTATGCTAGTGTTCCACATTTCTGAAGAGCCCAATCTGAATGGAGTGAAGGTCAGGCAAGCACACTCAACTGCGACGTCACAAAGGTCATTCTCGCAATGCATCCCTGGGAGAGCTGCGGGTGACGCCGGAAGGTGAGCATATCAATATTTTTTCTTTTAATTCTATTTTTTACAGGGATATGGTACCCAGGGCCTGGAGGAGAGTCTCCTCTCCTCCAGACCCTGGGTACCAAGCGCACATGAAGCGCTCACTTCACTCATGGTGGGCATAGCCACATGCGTGAAGTGAGCATTTCAATGCATTCCTATGGCGGCGTAATTGCCGAGATTACGCAAAAAGAATGAACATGCAGTTTATTTTAACGTGAAGCAATTACGCTCCACAAAAATACGCAGCATGTGCACAGCAATGCGTAATCCCATAGGATTGCATGGGATGCGTTTTGTACCCGTTTTTTAAGCGATTATGCCGCGTAAAAACAAAGGCAAAAATGCTTAAAAATCACTACGTGTGCACATAGCCTAAGTGTGCACATTACGGCTAGCCAATCAGGGCAGAGGAAACACCCACAATGTCCTGACACAACGGCTTGTGTCATTAGCTGAAGAAATCACATGTCTCTCTCCATATAAATGCGGACATCTTGTTTTAGCGCCATTTTGACACTGTAAGGCCGGGATCACACATGCGACGAAAACGTCCGATGCTCGCATGTGAAATCCCAGCTCTGGCGCCGGCATTCGAGAGTGGAGCGAGCGGCTGCATAGAAATACATGCAGCCGCTCGCTGCACTCCCGAGTGCCGGCGCCAGAGCTGGGATTTCACATGCGAGCGTCGGACGTTTTCGTCGCATGTGTGATCCCGGCCTAACAATGCAGAGAGGCTGCTCCTTATCCTGCCACTGTTAACAGCAAGATTTTAGCTAGTTAGATAGGTGGTTGCATATCAGTCAGATAGTGTAGCTAGATAGTGTCCAGTGTGGCTGTAACATTTACCTAACCTTCCAGAATTTTTTTTGGGGAGGGCATTACTGAGGTTCACAGACATAGTCGGCAGGGCACATATCCTACAAGTGTGTAGTACAATGCTTCTATTGTGCTTCGTGCATGAGTATAGCATTCTAATTGATATTTTCTCACTAGCTAAATGTGAAAAAGCCTGCTGTATCCCACATTTTAGCTACATAGATAGGTGGTTGTATATATGAGTCAGATACTGTAGGTAGCTAGTGTCCAGTGTGGCTGTTAAATTTACCTTCCAGCACTTTTTTTTCTTTTTGGCCATATTGAGGTGCACAAAGAAAGCCAGCAGAGCACGTGTTGTGCACTGCTTCTATTGTGATCCATGCACGAGTATAGCTTTCTAATTCACATGTAGCTAGTGAAAAAATATTAATCAGCCTGCAGTATCCCACCTTGTCATTTAGTGCTGTGGTGATATAAAACTGTCTGCGGACCTAAGGCACAGAAAAAAAATATATAATTTTTTTTGTTGCTAAATGTGAAACAGTCTGCTGTATCGCACATTGTCATTTTGTGGCGCTGATATGAACCTGTCTGCAGACCTAAGGCACATTAAAAAAATTATAATTTTTCAGTTGCAAAAAATTAGACAACCCGCTGTATCACACTTTGTCATCTGTTTGGGTTGAAATTAAGCTGTAGAGGCCTGATCCAGAGGCCACAAAAAATTATTTTGTTATTAATGTCATAGAGAAAGGGACCTGACTTTAAAAATAGTTTGTAGAATCTAGTGTGTTATAGAGGCCAGATCCATAGGCCATGAAAAAAAATTCTTCTGGTATTTATTTCATACAGTAAGGGACCTGACTTTAAAATTGTTTGTAGCATAACTTCTTTGTCATGCAGGCCTCATTCACACCCGAACAAGTCTTTTTTCTGTGACTACCATGATACAGCACGCCATATTTCAATTTTGAATTTACTGTCGCTGAAATTCAGCTGTTTGCAGAGGTGATGCAGAGTTTAAAATCTAATTTTTGGTTTCTAATACTGTGCTCCTACCACACTTATCTGAGCAACATGACTAGGAAAAAGTGAGGTCGTGGTGGAAGGAGAATTTGGCTTGGTGTTCAAGGTGTACGTTGGGTAGGTGGTAATGTTTGTGAAAGCACTAGTGAAGCAACGTCACATCCTATGCAAAGACAACTGACTACTTATGTTACTGGACTGGCTACACCACTACTTTTCTTTAGCAGATGCACAGCAGAGCGCCTTGTCGATGATGACCAGAGAGTGCATGTTCTTGAGTGGTTGGCAAGTGCAGCTTCAATTGGCCTCTCCTCCTCTTCCTCCACCTCAACATCACACCAAGTACAGTCCACAGATGTGCCACCCAAATTTCACTTGCTTCCACCTGTGTCCCAACTATCCAACTGTTCAACTGACTGTACGCAACCACAGATAGATAAGTCTGAAGAGCTGTTCACAGTCAAGAGGAGGAAATCTGCACCAATGCCCAAAATTTTTTTAGCTTTGATCCCGGGCAGAAAGAAGTACGGTCCGAACAGCATCCTGACCCTCGTCATCAGACGTTAACCCCTTGGGGGAAGTGATCCTGATGAGACTCAGATATCTGAAGCTCACGCAAACTGTACTGTGCTGTCAGGGCAAGAAGAGGAGGAGGGTGACTCCAGTGGCGCGGAATGTGATAACACAAAGGATGATGAGGAGGTGTTAGGTCCCACTTGGTGTGAACATAGAGGCACACAGATGAGTAGGTCATCTGAGGAGGAAGACAAGGAGGTTACGTTGCGCCGTCCATGCAGACTCATAGCGATGCATCCACGACGAGCGATACATCTTCAGCCACAACTGTGCCTCTGACCTGCTGCATCCATGGGTCTGCAGCTCGCAGGGCCAACTCACGTAATCTGCCAACTTTGCAAATAAAAAACTGAGTTGAGGTAAAAAGTCCAATAATTTGACTACTACATGTATGAACCTTCACATGCGCAATCAACATGCTTTACTGTGTGAATCCCACTGCGCAAAAAAGCAGACCAGCGGACCTCAACCACCATCAGCTGCTCCATCAATCACATCTGTTGCTTCTTCCTTCTCCTCTGTTACTGTGCCAACTATTGAGACGCAGGTCTTTGACCGCAGAACCTTGGGTTCTTTACCCGATCGAGTCACGCTGACTGAGAGGACGCATTCAGATGTAACGGAATCGGACATGCCTGCTGTTTTTAACCGATCTCAGAGAACGACCACATCACAAGTTTCTCAATCCGTAGTAACATCTCCGACTGCACCTCTTGCACAGTTCAGCAGTTTGAATGATTCAACATACTCCACCCTCTCACAGCACTGCAGCCTGCCAATGGTTCCGCAGTTGTGCTCACGGAAGATATTGTTTCCTCCTATGCATGACAAAGCTAAGAACTCCACCTTCTCTAATTTGTTGGCCACGGAAATGCAGCCTTTCCTTCTAGTGGATACAGACAGTTTCCGAAAGCTGATGGCTGTTGCAGTTTCCCAGTAGCAATTACCCAGTCGCCATTACTTTTTAAAAAAATCTGTGCCTGTGCTACACCAGCATGTGGCAGATGACATCACCCGTTCCTTGACAAAATCTCTGTCTGCCAGGGTGCATTTCACCACAGACACTTGGACGTGTAAGCATGGCCATGGGCTTTACATCTCGCTGACTGGTCACTGGGTGACTCTAGTGGCTGTGGGGACAGGCTCTGCTCCACAAGTCTTGGAATTTCCGAGGCTTGCAGGACAAACCTCTACATTTAACACTTCCTCCACTGCTTCTGTCTCCTCTATCTCCTCTAGGGCATCCACCTGCACCCTCAACCTCTGCCTTCATGAGACACGAGTTCCAACAGTGCAAAGCGAATGTCCTCCACCTCCATACTGCGCAGCCAGGGCTCACCGCAATTGTCACACTCGAGCCCTGACTGGTGGGCATGAGCCAGGGGGTTGTGGCCCCACTGTGCCACAAACCAGTCTACCCTGGAAGGGGGGTGACTAGGACAGGTGCCTCGGTATTCACTGGAGCCTCTGATGGTGAGGTCAGGCTTGTGCGGCAGGTAGCTGCCAGGTGCCACTCCAGGGTAGTGTCTGGCTGTGACTGCTGATCCCACTTGGGGAGACGGTGGCACGGCTGAGACACTGGCAGACAGGCACGGCTTGGACACAGGGCAGGCAGGCACGGCTGAGACACAGGGCTGACAGGCACGGCTGAGACACAGGGCTGGCGGGCACAGATGAGATACAGGCCTGGTGGGCACAGATGAGACACAGGGCTGGCGGGCACGGATGAGACACAGGGCTGGCGGGCACGGATGAGACACAGGGCTGGCAGGCACGGATGAGACACAGGGCTGGCAGGCACAGATGAGACACAGCCTCCTGGAGGGCAAACAAACAGGTACAAGGCAAAGCTAGGAGTGAAGCCTCCAAAGATGGAGGAACACAGAGCAAGACCTGGCAGCTCAGTAGCAAGACACTAACTGAGTTAACATATTGCACAGACCAGATCCACAGGGTGGAGCTGCCTTAAATAATAGAGGGCTAATGGTATTTGGTTAGGGACAAATTAGACAGGAACACCCTGACTCCATAAGAACCAGAGAGTTCTGGCGCCGCCCTCCTATAATAATAATAATAATCTTTATTTATATAGCGCCATCATATTCCGCAGCGCTTTACAGTTTAACAGTTTCAAAACACAAGTCATAAGTAACAACGTTAACAATACAGTAATTAAAGCAAAATAAGACGGCCCTGCTCGTGAGAGCTTACAATCTACAATGAGGTGGGGGAGATACAAAATACAGGTGTGTATATACAATGGTGCATTTACAATGATGGTCCAGCCATCTTAAGGGAGTGAGGGATGGATGGAGATAGTGAATGGGCTACACACACACACACACTTACACATAGAATGACTTTGATTAGTGAATGTGATAGGCCGCTCTGAACAGATGTGTTTTGAGGGAGCGCCTGAAACCATGCAAATTGTGGATAGTCCTAATTTCTTGGGGTAGAGCATTCCAGAGGATTGGCGCAGCGCGGGAGAAGTCTTGGAGTCGGGAGTGGGAGGTACGGATTAGTGCAGAGGTTAGTCGAAAGTCGTTTGCAGAGCGCAGCAGTCGGTTAGGCCGATAGATAGAAATGAGGGAGGAGATGTAGGGGGGTGCTGCAGTGTGGAGAGCTTTGTGGGTGAGAACAAGTACTTTGAATTGGATCCTATAATGAATGGGCAGCCAGTGTAAGGACTGGCGAAGAGCGGACGCGTCCGAGTACCGATTAGCCAGATGGATAACCCTGGCTGCTGCATTAAGGATGGACTGGAGAGGGGATAGTCGAGTAATGGGGAGGCCAAGTAATAGAGCGTTACAGTAGTCCAGGCGGGAGTGGATCAATGCTACAGTGAGGGTTTTTGTTGTTTCCATGGTGAGAAAAGGGCGGATTCTAGAGATGTTCTTTAGGTGTAGGCGGCAAGAGCGGGCAAGAGATTGTATATGGGAGGTGAAGGAGAGATTGGTATCAAACATAACACCCAGACAGCGAGCCTGCTGCCGGGGTGTTATTATGGTGCTGCCCACTGAGAGGGAAATGTCAGATTTAGGGAGGTTAGTAGACGGCGGGAGCAGAAGGAGTTCAGTTTTGGAGAGGTTGAGTTTCAGATAGAGAGCAGACATGATGTTGGAGACTGCGGACAGACAGTCGGTGGCGTTCTGTAGTACAGCGGGGGTAAGGTCGGGGGATGACGTGTATAATTGTGTGTCATCAGCATAAAGATGGTACTGAAAGCCAAATCTGCTGATGGTCTGTCCAATTGGGGCGGTGTAGAGAGAGAAGAGAAGGGGGCCAAGGACTGAGCCCTGGGGTACACCGACAGTGAGAGGGAGAGGAGATGAAGTGGAGCCAGAGAACGAAACACTGAAGGAGCGGTCAGAAAGATAGGAGGAGAACCAGGAGAGAACAGTGTCCTTAATACCTAGAGAGTGGAGCCTGGACAGTAGGAGACGGTGGTCAACCGTGTCGAAAGCTGCAGAAAGGTCGAGTAGAATGAGCAGAGAGTGGTCGCCGTTACGTTTTGCTGTCAGAAGGTCATTGGTCACTTTGATGAGTGCAGTTTCAGTCGAATGTAGGGGTCGGAAGCCGGACTGTGAAGGGTCTAGGAGGGAGTGAGTGGAGAGGTAACGGGTGAGGCGGGAGTAGACTAGGCGCTCCAAAAGTTTGGAGATGAAGGGGAGATTGGAGACCGGTCTGTAGTTGTTTGTGCAGGAAGGGTCAAGAGCGGGTTTCTTTAGTAGTGGAGTAATGATGGAGTGTTTGAAGGAGGATGGGAAAATGCCAGAGGAGAGTGAGAGATTGAAGATTGTAGTTAGGTGAGTTGTGACAACAGGAGAAAGAGACTGGACTCCTATGTACACAGTCAGGAAGCATGCACAGAACAGATAGAAGACAAGAGGCACAGAGCATGGAGCTGGCAGCAGACAGAAATCACGGCATGACCTGGAGCAGTGAGCATGTTGGTATGTGGGTAATGGGAGGCCATACAGCGATGCCAGCAGGGTTGTTACAACAATCAGGCAGTCTTAAAATTGATATGCCTTGGAGATCGCAGTCATACAGCTGAACAGTTGTGGACAGCTCTCCAGTCTGAATTTGATTAATGTCTGTCTCCGCTGAACCTACTTCCAGGGAAGACCTTGTCAGATAACGGTGGCGGCCCTACAGCGAGGCAATATAACACACACACATGCATTGCATGGTTCACGTCCTCAACCTGGTGGTACAGCATTTTCTCAGCCACTATCCTGGCCTGGGTGAGCTACTCCAGAAAGAACGTAAGCTGTGTGCTCATTTCCATCGTTCGCACCCTCTGCTCATCGACTTGTATCGATGCAGAGATTTTTGTCCATGCTAGTTAACAGGTTGATATGTGATGTGCCAACATGGTGGAATTCCACTCTGCAACTGTTTCTGCGACTGTGAAAGCAGCAATGAGCCCTAACACAGCATGTCATGTTGTATAGCCTGGGCGAATGCAGTATGGACGTGGCGCATATCACATTTACAGAGTAGGTACAGATTAAGGACCTCTGCACCCTTCTGAAAAGTTTTGAAATGGCTACTAAGATAGTTAGCGTTGACAATGCCATCATCAGCATCACTATTCTGGTCATTTATATGCTGGAGCAGACTTTGAATAGCCTGAGGGAGGAGATGATGGTCCCAGAAGAAGAGGAGGAAGCAGAGGAGGCTGCGGAAGGGATAACATTGTCTCTAAGTTCAAGACTGTTGTCACACAGGCGGGTGCATTGGGAGGGTGGATTACTGCGATCAAGGGAGGCTGGTGATAACAGACAAACTGTTATCGAAGGTGCAAGATCCGAGGAACAAATGGAGGAGGAAGAAGAGATGGGCAAGCAACTGTCAAATGAAGAGAATAATCTTCCCCTCTCTGTTGTTCGTAGATGGTGGGAGGGGATGGAGGAAATGAGCCTCATTGTTACTCAGCCACCAACACAGCATGGGCTCGGACTTCATGGTAGAGCTCGACATATGAGTGCCTTCTTGCTGCACTATCTGAAACATGATCCCCATATAGTTATGATTAGGAATAATGCTGACTACTGGGTTGCCACTTTATTAGATCCACGTTATAAAAACAAATTTTGCCAGATGATTCCCACCCTAGAAAGGGACCCGCGAATGCTGGAGTATCGAAACACACTTTTATACAAGCTTGAAGGGAATCTGTCACCCCATTTTTCATATATAAGCTGCAGCCACCGCCATCAGGGGCTTATCTACAGCATTCTGTAATGCTGTAGATAAGCCCCGATATAACCTGAATGATAAGAAAAATGAGTTATATTATACTCACCGGGGGGGCGGTCCGGTCGGATGGGCATCGCAGGTCCCGGTCGGGCGCCTCCCATCTTCTAGCGATGGCGTCCTGCTCCTTGCTTCTGGCACACTCCTGTTCAGGCGTACTTTATCTGCCCTGTTGAGGGCACAGCAAAGTACTGCAGTGCACAGGCGCTGGGCCTCTCTAACCTTTCCCGGCACCTGCGCACTGCAGTACTTTGCTCTGCCCTCAACAGGGCAGATAAAGTACGCCTGCACAGGAGCTCACCAGAAGCAAGGAGGAGGACATCATCGCTAGAAGATGGGAGGCGCCGGACCCGAACCTGCGACGCCCATCGTACTGGACCGCATCTGACCGCCCCCGGGTGAGAACAATATAACTCGTTTTTCTTATCTTTCAGGTGACAGAATGCTGTAGATAAGCCCTGATGGCGGTGGATGCAGCTTGTATACGAAAAATGGGGTGACAGATTCCCTTTAAGAGAGCTTTTCCCCAAGACAGCAATGAAGCACACAGTTTGCATCGCAGCTGTAGACTTCCAACCTCCGACCCGTCAATTAGTCAACAACAAAACAGCTGCAGCAGCAGTGGTGGAAGTGGAAGAAGCAATTACTGTGAGTCCTTTGATACTTTTGTTTAGACCAACTCGTGCACCAGCACAACAGAGTCCAAGTCTTACACAAGGTGAACGAATGGAGAGGATGGTGCAGTAGTATCTAGAACTAAATATCAATACCATGAGGGAGGGTTTGGACCCTTTCACGTTTTGGTCTTCCAAAATGGAGGAGTGGCCTGAGCTCGCCTCATATGCCTTGGAGGTTTTATCATGCCTGGCAGCCAGCATTATCTCAGAACATGTCTTCTGCGCGGCTAGTGGTGTCCTGACGGATAAGTGCATTGACTGTTCGCAAAAAGTGTAGACCGCCTAACTTTCATTAAGATGAAGAAGTCATGGATCTCCAAGGACTTTTGCACCCCAATCGCAGACTGGACAGACTAGGTGATATTGCATTTTTTAGTGTGATGCATTAATGTCCCATAACTGCACTCTGCGATATCTTTAGTGTCGCTTCAGTGGCTGCTGCTGCTGCAGATGTTAACACAAATTTGTAGAAATGTGAACGGTCATGGTTGGTCTACATCTGCTGGGTTAGCTGTAGTGGAAGACGTGTTGGTCCCAATTAAACTATTTCTATTCTTGTAACAGTGAATTATATTTCGGTGGTGTCAGGCCCTCATTTTTTAAAATGTGAACACTCCTGGCTGGGTGTCCATCTGCTGCATTGGGTGTACAGAAAGACCTGTCGGTCCCTATTATACTATTTTTACTGTGGTAAAATTGATGCCACTTCTGTGTTGTAAGGCCCTCATATATTTAAATCTGAACACTCCTTTTTGGGTGTCCATCTGCTGGATTGGGTGTAGTGGAAGACCTGTCCATCCCTATCATACTATTTCTAGTGTCGTGAAATTGATGCCACTTTGGTGGTGTCTGCCAATTATTTTTGGACATGTGAAATACCTGTTGGTCCCTATTAGACTATTTCTACTGTGGTGAAATTGTTGTCACTTTGGTGGTGTCTGACAATAATTTTTGGAAATGTCAACACTCATGGTTGGGTGTCCATCTGCTGGATTGGGTGTAGAGGAAGACCTATTGGTCCCTATTATACTATTTCTACTGTGGTGAAATTGATGCCAGTTCCGTGGTTTAAGGCCCTTATTTCTTTAAATGTGAACACTCCTTGTTGGGTGTCCATCTGCTGAATTGGTTGTAGTTAAAGACCTGTAGGTCCCTATTATACTATTTCTACTGTGGTGAATTTGATGCCACTTCTGTGATGTAAGACCCTCAATTCTTTAAATGTGAACACTCCTGGTTAGGTGTCCATCTGCTGGATTGGGTGTAGTGGAAGAACTGTCGGTCCCTATTATACTATTTCTACTGTGGTGAATTTGATGCCATTTTGGTGGTGTCTGCCAATAATTTTTGGAAATGTGAACACTCCTGGTTGTGTCTCCTTCATGCCTGTTGCCTGTAGCAGTAGGCCTCCGAGACCGTCAGGCCTCCACTTCCTTGGACTCAACTACCTGGGTTACAATTGTGATGTAGCGATCAATAAGCGGGTTGGGGTACACTTCCTTGGCAGCAATATTTGAACACACAGCAACAGTTTCTTCATTAAAACAAGTCCATCTCTGGTATATTACATAATCATGAACCACTATGTCCACACAGTTCCATAACTGATACTCGTCAGTTCACACAATTCCCCATGCTCTGAGTTACCTGCTTAACAGGATGGAATTCCCGAAGAGGCATAACAGTCTGCCTTTTTTGGTCCTGTCACCAGTCCAGACCCTCATTAGCTTCCTGGGCTTTCAGGAGCTCTAGTCAGCTCCAGTCTCACACATGGCCATCTCACTCATGTGGTGCAACCAGGAAGCATATATGACCTTTCTGACATCACAGGAATACACCCCTGGGAGGTATGTGGTTAACCAGTCCCACCCATCACTTTCTGTTTAACTCTTAAATCTAGCTATTTTTAAATACACAGGTTTGTTGGACCACAAGATCACGCAACCTGTCCTGGATTCAGAACGCAGCAGACCTCTGTCTCTGCGATACATATCTGTCTCTCTCCACACAACTAGTTGGTACATCACATACCCTCCCCCCCTGTTTAAACCAGTGGGGATGAACACATGACCATGATCTGGGGCCCCAAGAAAGGGCGTCCCTGTCATCTTGTGCTACCAGTCGAAGGGACCCTCTCCATCTACTATGAGCGTTGGCTCCTGGAATATGATCCCTCATCGTCACCTATTTCCTTAGACAGCTAACGTCCGTCACTGTCACCAACTTCTTTTTTGTGACAAATGTGGCATCAGACTTTGTCATCTCACAATCCCGAGTCACGACTTGGTTAGACCTCCTGCTCCCCCGGCGGTCAATACATCAGTGTGACTTACTTCCCTCTGTATCTACGGTCAGAACCAACTTGGTACCATCATCCACCCTATTAGTTCTCTTGCCTGCGACCCTCAGCATTGGTTGGGTACCATGATTTAAAGATGGCTTCCATCTTTGGCAGCGACGCTTTCTCTCGATTCTCGCTCTTTCCAGCCTTAGCTGCTGTACTTCTTTGAGGTAAGCTACTCTGTACGTGAGAAGAATCCGCATATTATCAAGACTCTCCACTGTCAGCCACCATGAAAAACGGAACCATACCCACTTCCCTGGTTATCTTGTCTTTGCTATTATGGGGAATTCTTATTCTCGTCACTCCTGACTTATCCACCATTTCCTGCATGAGTCATCCATTTTTCCCGATGACTATTCTCAGCAGAGCACTAGACTTCGAGCTTTACTCATAATCCCCAGCGACCTAGCTGCTTCTTCTTTCTTCACCCAGAACAACCGCTTCAAGCGAACACACCTCAAGTGCATGTCCCTCAGGATAGCCACCCGAACAACAGTGACTTTGGATGTGGACAGAATCACCAGCTTTTTAGCTTCTGGGGACCAGTACACCCTATAGGCTTCCAAGGCCTTCTTAAAGTTGCCATGCACAGTCTCTCTGGCACACTCTACTCTCAACTCTTCAGGAACCTCTACAAGGTGCTTGAACAAGGGAGTCTCACCCTTCTATACTACCAAGAGATGATTGCCTTGCTCAGATTCCAGAATCAGCTCTCTCCGGACTTCCACCTCTTCGAGACGGTTTATTAAAGCGGACACCTGCCGCTCCATCTTCTCCCAGTCTGCCTCATTCATCGACTTGTTTCCTGCCAGGCGACCTCTGAGCTCGGACATCTCTCCCTCCAGCGTACTTAGTCGGCACTCAACAGCCTGTCTCTGAAGCTCTTTGTGCTTCAGCTGCTCATTTATCCTCCTTAGCTCGCTTCATCCAACCTCTGGATTGGTTGAGCTTCCATCACTCGAGGAGGTATTTGCTTCAGGCCTCACATCTTCTGTGGTTTCTTTCTCTTCTGTACCCTCGGTCTTCACCTGGGTCTTAACAATGGCAGCTTCAGCCTTTTCATGGGTCTCAGCAGTGTCACCTTCAGCCCTCTCTTGCTTCTCAGCAGTGTCACCTTCAAAGGTTTTTGCTCCCTCCAACTCTTCACCTCAGGGTCTTTGGAGTCATCAACCTTCTCCACTTCTTCACCTATGGCACTGTTTTGGTCTCCAGCCTTAGCGGTTGCTACAGGCAACAACATGTCACCTTCCTTCCTGATCTCTTCAGTATGATAACATAAAACACCCACTTTAGAAATAACATCTCCTAAGGGGCAGTATACCACAGTCAAGAACTATTCACAGATAGTGGGAACAAATTAATGATGTATGCCACTGAATGGTATAAAAGTACAATACTTTATTAATACAAAAATATACAACATTATGCCAGCAAAAATTTGCTAAAGGCATCCGATACACATATATTAAAATTTGCTACAACTAAGCAAAATAACAAAGAGGGACGCTGAACCCATAGGAGTTAATTTCTACCAGCAGCCATGCCTAAAGGGCAAAATCTGATAATAGCCATATAATGCCTAGAAATCTCAATGAATAGGCACGCACAACGCTGGCTCCTTAAGTAATACAATATCATACGTAAGGCATAATAATAATGGCAATGAAACCTGGTTGTCAAATAAACATACCAAAGAGCTGCTGGTGAAGACTCCACGGACGTCCCTCTGCCCCGACGCGCGTTTCGCACTGCTTCTTCGGGAGGCATGTCAGGGCAGGGGGCAGTCCGGTATATATAGTGTCAGATAAACGATAAATGCCAAAACACCTGCGAAAAAAGCAATGTCACTAACACGTATACTAACGCCGCCATCACGAAGGTCCTTGCATAGTTTTAGAGGAACCCATGGCGCATGCGCAGTCACGTGGGGTCCACCAACCAATGAGGGGAGCAGAAAGCGGTCAGGTGATTCCCCCCTGCCAGGTCCTTCTATGAGGACGTGAACAGAGCGGACTACACTATGGACCGCGATATGCACCTCCGTGGTCCACGTAGCCCGCATGCGCTCGTCCTCTATGGCATGCAGGAGAGGCCTAAAAGTACTAAAGCTTTTTTTGCGGAAGACATATTTGATTAAGCTAGCCATATGTCACGCTGTATAGCAGATATATATATGTGATGTCAGTAATCTATATCAAAAGGGCAACATACTATATAACATGCGCATAGATATATGATAACATAGATTTACCTGACAGAATGTCCAGAGGGTCAAAACGGAATCCGTTATACGCTGTCTCCGGCTTGAGGGTGACCGGGGTCTAAGCTGACCCTAAACTGGGGTCCTAACTAATCCCTCAACCTGGAGGTACTGTTAAAGGTACAGAGGTCCAGGCCACCAGCGTAAACCCTGTCTCCTATCAATCCCTGCCAACTGTATTCTAGTCCTAAGAAGGACCCTGAATACCACCAAAGGGAATGAACAGGTAACGGTTAATGAACAGAAAGACATACAACAAAGACAAGACATAAAGTAAATAAAGTCTTACATACAACACTCACACACAGTAGGAACACCTAAGGTCTCAGAGAAAAAACTATAAGCTGTAAGAGTAAAAACAACTAAGGAGCTCTTAGCTTAAATATTCTCAGAACCAATCCAGTCTGCTAAACTACATGAATGCTTTCACCGGCGTCTAACACCCAGACTGGCAGGAATATAAAGGAAACTAATTAGAACATAATCAAAAGCAGCCGGGCGAGGCTGGACCTAGTCTTAGCAAAGAGCTAGGTAAAATTAACTCTCTCATTACCAAACACAAAGAAACAGCAGCTCAGCTGTGAGAAGTCAGAATGTGCAATCGCGACGATCTTCGTGGCGATGCACCCATGATACCATATCAAAATACCATTTTGTGGCGATAGAAACAGCATGAATGAATCCATGTCGCCTAATAGAATATACAAAAGTAGATGTCTGAATAGAAATTAATCAAAAATATTTAGACTTGAGAGTCCTCAGTGGTTGATACCTTTTAATGGCTAACTGAAAAGATGGTAACAAATTGCAAGCTTTCGAGACTACTCAGGTCTCTTCATCAGGCAAAGACTAATACAACATCTGAAGAATCACATATTTATACACAAGAGGATACAGGAATAATGCAATAGGTAAGACAAGTGACGTGAAGCAGAACTGTCATTATGGCAGAGGGATGAACATAAATATTGGAACAGTTCATAGATAAGGAGTGAAAGTTTTATTACCCTCTGATTGGAGTCTGCTATTGTGTTTTGATGCCCCTAGAAGGTCAGAGAAGCAGATTCCTTAATTGATGTACACAGACATGAATCCGTGTGATATATTCATTCCAGCACTAAGAGTGTCAAAGGTCATCATAAGTTTATATTCCCAAACCTTTCTATCTTTCTCAGATTTGAAGTTAGATTTTAATACAAGTAATTCCATATCCATCATGCTATGACCGGGCATACAAAAGTGTTTTGCCATAGGTAAATCCATCCATGCACATTCCCCTTGAAAAAGCTGCAAAACGCGAAACGCGCGTCGGGGCTGCTGTGACTGTGTGGATTTGGTCATTTAATATGGGTATGTTTCTATTATATATGTTTTTCAGCTGCATATGATTTGTTTTAAGGTCATTGGTTACCAGATGGGCTGTATAAACCACTATTAACATAGTACATATGCCATATACCAATGTATATGTAGTTCTTCCAGTCACTATCTGTGCATAACATTTGGGTTATTCCTTTTCCCTTGTATGTTCGTATTTAATATTTTTTGTAATTGTAACAATAATAAATTTGATATTTTTACATATATCCTCTTGTGAGTGGTGTGCTTTTGGATACCTTGTATCCTTGTTGTTAGACATCTACTTTTGTATATTCTATTAGGCGACATGGATTCATTCATGCTGTTTCTATCGCCACAAAATGGTATTTTGATATGGCTAGCTTAATCAAATATGTCTTCCGCAAAAAAGCTTTAGTACTTTTAGGCCTCTCCTGCATGCCATAGAGGACGAGCGCATGCGGGCTACGTGGACCACGGAGGTGCATATCGCGGTCCATAGTGTAGTCCGCTCTGTTCACGTCCTCATAGAAGGACCTGGCAGGGGGAATCACCTGACCGCTTTCTGCTCCCCTCATTGGTTGGTGGACCCCACGTGACTGCGCATGCGCCATGGGTTCCTCTAAAACTATGCAAGGACCTTCGTGATGGCGGCGTTAGTATACGAGTTAGTGACATTGCTTTTTTCGCAGGTGTTTTGGCATTTATCGTTTATCTGACACTATATATACCAGACTGCCCCCTGCCCTGACACCCCTCCCGAAGAAGCAGTGCGAAACGCGCGTCGGGGCAGAGGGACGTCCGTGGAGTCTTCACCAGCAGCTCTTTGGTATGTTTATTTGACAACCAGGTTTCATTGCCATTATTATTATGCCTTACGTATGATATTGTATTACTTAAGGAGCCAGCGTTGTGCGCGCCTATTCATTGAGATTTCTAGGCATTATATGGCTATTATCAGATTTTTCCCTTTAGGCATGACTGCTGGTAGAAATTAACTCCTATGGGTTCAGCGTCCCTCTTTGTTATTTTGCTTGGTTGTAGCAAATTTTAATATATGTGTATCGGATGCCTTTAGCAAATTTTTGCTGGCATAATGTTGTATATTTTTGTATTAATAAAGTATTGTACTTTTATACCATTCAGTGGCATACATCATTAATTTGTTCCCACTATCTGTGAACTGATCTCTTCAGTGTCTGAAAGAGAACTCCCATATAAGATAGAAGCACACAAGCTTCTTTTATCAGCCAGAGATACTTGCTCCTTTGGCTATGGGAGGATTTGCTGTTCTTGTTGGGCCTTTCCTTACTGGACTCCCGTTCTTTCCTAGAGTCACAGTCACCCCCGGAGTCTGTGTCACACCCCACAGTATGGTGAACCCTCAAGTTGCTCTCCAATTTGGTGTCAGCTCCACTCTTTTTAGCTACCACACCACTACCAGTCATACTGTGGTACACTTCAGGCGATGTCAGGTCAATAAGTTGGGCAGACGCATCCTTTCCTCCGGTCACCCCTATGTCTGAACCTTCAATTTTGGGAGGTGTTACTGCATTAATATACCCAACGCCATCAGCAGAGAGCCCTTCATCCTCCTGCTGTAGAGGAGCTCCCTTCTCCCACAAGTCCAAGAACAGCCTAGAGTCCCAGCCTATTATCACCAGACAAGTTAAGATTGGGACTACAGGGACATCATAGCTTGCAATGTCATTGGCCATCTTGAGAATCAACCTGAACACTGGATAGTCTTTAGTGCCCCCATGGATGCAGGTGTACCCGATCTTCCTTTTGGATAGCACATATACATTTGGTTGCAGCCCTCACTAAGATCACCGATCTGCAAGAACCGACCAGTCCGACCACACCCTCTGCATTCATCTGCAGGGCACACCCACATAGCCCCTTGCTGGGTGGGTAGTTCATATGCCAGACTGGACACACATAGTGCACTTGTCCCCGGCAAAAGTTTGTCTGCGCCACCCCTTTGACTTTGGGATGCTCCGCCTTCTTTTGTCAACTGCCAATTTCTGGGACTCCACACCCTTTTGGGCCATTATCCCCTTTATCCACTGCTCACCGAACCACGCTGAGCATTTTGCACAGCTCCTGCTGCGGTCGCTTTTGGTCCTGGCACACTCCTCCGGGCCACAGCAAACCTGGGTTGAGTGCATTGATAACCTTTGTAACCCCGCCGAGTTACAGCCAGAAGCTTTAATCTTCAAGGCCCCGCCAAGCCACAGCCAGATGCTTCCTTCCGCGTGTGCTATTGCAGCTATATCGTTGCCCCTCTGCAGCCAGGCTGCACTGCTGCAGAATCCAGAACCATGTATCTCGTCTGTTGCCCCCAGCAACCAAACTTGTAGATCTCATCCATTGCCCCTAGCAACAAGGCTACAAGAGTGCCCTAGCATTCTCCACCACATGTGACGTAGCGATCACTAAGCGAGTTGGGGTTCACTCCCTTGGCAGCAGTATTTGAACACAGGGCAACAGTTTCTTCATTAAAACAAATCCATCTCTGGTTTATTACATAATCATAAACCACTATGTCCACACAGTTCCATAACTGACCCCCGTCACATGCTCTGGGTTACCTGCTTAACAGGATGGAATTCCCGAAGAGGTATCACAGTCTGGCTTTATCTTGGTCCTGTGACCAGTCCAGACCCTCATTAGTTTCCTGTGCTTTCAGGATCTCCAGCCAGCTCCAGTCTCACAAATGGCCATCTCCCTCATGTGGTGCAACCAGGAAGCATATAGGACCTTTCTCACATCACAGGAACACACCCCTGGGAGGTACAGTTATGCTCAAAAGCTTGCATACCCCAGCAGAAGTTTTTCTTTCTTGGCCTTTTTTCAGAGAATGTGAATGATAACATCAAAACTTTTTCTCCACTCATGGTTAGTGGTTGAGTAAAGCCATTTATTATCACACTGCTGTGTTTTCTCTTTTTAAATCATAATAGCAACCCAAAACATCCAAATGACCCTGATCCAAAGTTTACATAACCTGGTGATTTTTGCCTGATAACATGCACAGAAGTTGACACAAATGGGTTTGAATGGCTACTAAAGGTAACATCCTCACCTGTACAAGTTTGCTTGTAATCAGTGTGTGCATAAAAGCTGAGTGAGTTTCTGGGACTCTTGCATCTTTCATCTTTCTGGATTGTGAGTCATGGGGAATGCAAAAGAATTGTCAATGGATCTATGGGAAAAGGTAATTGAACTGTATAAAGCAGGAAAGGGATACAAAAGATATCCAAGGAATTGATAATGCCAGTCAGCAGCGTTCAAACTGTGATTAACAAATGGAAAATCAGGGTCTCTGTAAAGCCAAAATGAAGCTCAGGTAGACCAACAAAAATGTAATCCACAACTGCAAGGAAAATTGTTTGGAATGCAAAGAAAAACCCACAAATAACATCAGCTGAAATGCTGGACTCTCTGAAAACTAGCGATGGGGCTGTTTCAAGATGCACAATAAGGGGGCACTTGAAGAAAAATGGGCTGCATGGTCGAGTCACCAGAAGAAAGCCATTACTGCGCAAATGCCACAAAGTATCTCACCTAATGCAA
This sequence comes from Oophaga sylvatica, assembly GCA_033576555.1. NCBI lineage: Eukaryota > Metazoa > Chordata > Amphibia > Anura > Dendrobatidae > Oophaga > Oophaga sylvatica. The sequence goes on from JARQOD010000002.1 coordinate 394,523,832, forward strand.
AAAACAGCACAGAAGCAAGCCTCAAAACTTCTAGAACAAGGTAATTTGGAGTGATGAGACCAAAATTGTACTTTTTGGCCACAAACACAAATGTTACATTTAGAGAGAGGTCAACAAGGTCTATGATGAAAGCAACACCATTCCTACTGTAAGGCTGGAGTCACACGGCCGTAAAACTCGTGGGATAATCGCATCGCACTGCAGGGACTGGCCTGACACTTCTCCTGACCTGAGCAAGACAGCGTGATGGATTACTATGCAGAGGTCACGCTCAGGTCAGGAGAGCGACAGCCAGGACGAGTTTTACGATGCGATTCTCACACGTGAAATACGGCAGTGTGTCTCTGCCCTAAAGCAGGGAGGTGGATCGCTTATGTTTTGGGGATGTGTGAGCTACAAAGGCACAGGAAACTTGGTCAAAGTTGAAATAAAGATGAACGCAGCATGTTATCAGCAAATACTGGAGGCAAATTTGCAATCATCAGCCCGGAAGCTGCGCATGAGACGTACTTGAACGTTCCAACATGAAAACGATTCAAAACACAAGGTCAAGTCGACCTGTCGTTGGTTACAGCAGAACAAAGTGAAGGTTCTGTAGTGGCCTTCTCAGTATCTTGACCTCAATATCATTGATCCATTCTGGGGAGATCTCAAGAGCGCAATTCATGCTAGACAGCCCAAGAATTTATATAGGAAAGATGTGTACAGTCATGGCCAAAAGTTTTGAGAATGACACAAATATTAATTTTAACAAAGTCTACTGCTTCACTTTTTCTAATGGAAATTTGCATATACTCCAGAATGTTATAAAGAGTGATCAGCTTAACAGCAATTACTAGCAAAGTCAATATTTGGCTAGAAAATGAACTTTATCCCCCAAAACACATTTCAACATCATTGCAGCCCTGCCTTAAAAGGACCAGCTAACCTCTTTTCAGTGATTGCTCCATTAACACAGGTGTGGGTGTTGATGAGGACATGGCTGGAGATCAATCTGTCATGATTAAGTAAGAATGACACCACTGAACACTTTAAAAGGAGGCTGGTGCTTGGCATCATTGTTTCTCTTCTGTTAACCATGGTTATCTCTAAAGAAACACGTGCAGTCATCATTGCAACGCACAAAAATGGCCTAACAGGGAAGAGTATCGCAGCTAGAAAGATTGCACCTCAGTCAACAATCTATCGCATCATCAAGAACTTCAAGGAGAGAGGTTCCATTGTTGCCAAAAAGGCTCCAGGGCGCCCAAGAAAGACCAGCAAGCGCCAGGACCGTCTCTTAAAAGTGTTTCAGCTGCGGGATCGGGCTACCAGCAGTGCAGAGCTTGCTCAGGAATGGCAGCAGGCAGGTGTGAGTACATCTGCACGCACTGTGAGGCGGAGACTCTTGGAGCAAGGCCTGGTCTCAAGGAGGGCAGCAAAGAAGCCACTTCTCTCCAGAAAAAACATCATGGACAGACTGATATTCTGCAAAAGGTACAGGCAGTGGACTGCTGAGGACTGGGGTAAAGTTATTTTCTCTGATGAATCCCCTTTTCGATTGTTTGGGACATCAGGAAAACGCCTCATTCGGAGAAGACAAGGTGAGCGCTACCACCAGTCTTGTCTCATGCCAACTGTTAAGCATCCTGAAACCATTCATGTGTGGGGTTGCTTCTCAGCCAAGGGAATCGGCTCTCTCACAGTCTTGCCTAAAAACACAGCCAAGAATAAAGAATGGTACCAGAATGTCCTCCAAGAGCAACTTCTCCCAACCCTCCAAGAGCAGTTTGGCGATCAACAATGCCTTTTCCAACATGATGGAGCACCTTGCCATAAAGCAAAGGTGATAACTAAATGGCTCAGGGAACAAAACATAGAGATTTTGAGTCCATGGCCTGGAAACTCCCCAGGTCTTAATCCCATTGAGAACTTGTGGTCAATCATCAAGAGACGGGTGGACAAACAAAAACCTAAAAATTCTGACAAAATGAAAGCATTGATTGTGCAAGAATGGACTGCTATCAGTCAGGATTTGGTCCAGAAGTTGATTGAGAGCATGCCAGGGAGAATTGCAGAGGTCCTGAAGAAGAAGGGTCAACACTGCAAATATTGACTTGCTGCATTAACTCATTCTAACTGTCAATATAAGCTTTTGTTACTCATATGTTTGCAATTATTATATTTCTGTCTGTGATAAAAACATCTGTCAAACACACATAAAAACCAGAGGGCAGCAGATCATGTGAAAATATAATATTTGTGTCATTCTCAAAACTTTTGGCCATGACTGTATCTTCGTACCTTGTTAGCCAGTAGATAGAAAAATATTTAGACTTGAGAGTCCTCAGTGGTTGATACCTTTTAATGGCTAACTGAAAAGATGGTAACAAATTGCAAGCTTTCGAGACTACTCAGGTCTCTTCATCATGAATTTCAAGAATTTATAGGAACTGGAGGCTTTTTGCCAAGAAGATTGGGCAGCTTTACCATCTGAGAAAATAAAGAACCTCATCCACAACTACCACAGAAGACTTTAAGCTGTCATTGATGTTAGAGGGGGCAATACACAGTATTAAGAAATGGGGTATGTAAACTTTTGATCAGGGTCATTTGTATGTTTTGGGTTGTCATTATGATTTAAAAAAGAGAAAACACATTAGTTTGACATTAAATGGCTTCACCCAATCACTAACCATGAGTGGAGAAAAAGTTTTATCATTCATATTCTCCGGAAAAAGGCCAAGAAAGAAAAAATTCTGCCGGGGTATGTAAACTTTTGAGCACAACTGTAAGTGGTTGACCAGTCCCACCCATCACTTTCTGGTTAACCCTTAAATCCAGCCCTTTTTAAATATACAGATTTGTGGGACCACAAGACCCAGCAACCTGTCTTGGATTCAGATCGCAGCAGATGGTCTGTGCGATACATACCTTTCTCTCTCCACACAGCTAGTTGGTACATCATACTATACTTAAATTTTTCTGACAACGGTAGCCTGCAAAACTGATATTTTTGCCATGTGAGTGTGGCTCAGCATGAAAGCAGGTAGAGGTGTTGCATGTGGTATCATGGCTCCCAGCAAAAGGGGCCTACACTTATCCCTCACCCACCTCGTCTTACTGTGAAGTTCAATTGAAAGCTGTAAATGCTGTCCCAGACCACGGCTGACTGATTGTGGCAGTTCCATGCTGCAATTTGTACTGTGGGTGAACTGAGGCCACTTTCCTGGTGTTTGTCCCTCATTTGATGTGCTTTGGCAGCATTTGGGGCCGTTATAAGCTGTTGTACATGCATTTGTTTTTGCTTTCCATTGAGGTAAATGGCGTTCGGTCATGTTCGGCGAATATACGATAAATTAATCGGCAAATTTGTCATATTCGACTTATTCCGAACCGAACATTGAAATATTCGCTCATCTCTATTGCCGATTGAAAATTGAAAACTGCCATTATAGTGACCAGTATCCTGTGGTGCTCAGCTCATGCTTCTAGAGACATGCACCTGTAAGTTAGGCAGGCTCTTGTCGCTTCAGAAATGTGGGTATGTGGGGCTATATGTGGTTTAGGTACACTGTGGGGCTCAGAAGGGAGGGGGCCATTTGTTTTGGGAGCACTGAATTTCCTGAATTTCTTTTGAGGGTCGAGAAGCCATTTCACTTTTCCAGAGTCTTTGCGCTACCAGTAAGGTGGAAGACCAGAAATATAGAGATATTTCTGTTAACAGATGATGGACCTGAGTGAGGACTTTTTTTGTGGATTGATTTAAAGCTTTTATTGGGAACATTTTACATGACATTTGGGATCACATTTATTCGGCACTGTACGCTGAGCACTTACTTTGGGGTTTCCATCTAAATCTTCAAGTGACATGATTCAGATGAAACCCCGGGGGATCCATTCACCATATTGAGGCAGCAAAGTTACTCTGGACTCCATCTGGCCTCTGTTCAGCGGTGTCCTTTTCAGAAGTGCACAAAACTGTGGCTGATGGCAGTTTTATGCATCCTAAAAAGACGGACACCGCTGGATCACAGGTCCCATGACGTCCACAGTACCCTCATCTGCTTCATTACAGGGAATCTTCCGCCGGAGGTTCCGTCTGAATCACGTATTTCAGAGATTTACATTGAAATCCCGATGTACACATGTGGCCAAAATTGTTGGTACCCCTCATTTAACGACAGAAAACCCCACAATGGTCACAGAAATAACTTGAATCTGACAAAAGTAATAAGTAAAAAATATATGAAAATGAACAAATGAAAGTCAGACATTGCTTTTCAACCATGCTTCCACAGAAATTTAAAAAAAATAAAACTCATAAAATAGGCCTGGACAGAAATGATGGTAACTTAATATTTTGTTGCACAACCTTTTGAGGCAATCACTGCAATCAAACGATTCCTGTAACTGTCAATGAGACTTCTGCACCTCTCGACAGGTATTTTGGCCCACTCCTCAAGAGCAAACTGCTCCTGTTGTCTTGTGTTTGAAGGTTGCCTTTTCCAGATGGCGTATTTCAGCTCTTTCCCAAGATGCTCAATAGGTTTTAGGTCAGGGCTCATAGAAGAACACTTCAGAATAGTCCAATGTTTTCCTCTTAGCCATTCTTGGGTGTTTTTTGCTCTGTGTTTTGGGTCATTATCCTGTTGCAAGACCCATGACCTGCGACTGAAACCAAATTTTCTGACACTGGGCAGCACATTTCTCTCTAGAATTCCTTGATAGTCTTGAGATTTCATTGTACCCTGCACAGATTCTAGACACCCTGTGGCAGATGCAGCAAAGCAGCCCCAGAACATAATAGAGCCGCCTCCATGTTTCACATTAGGGACAGTGTTCTTTTTTGATATGCTTCATTTTTCCATCTGTGAACATAGAGCTGATGGGCCTTGCCAAAAAGTTAAATTTTTGTCTCATCTGTCCATAGGACATTCTCCCAGAAGCTTTGTGGCTTGTCAACATGTCATTTGGCAAATTCCAGTCTGCCTTTTTTATGATTTTTTTTCAACATTGGTGTCCTCCTTGGTTGTCTCCCATGAAGTCCACTTTGGCTAATACAATGACGTATGGTGCGATCTGACACTGATGTTCCTTGAGCTTGAAGTTCACCTTTAATCTGTTTAGAAGTTTTTATGGGCTCTTTTGCTACCATCATATTATCCGTCTCTTTGATTTGTCATCAATTTTCCTCCTGCTACCATGTCCATGGAGGTTGGCTACAGTCCCATGGAGCTTAAATTTCTGAATAATATGTGCAACTGTAGTCACAGGAGCACCAAGCTGCTTGGAGATGGTCTTATAACTTTTACGTTTAACATGTTTGTCTATAATTTTCTTTCTGATCTCTTGAGACAACTCTTTCATTTGCTTCCTTTGGTCCATGTTGAGTGTGATACACACCATGTCACCAAACAGCACAGTGAGTATCTGTAGCCCTCTATACAGGCCCTCTCACTGATTCCAAGATTTTAGACACCTGTGATGCTAATTAGTGGACACACCTTGATTTAACCCCTTAACGACCGCCGATACGCCTTTTAACGGCGGTCATTAAGGGTACTTAAACCACAGCGCCGTTAATTAACGGCGCTGTGGAAAAAGTGAATAGCGCCCCCCAGAGGCGCATTTTCTCCGGGGTCTCGGCTACCGGGGGTAGCCGAGACCCCAGAGAACATGAATCGGGTCGGTTTTTACCGACACCGATGTTGCGGTCGCCGTTATTAACCCTATAACGGCGACCGCAACAAAAAACAAAAAAAAAGTTGTGCCATTTAATTTCTCTGTCCTCTGATGTCATCGGACATCAGAGGACAGAGAAAAAGGGTCCCCAGGACCCCCATGTGGCCCCCAATAAGATCCATGTGGCCCCCGGGCCCTCCGGTGTCCCCCGGTGCCGGCGCCGTTAAGACAATGGCGGGCGCATGCCCAGTGCGCCCGCCGCTATGTGCCGCTGTGCTGGTGGGGGGATGTGCAAATATTCTCTGGGGTCTCGGCTACCGGGGGTAGCCGAGACCCCAGAGAACATGTTCCGGGTCGGTATTCACCGATCCCGGTGTTGCGATCGCGGCTATGCAAGCATAGCCGCGATCGCAAAAAAAAAAAAAAAAAATGATTTCTCTCCCCTCTGATGTGATCGCACATCAGAGGGGAGAAGATGAAGGTCCCCCGGTCCCCCGATCGCCCCCCCGTATACTTACCGGTGTCCTCCGTCCTCCCGCAGGCCCCAGGATCCCGGCTTCTTCTCCCTGCAAAACAAAAATGGCGGGCGCATGTGCAGTGCGCCCGCCGATCTGCTTTGGCGGCAGATTCAAATTTTTTTTCATTCATTCTCATAAAAGTACATTTTGATCACTGTGATAAACTATCACAGTGATCAAAATAAAAAAAACAGTACATAACCCCCCATTTATCACCCCCTTAGTTAGGGACATATAATAAAAAGTAGAAATTATATTTATTTTCATTTTTCTGTTAGGGTTAGGGTTATAATTAGGGTTAGGGTTATAATTAGGGTTAAGGTTATAATTAGGGTTAGGGTTAGCATTAGGCTGGTTTCACACATCCGGTGTGCGCCTGACGGCGCCCCCGGCATTTAGCCGCAGCGCCGCATCAGAAAATCTCATGCGCCGCATGCGTTTTTTTGCATTGACTTGCATTAGCGCCGGATGGCGCCGCATGTCAATGCGTTGCATGCAGTTTTGTCCGGATGCGGCGCAAATGTACATTGCGGCGGCCGGACAAAACGCTGCATGTAACGTTTTTGTTTTTGCCGGATGGTTTCTGATGTCTCCGGGCATCAGAAACCATCCGGCAAAAAACCGCATGCGGCCGCCGGCGGCGCATCAGGTTTTCTGATGCGGCGCTGCGGCAAAATGCCGGGGGCGCCGACAGGCGCCCGCTGGAAGTGTGAAAGCAGCCTTAGGGTAAGGGTTATAATTAGCGTTAGGGTTAGGCTGGGTTCATACTGCGTTATGGCAGTCCGTTAGACGGACTGCGTTACACCGCGGTATAACGCGGTGTAACGCAGTCCGTTAACGCTGCCATTCACCCCCATTTGAGGGCGCATCGCGACGCATGCCGTAAAGCGGCATGCGTTTGCGACGTGCCATCATTCAGTGACGGAGCCTCGGACGCGGGCTGCAGCGTTTGGGCTCCGTCACCGCTAGCGCAGATGAATCATCTGCTGATTCCTCTGCGCTAGCGGGTATAGCATAATGCGATCGCGTTATGCTATACCATTACCAGCCCGTAAACGCTATGTGTTGAACGGGCTGGTAAAACGCAAAATGAACCTAGCCTTAGGGTTAGGGTTATAATTAGGGTTAGAATTAGGGTTAGGGTTACAATTAGGGTTAGGGTTATAATTAAGGTTATAATTAAGGTTAGGGTTACAATTAGGGTTGGAATTAGGGTTGGGATTAGGGTTGGGATTAGGGTTAGGGGTGTGTTGGGATTAGGGTTGGAGCTAGAATTGAGGGATTTCCACTATTTAGGCACATCAGGGGGTCTCCAAACACGATGTGGCGTTCAAAAAGTCAAATGGCGCTCCCTCCCTTCCGAGCCCTGCCGTGCGCCCAAACAGTGGTTTACCCCAACATATGGGGTATCAGCGTACTCAGGACAAATTGCACACCAATTTTGGGGTTCTAATTTCTCCGATTACCCTTGGGAAAATAAAAAATAGCTGGCTAAAAAAATCATTTTTGAGAAAAAAAATGATTTTTCATTTTCACGTCTCTGCGTTTATAAATTTCTGTGAAGCACTAGGGGTTCAAAGTGCTCACCACACATCTAGATAAGCTCCTTAAGGGGTCTAGTTTCCAAAATGGGGTCACTTGTGGGGGGTTTCCACTGTTTAGGCTCATCTGGGGCACTGCAAACGGAACATGACCCCCACCAACGTCTGCATTCCAAAACGTTATTACTTCCTTTCCAAGCCCTGCTGTGCGCCAAAACAGTTCCCCCCCCACATATTTGGTATCAGCGTACTCAGGACAAATTGGACAACAACTTTTGGGGTCCAATTTCCTTGTGAAAAATCAAAAATTTGGGACTAAAAAATCATTTTTGTGGAAAATTGATTTTTTTTTTTTCACACCCAGGCATTATAAACTTTTGTGAAACACTTGGAGGTTCAAAGTGCTCACCACAGATCTAGATAAGTTCCTTATGGGGTCTAGTTTCCAAAATGGGGTCACTTGTGGGGGTTTTCCACTGTTTAGGCTCATCTGGGGCACTGCAAACGGAACATGACCCCCACCAACGTCTGCATTCCAAAACGTTATTACTTCCTTTCCAAGCCCTGCTGTGCGCCAAAACAGTTTCCCCCCCCCACATATTTGGTATCAGCGTACTCAGGACAAATTGGACAACAACTTTTGGGGTCCAATTTCCTTGTGAAAAATCAAAAATTTGGGACTAAAAAATCATTTTTGTGGAAAATTGTTTTTTTTTTTTTTTCACACCCAGGCATTATAAACTTTTGTGAAACACTTGGGGGTTCAAAGTGCTCACAGCGGATCTAGATAAGTTCCATAGGTGGTCTAGTTTCCAAAATGGTGTTACTTGTGGGGGGTTTCCACTGTTTAGGCGCATCAGGGGCTCTCCAAACGCGACATGGTGTCCAATCTCAATTCCAGCCAATTTTGGTTTGAAAAAGTCAAACGGTGCTGCTTCCATTCCAAGCCCTGCCGTGCGCCCAAACAGTGGTCCCCCCCCATATATGGGGTATCAGCATACTCAGGACAAATTGTACAACAACTTTTGTTGTCCAATTTCTCCTGTTACCCTTGTGAAAATAAAAAATTGGGGACTAAACGATCAGGTTTGTGGAAAAAATATGATTTTTTATTTTCACGCCCGGGCGTTATAAACTTCTGTGAAGCACTTGGGGCTTCAAAGTGCTCACCACACATCTAGATAAGTTCCTTAGGGGGTCTAGTTTCCAAAATGGGGTCACTTGTGGGGGGTTTCCACTGTTTAGACACATCAGGGCCTCTACAAATGCGACATGGCGTCCAGCCAATTCCGCGTTGAAAAAGTCAAACGGAGCTCCTTCCCTTGCGACCTCTGCCGTGCGCCCAAAAAGTGGTTTACCCCAACATATGGGGTATCGGCATGCTCAGGACAAATTGCACAAAAACTTTTGGGGTCTTGTTACCCTTGGGAAAATAAAAATTGGGGTGAAAAGATCATTTTTGTGGAAAAAATATGATTTTTTATTTTCACGGCTCTACGTTATAAACTTGTGTGAATCACTTGGAGGTTCAAAGTGCTCACCACACATCTAGATAAGTTCCTTAGGGGGTCTAGTTTCCAAAATGGGGTCACTTGTTGGGGGTTTCCACTGTTTAGGCACATCAGGGGCTCTCTAAACGCGACATGGCATCCAGCCAATTCTGCGTTGAAAAAGTCAAACAGCGCTCCTTCCCTTGCGACCTCTGCCGTGCGCCCAAAAAGTGGTTTACCCCCACATATGGGGTATCAGCATGCTCAGGACAAATTGCACAAAAACTTTTGCGGTCTTATTACCCTTGGGAAATTAAAAATTGGGTGAAAAGATCATTTTTGTGGAAAAAATTTTTTTTTTTTTTCACGGCTCTAGGTTATAAACTTGTGTGAAGCACTTGGAGGTTCAAAGTTCTCACCACACATCTAGATAAGTTCCTTAAGGGGTCTTGTATCCAAAATGGGGTCACTTGTGGGGTGTTTCCACTGTTTAGGCACATCAGGGGCTATCTAAACGCGACATGGCATTCAGCCAATTCTGCGTTGAAAAAGTCAAACGGCGCTCCTTCCCTTGCGACCTCTGCCACGCGCCCAAAAAGTGGTTTACCCCCACATATGGGGTATCGAAGTATTCAGAAGAAATTGCACAACAAATTTTGTAGTTCATTTTTTCTTTTAACACTTGTGAAAATAAAAAAACTTGGTTCCGAAGTAAAGCTTTTGCAAAAAAAGTTAAATGTCAATTTTTTCCTTCCACATTGCTTCAGCTCCTGTGAAGCACTTGAAGGGTTAATAAACTTCTTGAATGTGGTTTTGAGCACCTTGAGGGTGCAGTTTTTAGAATGGTGTCACTTTTGGGTATTTTCTATCATATAGACCCCTCAAAGTGACTTCAAATGTGATGTGGTCCCTAAAAAAAAATGGTGTTGTAAAAATGAGAAATCGCTGGTCAACTTTTAACCCTTATAACTTCGTAACAAAAAAAAATTTTGGTCCCAAAATTGTGCTGATGTAAAGCAGACATGTGGGAAATGTTATTTATTAAGAAATTTGTGTGACATATCTCTCTGATTTAAGGGCATAAAAATTTAAAGTTTGAAAATTGTTAAATTTTCAAAATTTTCGCCATATTTCCGTTTTTTTTCATAAATAAACACAAGTCATATCAAAGAAATTTTACCACTAACGTGAAGTACAATATGTCACGAAAAAACAATCTCAGAATCAGCGGGATTCGTTAAAGCGTTCCAGAGTTATAACCTCATAAAGTGACAGTGGTCAGAATTGTAAAAATTGGCCCGGTCATTAAGCTGCAAAATGGCTCTGTCCTTAAGGGGTTAACATGTCCCTTTGTCACATTATTGTCAGGGTACCATCATTTCTATCCATGCCTATTTCATGAGTTTATTTTTATTTAAATTCTGTGGAAGCATGGTTGAAAAGCAATGTCTGACTTTCATTTGTTCATTTGTATAGATTTTTGATTTATTATTACTTTTTTCAGATTCAAATTATTTCTGTGATCATTGTTGGTTTTTCTGTCATTAAACGAGGGGTACTAACAATTTTGACCTCGTGTGTAAGAGCTCAGCACAGAGATTAGTATAAGGCCAAGGTCACACTTGTGTATGGCATCCTATGCGAGAGCATCGGATGCGATATGCTAATGACCCTCGACTCCTGCTCTGCTGCGTGTGGGAGCCGAGTGTCATGCTACTGTGCTCCGAGCCTCTCGCACAGAGCGGATCGGAGCACAGCTGTGGAGGAGGCAGAGAAACTAATTTCTCTATCTCCTCCATTGCCGGCGTCAGCGTACATCGCACAGCACTTGGATGTGTCTATGGGTGCGAGTGTGCCGAGACTCGGCCGAATGTCGGTGACAATCACAGCATGCTGCGATTTCACTCAAAGTAGAATACGGCCGAGAAAAAAAACGGTGATGAGAGATGCCCCATAGATTAATACTGGCCCGAGTGCTAAGCGATGTTTTATCACATAGCACTCATCCGTATTCATCGCTAGTGTGACTCTGGCCTAAATGTGAGATGAGCCTTAGGTCCCTTTCACACGTGCGTTTCTTTGGTAAGTGTGGTGATAGTTTTCACACGTACTGGAGACACGTACACACGTAGACCTATTCAAATGAATGGGTCTATGCACATGTCAGTGTGTTTTCACGCACCGTGTGTTCGTGTGCAAAACACGCAGACATGTCCATTTTAACACGGACACATGGACCACAAAATGTCCCTCACACATGTACACAGAGAAAAGTGTGCACTGTCCTCCGTGTGCACGGACAGCCACCGGGGAAGTAGCAGCTACTGTAAGTCACTGTTCCCCTGCGTGTGGTGCTGAAGCCAGCTGTCATTATTCTCTCCTGCTCTGCCGGCAACAGCGCGAGCAGAAAAGAATGAATGAAAAACCCGACGTGCGGTACCCCATATTTTTTGAACCAACCCGGCAAAACAAACAGGTGCGGGCTGCTATTCTCAGGCTGGTAAGGGGCCATGAATATGGGCCCCCTAGCCTAAAAACAGCAGCGCGCAGCTGCCCAGAAAAGGCTCATCTATTAGATGCACCTATTCTTGAGCTTTGTCGGGTTCTTCCCACTTGCCCTGTAGCAGTGGCAAGTGGGGTAATAAGGGGTTAATGTCACCTTTCTATTGGAAGGTGACATTAAGCAGGCTTAGTAATGGTGAAGGTGTCAATAAGACACCTATTCAATACTTATCCTATAGCAAGTAAAGGGTTAAATAAGAACACACACATTAAGAATAACATCTTTTAATGAAACAATACAACACACAGGTTTGCCATCTTTATTAAACTGCTATACCCAGCAAAGCCCTCTTTCTCCTGTAAAAAAAATAAAAAAAAGCAACAATATCCCATACCTGTCCGGCATACAGTCAGCCCCACGGCGCAATCCAGTAGTAGTTTACAGCCCGAGCGGTTGCATTAGCACCGCTCCGGTTGTAAACTGACTATCCCCAGATATGGATTGCGCCGTGGGGCTGACTGTATTCATTTTGTACTCCCATTCTGTTTTCTTATGCATTGACTGCAAGGCCTGCCCTGCTACCAAGTCATATGCACCCCAATAAGCCTTTGAACCCACATACTGGATGGGCCCAGGAAAATCCACTTCACATTATTCATTTTGTACTCCCATTCTGTTTTCTCATGCATTGACTGCAAGGCCTGCTCTGCTACCAAGTCATATGCACCCCAATAAGCCTTTGAACCCAGGTACTGGATGGGCCCAGGAAAATCCACTTCACATTATTCATTTTGTACTCCCATTCAGTTTTCTTATGCATTGACTGCAAGGCCTGCCCTGCTACCAAGTCATTTGCACCCCAATAACCCTAATCCCCCTTGGAAGAAACATGGAGGAGGGCCTCTTAACAAAAACATGTTCCATTAAAAAGGTCGTCTAGACTTGTAATGCCCATACCCTAAGTGTGTTGGCTGGCAAACATTTTCCCCTGTGGGGTACACCTCAACCTTTTCCATAACAAGTATTTTAGGCCCATCAAGACCACCCACCCTTGTTCGGAATTCCACATTGGCTGTAGCAGCATGGAAAACGTTAACTCTTGTGATCTAGTGGCGGTGGATGATGACACGTGGAGGAAGGCCTGATTAAAAACTATGCCCAATTTAAAGGAGCGGGTCTCCTAGACTTGGAATGCCCATACACTTAGTGTATGGGCAGGCAAACTTTTCCCCTGTGGGGTACACCTCAACTTTTTCAAAACAAGTCTTTTACACACAGCCTAACCACCCACCTTTGTTAATAATGTGACACTGGCTGTAGCTGCACAGAACACGTTATCCCTTTTGATCTAGTGGCGGTGGAGGAAGGCCTGATTTAAAAATAGGCCCAATTTCTAGGAGCGGGTCTCCTAGACTTTGAATGCCCATACACTTAGAGTATGGGCTGGCAAACATTTCCCCTTGGGGGTTGTGATAAAGGAACATCCACCATCTTGGATATGGGACATAATGCTCGCTTCATGTCTGAGATTGGCCTTTACCAGCCTCCATTTTGTCTGAATTCACAGAGCCACAGGCAGCTGGCTGCACCTGGCCCCCATGGCCTGTGGGCATATTCAATACAGCAGGGTTTAGTGTCCACTGTGAATAACCAGGTCCTTTTAGTATGCTAAACAGATCAGGCCAAAAACAGGACTTCAAAGCTTTAGTCTGGAGCCACACCAGCATGGGGTCTGGGGATGCCTGGTGGCTTCAATTAGATTATACCTGTCAGCTAGATACTGAAAACACCTCCATTGTCTCTCCCAGCCACTATGACTCCATTCTAGAATTATGAGTACGCCTTTCGAGGTACAGTCTCATAAGAAATATCTGCGTGATCCTGTGGACCTCGGGCATCTGACTGTGCGACTCCCGAGTCGGTGATGGCTCGGGGACCTGAGATATAGAGATTGCGTCACAGTGCAGAGCCAAACGGGCCAGGTTTGATCTCCACGCGACAGGCAAAATGAACTGCATCCACTGGTACCTCTCGTGTCCTGATCCGAAAGTTAACGCCTTTCTTAGATATTGGGAATAAACTCTGCAGGGAGCTAATGGTGGAGATTATTAGCCCACCGTCTGGCACCTAGGGGAGGGACCTAGCAGGTATAAGAACTGTGAGCGGATGGCAGACCCTAGCCATTCACACAGAAGAACAAGACGATGAAGATCTAAGAAGGAACAAGGGACAGATCTGCCAAGGGAGCAGCGGCACATGTTTTGGGGACTGAGCTGAAGAAGGCTGCCAGCAGCACCTGGAGAGTGGGTAAGCCCAATCCTGACCCGGCCCCATATCAAGCCCCCAGAGTGCAAGGGGTGTACCCCCCTGCTGCCCTCTCCAGGCCAGGAACAGAACCCAGACGTTGTCATTATTGCAACCAGACGGGACACTTTAAGGCTGCATGTCCCCAGTGCCATAAGGCCCCATCCCTGTCCCAGAAACCGTCTACTGTTTTGTGTGTGGAGGGGGTGGTGGGAGGTCCCTGGACAATTACCAACCCGTCACCATTGGCCGCTCAGCGGTCATGGGACTGCGGTACACAGCACTGAACAAACCCTGGTACGTCCTGAGGTGGTGTCCCCTCAAGACTTGGTACCTGGGAAAACCCTTTCTGTCTCCGGAATTGGAGGCGTTGAATCGGCGCTGCCCATCGCCAAGGTGTATTTGGACTGGGGCGCCGGGAGGGGGATGCGGGAGGTGGGAGTAACATCAAATATTCCTGCCAATGTGTTGCTTGGGACCAATTTGGGGCGGCTAGTGTCTCAGTATGTGGCCACTGAACCCCCAAGTTCGGCTCCCCAAGAATGTCATGACTCTACTGTGAATGCTAATGTGTTGAATTTGCATCCAACAGTGGAGGAGGGAGTGAAACATGATGGTAAGCCATGCACTGACACTACAAACACAGGGCTCACAGTGAGGACAGGGGAGGAGACTGCGGGGGAGAGCTCAGAGGTGGAGGGAGGGGCTGCTATGGGCAGTGTAGGGCCCCTAAGGGAATCCAGCCTGCTGAGTCTAAGGCCTCTGCAGAAAAAGGAACAGGCCATGGGGGAGGGAGCATCCCGGGAGAGGAGCCACCAGGTAAGACCCCAGGGCAGGAGTTCCGACACATCCGGGATGTCAGGAGGCCAGGGAAGTCTGCCTGACCCGGTGACTTGGTCAGGGGCCGAGGGGAAGACGGCACTACCCGTGATCTCAGCAGTCGTGGCCGCTGTTACCAGGAGTGGTAGCGCTGAAGCACAAGAAGCCTCGCTGAGGTCCGATGGTTGCCCCCTCTCAGATCAAGTGGCTGCCGAGACAGACAGCAGCCAGGAGACAGATCCCAGGGAGCTGACAGAGGATATGACAGTTTCATAAATTCTTGCCACATCAAGTCAGGGATTTCAGGCAGCGCTGGCAGCTGACGCTAGCCTGAAAACCTTCAAGGAGCAGGCGGCACAGCCTCCCCTGAAGTCTGACCACGAGCGAGTGGCTGGCCCCTTTCTCTGGTGAAGGAAGCATGGGAAGGGGATTTGGCCACCCCTGGAGTGTCGCTCATTGAGTATTTCGTGCGCTTCTGGGACCGAATGATAGCCTTGACATGGCTGGTGCATGACAATATTGCCCAAGCCCAGGCTGACCAGAAGCAGTGGTACGACCAGAATGCTTGTGGGCGGACCTACCAGGTGGGTCAAAAGGTGTGGGCGGCCTGGGAGGGTCCATACCTCGTGCACGAGCAGCTCAACGCCGTCACAAATCTGGTCAACCTTGACCACGCCCGTGGAAGGAGAAAGGCCTTCCATGTGAACATGATGAAGGCCCATCATGAGCGGAAAGCTTGTGCCCACCCAGTGTGCATCCTTCTCGAGGAAGGAGAGACAGAAACCCTCCTGGATCTGCTCACCCAAGCAAAGGCGGGTGGATCCATCGAGGATGTGAGGGTTGGCCACCAGCTCTCGGAGGACCAACGTTCCCAGCTGGGGGTCACCCTACACCCCTTTCGGGGGCAGTTCAGCAGCCTGCCCGGAAGCACTGAGACAGCCGTCCATGACGTGGACACCGGCAATCACCCCCCGATCCGGCGTTCAGCATATCGGGTCTCTCTTGAGGTGCAGCAGCAAATGCGCCAAGAGATAGACGAGATGCTGAAGCTGGGGGTGGTCCAAGCGTCCAACAGCGCGTGGGCTTCGCCTGTAGTCATCGTCCCTAAAAAAGGCCGAACTACGCGGTTCTGTGTGGACTACCGGGGGCTCACGCTGTGACGTCACCGAATCATACCCAAAGCCGCGCATCGATGACCTGCTCGTCCATCATGGATCTGAGCAGGGGGTATTGGCAGATTCCCCTGACCCCTGGGGCACGGGAACGCTCTGCCTTTATCACCCCACGGTGATGCCCTTCAGCATGAAGAATGCCCCTGCCACTTTTCAGCGGATGGTCAACATGCTGCTCGAGGTACTGGATGACATTGCCATCTTCAGTCCCACCTGGGAGGATCACCTAGAGCACCTGGCGCAGGTGCTCGGGCGGATCCAGCGAGCAGGCTTAACCATTAAGCCGGAAAAATGCCAGCTGAGTATGAGTGAGGTCCACTACCTGGAACACCGGGTAGGTGGGGGAGCTCTGAAGCCAGAGCCCGGGAAGGTGGATGCCATTGCATCCTGGCCCACCCCCAGGACCAAGAAGCAGGTGATGTCCTTCTTGGGGACTGCTGGGAACTATAGGAGGTTTGTTCCACACTATAATGCCCTGGCCCAGCCCCTGACGGACCTCACCAAGAAAAAGCTGCCCGTCGCAGTCGACTGGACAGTCGCCTGTGAGACAGTTTTCCAGTTGCTCATGACCGCCCTTTCTAGCTCTCCTGTACTACAGGCAGCCGACTTCAAGCGGCTGTTCGTAGTGCAGACCGACGCCAGCGACTTCGGCCTCGGTGCTGTGCTCAGTCAGGTCGACACTACGGGCCATGAACACCCCGTTTTGTACCTGAGCCGGAAGCTGCTGCCGAGGGATGTGGCTTATTCCACGATGAAGAAGGAATGTCTGGCAATTGTGTGGGCCCTGCAGCATCTGCAGCCATACTTGTACGGACGCCAATTCACCGTGGAAACAGACCACAACCACCTCAGCTGGTTACACACGGTCTCTGGGACGAATGGGAGGTTGCTACGCTGGAGCCTCGCTCTCCAGCAGTACCACTTCACCATTCGCCACAAAAGAGGTAGGGACCATGGTAACACTGATGGGTTGTCCCGGCAAGGAGAGGGTGTGGAAGGGCGCATGGGGAACACAGGAATGTGATACCCCCTAGCGCCCTCTAAAGCAGGGAGGTGTGCTGAAGGAACAGCCACCATCTTGGATATGAGACATAATGCTCACTTCATGTCTGAGTGGCTTGAACCAGCCTCCATTTTGTCTGAATTCACAGGGCCACAGGCAGCTGGCTGCACCTGGCCCCCATGGCCTGTGGGCATATTCAATACAACAGGGTTTAGTGTCCACTGTGAATAACCAGGTCCTTTAAGTATGCTAAATAGATCAGGCCAAAAACAGGACTTCAGAGCTTTAGTCTGGAGCAACACCAGCATGGGGTCTGGGGATGCCTGGGGGCTTCAATTAGATTATACCTGTCAGCTAGACACAGAAAACACCTCCATTGTCTCTCCCAGCTACTATGACTCCTTTCTAGGATTATGAATTATGAGCACGCCTTTCGAGGTACAGTCTCATAAAAAATATCTGCGTGATCCTGCGGACCTCGGGCATCTGACAGAGCGACTCCCGAGTCGGTGATGGCTCGGGGACCTGAGATATAGAGATTGGATCACCGTGGAGGGCCAAACGGGCCAGGTTTGATCTCCACGCGACAGGCAAAATGAACTGCATCCACTGGTACCTCTTGTGTCCTGATCGGATCGTCCTGGAGAAATTTAACCCCTAGCCATTCACACAGAAGAACAAGACGATGAAGATCTAAGAAGGAACAAGGGACAGATCTGCCAAGGGGGCAGCGGCACACGTTTTGGGGACTGTCCGGCAACTAAGATTCGTACCTGTGGTTCGCAGAGCTCCCGGAGTCCACATGCAACCTACAGCCTGGTAACATTGACCTTTAGCTAATACCTCTAAGCCTTGTACATTATTGTTGTATTTTACTCTGACTGCAAATCCACTGTAATCCCATTGTATAGCTTACTGTATATTTCTGTAATTATCTAGTGCGCCCTTAAGGCAATTAAACCATAAAATTAATTTTGGGCTGATGCTTTTACTCTGATCACGAATCTTAGAATATCCAGTGTGTAACAGGACATCCTCCCCGGCGGCCATTTGCTCTAGGTGCAGTTCCCTTACTGACCTGCGAGACAAAGGGGGCGCCGGAGAGCTGTGCCTGTGTAGTTACGTCACATTGGTGACGTGGGAGGAACAGGGGTTTCCTCCACAGGGGTGTACATATTTTTTGTATTTTGGTGACTGGCATCATAAGATCCTTGCCAAAACATAGAGTGGCCAGAGCATGACTGAATACTTTCACCCTGGTGTTCAAGTGGTGGTGGATGGTGAGGATGAGAAGGAGGAGGAGGACACCAAATAGCCAAAATCAGGAAGCGTATATCCATGTTTGGTTGTGAAGAGGTGCATGGGAATACACCTCCCAAAAAAACACTACATTGGAGTTTATGCTTCGCTGTCATCATTTGGTGGTGTCGAGAAGTCAGGCCCAATCCATCCCTTGTTCATTTTTATAAGAGTCAGCCTGTCTGCATTTTCCGTAGAAAGGCAAATGCGCTTATCTGTGATAATGCCACCAGCAGCACTAAAAACCCGCTCGGACAAAATGCTAGTGGCAGGGAAGGCCAGGACCTCCAAGGTGTAGAGAGCCAGCTCAAGCCACGTGTTCAGCTTGGATACCCAATAATTAAAAGGCACAGAGGAATAACGGAGGACATTGGTACGGTCAGCAAGGTACTCCCTCAGCATCTTAGAGAACATTGCATTCCTTGTGAGATTACCCCACACCTCAGTGCATGGGCGATGGGAGTGTTTTAGAAAATGGTCCCAGAACTTTGCCAGTGTTCCCCTGCCTCTGCTGGAGTGGACTTGTGTCTGTCTCGCCTTTCCTGCTTGGTTGGCCAACAAACTGTTATCTCTGCTGCCAGCGTTTTGAGACGGGAATTTTTTTTAATATTTCTGCACAATGGCCCTATGGTACTGCACCATTTTGGTACACCTGTCTGCCTCTGGAACAAGAGATTGGAAGTTATCATTGTACCGTGGGTCTAAAAGTGTCACTAGCCAGTAATGACTGGTACCCAATATTTTGAAAATAAAAGGGTCACGGGAAAGGCAGTGCAACATAAAGTCAGCCATGCATGCCTGACTGGTAACAGGCAAGCCTTCCGTGTCCTCACCAACAGGACGACTGACCAAGGTGTCCTCCTCCTCCTCTTCTTCCTCTTCCTTGTCATCACTGTCCTCAGGCCATCCACGCTGAACAGACGGTATGACAGTTGTGGTTGTAGTCCCATCTATAGCGCATGAAAGTAGCTCCTGTTCTTCCTCCTCCTCTTCCTCATTGTCAACCAATCCACGTTGGGATGACACAAGGCTGGGCTGTGTAATCACCCTGTATGGTTCCTTGATCCATGTCCTCGTGCTCCGCCTGCAATGCCTCCTCTTTCATTGTGAGCAGAGAGCTTTTCAGAATGCAGATGAGCAGGATGGTGATGCTAATAATGGCGTCATCGCCGCTCACCATCTTGGTGGACTCCTCAAAGTTTTGGAGGATGCTACATATGTCTGACATCCATGTCCACTCCTGAGGTCTTATGTGTGGAGTCAAACCTGACAAACGACGGCCTTGTTGATGCTGGTATTCAACAACTGCACACTTCTGCTCACAAATCCTTTCTAACATATGCAGTGTAGCGTTCCAACGGGTGGGGACATCACACACCAGTCGGTGAGACGGAATCTGCAATCACTGCTGAAGCACAGTAAGGGAGGCTGAAGCTGTAGCTGACTTTCTAAAATGTGCAAACAGGTGGCGTAATTTAACCAGCAGATCCGGCAGTTCCTGACAGCTTTTTAGAAAACGTTGAACAACGAGGTTCAGCACATAGGCCAGGCATGGTATGTGTGTCAGTTCGCCTCGCTTCAAAGCCGCCACCAGGTTCCTGCCATTGTCACACACAATCATGCCTGGTTTTTGATTTACCGGTGTCAGCCACACATCTGCCTGCTCTTTCAGAGCTGTCAACAACTCTTCAGCATTATGCGGTTGTCACCTAAGCAAATTAGCTTTAGCACAGCCTGTTGCCGCTTTGCTTTGGCAATGCTACAGTGCTTCCACCTTGTGACTGATGTGATTGTTTCTGACATGGAAGCTGAAGAGGAGGAGGTGCAGGAGCTGTACAAAGTGGGGCAACCCTGATTGATATAGGGCCCGCAATCCTTGGCGTCGGGAGGACGTCTTCTATCCCAAAGTCTGACTGGGTCCCGGCTTCCACTATGTTAACCCAGTATGCCATCAGCGAGATGTACCGTACATGGCCACAAGCACTTGTCCATGTGTTCGTGGTTAGGTGTTCTTTCCCAGTAACTGCATTGTTGAGGGCACGGGAAATCTTGTGGGACACGTGCTTATGTAAAGCCGGGACGGCACAGCAGAAAAAATAGTGGAGGCTGGGGATGGAGTACCGTCTCCACGAGCCTAAAAGGCAGCATTATGACGGCAAGCACACAAGAAATATGATAATTGAGTACTGTGGGTAGTTGGCTGCGTATTTCCGTTTACATTCCAATGACTGGGGTATGGACAACTGAAGGCTGCGCTGGGACAAGGACGTGGATCTGCTTGATGATGGTGCTATTTGACTGTGAGCAATGGCAGGTGCAGGGCAGGAGGCATCTTTGCATGCACCGTGGACAAGGGATTGGATTGCATGCACAACAGTGGAAGAAGCAGTGATGTCACCCGCAGACACTTCCTGGAGCATGAGGTTGGGCCCACAAGTCAGGTGCTTTGCAGCCATGTGCCTGCTCATGCTGGTGGTGGTATGGCTGGTAGTTTTGCTAGCCCTGCTGATGCTGGCATGACAGGTGTTGCAAATGGCCTGTTTGGGGTCATCGGAAGAGTCTTTAAAAAATAACCAGACTCGGGAAGACCTAACAGTTAGACTGGCAACTTCTGTCAGGTTGGTGTTATGGGAAATGGTTGCCCGCGTTCTGTCAACTTCCGTCAGGTTGGTGTTATGGGGAACGGTTGCCCGCATTCTGTCTGCGGC
Organism: Oophaga sylvatica; assembly: GCA_033576555.1. Taxonomy (NCBI): domain Eukaryota; kingdom Metazoa; phylum Chordata; class Amphibia; order Anura; family Dendrobatidae; genus Oophaga; species Oophaga sylvatica. The sequence goes on from JARQOD010000002.1 coordinate 394,544,853, forward strand.
CACCACACTGCTTCTTCCTGCCTGAAGTGGTGCGATGCCTACCTCCCCCTGTGTGCTGCTGTCCTCACTCTGCATTTCCTCCTGCCAGGTTGGGTGTGTTACTACATCATCCACCAACTCATCTTCCACTTCCCCACCCTGGTCCTCCTCCTGACTTTCTGGCAATTGTGTCTCATCATCGTCCACCTCTTGTGACCGTGACTGCTCAAAGATTTGTGCGTCGCTACATGGAATATCATCTTGCCCCGCTTCTAGTGGACCGGGCGAAAGGCACGAATCTCCAAATGGAAAACTGAACAGCTCTTCAGAGTGTCCGAATGTGGGATCAGTTGTCACAGGGCACTCAGCAAGGTGGGAGGAAGGAGGATCAGAGTAAGGAATATGCAATCCAGATTCACCGCTACTGTGACTTGACCGTGTTGAAAACAGGGTGCTGGTGGTGGTGGATAAGAAACTGGAAGTATTATTCGCTATCCAAACAACAAACTTTTCACACTGCTCGGCTTCAATAGTGCTGTCTTGCCGTGGTCCCCTAGGACTTCGGACACTAAGGTCCAGCGAGAAGATGTGGGTGTTTTCGGTGGGCCAATTTCAGCTTGCCCCTGCACCATCACCATCACGTCCACTTCCCGTCCCTTGCCATGCGCCTTGCCTATTGTAAATGGAATAGAATATTATACACGTTCACTACAAAAGGGTGATTTGGAAGTCAACTTGTATGTGATACGTGTGCTTGAAAACCACACTTTTACCTATCTGGACTTTAGGTAAAAATGTTTTTGGCCTTATCAGATTTAATAATTATGTTAACAGACTGCAAAAAAAATACAATGTTTTGGCTTAAACTGGCCAAACTTTGACCATGCACAGATATCAGCTGGCACGGCGATACCACTACGGCAAATGTGTGCACTGTTTTTCTTTTATTTTTGGGCTAACTAGTGCTGTATATCAGTACTGTGACACCCAGGACAAAAAAAGGAAAACCAGCCTAAACTGGCCAAACTTTGAGCACGCACAGATATCAGCTGGTACAGAGATACCACTACTGATATACAGCACTAGTTAGCCCAAAAATAAAAAAAAAACATTATTTTTGGGCTAACTAGTATATCAGTACTGTCACACCCAGGACAAAATAAGGAAAACCGACCTAAACAGGCCAAACTTTGAGCACGCACAAATATGAGTTGGCATGGAGATACCACTGCAATTTTTTTGGGGGGGCTAAATAGTGCTGTATATAAGTACAGTTTCACCCAGTACAAAAAAAAGAAAACCGCCATAAACTGGCCAAAATTTGAGAACACACAGATATGAATGTGCCCTGGTTTTTATTATTTTTGGGCTAACTTGTGCTGTATATTAGTACTGTGACAACCAGGACAATAAAAGGAAAACCGGCCTAAACTGGCAAAAATTTGAGCACACACAGATATCAGCTGGCATGGCGATATCACTACGACAAATGTGTGCCCTGTTTTTTTTTTTATTTTTGTGCTAAATAGTGCTGTATATCAGTACCGTGACACCCAGGACAAAAAAAGGAAAACCGGCCTAAACTGGCCAAACTTAGAGCACACACAGATATGAGCTAGCACTGAGATACCACTACGACAAATGTCTTTTTTTTTGGCTAAATAGTGCTGTATATAAGTAGAGTTTCACCCAGGACAAAAAAAAGAAAACCCCAGTAAACTGGCCAAACTTTGCGCATGCACAGATATGAGCTGGCATGGAGATACCACTACGACAATTTTTTTGTTTGTTTTTTTTGGGGCTAAATAGTGCTGTATATAAGTGCAGTTTCACTCAGGACAAAAAAAAAGAAAACCGCGGTAAAGGGCCAAACTTTGAGCACACACAGATATGAGCTGCCAAGGAGATACCACTACGACAAATGTGTGCCCTGTTTTTTTTTATTTTTGGGCTAACTAGTGCTGTATATCAGTACTGTCACACCCAGGACAAAAAAAGGAAAACCGGCCTAAACTGACCAAACTTTGAGCACGCACAGATATGAGCTGGCATGGAGATACCACTACGACAAATGTTTTGCTTTTTTTGCTAAATAGTGCGGTATATAAGTACAGTTTCACCCAGGACAAAAAATAGAAAACCGCCGTAAACTGGCCAAACTTTGCGCACGCACAGATATGACCTGGCACGGAGATGCCACACCAAAAAATGTGTGGCCTGTATTCCAATTACATGTGGGGCTAGCTATATACGGCCAATATATCCTACAGGTAGCAGCAGCATCACCAGAACACAGGAAGGGAATGGACCCTCTTGATGTATGCAATGATCTACAGTATATACAGTGGTGGCCAAAAGTATTGGCACCCCTGCAATTCTGTCAGATAATACTCAGTTTCTTCCTGAAAATGATTGCAATCACAAATTATTTGCTATTTTTATCTTCATTTAATTTGCTTGCAAGGAAAAAACACAAAAGAGAATGAAGCAAAAATCAAATCCTTGATCATTTCACACAAAACTCCAAAAATGGGCCAGACAAAAGTATTGGCACCCTCAGCCTAATACTTGGTTGCACAACCTTTAGCCAAAATAACTGCGAACAACCGCTTCCAGTAACCATCAATGAGTTTCTTACAATGCTCTACTGGAATTGTAGACCATTCTTCTTTGGCAAACTGCTCCAGGTCCCTGATATTTGAAGGGTGCCTTCTCCAAACTGCCATTTTGAGATCTCTCCACAGGTGTTCTATGGGATTCAGGTCTGGACTCATTGCTGGCCACCTTAGAAGTCTCCAGTGCTTTCTCTCAAACCATTTTATAGTGCTTTTGGAAGTGTGTTTTGGGTCATTGTCCTGCTGGACGACCCATGACCTCTGAGGGAGACCCAGCTTTCTCACACTGGGCCCTACATTATGCTGCAAAATTTGTTGGTAGTCTTCAGACTTCATAATGCCATGCACACGGTCAAGCAGTCCAGTGCCAGAGGCAGCAAAGCAATTCCAAAACATCAGGGAACCTCTGCCATGTTTGACAGTAGGGACCGTGTTTTATTCTTTGAATGCCTCTTTTTTTTCCCTCTACAATCTATGTTGATGGTTTTTCCCAAAAAGCTCGACTTTTGTCTCATCTGACCACAGAACATTCTTCCAAAACGTTTTAGGCTTTCTCAGGTAAGTTTTGGAAAACTCCAGCCTGGCTTTTTTATGTCTCGGGGTAAGAAGTGGGGTCTTCCTGGGTATCCTACCATACAGTCCCTTTTCATTCAGACGCCGACGGATAGTACGGGTTGACACTGTTGTACCCTCGGACTGCAGGGCAGCTTGAACTTGTTTGGATGTTAGTCGAGGTTCTTTATCCACCATCCGCACAATCTTGCGTTGAAATCTCTCGTCAATTTTTCTTTTCCTTCCACATCTAGGGAGGGTAGCCACAGTGCCATGGGCTTTAAACTTCTTGATGACACTGCGCACCGAAGACACAGGAACATTCAGGTCTTTGGAGATGGACTTGTAGCCTTGAGATTGCTCATGCTTCCTCACAATTTGGTTTCTCAAGTTCCTCAGACAGTTCTTTGGTCTTCTTTCTTTTCTCCATGCTCAATGTGGTACACACAAGGACACAGGACAGAGGTTGAGTCAACTTTAATCCATGTTAACTGTCTGCAAGTGTCATTTAGTTATTACCAACACCTGTTAGGTGCCACAGGTAAGTTACAGGTGCTGGTGATTACACGAATTCGAGAAAGCATCACATGATTTTTCAAACAGTGCCAATACTTTTGTCCACCCCCTTTTTCAGGTTTGGTGTGGAATTATATCCAATTTGGCTTTAAGTCAATTCTTTTTGTGTTTTTTCATTGAAGACAAATTAAATGAAGATAATAATACCAAAGAATTTGTGTTTGCTATCATTTTCAGGAAGAAACTGAGTATTATCTGACAGAATTGCAGGGGTGCCAATACTTTTGGCCACCATTGTACACACATACAGTGCCTGCAGGCCTTGCACTTATGTGTAAAGAGCAACGTACACTACCCTGCCTACATAACACTGGAACCTATATACTCCGGAATTAGTCCTTAGAAGGTCTGTTGGCTTAGCTGGATTTGAATAGTTTAGGGTGGTAGACCCCACACTAACTAATAAATCCCCAATTCTGACCCTATCTCGGCAGCAGCTCTCCCTACACTATCTAAATCCAGAGCTGAATGCGCCGAGCAGGGCGGCGTCTGGTCTCTTATACCCCTGATAACGCTGTGTGCCCAGCCAATCACTGCACGGCCACAACAAAGATGGTTGCGGAGTTTCATTGCCTGGTAGACAATCCCTGCATCGTGATTGGGTCTGTAAAGTCCGCCAAAAAAGCTGGGTGGAGACCCGAGTTTCTCCTGAGTAATCCCAGAAATACTCGGTGCTCGCCGAGTACACCGAGTACCGTGATACTCGGGCGAGTAACGAGTAGTGGCGAGCACGTTCGCTCATCACTACACACAGCTCAATTTCAGCGGCACTAAATGGGAAGGTGAAATATGGCATGCCTAATTGCGTTGGTCACAGAAGAAAGTTTAGTTTAGGTCAGTTTAGGCCGGTTTTCCTTTTTTTGTCCTGGGTGTGACAGTACTGATATACAGCACTAGTTTGTGTGGATGAGTCCTGTATAACACAGACTAGATGCTCCAAACAATTTCAAAATGAGATCTCCCCTACTGTATGACATTAGTAACAGAAGAAAATTTGTATTTTTGTGTGGATTAAATCTGTATAACATAGACTAGATTCTACAAACAATTTCACACTGAGACCTCCCCTACTGTATGATGTTAGTAATAGAAGAAAGAATTGGCTGAGTGTGTATGAGTCCTGTATGACAAAGAAGATATGCTCCAAACAATTTCAAACTGAGATCTGCCCTACTGTGTCACGTTAATAACAGAAGAATTTTTTTTTTGTGTGGATGAGGCCTGTATAACATAGACTAGATGCTACAAACAATTTCAAACTGTGATCAACACTACTGTATCACGTTAGTAACAGAACAAATTTGTTTTTTTGTGTTGATGAGGCCTGTATAACCTAGAAGATATGCTCCAAACAATTTCAAACTCGGATCTAGCGAGCTGTATCAAGTTTATTAGAAACAATTTTTTTTTACTCTGCAACAGCTCTGCACACAGAACAATTTCACAGCCACAAAATTACAAGATGGGATATGGCGGGCTGTATTACGTTTAGCAACAAAAAATTTTTTTTAATTTACATGAGCTATGCAGACAGCTGAATTTTGCCATCACTAAATGACGAGTTGATATATAGCGTGCTGAATTATGTTAGCAACTGCCAAAAAACATTTTTTTTGCTGTACAACAACTTGGCCCACAGAACAATATTGCTGCCACAAAATGACAAGGTGGGTTATGACGGACTGTATCACGTTTAGCAATGAAAAAATTTTTTTACTGTGCAACAGCTCTGTACACAGAACAATTTTACTGCCACAAAATGACAAGGTGGGATATGGTGAGCTGCATCACATTTAGCAACAGATTTTTTTTAACCTGCATGAGCTATGCAGACATCTGAATTTCACAGCCACTAAATGACAAGGTGATTTGTGGCATGCTAAATCAAGTTAGCAACTGCCAAAAATTTTCAACAGCTGAAATCACAGAACAATGTCACCACCACTAAATAGCAAGGTGGGATATGGCAGGCTGTATCATGTTTAGCAACAGGTTTTTTATCTTTTTTTTAAATCTGCATGAGCGATGTAGAAAGCTGCATTACACCACTGCTAGATGACAAGGTGATTAGCAATTGCCCAAAAATATTTTTTTACTGGCCAACAGCTCAAATCACAGAACAATGTAATCACCACTAAATGACAAGGTGACATATGCCTTGTTGTATCATATTTAGCACTGAAAAAATAAGATTTAGAAAGGTCTACTTGTGCATGGAGCACAACAGAAGCAATGCAAAACACACTTCTATGAAATGTGTCCTGCTGTCTTTGCCTGTGGACCTCAGTAATGAGTATGACACATAAAAAAAAATAAAAATCTGCTGGAAGGTTGATTTCATAGTGTGTGGCCCAGCTATGCAGGCACACATAAAAATCCAGGAGAGTGCACAGGAAGGTAACAGCAACGCTTGATATGCATTCACCGCCACTCACTCTTTCAGACACACCCACTGAGATATAAGAGGGAGTGACACGTAGCATCGGGAGAGTTCAGTTGGAGAGGAGATCAGATGAGATTAGTCTGAAAGAGAGGAGAAAGTAGAGTCTGTTTCCTGTCAGAGGACAATGCAGTTCAGTCTCAGTCCAGTCTGGACTTGGAGGGTACTGAGAGCTATTCAGTGAGCTCTAGAAGAAAGCTGACTTTCCCATCAGAAGTTACAGGTGCTTATGTTAAGAGCGGGAAGCAGGGCGAAGGGCGCAGTGGAGAAGACAGAGAGAAGTGCTACAGGTATTGGATTACCTGCACTAAATTGCCGGACACCGGGGTCCGAAGCGTTGCTAGTGTTTCAAGCATAGTAACAAGAAAACCGGAGGCATCTGGACTACAGGTCGCAGAGTGCAGCCCAAAGCGTCAATACGTAACCGGAGCCAGGGAGAACGGGGACTTTGAGTCAAGCGAAGACAAAAGTAAGAACTTAGTTCTCACCACTTAGAAGGCTCCACCACAATGTTGGCCGGGCATTACAGCTATTGAGAAAGCTGGAGAGTTCAGAGTTAACTTCGCTTCAGGCAAGTTGGACTCACATGTATATGGAAGTAAAGGAGGCCTCTATCCTGCTCAGCGGTTACCCGAATGTGCATTCTCCACCCCGACCAGCTCCCCGGGATCTGCTTGAACCATCTACCAGTAAAGGTATGAAAAGAAGCTGCATTGTGTGTGACTGAATTCTTAGCTACACCCTGTATCATCACCATAGACTTCCAGGGACCAGTCTCACCTGTGGGAGACCCACCATCTAGCTGCCCCATAACATCCCCTGTGAAAACCCTTACAGCAGTGCTGGTACAATTGACCAGAAGCCACAGGTGGCGTCACGAACTATTACAAATTTCCCTGTAAATATCCCCTATCGCATGACCGCCAGGGCCACGGACCGAGCCACCGCTACCAGTGACAACTCCCATAGATTTCCATGGGCTCGGCTCCGAGTACCCCATAGCCCTGGTATCCACAATTGTGGTGCGTGGTCGAAACAACTGCCACACAGGACACTAGCTATCTAAACTATCTGACTTATAAACAAACGCCTAACTAACTAGCTAAAATCTATCAGCACCCAGGCCCAGCATCAGGAGCAGCCTCTCTGTGCTATTATATTGAGAAAATGATGCTAAAACAAGATGTCCGCTCTTTATATAGAGATGCACATGTGACTTCAGCAGCCAGTGACACAAGCTGTTGTGTCATGACATTGTGGATGTTTCCTGCATCCTGATTGGCAAGCCGCAATGTGCACACATAAAGCTAGAAAAAAAAACCAAAGTTTACAAGCTTGCCATGCCTCTGAGCTCTCCCCACACGTTTCCCTCATCAAACACGTGACCCGCGCTCATCATACACCACCATTATCCTAGCCAAAGTGCTCAAAATACTTTAGTGGCAACGCAAATATTTTCCCCCACTTTTTACTGAATGTTACCGATTTTTCCCGATTTTATAAAATTTTGCTCTTGTTTCCGATTACGAATCCCAATGAGCCATATTCGTGCTGAATTTTGGTTTGGCGATTGATTTCCAAACATATTCGCTCATCTGTTTAGGTAGTTTAGATCTGTTTAAGTTTTATTATTAATGGATATTAGTATGTTTGATTAATAATTTATATAGATATTATTATTTTTCAAAATATATTTGCATTATAGATACATTATACAGAAATAGCACAGAGTGTTTGAAAATGTGAGCACTTAGGGGTACAATAATGTATTGAAAAGACAATGCAAACATTAAAAAATGTGTATATTGAACATTTCAAGATAAAAGCCTTTGAAGCATAGAACATTTTATAGTAGTGGAATAGCTCAGTCAAATAAGCCATTGAAAATGCTTGTTCAAATTTCTATCAAGAGAAAAGTTAATTCCAATTCTACAGTGACACTTTATACCAAACTAGCTGATATGTGTGTGGGTGTTGTACAGTATTTCTGAGCAAAGTAGCATCAGCAAGTTTTAATTTTGACTTTGTTTCATTGGAATTATAGTTGGCATTTACAGTTTACAGCTGTTCGCTGATAGATACCAAGTGCATTATCAGCACTTGTAAGAACCATACATAAATAAATCTTATTTGCTGTAGGTGCATTTGTTACATTTGCTTCAAATCGTGTTTAAAGAACACGTACGCTTAACGTACAAATTTCTTTTAGCAACTGTCTACCATTCTGTACAGTCACATTCCTTTCTGCCTTATCTGTAAACAAATATTTATAAAGTAAGAAAAAGGCACAAAATGCATTTATGGAAATGTTCAGTATCTAAAAATCAGCCTGATATGTTTCTGAGAAAATGCCGCCATCTGGTTGTGTAATTGCTTTAGTCGTATTTAGATTTCTAGGCACCTTGTTACAGCTGCGTACTCATGCATAACCTTAAATAATAATTGTTCCTTAAAACGAACATTTTTTACTTTGCTCCCTTTTTCAAAATAGATTTTGAGAACTCAGTTTTTTTCTATTGATTTCCACATGTTAAAATACAGTAGATGAGATGTACATAGGTCACTATCAGAGATGATCGAATCTTTTGAAATTTGACTTCACCAGCTTCAATGAATTTTTACCAAATATTTGATTTTAGATTAATTGATTCTCTGTGAATCTCAAGTGCTGCTTAACATATAATTGTCCAGAAAAGATGTTTAACATGCTGAGGTCTACTAGGATTGTTCTGAACTCAATGCTGGCTCTATAATGTCAATGATGGCTCTATAATGTAAACACATCCTTGTGCTACGTACTGTACCTGCCTTGCTGATATTTATAGACAGAGAGTGCAAACTGAAGAAGCACTGGCTTTTTAACAAGGTGGGGATAAAAAAATGTCCCTGCTTATTTAGAATCAAGCTCCTTGTTCTTTTCTAAATCAAAACTTCATAGCTTTTTTATTTGATTATTTTTATTTAGGGAATAGGGACAAGTTAGCTGCTTTGAAAGTGAAGACATTTTGGCATCTCAATTAGGAGTGAAAAAATTATCCCTTTCTTTGGATTTATAACAGCTTTGCTATTCTCGTAATGATTAAACAATTCTGAAAGTGTAAAGGGACGGCCTAGGGGTTAACTTACTGAAAGCTGCTGCATACTTTACCCCGTCATCTCTATTCTCCTGGGGTGTTCTTCTCCAGTGAGAGAGCGTATAGAACAATTAGAGTTAGAGTCCAGAATCACGTCAAACAGTTCTGCTTTATTTTCCTCTGGACAAAGCACATCCAAGACACCATAAGCACGTCTTAAATGATACCAGCAATACATTCTCCACAACTCCTATTCTTCTCTGCTACACCAGAATGGACCACAATGTATTGACGGGACGAGGAGCCCAGTGAAAATGGCACTTCAATCTCTTCCCCTGGAGACACTTCAATCCAGCATGAGAAAGACACATGTACTAGGTCGTCCACCCCTCTCTGGTTATCCTGCCCGGATACTTCTGGTGGCCCACTCGCTACTATGCTCATGCACGACCTCTTCTGCTGAGTGTTCCCACAGTGGTTCTTCCACTGGACTACTGCTACGTAAACCCATTCACTTTGGGCTCATGTTTCCATGGTGAATCCTTCACCGGCTTCTTCAGGGGTTGCTGGTCCCCTCTTACTTCTACCCTATGCTCAGGGCCCAGGAACATGGACGTCCTCACACTAGCAAGGTCCACCCCTGACTGACTCCCGCTTGGAGGAAGTCTTCCTGACAAATTCCCTCTTGGAAGCAATCTTTCCCTAGCAACAAGTCCCTAACCTCTTGTCCCTATTGGACTGGATGTGCTCAATGCCCCCCTCTAGTAACCAAACCAAATACTGTATTGACATTATTTTCTAACTTTCTAACTGGATCTCTAACGTGCCCCCATTAGTGATCCCTCGCAAACTATAACTAAACCCATATATACACTATCCTACTAGTGCCCTCCTCTAGTGACCCCAAGGATGCACTACCTATCTATATCTATACCTCCCACTAACATACATCTAAGAAATAACTCTAATACATGACATCATACAGTTCATATAAAACATACATTTACACATGTTAACACGATTAAAGGGGATGAAACAATTAAAGCGTTAATACCCTTGACCTCTTTACAAAAACATTCAATCAATCCATCCAAAAACAATCACTTTTTTGAGAGCTGTCTTATGTTTGTTTGCCCTCAATAGAATATGTTTTCTAATAGTGCAGTAGAACATGCTGGATAATTTCAGATGTGTGGGTGTCTCGTGGCAATGACAGAAGTTGCACAGTATAAAATATAAAAATGTAGGCAAAGAGATGTCTGCCAGCATTAAAACCAGCAATTGCTGCCCCGTCATCAGCAGTACAGTACAGATGACATGATGGACAGGGAGCATATGCTTGGTTTAGTGTGGATCATTGGCACTAGCAACAGCAGAATAGTGTAGAAGACAGACAACGGGCATGTTGGTAGGTAGTACAAATGATCTAATCAGTGGCATCATCCATAGATCTAATCAGTGGCATCATCCATACGTAAATGAAGGTTCATATTGATCCATACCTGATTAACACTGATCAAACGCCTGATTCATTCTAACAAATAATGATTCTCCATGCTTGCAGAGGATAATCTGGTGCAACGGGGTGTTCCAAAGCCTTTGGCCATTCTAAATACTCTCTCTAAGGCCTGAGTAACACTACCGTAGAATACGGCCAAGTACTATGCGAGAAAACTTCTCCTAACACTCGGCCCAGTGTTAATCTATGCGGCAGCTCACATCAGTTTTTATTTTCTCAGCTGTATTCGGCATGTGTGTAAAATCACAGCATGCTGCAATTGGCACCAAGACTCGGCTGAGACTCGCTAATGCAAGCCAATTTTTACACACCGGTGTCCTTTGAAAAGCCGGCAATTCATGTACCACATTCAGTAAAATCACGAAGTGACAGGTTAGAATAGAATAAATAGAATAGATATATACACATAGAATACATAGATATATAGATGTCAGTGACACACACATATACAACCCCGGGCAAAAATTATGGAATCACCGGCCTTGGAGGATGTTCATTCAGTTGTTTTATTTTGTTGAAAAAAAACAGATCACAGACATGGCACAAAACTGAAGTTATTTTAAATGGCAACTTTCTGGCTTTAAGAAACACTAAAAGAAATCAAGAACAAATAATGTGGTAGTCAGTAATGGATATTTTTTTTAACCAAGCATAGGGCAAAAATTATGGAATCACTCAATTCTGAGGGAAAAAATTATGGAATCACCCTGTAAATTTACTTTCCCAAAACAAACACTTGCATCAAATTAGATCTGCTCATTAGTCTGCATTAAAGTTGAGCGAAACAGGTCGTTCATTTTCAAAAATCGCCAATTTTCGCCAAAAGTCGGGTTTCATGAAATGAAACCCGACCGTGGACTGAGTTCGGTCATGTGTTCGGCAACCATTTTCCTGGAGTCGGTTTTCCCCTACACTTTAAGTGCCTTTTCTTGGCCAATGAGCAAGAACGCAGGCTGTTTAACACTGTGCAGAGGCTTGTTGCGGTCTTTCCTGGTTCCTCTATTATAACCAGTGCTGAAGCAGGCAGTTCGGGAACTAAGTTCCTGTTTTCTCCATCTGAGCATGCCCAGGGCAAGATCTCCCATTGGAGATCAGGGGTCACATGCTCGGTTACAGCAGCTACTCCCATTGGTCTGCCAGGAAGGTCCTGAAACTACATGTGTTCTGGGATGGTTTTGCATTGGTCCTTTTCTGGTAGGTCCTGCAGTTGCTACTATAAAAGGGTGGCATGGCTGGGCCGCCATGCGCTAGTATCAAATCTGTTACGTGCTTGCGCCAGTGTGGTCATGTATGCATGTGGTTAGGTCTGGCTGAAATAAGCCCCTAGAATACCGGCACCTCCGGTGAGGAGATTGTATGCACGTGTTCAGGGCTTGGCTGAAAACGCCATTAGAATACCGGCTACTCCGGTTAGGAGATTATTGTTTGTGTTCTGACTGCATGACAACAGACTGCAATACGCTTAGCAGTCATCTGTGTTCCCTGTGAGTTTAACAGTACACAGTCTTTTTATCAGCGGCTCTGTGACGCAACAGGGTTAGCTTTATAACACTGATCAGCGCCCTAGCGTTTTACCTTGCGTCTCACTGAAGCTAAGTGACTTCGCATTTATCACCATATAGCGCTGTGGCATTCCCTCTAGCGGCTCTGGGGATTAACAGAGTTCACACTAACTGCCACAGCACGCTACGGCGTTTATTTTAGCGACTCTGCGGATAACAGAGTTCGCTACTTATGCCATCTTACTAGCAGCGGGCTCTGCCCCCAGGCTGCGAACGCACCTCTCTACATTATCTATTAGGTGCGTTCCGCAGACCCTAACAGTGCGTCTGAGCAGGGAGAGCGTTAGGCAGGGCCTAAACAAAAAAAAATAACTTTGTGCTGATAGCGATTAGCTGTACAGTGACTGTGCAGCGAGAGGGGAGGATTTTAGTGTGTGCAGCAATGCTGGTTCTTAGGCTGCCTGCCTGCCAGTGACGCTGTAGAAATTACTTGTGTGGACCATCATATCTGATTACAGGCTGCCTGCCTATGATAGAAGGGCAATTAATTTGGTGGAGTAGCTGAGCTGCCTGCCTGCCAGTGACAGTCTACAAATTGCTTGAGTGGACCATCAGATATGATTACAGGCTGCCTGCCTGTGATAAAGGGCCAATTAATTTGGTGTAGTAGCTGAGCTGCCTGCCTGCTAGTGACAGTCTACAAATTGCTTGAGTGGACCATCAGATCTGATTATAGGCTGCCTGCCTGTGATAAAGGGCCAATTAATTGGGTGTAGTAGCTGAGCTGCCTGCCTCCTAGTGACAGTGTACAAATTGCTTGAGTGGACCATCAGATCTGATTACAGGCTGCCTGCCTGTGATAAAGGGCAATTAATTGGGTGTAGTAGCTGAGCTGCCTGCCTGCTAGTGACAGTGTACAAATTGCTTGAGTGGACCATCAGATATGATTACAGGCTGCCTGCCTGTGATAAAGGGGCAATTAATTGGGTGTAGTAGCTGAGATGCCTGCCTGCTAGTGACAGTCTACAAATTGCTTGAGTGGACCATCAGATCTGATTACAGGCTGCCTGCCTATGATAAAGGGGCAATTAATTGGGTGTAGTAGCTGAGCTCCACAAGGAAAGAAATGTTCCAGCTCCTTAAAACTTGAAAATTTTATTGATCCATTAGACATAAAATAAACAGGGTGGTATAAGCTCCATGAAGGAGAGCCACATACAGCGACGCATTTCGATCAGATGATCTTCATCAAGGCTGCTATACATATGTGAAAATGACAAGCCTATATATATACACATGGACCAATAGTATCTAGACTAACAATCACATGATAAACTGAAGGTCCTGGAAGGTACACATTGCGATCGACAATAATCGAAGGTCCTGGAAGGCAACATTATATCTCATCATTAAAATAAACAAAAGAAAATTGAAATAGAATAAAATACAACATGGCATAGAAGAAATTAAATCAATAATTTAATGATACATCAATTCATTCCTTTTGTTCAAACCATTTGGATGTCTCGTATTTGTGGGTGGTTGATGGTGATGGTGCTGATGGCCTAGATGCATTTTTTCGTGCCATAAACATAGTGATTCCCTGACTGCTTTGGCCTTGCGACGACACCTCTATATTTCTTGCTGGTGGTGTGCCAATCGGTGGCCTTACAGTGGGGGAAGCAATGGAGCGTTGCTGCCTAACTGGAGTAGGAGCTGGTGAACATGTGCTATCTGAGTTTTTGTACTCCGTCCACACTTAATTTATTTAATCTTTATTTTTATATAGCGCTAACATATTCCGCAGCACTTTACACACATTATCGTCACTGTCCCAGATGGGGCTCACAATCTAGATTCCTATCAGTATGTTTTTTTTTGGAGTGTGGGAGGAAACCGGAGTACCCGGAGGAAACCCACGCAAACATGGGGAGAACAAACTAACTCCTTGCAGATGTTGTCCTCGGTGGGACTCGAACCCAGGACTCCAGCGCTGCAAGGCTGCAGTGCTATCCACTGAGCCACCGTGCTGCCCGCTTGCATGTGCATGTTCATTAAATGTCTAAGCATGCAACTGGTGTTCAAATTTTGAGATTTTTCCCTTCGGCTAAAGGTTCTTTGGCACTTTTTACAGACATCCTTAGCCTCATCGGTAGGATTTTGTTCAAAAAAGTGCCACACTGCACTTTTCCTACTATGGTATACATTTTCAGCCCTTGCTTGCTCTGGTAATGTGACTGTCAGGCCAACCATCTCTGCAACTTTATTCTTTATAAGACCTTTTGGCACTCGTACAGGCCTGCCAGATAAACCCCGATGCGATCTCGATACCTGCTGCAGATCCTTCTCCTCTTCTGAGCTACTGCCAGTGGTACCCTCTTCCACCACTACATGCCAATCCGGGTCAACAACTGGGTCACCCATCACCTCCTCTTCAATTTCATCTACAACGTCCTCTCTGTCACCGTCTAAGGTGGTACAGTATGCGGGAAGGGGCACATGAGTTTCAGCAGGGTCATATTTGGGCACAGTAGACTTCAAGGGCAATGTAGTTCTGTGCTTCAATGGGGAAGCACAATCATCTAGCAGTGGCTGTGCATCAGTGCACTCAATGTCACATTCATCCTGGACTGGGGAATGAGGCATTTGACTTAATAACCCAGGCATGGTATGTGAAAAGAGCTCCATGGAGTAATCTGAAGTGTTGGCTGACGCATCCTTCACTTGTAGTGGGGGTAAAGGACCCAAGAAAGTGGTTGGTCCGGACCAGAAGGCTGCACTGATGAGTCAGTGGTTGCAGATTTTGAAATATTAGAAGAGGAGGCAATAGAGCTTGACGCAGCTTCGGCAATGAAAGCCAAAACCTTTTCCTGAACCTCAGGCTTTAAAAGCGGTTTACCTACTCCCAGAAAAGGGAGCCTTCCAGGCCTTCTGTAGCCAGATGATGACGTAGGCTTAGCACTTCCTGCCTTAGGTGCTATTGTGCTTTTGGCAGTAGCAGCAGATGCAGCACCACCACCACCATCAGTAGCAGGTGGCCCACCACCACCACATGCTCGACCTCTTCCACCATACTTCCTCATGTTTGTGCCAAAATCACAGAAGATATATGTTACTGTATGAGAAGCGTACAGCTGTATACGGTGAAGGTGAAAAATTTTAATCTCCATATATATTTGACAGGCTCACTATAGATTACAGTAGAATTCAGAAATCAGATGTGATGCTCCACTCAAGCAATTTGTACACTGTCACTAGCAGGCAGGCAGCTCAGCTACTACGAGAAAAAAGGCAAGCCAGCTCACCAACTACCACCACAGGTGCACGGAACAACGTCTGACGAAATGTCCAGGAAGGTCCACAAGGAAAGAAATGTTCCAGCTCCTTAAAACTTGAAAATTTTATTGATCCATTAGACATAAAATAAACAGGGTGGTATATGCTCCATGAAGGAGAGTCACATACAGCACGCATTTCCATTAGATGATCTTCATCAAGGCTGCTATACATATGTGAAAATGACAAGCCTATATAATACACATGGACCAATAGTATCTAGACTAACAATCACATGATAAACTGAAGGTCCTGGAAGGTACACATTGCGATCGACAATAATCGAAGGTCCTGGAAGGCAACATTATATCTCATCATTAAAATAAACAAAAGAAAAATGAAATAGAATAAAATACAACATGGCATAGAAGAAATTAAATCAATAATTTAATGATACATCAATTCATTAGTTTTGTTCAAACCATTTGGATGTCTCGTATTTAAGGAAAAAATCCAAAAAGCCTCTCTGGTTAGAAGACATCTGCCGATATCTCCACCCCGCGAGAGTTTATTAACTCTTTCTATGGCACATACCTGAAAAGACGCAGTGCTGCGATCATGAAAGGAAATGAAATGTTTAGCAGCTGCTGACACATTCCGATTCGTATTAGTGATATTTCCAATGTCAGATAAATGTTCCGATATTCTTGTTTTCAATTTCCTTGTCGTACATCCGACATATGATAGGCTACAAGAGATGCAATTAATCTTGTACACTACATGTGTTGACAATTACAATTTATATACTGTTTAATGTCATAACTGACCGATTGATTGTTATTCCTAAAGTTTTTGGTGACTAGAGCATATTTGCATGTCTTGCAATTGTTCACACCACATTTAAAAAAAACCTTAAATTTCAACCATGAATCATTTTTATTCTTGGCACAAAACATGCTGGGTGAAACCCTATTGCCAATAGATGGTGCTTTTCTTGCTACTATATTTACACCAGGCTGTAAAATTTCACCCAGAATATCGTCTTCATACAAGATTGGTAAGAATCTATTTATGATCTTTTTTATTTCACTAAATTGTGGACTAAATTGTAAACTTACAAAAGGTCTGTCACGATATGAAACATTACTTTGAATCCGTGACATTTCATCATCGGAATTAATCAAATTCTCACGTTTTTTCTGATCCAAAATACGTCGAGCTCTATTAATCAACCACCGAGGATAATTTCGACTAATCAATCTATCATCTAGCATATTAAATTGTCCCTCCAAATTTATTTGTGAGCTACAGTTTCTTTTGATTCTAATGTATTCACCCAGGGGAATAGACCTAATAGTATGTTTCGGGTGACTACTACCCGCATGTAAAATTGTGTTCCCCCCAAATGGCTTGTAATGTGTCTTAGGACAAATAACTTGTCCTTGTACCCCACACAAATCTAAGTCCAAAAATGACATTAGCCTAGAATCATATTTATGTGTAAAATGAATGTTGAAATCATTATTTCCAATGTACTCCATGAAATCTGGTATGGTAGACACATCGCCACCCCAAATAATCAGGATGTCGTCGATGTATCTGCCATACTAGACCACGGAGTCACAAAATGGATTCTCTGCAGAAAAAATATGATTAAATTCCCAATGAGCCATAACAAAATTCGCTAAGGCGGTGAAAACTTAGCACCCATCGCTACTACAGACCGTTGTAAATAAAACTTGTTATCAAAAGTGAAAAAATTATGAGTGAGAAGAAAAAAAGTTACCTGCAAAAGAAAATTAATTAGATCATCAGAATATTGACTAAATTTTTGCAAATGAAATTGAAGCGCCATCATAGCAATATTATGTGGTATACAAGTGTACAACGATACAACATCACAACACAACCATGTAAAGCTATTACTCCAGATTTTTTTCGAAAATATTCTGAGGACGTCCTTAGAATCCTTAATGAAACCAGGAATTCTACGAACCAAGGGTTGCAAAAGAGAGTCCACCCATTCTCCTAAATGCTCATTTGATGAACCGATACACGACACGATTGGTCTCATTGGTGGAATTCTCATTTTCTTATGAATCTTTGGTAAGCTGTGCATAATAGGAAGTATTGGATGTGATACCTCCAAATACTCTGCTTGCTTCTTTGATAACACTCCAAGGGTGAAGCCTTCTTTAATGATATTATCAATTTCAGCTTTAAATTTGATGGAAGGATTGGTATCAAGTTTCTCGTAAATATCTTTTTCTTCCAAGAGTTCCATCATTTTCTCGTGATAATCACTCTTATTCATCACAACGACTACTCCACCTTTGTCCGACATCTTGATAGTAATATCTGACATATTTCTCAGCTCTTCCAAAGCCAATTTGTGATGTCGAGAAAGATTGGATTGAAATCTCTGGCCCATTTTTACTTCGAACATCATCATGAAGTTTTCTCAATTCTTTTTCAACGATTTCTTGGAATTTTTCCATACTATCAGATCTTGACTGAATTGGGTAGAATGATGGATTTTTCATTTTGAAGTGAGACATGGAAATCTGTTGGTCAGGGGGCCCACTCGATTCTGATGATAAATTTTGTAGAATATTTAGTGAAACTTGTTCCTTGAAGTTTAGATCAGTAAACTCATTAGCAACAAAAGAAGAATCTCTCTCATAATCATTCTCACTGGCGTCATGAAAAAAATGCTTCTTTATGGTAAGATTTCTGATAAATTTGTTTACATCCAAGATGGTATGAAAAAGATCAAAATTCTGATCTGGCACAAAATTTAAGCCCAGAGACAACACTTCATGTTGTATGTCAGTCAGGGTCACTGAAGACAGATTGAGAACATTCTTATGATCTTTTATTTGAAGAAACTTTTTTTCCAACACGTGATCATTCCTTGGTCCTTTGCGATGTTTCCTGCCCCCCCGCCTTTTGCATTTTTTGGGTGGCGGTAATTGTTGCCAGAGCTGGTCGAAGGGGCATCATTCAATGATATATCTGATGCACTTAAATTGTTGTCAGATGATTCAGGTTCAGAAGACGTGAAAAAAACATGTGGTTTGTTAGCTGGTTTATTTCGAGCATGGTTGCGTTTCAAAATAGATCTCGGGATTCCTGGTATACGTTCCCATTTGCCCCATTCATAAACTTTATTCATGGAATAGTCTTTAGTATCACGTGCACATAAATATGATTCTAGGCTAATGTCATTTTGGACTTAGATTTGTGTGGGGTACAAGGACAAGTTATTTGTACTAAGATACATTACAAGCCATTTGGGGGGAACACAATTTTACATGCGGGTAGTAGTCACCCGAAACATACTATTAGGTCTATTCCCCTGGGTGAATACATTAGAATCAAAAAAAACTGTAGCTCACAAATAAATTTGGAGGGACAATTTAATATGCTAGATGATAGATTGATTAGTCGAAATTATCCTCGGTGGATGATTAATAGAGCTCGACGTATTGTGGATCAGAAAAAACGTGAGAATTAGTGTTGAGCGATATTGCTCGATATCTAAAAATATCGTATCGAAATTGTATCGCCGATAGCACTAAATATCGTCGATATCCGATTTCGATAGCGGAAGTCCCATGTAAGTCTATGGGAACAAAATATCGAAATTAAAAAAAAACTTTATTTCCTTGTAAACACTAAATATACACACATAGAATACATATATATATATATACATGTCATTGTGACATATATATATACATATATTTATAGTTTATACACTTCTACATAGTAAAATCGACTCTAATTCAATTGCCGGGTAAAGACGTGACATACCCCATAGAAGTCGACGGGCTCGGTGCCGAGTACCCCGAAAACCTCTGGCTCTGTGCGACTCAACTTGGGCGTCACGAACAGGATTCTGTAGCTCGCTATAAGCGAGTCCTGTGTGCCTGAATTGCACTGGTTTTGTGCTTGAGAATTGCTAAAATCATCAGAGAATGTATTTGCCATTTTTCCGCCATATCTGCGTCACGACGAGGCACTGGTGAAGAAGAAGGGCGTGCTCTTCGTGGGTGTCACTCACTCAGTGGCGTGAAAACGATGGCCGACCACTGTAAATGGTACTGCAATGTAAGATCGTGCCCCACAGCTCTTCAGTTCCGCCTCCTCATCCTCCTCAGTGTGCGGAAACTAACACGAAGGTCCCGCCTCACTACAAAAGAGGGGCCCTCTCCAGATGCTAATGACACATGTGACTTGGCAGAGATGGCTAATGGACACGACGAGCAGAAGTGAGAAGGGATGGAGCAGTCAGAGCTCTCCCCCCACGGAAGCGACCTGATCGCCACAGAATCACCGTTGGGCACCCGGCCTGGAAACCCTCCTACGCTGCAAGAAGCGGAGGATACCCTAAGAGGCCTGGCCCGGCACCGGGAGGAGGTCGCCAGGATGGAAGCCAGCTGGCGTGCCCTAAAAATAAACTTGGAGCGGCGCCAATCCCTCTTACCTGAAGTGTCTGTACCGGAAGGTGAGGCACCCGTTCTAGTAGAGGAGTCCTTGCAATGTGATCCGGTTGACGTTGTCGCAGTGGAGGCACCCGTTTCTGCAAAAACCGCAGCACCGTCAGCAGCACCCCAGATCCCGCTGTCTGCCCCCGTCGCTGAGACAGAAGAAGCGACACCCGTCCTCATGGAGGAGGCCGCGCAGGCACCAGAGCACTACCTGCCTGTACCGGAGCCCCGACTGTCATCTGATTTAGAGCCGTCTGCTTCCTCCGCAGGGGAGCGCCGCCAGGACTGGGGGCGACAGGAGAGCTACCGCAAACCGGACACTGTAAGCTGCAGTGGAGTGGTGGAGACATGGAGCAGCTGGTGGAGGAGAATTTCAACCGGCGTCAGGAGGAAGAGTGGAGACGTTGGGAGAGAGAAGCAGAGCGACAAAGGGAGCAGCGAGAATCCCTAAAACTTCGCCAACGTCACCTGGAGAAGGACCGGGCAGATAAGGACCGGATGAGAAAGGATAAAGGAACCCTGAGTGAGCCGCGGCGTAAGGGTGCAGTACGGAACTTTAAATTGAAAGGTGGTTGGGGCTTCATCAAGGAGCCTGGACTTTATTTAGAAGTCTTTGTGACCCGGCGGGACGTGGAGGCTCACCTCCCAGAAGGACACCCGGGGAGGGACCTGTTGCCAGGAGACTTGGTGACTTACACCCGACACTGGGGTTACAATGGGTGGTATGCCCTAAATGTTACCAGGTGCGACCCCTACTCCCCAGTGTGTGAGGAACCTGTGAGACCCTCGAAGCCTTCAGCCTCCCACATCCAGGCCTCTGCAAAAGTGCCCACCCCACGCCGTAAATCTCCCCAGCCTCCCTCAGTGGTCTCCTCAGCAGACCCACCCATGGACATGATATCGATACGTGGCCCGTACCCGGCGCCTGTTAGGCCCCCTGGGGTTCGTACAGTCCGGGACATAGGGTTCCAGACCCGGAGGGAGATGAAAGAGGTGGCCACACAGACCCAGATAGCGGGTCACGACGTCACTGTACAGGCCACACGACGTCATCAGGTCCTGGTGGTCCTTGGTGCCTCGGATGTTTGGCAATCTCAAGAAGAGTACCAGGTGGTACCTGGAAGAGGCCAGCCAAAGAAGTCTAAATAACCCGGACAGGGTCCCTGTATGTAAATAGTTAAATTGTTTATGTACCCGGACGGGTGAATGTTCCTAAAAAAGTTTTTTAATTTAATAAAAAAAAAAAAAACACAGTTTGCATTTCTTTTATTACTGTCTCATCCTGCGACGCCATCGATCTCCTGTAAAAAAATGAAAAAAAAAAAAAAAAGTATACCACCTGACCGACGCAGTCCATAGTAACGAGTGTCCCACGACGATCCAGCTCTGCTACATCAGAATGACAGGCAGAGCCTGTCATCCCGGCGCAGCACAGCTGATTACCTGCTTCCCCGGCGGTGACGTCATCGGACTGACTGCTTTACCGCCGGGATTACCCTGCAGTCACTGCAGTTATCGCGAAAAACTGCATGTGACCGCCAGGGAGAAGATAATGGCGGCCATCAAGCAGTCCAGGACGTGACCGCCGGAGATCTTCTGCCAGGTAAGTGCCGCTGACTCCTGACAGACCCGACCGACGGACACTCACAGTGACAGTGACAAATCCGATTCCGGTATTCGATAAGACGAAAATATCGAAACGAATTATCGAAAGGCCGATAGAGCTAATATCGGCCGATAGCCGATATTTGCATTATCGTATCGCTCAACACTAGTGAGAATTTGATTAATTCCGATGATATAATGTCACGGATTCAAAGTAATGTTTCATATCGTGACAGACCTTTTGTAAGTTTACTTTTTAGTCCACAATCTAGTGAAATAAAAAAGATCATAAATAGATTCTTACCAATCTTGTATGAAGACGATATTCTGGGTGAAATTTTACAGCCTGGTGTAAATATAGTAGCAAGAAAAGCACCATCTATTGGCAATAGGGTTTCACCCAGCATGTTTTGTGCCAAGAATAAAAATGATTCATGGTTGAAATTTAAGGTTTTTTTTAAATGTGGTGTGAACAATTGCAAGACATGCAAATATGCTCTAGTCACCAAAAACTTTAGTAATAACAATCAATCGGTCAGTTATGACATTAAACAGTATATAAATTGTAATTCAACACATGTAGTGTACAAGATTAATTGCATCTCTTGTAGCCTATCATATGTCGGATGTACGACAAGGAAATTGAAAACAAGAATATCGGAACATTTATCTGACATTGGAAATATCACTAATACGAATCGGAATGTGTCAGCAGCTGCTAAACATTTCATTTCCTTTCATGATCGCAGCACTGCGTCTTTTCAGGTATGTGCCATAGAAAGAGTTAATAAACTCTCGCGGGGTGGAGATATCGGCAGATGTCTTCTAACCAGAGAGGCTTTTTGGATTTTTTCCTTAAATACGAGACATCCAAATGGTTTGAACAAAAGGAATGAATTGATGTATCATTAAATTATTGATTTAATTTCTTCTATGCCATGTTGTATTTTATTCTATTTAATTTTTCTTTTGTTTATTTTAATGATGAGATATAATGTTGCCTTCCAGGACCTTCGATTATTGTCGATCGCAATGTGTACCTTCCAGGACCTTCAGTTTATCATGTGATTGTTAGTCTAGATACTATTGGTCCATGTGTATTATATAGGCTTGTCATTTTCACATATGTATAGCAGCCTTGATGAAGATCATCTGATGGAAACGCGTCGCTGTATGTGGCTCTCCTTCATGGAGCATATACCACCCTGTTTATTATATGTCTAATGGATCAATACAATTTTCAAGTTTTAAGGAGCTGGAACATTTCTTTCCTTGTGGACCTTCCTGGACATTTCGTCAGACGTTGTTCCGTGCACCTGTGGTGGTAGTTGGTGAGCTGGCTTGCCTTTTTTCTCGTAGTAGCTGAGCTGCCTGCCTGCTAGTGACAGTGTACAAATTGCTTGAGTGGAGCATCACATCTGATTTTTGAATTCTACTGTAATCTATAGTGAGCCTGTCAAATATATATGGAGATTAAAATTTTTCACCTTCACCGTATACAGCTGTACGCTTCTCATACAGTAACATATATCTTCTGTGATTTTGGCACAAACATGAGGAAGTATGGTGGAAGAGGTCGAGCATGTGGTGGTGGTGGGCCACCTGCTACTGATGGTGGTGGTGGTGCTGCATCTGCTGCTACTGCCAAAAGCACAATAGCACCTAAGGCAGGAGGTGCTAAGCCTACGTCATCATCTGGCTACAGAAGGCCTGGAAGGCTCCCTTTTCTGGGAGTAGGTAAACCGCTTTTAAAGCCTGAGGTTCAGGAAAAGGTTTTGGCTTTCATTGCCGAAGCTGCGTCAAGCTCTATTGCCTCCTCTTCTGATATTTCAAAATCTGCAACCACTGACTCATCAGTGCAGCCTTCCCCAGTCCAGGATGAATGTGACATTGAGTGCACTGATGCACAGCCACTGCTAGATGATTGTGCTTCCCCATTGAAGCACAGAACTACATTGCCCTTGAAGTCTACTGTGCCCAAATATGACCCTGCTGAAACTCATGTGCCCCTTCCCGCATACTGTACCACCTTAGACGGTGACAGAGAGGACGTTGTAGATGAAATTGAAGAGGAGGTGATGGGTGACCCACTTGTTGACCCGGATTGGCATGTAGTGGTGGAAGAGGGTACCACTGGCAGTAGCTCAGAAGAGGAGAAGGATCTGCAGCAGGTATCGAGATCGCATCGGGGTTTATCTGGCAGGCCTGTACGAGTGCCAAAAGGTCTTATAAAGAATAAAGTTGCAGAGACGGTTGGCCTGACAGTCACATTACCAGAGCAAGCAAGGGCTGAAAATGTATACCATAGTAGGAAAAGTGCAGTGTGGCACTTTTTTGAACAAAATCCTACCGATGAGGCTAAGGATGTCTGTAAAAAGTGCCAAAGAACCTTTAGCCGAAGGGAAAAATCTCAAAAATTTGAACACCAGTTGCATGCTTAGACATTTAATGAACATGCACATGCAAGCAGGCAGCACGGTGGCTCAGTGGATAGCACTGCAGCCTTGCAGCGCTGGAGTCCTGGGTTCGAGTCCCACCGAGGACAACATCTGCAAGGAGTTAGTTTGTTCTCCCCATGTTTGCGTGGGTTTCCTCCGGGTACTCCGGTTTCCTCCCACACTCCAAAAAAAACATACTGATAGGGAATCTAGATTGTGAGCCCCATCTGGGACAGTGACAATAATGTGTGTAAAACTGTAAAGCGCTGCGGAATATGTTAGCGCTATATAAAGATTAAATAAATTAAGTGTGGACGGAGTACAAAAACTCAGATAGCACATGTTCACCGGCTCCTATTCCAGTTAGGCAGCAACGCTCCATTGCTTCCCCCACTGTAAGGCCACCGATTGGCACACCACCAGCAAGAAATATAGAGGTGTCGTCACAAGGCCAAAGCAGTCAGGGAATCACTATGTTTATGGCACGAAAAAATGCATCTAGGCCATCAGCACCATCACCATCAACCACCCACTCTCAGTCCCTCGTGTCCACCGATAGTTCCAGCAGATGCAGCTCTCAAGTCCAGCTCACCCTAGCAGATGCTCTGAGTAGGAAAAGAAAGTACTCAGCCTGTCATCCTCGTACACAGGGTTTGAACGCCTGCATTGCAAAACTGATCTCATTAGAGATGATGCCCTTCCGTTTGGTTGAAAGCGCATCGTTCAGAGAACTCATGACCTACGCTGTCCCATGCTATGACATACCCAGTCGCCACTTTTTTTTCGAGAAAAGCCATCCCTGCCCTCCACCAGCATGTGGAAGACCGCATTATCCATGCACTGCAGCAATCAGTCAGTGGAAAGGTGCACCTCACAACAGATGCATGGGCCAGTAGGCATGGCCAGGGCCGTTACGTGTCCATAACTGCGCACTGGGTTAATGTGGTGGATGCAGGGTTCACAGTAGCAACGTGGAAGGAAAAAATGGACATTTTAATTTTTCCAACAAAAATTTTATTTAGCATCAATTTTTTCATTTTTACATGGGCAACAGGATAAAATGGATCCTAAAATTTGTTGGGCAATTTCTGCTGAGTACACAGATACCACATATGTGGTCATAAACCACTGTTTGGGCGCACGGCAGGGCTCAGAAGGGAAGGAGCGCCATTTGACTTTTTGAATGGAAAATATGCTGGAATATTTAGCGGTTGCCATGTCGCATTTGGAGAGTCCCCGCCGTGTGCCTAAACATTGGAGCTCCCCCACAAGTGACCCCATTTTGGAAACTAGACCCCCCCAAAGAACTTATCTAGATGCATAGTGAGCACTTTGAACCCCCAGGTGCTTCACAAATTGATCCATAAAAAAAAGAAAGTACTTTTTTTTCACAAAAATTTTCTTTTAGCCTCAGTTTTTTCATTTTCACATGGGCAACAGGATAAAATGGATACTAAAATTTGTTGGGCAATTTATCCTGAGAACACAGATACCTCATATGTGGTCATAAACCACTGTTTTGGGCGTACGGCAGGGCCCAGAAGGGAAGGAGCGCCATTTGACTTTTTGAATGGAAAATTAGCTCCAATCGTTAGCGGACACCATGAAGCGTTTGGAGAGCACCTGTGTTAGGGTCTGCGGAACGCACCAAATATATGATGTAAAGAGGTGCGTTCGCAGCCCGGGGTCCACTGTGCAGGCGGAGCCTGCTGCTAGTAAAATGGCGCAAGAAGCGAACTCTGTTATCCCGCAGAGTCGCCAAAATAAACGCCGTAACGCGCTGTGGCAATATGTGCAAACTCTGTTATTCCACAGAGCCGCTAGAAGGAGTGCCGCAGCGCTATATGGCGATGTGTGCGAACTCACTTAACACCACTGAGTCGCAAAATAAACACGCTAGGGCGCTGTCTAGCGTTGAAAGCGAACCCTGTTACGTCACAGAGCCGCTGAGAAAAACTTCTGTGTCCTGTCAGGCACCCAGGTACACAGTTGACTGCTAAGCGAACATAGAACGTGATCATGCGCTAATGTCCTCGCGGGAGACACCCGCAATCTATGGCGTCTGAACGCCAGGCCCTGAATACGGCAATCAAACTCCTCACCGGTTATGCCGGTAATCTAGGGCATCTAGGACACCGACCCTGACCAGCTAGCATACCAAACTCCTCACCGATTAAGTCGGTATTCTAGGGGCTTATTTCAGCCAGGCCCTAACCACACACGCATGTCCACACTGGCGCAAAGCATATGACGATTGATATTAGCGCATGGCGGCCCAGCCATGCTACCTTTTTATAGTAACAGCTACAGGACCTGCCAGAAACAAGGACCAATGAAACTTGTTTCAGAACACCAGTAGTCACAGGACCTTCCTGGCGGACCAATAGGAGCTGCCGCAGTAACAGAGCATGTGACCCCTGATCTCCAATGAGAGATCTCACTCCGCGCATGCTCAGAAGGGGAAAACAAGGACTTTGTCCTAAAGACGTCTGCTCGCCGCTAACCAGTACTGGCCACAATAGCAGAGCCTGGAGGAACAGCAGTAATCCTCTGCACACTGTTAGACTGGGCAAGACACTGGGACCAACATCTAAGCTGAGCAGGCTCCACTGTGGACGGAGATGAATGGGGGACCGCAGTGGGACTGGTTCAAGACTCCCCTTGTGCAGCAGCGGGAACTCAAATCCTAACATCTGTGTGCCTAAACAGTGAAAAAAAACCACATGTGACACCATTTTGGAAACTAGACACCTTATGGAACTTATCTAGATGTGTTGAGAGCACTCTGAACCCCCAAGTTCTTCACAGAAGTTTATAACGCAGAGCAGTGAAAATAAAAAAATCATTTTTTTCCTCAAAAATGATTTTTTAGCCTGCTATTTTTTATTTTCACAAGGGTAACAGAAGAAATTGGACCACAAAAGTTGTTGTGCAGTACATCAATACCCCATATGTAGGGGGTAACCATTGTTTTGGCGCATGGGAGAGCTCAGAAGGCAAGGAGTGCCATTTTGGAATGCAGACTTGATGGAATGTTCTGCGGGCATCATGTTGCATTTGCAGAGCCCCTGATGTGCCTAACACAGTCCGAACATGTTTCACATGAGAGTCCCAGTCATTGGAAAAAATCAAGATATCATCCAAATAAACGATCAGAAATTTATCCACAAAATCCCTGAAAATATCATTCATGAAGGATTGGAAGACGGAAGGGGCATTAGTAAGCTTAAAAGGCATCACTAGGTACTCAAAATGCCTATCTGGGGTATTAAACACCATCTTCCATTCATCCCCGTGCTTAATGTGAATAAGGTTATACGCCCCCCTGAGGTCAAGCTTGGTAAACCAACTAGTACTTTTCACTCTGGAAAATAGGTCAGAAATCAAGGGTAACAGATATTGATATTTAACAGTAATTTTATTCAGGAGGCGATAATCAATACACGGCCTCAATGAACCATCCTTTTTGGCCACAAAGAAAAAAACGGCGCCCAAGGGTGAAGAGGGTGGTCTGATATGACCCTTCTCCAAAGACTACTTGATATAAGATCGCATAGCATCGTGTTCAGGTACAGATAAATTAAAAAGGCGACCTTTAGGAAATTTACCACCAGGCACTAACTCAATAGCATATCATAGCTCCTGTGAGGAGGTAAGGATGCAGACTTACTTTCACTAAAGACATCAGAAAAATTAGTCAAAAAGTCAGGGACATCCTGAGACTGGGGAGAGGCAGAAAAAACAGGAGTGTCAGTATTAACACATTGGCAGCCCCAACTTGTCACAGACACAGATTTCCAATCCAAAATAGGATTATGAGTCTGTGACCAAAGGAAACCCAGTACAATAATGTCATGCAGATTATGTAACACCAGAAATTTGCAACTCTCCTGATGATCTGGTTCAACCCTCAACTATCACCAGAGTAGAAAACTGGGGTTTATTCTCTGCCAAAGGGGTAGAATCAATGCCCAGTAAAGGAATAGACTTCCGCAGGGGTTTCATGGGAAACCCACAATGTTTGGCAAAGTCAAAATCCATCAGGTTAATAGCTGCTCCTGAATCAACAAAAGCCTGAGCCGAAAATGTGGACAGGGAGCAAATCAGGGTAACAGTAAACAGAAATTTAGTCTGAACACTACCCAAGACAACTGAGTGCGCAAAACGTCTTCCCCCGCTTAGGGCAGACGGAAATAGCATGGGAAGCATCACCACAGCAGAAACATAGCCCATTGTGCTTACGAAACTCATGACACTGAGCCCCAAAAGTCACTCCATCACACTGCATGGCCTCAGGAGCTGGCTCACAAGGCAACACTATCCCACGCATACCTCTGCGTTCCCGAAAATGTCTGTAAATTTGAATAGCCAAAGACATAGAATCATTGAGAGCAGAGGGAACAGAGAATCCCACAATAACGTCCTTTACATTTTCTGACAGACCCTTCCGAAAAAGGGCTACCAAAGCATCATCATTCCATTTGGTCAGGACTGCCCACTTTCGAAATTTCTGACAGTACAGCTCAGCATCTTCACAATCCT
Source organism: Oophaga sylvatica (assembly GCA_033576555.1). NCBI lineage: Eukaryota > Metazoa > Chordata > Amphibia > Anura > Dendrobatidae > Oophaga > Oophaga sylvatica. The sequence continues at coordinate 394,573,464 of JARQOD010000002.1, forward strand.
GATTTAATGCCAACAAGGTCTTTTCAGCTCGATAAGTGACATTAGGTTCATCGTACAATAACCCCAGAGCCTGAAAAAATACATCAACATCATTCAAAACACGATCCCCAGGTGTCAGGGAAAAAGCCCAATCCGGAGGGTCGCCGCGCAGCAAAGAGATGACAATTTGAACCTGCTGTGCTGCGTTCCCTGAGGACTTAGGCTTTAAGGCAAAAAAAAACTTACAGTTATTTTGAAATTCAGAAATTTAGACCAATCCCCCAAAAATAAATCTGGTATGGGGATCCTAGGTTCCACAAACGGCAACCTAGCAAGATAGGTAGCAATACTTCGAACCTCAGTGGCAAGCTGCTCCACATGGCCAGACAACTGTGCAAACTCCTTTGAGGGAAAAAAAATTCCTCCTCAGCACCCAGAGAAAAAGGGAAAAAATGCAACAAACAGAAAAAAATTTTTTCTGACAACTCCCTTTTTTCTTTTTCCTTTTTACTATTTTTCCCTTCTGTGAGTACCATATAATTTCAGTTAGGCCGGTAATACTGTTATGTTTCAGTAGCTGAGGAGAAATTGCAAAAATAGCAATACACCAGAGAGGCTGGAAACTATTGGATTGCAGTACCCTAAACTAACCGCCACATTAGAATTAGCCGTGGAGCGTACCTACGGTGATCCTAGACGCCTCGCCACAGCCGGAGAGATAGCTACACCTAAAGGCAGAAAGATGAAAGCTATCTGCCCCGTAGCAGAACCCCCAAAGAAATAGGAATCCCCCAAACATGTAATGGCTAGAGTTGAGCGATACTTTCCGATATGCTAAAGTATCGGAATCGGAATGGTATCGCCGATATCACTAAAATATCGGCGATACCCGATACCGATACCGGAAGTCCCATGTAAGTCTATGGGAACAAAATATCGCAACTAAAAAAACCCCATTCTTTCCTTGTAAACACTAAATATACACACATAGAATACATATATATATATATATACATGTCATTGTGACATATATATATATACATATATGTATAGTTTATACACTTCTACATAGTAAAATATCCTTTGATTCAATTGCCGGGTAAAGACGGCTTCAGTGAAAAGACAGAAGCACCCGACATGAAATGACACTTGGTGTACATAGGGTTAAACATTTCTTTTCATGTCCTTTGCTATCTAATTTGCACAAACAATTAAATCAGACTATGTGTGCAAAATTTCACACCTGTAGGGGTTAATTAAAGGTGTAAATTCGTTGTAAAAAAAAACGGACTTTTTTGCTACGAATTTACACCTTTAATTAACCCCTAGAGGTGTGAAATTTTGCACACATAGTCTGATTTAATTGTTTGTGCAAATTAGATAGCAAAGGACATGAAAAGACATGGTTAACCCTATGTACACCAAGTGTCATTTCATGTCGGGTTCTGCATTTTCACAAAAGCCGGCAATTGAATTAGCGGCTATTATACTATGTAGAAGTGTATGAACTACAAATATAAATATATATATATATGTGTCACAAATTCAATGACATGTATATATATATATGAGGTGTAAAATTGCTGAAAAAAAATGCGTGGGCTCCCGCCCTATTTTCGCAACCAGACAGACAAAGCCAGTGAGTGGGGGCAGATAATAATAGCCCAGAGAGGGACCATTATTTTTGCCCCCCCCCGGCTACTAACATCTGCCCCCAGACACCCCAGGAAAGACAAATCTATAATTAGATTCGCCCTTTCTGGCACTTTGCCCGTCTATTCCCATTGCCCTGTAGCGGTGGCGAATGGGTTAATATAGGGTTAAAGCCACCTTGCTATTGAAAGGTGACCTTAAGCCAGGTTAATAATTGAGAGCTGTCAATTAGACAACTATCAATTATTAATTCTATTGCATGAAATAAAAATAAAACACACACACTTTAATTAAAAATCATTTTAATGAAATAAAGACACATGTTTTTGACCATCTTTTATTTTACTGCAAAAACCATTTCCTGTAATAAAAATAAAATAAAAAAGCAAAATTATTCTTACCTATCCCATGCACAGTCAGGTCCCACAGTGTAATCCTTCAGAAAGGGTTAATGTTTACTGCAGGGACCGCAGCTAATGCTGCAGCCTCACAGTAAACCCCAAATGAATGAGTTCCTCTCCTGCCTGACAGGAGAGTAAAGGCTGGGTGTCACATAACGATACACCAGCGATCCCGACAACGATATGCACTTGTCAGGATCGCTGGTGTATCGCTACATGATCGCTGCTGAGCTGCCAAACAGGCAGCTCAGGCAGCGATCTGGGACAGCGACACTGCGGGTAACATCGCTTAAGGGCCCGTCTCACATAGCGATATCGCTACCGAGATCGCTGCTGAGTCACTAGTTTTGTGACGCAGCAGCGAGCTCACCAGCGATATCGCTGTGTGTGACATTCAGCGACGATCAGCCCCCCTGCCGGGTATCGCTGATCGTCGCAGAAATGTCAGGACCTTTTTTTGATCGCTGGTTTCCCTCTGACAGGCACGCATCGCTGCGTGTGACAGGCGGGAAACCAGCGATCAAAGGTCCTGACATTTCAGCGACGATCAGCGATACCCGGCAGGGGGGCTGATCGTCGCTGAATGTCACACACAGCGATATCGCTGGTGAGCTCGCTGCTGCGTCACAAAACTAGTGACTCAGCAGCGATCTCGGTAGCGATATCGCTATGTGAGACGGGCCCTTAAGTGGAAAGCTTAATTGATTGCTTTCCACTTTCACTTCAGGTCAGCCAGGGACACAATCAGTGACGTCAGAGGGAACTGATTAACAAAAATAGGGGTTCCCTTCGAAAAAAAAATGGCGTGGGGTCCCCCCTATTTTTGTTAACCAGCCAGATGAAGCAGACCGCTGAGGCCTGGATTTTCAGGCTGTTAAGGAGCCAAGATCCATGGACCTTGCCAGCCTGATAATACCAGGCCACAGCAGTCTGCATATCTTGGCTGATTAACAAAAATAGGGGATCCCCTTGAAAAAAATTGGCGTGGGGTCCCCCCTATTTTTGTTAACCAGCCAGATGAAGCAGACCGCTGAGGCCTGGATTTTCAGGCTGTTAAGGAGCCAAGATCCATGGACCTTGCCAGCCTGATAATACCAGGCCACAGCAGTCTGCATATCTTGGCTGATTAACAAAAATAGGGGATCCCCTCGAAAAAAATTAGCGTGGGGTCCCCCCTATTTTTGTTAACCAGCCAGATGAAGCAGACCGCTGAGGCCTGGTTTTTCAGGCTGGTAAGGATCCAATATCCATGGACCTTGCAAGCCTGATAATACCAGGCCACAGCAGTCTGCTTAGCTTGGCTGGTTAACAAAAATAGGGGATCCCCTCAAAAAAAAAACGGCGTGGGGATCCCCCCTATTTTTGTTAACCAGCCAAGTAAAATGCAGACTGCTGCGGCCTGGTATTAAAAGACTGTCAAGGCCCATGGATTTTGGCCCTCAACAGCCTGATAATACCAGGCTACAGCAGCCCCACATTTGGCGCATCAAAAGATGTGCCAATTGTGGCACTTTACCCGGCTCTTCCCACTTGCCCTGTAGCGGTGGCAAGCGGGGTAATAAGGGGTTAATGTCACCGTTGATTGCACGGTGACAATAAGCCCGGTTAATAATGGAGAGGTGTCAATAAGACACCGATCCATTATTAATCCCAAAGTTATTAAATGTATAAAAAAAAGACAAAGCAAGAAAAAAGTCTTTTAATGAAATAAAAGAGACAACACAGTTTTCATTTCTTTTATTACACTCTCATTCCTGCGACGCCATCGATCTCCTGTAAAAAAAGAAAAAAAACAAACCAACAGTATACCACCTGTCCGACGCAGTCCATAGTAACGACAGTCCCACGGCGATCCAGCTCTGCTACATCGCAATGACAGGCAGAGCCTGTCATTGCAACGCAGCACAGCTGATTACCTGCTTCCCCGGCGGTGACGTCATCGGACTGACTGCTTTACGGCCAGGATTACCCAGCAGTCACTGCAGTTATCGCGAGAAACTGCATGTGACCGCCGGGGAGAAGAGGATGGCGGCCATGAAGCAGTCCAGGACGTGACCGCCGGAGATCTTCTGCCAGGTAAGTGCCGCTGACTCCTGACAGACCCGACAGACGGACACTGACAGTGACAGTGACAATCCCGATTCCGGTATCCGATAAGACGAAAATATCGGAACTCGGAATCGGAATTCCGATACAGCTAATATCGGCCGATACCCGATATTTGCAGTATCGGAATGCTCAACACTAGTAATGGCGGTTAGACAAGAAGAAAATATGGACACAGACAGAAAATAGAATGAGCAAACGCTGGGGCCCAATCTGTCTAGATACAAAAGTATAGGAAAGAATTCTGACTGCAACCCAAAAAAAACCCTGACAAAAATACCAACACTTCTGATTAACAAAAAAACCTGAGATTACACGATCTCTACCACCTAAATCAGATCTCTGGTGTAACACACAGCAATTCAGCAAATAAAAAGTGACAAAGGAACAGAGCAAAAGTGAAAATACAAAATGAGCACAATTGCAGCGCCAGGCCCCAAAAGGGGACCAGGCTGAAGTCCACTGCAAGCAGCAAACAAACAATGAAAATCCAACCAGTGGAAAAAAATAACAGCAAATCACTTATCTGAATGAGAGCAGGAATGCAAGCTGAGCTCCAAGCAAGACCAGGAAGAACAATTGATTACCGGCAAGGCTGAAGGGAGTTCAGGTCACTTATATCAGACCATTCAGAGCCAGCTGAAGGCCATTCAGTTATTAGTTCATTAACCTCAACAACCACCGGAAGGAGCTCCAGCTCAGAAGTCGCCTCCAGAGTATTCACAACAATATACCTTTTATCTGTAGATCCACCACCCGTTTTTTGTGCCTACCCTTCGTCAGACTTATCCATTTAATCCATTTTCAGTATCTTACCATCCATTAGACACCTAAACATATGGCATTTTGGCTTCCTCCCTATGTGGCCTGCCACACCACCCCTCCTCCACCAACAAAATTGTTCTTTTCTTTTGTCATACATACTGATGACTCTTTCAGCATGAGTCTGCCTATAGGCTCCTGCAAGTGAATCGTTCACCAGGGCACTGGGTACTCTGTACCATGCCGGTGTGTTAAAGGGATGTGTCACGCCAGCAGTGACCCTGTCCGTGTCCCTGGCTGTACAATGAAAAGGGGAATAATTTACAGGGGAGGATTAGATTTTCTATTACACTGTTGGTTACGCCACCTGTGGTTTATGGTGAAAGGTGAACGGCGCTCCAGTGCATATCCTCTGAAACTGGTGGTGATACAGCAGAATTTTATTAGATCGCCACAGGCACAGCTTCTTGCCTCAGGGCTGAAGTATGTTTTGGTGGATGAATGGTGCTGTTAAATGTAGCAGTGTGTACAAGGTGCCGCAGGAACAAATTTAGATCACACATTCTGGGGGAGTTTACAAGGCTTTACTCCGAGTTAAGGTGTGTACATATGCCCCCTTGGTACAGTATCCTCCAGGTGAGTGGCTCAGCAAACTCCCAGGTACATTGTAAAGACACCTTTACAGGACTCCTTTCAATATGTTCCTTTCTGTGTCATCTCACGGTGATGTCCTTCCTGCCAACACCTCGCAATCATTGTCTCAAGGCAGTAGCTGCGTGAAGGATTCCTAATGACTCAGAACTTTATGTCCCTTTTCTGAGTGTACTTCTTTCCCTCCAGAATAGGTAGATGCTACCAACGTCTTACTGGAGGTCACAGAAGCTCGGTGAGAAACCGGAAGGTAATTTTTAAAATGTTTGACAAATGTAATGGCCTTATGACTTGAGTGGTGGTTCTATTAGTGCTGTGCAATGATGGTTAAATACAAAAGCTTATTATCAGGTTGAGGTGCCGAGTCGACTGTGAAGGGTTTTGGTGACAGAGGACAGCTTCATGTTTCAAGGCACAAAAACCCAGACCCTGATCCACCAGAATACAAGGTTTAATTTATTAAAAGTACTGAACTGTAACGCTCCTTTGTGACTGATCACCATGGCCCACTGCAAACTGAAATGTCAAAGTCAGTACACAAACGTCAAGCCTAAAATCACAAAGGCATATGTTATGACTCCACACTTTTATTTTGGACTACACATTTTAGTATTACTGTACAATTCCAAAATATTTATTGTAAATCCCTATCTGTTTAGTGCTGCAATGTAAGCCACCCAGTCACCCAGGAATATACTTGCATTTAAAATTCCCCAGTGTTGTCCAGGTACACCAACTGCTATTCTATATTTGGGTCCACATTTCATGTGCGATGACGAGTCACCTGTGAATCTCTGTGAATGAAGGTGCAAAGAGTCATCACTAGGGATCTTAAAGGGATGTGCATTTTCCTAATCTTTACTCCGAGTTCAGGTGTGCACACATGCACGCTTGGTACAGTGTCCTCCAGGTGAGGGGCTCAGCAAACTCACCGATAAATTGGGAAGGCAACTTTCACTGATTCCTTTAAATATGTTCCTTTCTCTGTTGTCTCACTGTGTAGTATTACTCTTTGGTCCTTCCTGACAAGACCTTGCAGTTATTGTCCCAAGCCAGTAGCCCCGAAACACGTGGTATAACGTCTGCTCTTCTTTTCCTTGCTATTATATAGACACATTTTCGGCAAACATAATTGATGTTCAGTAGCTGAGACTCCTTGAGATGACACTGCCTCCGGCTTGCTATGTGAGTATGGAAGTTATATAATAGGCTAATGGCCCGGTGTCCCTTCTGTGACCTGGGTGAATGTGGTGCATGCAGTGTACACAGGGGAAAGCGGGGTTGGGACAGTACTGCCTAGACCACAGTATAGGCAACATGGATCAATGATGCTCTCCGTATCCGATGCCGGGGGAGATAAGTTTTCGTGCTCACAGTATCCAACCACACTGCCACTGTAGTGGAACTGTGAGCCATGTTTCAGGTTGTGTTCTCAGGCAAAAGCTTACCTGACCTTTAACCTTGTTTAAAAAAATTACCCATCATGACAGGAATGCCAGGAATACGGGGGTGGGGTTACTGAACAAAGTCTGATAGTCCAGGTGCAGGGTTGCTAGAGAGTCCAAGACTTTCCCAGGATGTGACTCAAAGCACGCTCAGAATCCCACCAGGGCAACCAACTCCTGGGGCACATTGCAAGCTAAGCGCTGACACTTACACAGCCTACTGACTTTGATCATGGGGGGCCATTTTTTCCACCAGATGAAAACATGAGCCACCTGGCGCACACGGGCAAGTGCAGGTTCACTGAGCAGGTTGGGGGGGCCGACTCGTGTGCACCGGCACTGGTATAGGGACCCGCATAGTACAAACATTTGCTTCTGATGTTGGGATGGGCCCGCTCGCCGTCAGACGCACCAGCGTACTATAAGGGGCCCTGTGCCAGTGCCGTCGCCCACTAGTTGGCCACCCCTGCTTCCTAAGGGCCACAGCACTTGCAATACTTACCTCTCCGTGCTCCACCGCTGTGACATCTTCCGCGTTTCCTGACAGTAAAATTCAGGTTACAGAGGGAAATTACCTCAAGACTGTACTCCCTCTGCATAAACAGTCCGAGTGCAGACACCTGTAAGATGGTGACGCTGGGGAGGGCAGAGTAGACCACTGCACAGAAAGGAGAGTTATTAACTATTGTTAAATGTTTTCACGAATATATGGGTAGCATTTCACACTGGATCATTCATAATGTGGACCATCATATATGGAGCTTTCTTTGGGCCCATAACACACTGGAGCATCATCCATGGGGCACAACATATACAGTAGCATTGTCAATGGGGCAGATCAGAGACTGGAGCAGCAGGCATGGGGCCAATCAGAGTCTGGAGCAGCAGGCATGGGGCCAATTAGAGACTGGAGCAGCAGGCATGGGGCCAATCAGAGACTGGAGCAGCAGCCATGGGGCAGATCAGAGACTGGAGCTGCAGGCACGGGGCCAATTAGAGACTGGAGCAGCAGCCATGGGCAGATCAGAGACTGGAGCAGCAGACATGGGGCAAATCAGAGACTGGAGCAGCAGGCATGGGGCCGATCAGAGACTGGAGCAGCAGCCATAGGGTAGATAAGAGATTGGAGCAGCAGCCATGGGGCCGATCAAAGACTGGAGCAGCAGCCATGGGGTAGATCAGAGACTGGAGCAGCAGGCATGGGACCGATCAGAGACTGGAGCAGCAGGCATGGGGCCCTTCATGTACAGTAGCATTTTAAATGGGGCAGATCAGAGACTGGAGCTGCAGGCATGGGGCAGATCAGAGACTGGAGCAGCAGGCATGGGGCCGATCAGAGACTGGAGCAGCAGGCATGGGGCCTATCAGAGAGTGGAGCAGCAGCCATGGGGCTGATCAGAGACAGGAGCAGCAGCCATGGGGTAGATCAGAGACGGGAGCAGCAGGCATGGGGTCGATCAGAGACTGGAGCAGCATGCAAGGGGCCAATCAGAGACTGGAGCACCAGGCATGGGGCCGATCACAGACAGGAGCAGCAGGCATGGGGCCAATCAGAGACTGGAGCACCAGGCATGGGGCAAATCAGAGACTGGAGCACCAGGCATTGGGCCGATCAGAGACTGGAGCAGCAGGCATGGGGCAAATCAGAGACTGGAGCAGCAGGCATGGGGCCAATCAGAGACTGGAGCAGCAGGTATGTGGCAAATCAGAGACTGGAGCAGCAGGCATGGGGCCAATCAGAGACTGGAGCAGCAGTCATGGGGCCAATCAGAGACTGGAGCAGCAGGCATGGGGCCAATCAGAGACTGGAGCAGTAGGCATGGGGCCAATCAGAGACTGGAGCAGCAGGCATGGGCCCAATTAGAGACTGGAGCAGCAGCCATGGGGCAGATCAGAGACTGGAGCAAAAGGCATGGGGCCAATCAGAGACTGGAGCAACAGCTATGGGGAAGATCAGAGACTGGAGCAGCAGCCATGGAGCAGATCAGAGACTGGAGCAGCAGGCATGGGGCCAATCAGAGACTGGAGCAGCAGCCATGGGGCCCATCATGTACAGTAGCATTGTCAATGTGGCAGATCAGAGACTGGAGCAGCAGCCATAGGGCCCATCATATACTGTAGCATTGTCAATTGGGCAGTTCAGAGACTGGAGCAGCAGGCATGGGGCCGATCAGAGACTGGAGCAGCAGGTATGGGGCCCATCATATACAGTAGCATTGTCAATTGAGCAGTTCAGAGACTGGAGCAGCAGGCATGGGGCCAATCAGAGACTGGAGCAGCAGGCATGGGGCCCATCATATACAGTAGCATTGTCAATTGGGCAGTTCAGAGACTGGAGCAGCATGCATGGGGCCCATCAGAGACTGGAGCAGCAGGTATGGGGCCCATCATATACAGTAGCATTGTCAATTGAGCAGTTCAGAGACTGGAGCAGCAGGCATGGGGCCAATCAGAGACTGGAGCAGCAGGCATGGGGCCCATCATATACAGTAGCATTGTCAATTGGGCAGTTCAGAGACTGGAGCAGCATGCATGGGGCCAATCAGAGACTGGAGCACCAGGCATGGGGCCAATCAGAGACTGGAGCACCAAGCATGGGGCCGATCAAAGACTGGAGCAGCAGGCATGGGGCCAATCAGAGACTGGAGCAGCAAGCATGGGGCAGATCAGAGACTGGAGCTGCAGGCATGGGGCCGATCAGAGACTGGAGCAGCAGGCATGGGGCCTATCAGAGAGTGGAGCAGCAGCCATGGGCTGATCAGAGACAGGAGCAGCAGCCAAGGGGTAGATCAGAGACGGGAGCAGCAGGCATGGGGCCGATCAGAGACTGGAGCAGCATGCATGGGGCCAATCAGAGACTGGAGCAGCAGGCATGGGCCAATCAAAGACTGGAGCACCAGGCATGGGGCCAATCAGAGACTGGAGCACCAGGCATGGGGCAAATCAGAGACTGGAGCACCAGGCATTGGGCCGATCAGAGACTGGAGCAGCAGGCATGGGGCAAATCAGAGACTGGAGCAGCAGGCATGGGCCCAATTAGAGACTGGAGCAGCAGCCATGAGGCAGATCAGAGACTGGAGCAAAAGGCATGGGGCCAATCAGAGACTGGAGCAACAGCCATGGGGCAGATCAGAGACTGGAGCAGCAGCCATGGAGCAGATCAGAGACTGGAGCAGCAGGCATGGGGCCAATCAGAGACTGGAGCAGCAGCCATGGGGCCCATCATGTACAGTAGCATTGTCAATGTGGCAGATCAGAGACTGGAGCAGCAGCCATAGGGCCCATCATATACTGTAGCATTGTCAATTGGGCAGTTCAGAGACTGGAGCAGCAGGCATGGGGCCGATCAGAGACTGGAGCAGCAGGTATGGGGCCCATCATA
>JARQOD010000002.1:394591342-394608354 GCA_033576555.1 Oophaga sylvatica
GATTTCTGGATCACGGAGTGAATTACCTATACGATGGACTACTTGCTAGAGATGGGGTGCATCTTACGAAGACTGGAAAACATGTATTTGGAAGTCGCCTTGCTACACTCATCAGGAGAGCTTTAAACTAGAACAATGTGGGAAGGGAAGCAAAACGCCAGCAAAAGCCATACACTTGACAAATACTATTGAGATTTCTGCTATTAGAAGAGAAGGGGAAGAACAAAGACAAAAAAATTTACATAATAAAAATATTGAAGGAAGAGAAACCAATCACAAACTAAAGTGTTTCTATACGAATGCACAAAGCATGGGCAACAAACAAGGAGAACTGGAGCTACTAACGCAGGAGAAGAAATATGATGTCATTGGAATCACTGAGACTTGGTGGGACGATACACATGATTGGAATACAAGGCTAGAAGGATACAACTTATTTGCAAGAAACAGACTTGATAAACGAGGAGGAGGTGTTGCATTGTATGTTAGAAAATCGTATATCTGCACAGAGATTGACGCTTCAGAGACTGGGAGTTCTGTGGAAACTGTTTGGGTAAGAATACAAGGACAGAACAATGGAAAGGACACCATTGTAGGCATTTACTACAGGCCGCCTGTGCAAGCTGAAGATATGGATGAACTCTTTATGCATCAAATGGCCAAGTTCTCCAAAAAATATGACCTAGTGGTCATGGGAGATTTCAACTATCCAGACATTTGTTGGGAATCTCTCTCAGGCAAAACTAACAGGTCCAGGAAATTCTTATCCTCTCTTGCTGACAACTTTATCTTCCAAAAGGTAATGGAGAAAACAAGGGGATCTGCTACCTTGGATCTAATCCTCATAAACAGGGAGGAAATGGTGGAGGAGGTAAGAGTGGCTGGGACTCTAGGAGGTAGTGACCATGCTATTTTAGAATTTTGGATAACAAGAGGAGGAAGACCTGTGAAGACTCAGACGTCAAGGTTAGATTTCAGAAAGGCAGATTTTAAGGAACTCAGAAAGAGAATTGGAGGGATCCAATGGCTGGATATCCTTAAGGACAAAAATGTCCAGGAAGGATGGAAAATCTTGAAAAATGAGATTCTCAAAGCACAATCGTTAACAATTCCGAAAAGAGGGAAGAATGGGAAGCATTTAAGGAAACCAGGATGGATGAACATAGAACTTAAACACATGCTAAAAAGGAAGAAAGAAATGTTTATCAAATGGAAAGAGGGAGGCATATCTAAAGAAGAATATAATGCCGTCTGCAGAACCTGCAGGGCACAAATCAGATTATCTAAAGCTGACAATGAATTAAGGCTTGCAAGTGACGTCAAAAGCAACAAAAAAGGATTTTGGGGATACGTCAAAAGTAAAAGAAAAGTCAAAGATGCTATAGGATTTTTACAGGATGAAAATGATGAAATGGTAAGTCAGGATGTTGAGAAGGCTGAACTTTTAAATTCCTATTTTGCATCTGTTTTCTCTCAGAAAGGAAATGTAACATCAACTGATCTTCACTGTCCTATTAAAGGAATAGAAGAATCCAGGATATCTATAAACAGAAAGACAGTGCGGAAACACTTAGCTAACATAAATGAATTCAAGTCTCCAGGTCCAGATGAATTACACCCCAGAGTACTGAAGGAGATAGCAGAAGAAATTCTTGAACCACTGTCCATAATCTTTGAAAATTCTTGGAGAACAGGAGAAGTCCCAGAAGACTGGAGAAGAGCAAATGTTGTTCCTATCTTCAAAAAGGGGAAGAAGGTGGACCCAGGGAACTACAGGCCGGTGAGTCTGACTTCTATACCAGGAAAGATCTTTGAACAAATTATTAAAGAACATGTATGCAAGTACCTGGATAAGAATGAAGTGATTAAACAGAGTCAGCATGGGTTTGTAACTAATAAGTCATGTCAGACTAACTTAATTTCCTTCTATGACAGAATCACTGACTGGGTGGATCAGGGAAATGCTGTAGATATAGTATATCTTGACTTCAGCAAAGCATTTGACAAAGTATCTCACACAATCCTTATTGAAAAAATGACTAAGTATGGAATGGACAAGGCAACTGTTAGGTGGATTCATAACTGGCTTAGTGATCGGACCCAAAGAGTGGTTGTAAATGGCTGCACATCCAGTTGGAAGAATGTCTCAAGTGGGGTACCACAAGGTTCTGTTTTGGGCCCTGTATTGTTCAACATCTTTATCAATGATTTAGATGAAGGAATTGAGGGTAAACTGATCAAATTTGCTGATGACACAAAGCTAGGAGGGGTAGCTAATACTAGAGAAGAGAGAGAGAGGATTCAAAAAGATATACATAAACTGGAGAGGTGGGCAGCAACTAACAGAATGGATTTTAACAGGGAAAAATGCAAAGTACTACATGTGGGCAATAAAAATGAAAAAAGCATATACAAAATGGGAGGAATAGGGCTAAGTAACAGCACATGTGAAAAAGACTTGGGTATACTAATTGATCACAGACTTAACATGAGTCAACAGTGTGATGCAGCAGCAAAAAAGGCAAATGCAATTTTAGGATGTATCAACAGAAGCATACAGTCTAGATCACGTGAGGTCATTATTGCCCTCTACTCCTCTTTGGTCAGACCTCATCTGGAATACTGTGTCCAGTTTTGGGCACCACATTTTAAAAAAGACATCAACAAACTGGAGCAAGTTCAGAGAAGAGCCACCAGAATGGTGACCGGTCTGCAAACCATGTCCTATGAGGAACGGTTGCAGGATTTGGGAATGTTTAGCTTGCAAAAAAGAAGACTGAGAGGAGACTTAATAGCTGTCTACAAATATCTCAAGGGCTGTCACATTGTAGAAGGATCATCTTTATTCTCATTTGCACAAGGAAAGACTAGAAGCAATGGGATGAAACTGAATGGGAGGAGACACAGATTAGATATTAGAAAAAACTTTTTGACAGTTAGGGTGATCAATGAGTGGAACAGGCTGCCACAAGAGGTGGTGAGTTCTCCTTCAATGAAAGTCTTCAAACAGAGGCTGGATAGACATCTGTCTGGGATGATTTAGAGAATCCTGCTTTGAGCAGGGGGTTGGACCAGAAGGCCCAGGAGGTCCCTTCCAACTCTACCATTCTATGAGTCTATGAGTCTATGAGGGCCAATCAGAGACTGGAGCAGCAGGCATGGGCCCAATTAGAGACTGGAGCAGCAGCCATGGGGCAGATCAAAGACTGGAGTAACAGGCATGGGGCCAATCAGAGACTGGAGCAACAGCCATGGGGCAGATCAGAGACTGGAGCAGCAGCCATGGAGCAGATCAGAGACTGGAGCAGCAGGCATGGGGCCAATCAGAGACTGGAGCAGCAGCCATAGGGCCCATCATGTACAGTAGCATTGTCAATGTGGCAGATCAGAGACTGAAGCAGCAGCCATAGGGCCCATCATATACTGTAGCATTGTAAATTGGGCAGTTCAGAGACTGGAGCAGCAGGCATGGGGCTGATCAGAGACTGGAGCAGCAGGCATGGGGCCCATCATATACAGTAGCATTGTCAATTGAGCAGTTCAGAGACTGGAGCAGCAGGCATGGGGCCGATCAGAGACTGGAGCAGCAGGCATGGGGCCAATCAGAGACTGGAGCAGCAGGCATGGGGCCCATCATATACAGTAGCATTGTCAATTGGGCAGTTCAGAGACTGGAGCAACATGCATGGGGCCCATCAGAGACTGGAGCAGCAGGCATAGGGCCGATCAGAGACTGGAGCAGAAGGCATGGGGCCAATCAGAGACTGGAGCAGCAGGCATGGGGCCAATCATAGAGTGGATCAGCAGGCATTGGGCCGATCAGAGACTGGAGCAGCAGGCATGGGGCAAATCAGAGACTGGAGCAGCAGGCATGGGGCCAATCAGAGACTGGAGCACAGGTATGTGGCAAATCAGAGACTGGAGCAACAGGCATGGGCCAATCAGAGACTGGAGCAGCAGTCATGGTGCCAATCAGAGACTGGAGCAGCAGGCATGGGGCCAATCAGAGACTGGAGCAGTAGGCATAGGGCCAATCAGAGACTGGAGCAGCAGGCATGGGCCCAATTAGAGACTGGAGCAGCAGCCATGGGGCAGATCAAAGACTGGAGTACAGGCATGGGGCAATCAGAGACTGGAGCAAAAGCCATGGGGCAGATCAGAGACTGGAGCAGCAGCCATGGAGCAGATCAGAGACTGGAGCAGCAGGCATGGGGCCAATCAGAGACTGGAGCAGCAGCCATGGGGCCCATCATGTACAGTAGCATTGTCATGTGGCAGATCAGAGACTGAAGCAGCAGCCATAGGGCCCATCATATACTGTAGCATTGTCAATTGGGCAGTTCAGAGACTGGAGCAGCAGGCATGGGGCTGATCAGAGACTGGAGCAGCAGGCATGGGCCCATCATATACAGTAGCATTGTCAATTGAGCAGTTCAGAGACTGGAGCAGCAGGCATGGGCCGATCAGAGACTGGAGCAGGCAGGCATGGGGCCAATCAGAGACTGGAGCAGCAGCATGGGGCCCATCATATACAGTAGCATTGTCAATTGGGCAGTTCAGAGACTGGAGCAACATGCATGGGGCCCATCAGAGACTGGAGCAGCAGGCATGGGGCCAATCAGAGACTGGAGCACCAGGCATGGGGCCAATCAAGAGCTGGAGCACAGGCATGGGGCCGATCAAAGACTGGAGCAGCAGGCATGGGGCCAAACAGAGACTGGAGCAGCAGGCATGGGGCAAATCAGAGACTGGAGCAGAAGGCATGGGGCCAATCAAGACTGGAGCAGCAGGCATGGGCCAATCAGAGAGTGGATCAGCAGGCATTGGGCCGATCAGAGACTGGAGCAGCAGGCATGGGGCAAATCAGAGACTGGAGCAGCAGGCATGGGGCAATCAAGACTGGAGCAGCAGGTATGTGGCAAATCAGAGACTGAGCAGCAGCATGGGCATAAAAAAAAAAAAAAAAAAAAAAAAAAAAAAAAAAAAAAAAAAAAAAAAAAGACTGGAGCAACAGGCATGGGGCAATTAGAGACTGGAGCAGCAGGCATGGGGCAGATCAAGACGGAGCAGCAGGCATGGGCCAATCAGAAACTGGAGCAGCAGCCATGGGCCCATCATATACTGTAGCATTGTCAATTGGCAGTCAGAGACTGGAGCAGCAGGCATAGGGGCCGATCAGAGATGGAGCTGTAGCATGGGCCAATCGAGACTGGAGCAGCAGGAATGGGGCCAATCAGAGACTGGAGCAGCAGCATGGGCAGATCAGAGACTGGAGCAGCAGGCATGGGGCAAATCAAGACTGGAGCAGCAGCCATGGGCCATCTATACAGTAGCATTGTCAATTGGGCAGTTCAGAGACTGGAGCAGCAGGCATGGGGCGATCGAGACTGGAGCAGCAGGCATGGGCCAATCAGAGACTGGAGCAGCACCATGGGGCCAATCAGAGACTGGAGCACCAGGCATGGGGCCGATTCAGAGACTGGAGCAGCAGGCATGGGGCCAATCAGAGACTGGAGCAGCAGCATGGGGCCAATCAGAGACTGGAGCACAGGCATGGGGCCAATTAGAGACTGGAGCACCAGGCATGGGGCCGATCAAGACAGGAGCAGCAGGCATGGAGCCAATCAGAAACTGGAGCAGCAGCCATAGGGCCCATCATATACTGTAGCATTGTCAATTGAGCAGTTCAGAGACTGGAGCAGCAGGCATGGGGCCGAATCAGAGACTGGAGCAGTAGGCATGGAGCCAATCAGAGACTGGAGCAGCAGGAATGGGGCCAATCAGAGACTGGAGCAGCAGCCATGGGCAGATCAGAGACTGGAGCAGCAGGCATGGGGCAAATCAGAGACTGGAGCAGCAGCCATGGGGCTCATCGTATACAGTAGCATTGTCAATTGGGCAGTTCAGAGACTGGAGCAGCAGGCATGGGCCCAATTAGAGACTGGAGCAGCAGCCAAGGGGCAGATCAGAGACTGGAGCAAAAGCATGGGGCCAATCAGAGACTGGAGCAAACAGCCATGGGGCAGATCAGAGACTGGAGCAGCAGCCATGGAGCAGATCAGAGACTGGAGCAGCAGGCATGGGCCAATCAGAGACTGGAGCAGCCATGGGGCCCATCATGTACAGTAGCATTGTCAATGTGGCAGATCAGAGACTGGAGCAGCAGCCATAGGGCCCATCATATACTGTAGCATTGTCAATTGGCAGTTCAGAGACTGGAGCAGCAGGCATGGGGCTGATCAGAGACTGGAGCAGCAGGCAGGGGGCCCATCATATACAGTAGCATTGTCAATTGAGCAGTTCAGAGACTGGAGCAGCAGGCATGGGGCCGATCAGAGACTGGAGCAGCAGGCATGGGGCCAATCAGAGACTGGAGCAGCGGGCAGGGGGGCCCATCATATACATTTGCATTGCCCAATTGGGCATTCAGAGACTGGAGCAACATGCATGGGGCCCATCAGAGACTGGAGCAGCAGGCATGGGGCCAATCAGAGACTGGAGCACCAGGCATGGGGCCAATCAGAGACTGGAGCACCAGCATGGGGCCGATCAAGACTGGAGCAGCAGGCATGGGGCCAATCAGAACTGAGCGCAGGCAGGGCAAACAGAGACTGGGAGGCAGGCCATCAAGTGGAGCGCAGGATGGGGCATCAGAGACTGGAGCAGCAGGCATGGCCATCAGAGACTGGAGCAGCAGGCATGGGCCAATCAGAGACTGGAGCAGCAGGCATGGGGCCAATCAGAGGACGTGGAGCAGCAGGCATGGGGCAATCAGAGACTGGAGCACAGGCATGGGGCCAATCAGAGACTGAGCAGCAGTCATGTGGCAATCAGAGACTGGAGCAGCAGGCCATGGGGCAGATCAGAGACTGGAGCAGCAGGCATGGGGCCAATCAGAGACTGGAGCAGCAGCATGGGGCAATCAATAGACTGGAGCAGCGCCATGGGGCCAGATCAGAACTGGAGCAGCAGGCATGGGGCCAATCAGAGACTGGAGCACAGCCATGGGCCAATCATAGACTGGAGCACTGCAGTGGGCAGATCAGAGACTGGAGCAGCAGCCATGGGCCAATCAGAACTGTGAGCATGTCAATGAGGGCAGTCAGAGACTGGAGCAGCAGGCATGGGACAGAGACTGGAGCAGCAGCATGGGCCCATCAATACAGTAGCATTGTCAAATTGGGCAGTCAGAGACTGGAGCAGCAGCATGGGCCCATCAGAGACGGAGCAGCAGGCATGGGGCCAATCAGAGACTGGAGCAGCAGTTTGCCAATGGGGCCAATCAGAGACTGGAGCAGCAGCATGGGGCCGATCAGAAGACTGGAGCAGCAGGCATGGGGCCAATCAGAGACTGGAGCAGCAGGCATGGGGCCATCATATACTGTAGCATTGTCAATTGGGCAGTTCAGAGACTGGAGCAGACAGCATGGGGCCGATCAGAGACTGGAGCAGAGGCATGGGGCCAATCAGAGACTGGAGCACAGGCATGGGGCCAATCAGTGGAGACAGGCATGGGCGATCAAGACTGGAGCAGCAGCATGGGGCAATCAGAGACTGAGCAGCAGGCATGGGGCAAATCAGAGACTGGAGCAGCAGCCATGGGCCCATCATAGACTGAGCATGTCAATTGGCATCAGAGAGGGGAGCAGCAGCCATAGGGCAAATCGAACTTGGACAGCCATAGGGCCCATCATAACAGTACTTGTCAAGAGGCAGATCGAGTGGAGCAGCCCCAAATAGGGCCCACAATACTGAAGCTTTAAAAAGGGGGGACATCAGACCGGGCCCGCATTTCCCGTCCCCATAATCTAAAAATTAATAAGGGGCACTTTATATATGGGCTTGATTTTGGCCCCAAACACGAGTATACCATGTGGACCAATATGGGGCTCAAGGGGGTTTATTATTTAGGGGCCCATCTATAGGTATGGACACTAGGGCCTATTCTTTGGGCAATTTTGGGCCATTCTTCGTAGGCGCACATGTGGTGGCCATATTCTGTTGGAAATATATGCCCTTTTTTCTAGCTTTTAGTTTTCAATGATGTCAGTCTGTCATTTTAAAGTGAATATTTTGATTGTACAAACCCGGGTTTTTCTGGCCGAAAGGAGATCTTTAATTTGTGTATGTGTTAAAGGGGCCACGTACCCTTTTCCCCCGGGGCACCCCGAAAACCGGGACCCACCCCAATCCCCCCAACAATTTGAGCCAAAAACCCCCATTTTTTAAATGCTAAAAAATTTTTTATAAAGTAAATAAGGGGCCCAATTTTTGGTAAAAATGATTGATGTTTTTGCCATTGAAAGGGGCACGGAAGGGTGTTTTCGTCCCACGTTACTGACTTTTTTCCCCTTGACTTGCATGGGTTTTCGGGGTTTTCGTTTGACCCGCCGATTTTTCACGAATCGGCCAAAATTTCCCGCCCCGACTTTTTGCAAAAAGTCGTGTTCTGAAAAACCCCGACTCGAAAAAAATGGGAAAGGTCCTTATCCACCTTTTCATCAAAAAAGAAGTGATTAACCCCTTGGAGAGTTTTTTTGCCCCAAATGGACTGACATGAATCAGGGCCCCAACGAATTTCAATTGAAACAAAGGGGGGATTTTAAAATCTAAAAGAGGGTAAATCTCACGCAATTTTTGCAAAAAAGGTTGGTTGTTCAAGTCAGCTGTGCTTAATCTGGCCCAAAATACAAACAACGGGAAGGTTGTTAAAGGAAACATACGGGTTCCCAAAGGAAAGACATCAAAGAGCAAGACCTGAAATTTAAAAAAAATTCTCCAAAAAAGGAAATCAAAAACAAAACAAATGAGGAAGAATAGGGGAAACGTAGCCCCCGTAAGAGAAGGCAGCCCTGTTTTAAATCACGGGCCCTGATGAAACAGGAAGCCCTGTGAAAAATTAGAAAAACTATTCAACTTTTAATAGATTAAAAAAATGTATTCTGTGGAGTAGTAAGAAAAATCGTCTAGGGGGGTTCATGTGGTCCTGTTGATAGGTCAAAAAAAAAGGCCAAAGTGTGTAAGATAACGTTGTTAGGGGGAAAAAAACCCTTAAATGTCAAATGCCGAATTTATGGTATAGAGGGGGGAAGAGAGAATCAAGTGTTAATGGGAATTTAGGATAGGGCAGTGACTTTTATGTTTTTTATGGGGGGTTTTAAAGAAAAAATTAAAGTGAAAAAAATCAATTAATTTTTGATTACTCGTCAACTAGCATTCTTTGATTTTGTAACGGCCTATGCGGCAAAAAGGGGGAGGGCCCCAAAGATTCCTTTGTTCCCACCAGGGATAAAAAAAACCCCTATACTTTGTCCGGGGGCCCTTTGCCCTTCCATCTATTGCTAACATTTCCCCCGCAAACTTTTTCCTCTACACCCTTTTCTAAAAGCCTTATACTTTAACTCGCTGACTCCTTTAATTGTCCCCGCCATGAAACCTGAATAAACCCCTTTAAACCTCAGCTTTAAAAAAGATTGTCTGATGTTTTTTTTCGGTTCCTCCAGCTTCAGTAAAGGGCTTCCTTCAAGTGGCGACCCGCCGGAGGACGGCTCCCCGGAAGCTTTTCCGAAAAACCACGGAAAAATTGTAATTTGAGCTTGGAGTTGGAAAAAAAAAATAAAAAAAAAACGCGCATGGCCATGCAAAACCGATCAAAGGAAGCCACCTGAAGGAGAACCTCCGTGCATCGCCCCAAGGGCGCCCAATTTTTTTTAAAAAAAAACAAGAAGAAAAAAAAAAAAGATATAAAATTTTAATCAACTAAGAAGGGGAAAAAGGGAAATTATCACAGGGTGAAAAAAACTTTGCTGGGGACGAATGGCTTCAAAGGGAAGGGAGACGCCAGCAAGGTAACGAGAGAGGCTAATCAAGGCTGCACCCTTTTGATTTTCCTGGGCGACCCAGTCTGCAGAAGGCTTCATCGATAAATGTGGTATCAACCGTTAAATTTCATTTGTTTATACAGGACAGAGAAAAAGTCGTCCTTGTAACCACTGTATTAATATGGAGTGGTTTAGGAAAACAGTCAGGAAAAGGGATGGCGCACCCCAGCTGGAGGGGGTTAATATTGAAACCACTGGTTAAAAAAATTTTATCTTTGGTTTACTCAAGGAAAAAGGGGAAAAGATAGAAAAAATTTTTTTAGGGGAAATCAAAAAGCCGAGTAGGGGTTTTGTGGGACACCAAACTTTTTATCAAGCTTTATAGACAGCCACACAATATTAGTCATGATTACCGGGGGTGGGGCAGGTATGGGGAGAAAAAATAGCTGAAAAAACTTAAGCAAGCGGGGGCCACAAAGGGGAGGGGGCGATTTAGCATTGACAGACCTCATAGCCGATGGAGCTGAAATAAGAACGGGGGCGGGGGGCTACAACTCACGGGAAGCAATAGGGAAACGGGGTGAGGGGTTATACACTACGCAGAAAGTTGTCCCGTCAGCTTCAGCAAATCGACACAGTTTTTTTAAATGAGAAAAGAAGACAAAGAGATGATTATCCCGGAAAATTCAAACAAATGCTTTAACACCCAGGATACCCCCCGGCCAGTGTCTTTCCCCACTTAATTGTTAAAAATCTGCAAATTGGGGGGGAAAGTAAGGAAAGTGTTTTGAAATGTTCAAGGGGTCTTGCAAAAATGTAGATTTAGGAAGGTTTTTAGAGCCCTCGAAAACCCAATGCGGGACAATGCGTCCGGGTAAAGGGGAAAAATCCCGGGTTTTTTTGATCCCACACTTTGGGGTGTACTCTATCCCGGAGGTCGGAATTCCGGGGGGGGCAGTACACCGCCGAAAAAGGGCACCCCTTTGGGCAGACCCAGGGGACCCATGGGGGGTCCCCCCGTGTTATTTTTGGGGGCAGCAAGGACATATTAAAATTTTTGTCCCAACCGGGCCAGAGACGTACACCGGGAACCCCCGGGTGCCTTTTAACCCTCAGCACCCCCGGGAGTTCTCAAGACCCCCCTGTCGGAGTCAGACTGGGGTATCGCATGAATGATCCTGGCATACAAAGTAAAACTCTCCAATTTTTAACCCCAGTCTGCGGAGCCTTCTGCTCCACTCCCCCGGGGGCCCCCCACCTCCCGCTCTGGGTCCATGCTTTTCAGAGGGTCACTCCCCCTCGCCCTATGCCCCCTGATAAGAACTACGGGAAATGAGGACCGGATCCTTACGAGGACCTTTTGGGGCGGGGGTGGCGGATGCGGACAGAAAGACATGTCCAATGGGGATGAGGGATTTTTCGGGTTCCACCGGGGAAACACTGATTATGCTTGCCCCCCTGTTCCCCAGCCCTCCTTGCCCCACTTTTCCCTGGAAAGGGGACAAGCCCTTTTCAGAGGGAGAATAAGGGGTTCCCGGGGGAAACACCCCTATCGAACAGGAGCCTCATTTCAGTACAGGACAAAAATTTGCAGTCCCCCCCCCGGATTTCCTAAACTAGCACTTTGGTAGGATTGAGGGCCTGATTTAAACATAAAAATCTTCCTGTGAACCTAAATTCAGGGGGGGGGGATCGAAAAAGGGTCTTCATGCGCATTTTGGGAAACCCACATTACTCACCCCCTATTTTGGGTATGAGTTTTGGGCAATGGGAATTTTTGTTGTTTTAAGTAACAAAGTTTTGTGGCGAAATAAAGAACAACATCTGTTCTGTAATTGTACCTGTGGAGGAGGAATAGAGTAAAATTACCCTTGCAGTTTAGGGTTGTGTACTGATGAAAAAGTTGAAAAAAGGGGCAATGATGCTTTGAAAAAAAGAATTTAAGCAAAAGTTCCCCAAATGTGGATTCAAAAAAAATGATTGTGGTTAATGAAACTCAGGTTAAAATTGAGGGTGAAAAACTGACCTTTCCAGCGTCGTACCGTTTTCCGGGGGACCCACCCTTACAAAAGGGTCACAATCAGTGAATTGGAAACACAAGGGTTTTGTTAGAGGAAATCCCAAAGAAACACCCTTTTACCGTAAAAAGGAAGGGCAGTTATCGAAGGGTGGTAACCGAGACTGTAAAAAAAAACACCCTCAGCGCCATCTTGTTGCTCCACCCTGAAAGTCACAGCTGAGGGTGTTGTAAAGGTTTTCTTTTTTGGCATTTGCAAATTTTTTTTTTCCCGCACCCCAAACCCAACCTGAATCCCCCTTCACGGCATTGGTCAGGTGTAGAACCACTGGGCTACGGAAAAAATCCTACATAGTGGATGATTTTTTTGATTAAAACTGTCGATGAATGTGAACACAAGAACCTTAAAAAATGTTTGTCGGGCTTTACAAATGCGGGGATAAAAAAGAGTTTAGAAAAAGTAAAATATGAATCAGGGGTTTTAAATTTTGGTGTGTCTTTTCAGAAAGGGGGAAAAAAACCATGCGATAGGGTTAAAGCCATTCAACTGTCCCATCCAATAAAAATACTGACTCACAAAAGGCCCCGGGAGCCCCCCCGCTTTCCCCGCTAGGTCTTGGGGGGGCCAGGAGAGGGATGGTGATTTACCCCGTTTGGCTCCCGGGAGTCTGTCCCATGGGGGGAGTGCTTGGCTACAGAAGGGTTGAACGGGGGGTGCTTGCATCCCCACAAAAATATTAAGCCTCTGAAAAATTTTAAAATTTTCGTTTTGCTAAAACCCGGCCCAAAAGGCTCTATTACAGTTTTTTAACAGAAAATTGGCATCCCAATTAAACCCTGTCCAAAGATTTTGGATGAATGCCTAGTGTTTACAGAATAATCCAAAGGAAAAGGCAACCCCCATCTCCGCAAAATCAAGTAGCGGAGGGGCCCTGGACCACCCAGTTTGTTTTTATTGGTTTCCCTCCCTGCTAAAGGAGTTTCCGATATCCCCTAGTTTGGTGGCGTTTCCAAAAATTAAAGGCGCCCCCACCCCAAAACAATATGTTTTTTTCCACTCCAAACTTTTTGTGGAAAAATTGTTCCCACTTGGGGGTTTTCCCAAAAATTTTTAAAAGTGCAATGGCCCTCTTTTTGTAGGTCAGGAAAAAAAAAGCATTCTGTGTTTGTGGGATCCACAGCAGTTTATGCCCCCCTTCATCCACAAACGCGGGGAAGGTAAACGCTGAACAGGCCCCGAAGTCTAAATTGTCAAAAAGACCAAAAAAAAGGTAATGATTGGGTTAAAACACTTACCACTATTTTGTTTGCCATCCTCTGTGGGATCCAAAAACCACCTTATTTCACCACTTGAATTTTATGACAGGGGACAGATGCCAGTTCAATTTCCAGGGCTTGTACTTCCCGCCCGCAACAAGCCCTAGACGAGGGTCAGTGGTTACGCAGGTGCAGGGGCACATTCACATTAAAATTTTTCGCTTTTCCAATGGCAAAGAATTTTCAACCCTACTGCAAATCCATGAGTCTAAATTTTTTTATAGGACTCGTCATGGTGAAAAATTTAAAAGATAGGACCCCCCGGGGAATAACGGGAGGGCCCCCTTTTTTGCACCAGACTGGGGCCTACATTTTTTGGGGGGATGGAAATTTTGCAAAAAGGGAAAAAGGGGGTCAAAATTTTTCCAAAAAGGACAATGAAAACTTCTTAAAAATTACCAAAACTTTTGGGGAAAAGAAATTCGTTTTTTTTTTTTTTCCCCGCCTTGACGGGATGTCACCAGTATCCACCAGGTCCGGGGGGTCCGGGGCCGGCGTCTACATAACAATGGACTTGATATGTGAGAGGGGGAAAGAAAAAGGGAAAGACCCGGGGAACCAAAAAAGGGGAAAAAAAAAACAAGCCCAATAGATTTAACACTTTTTTGAGGGACTAATTTTTAAATTAAATTTTTTTTATCATTTGTTGTGCTATTTTTAGGGACCCTTTTTTTTACAACATACTCATAAAGGCTAAAAATTAAAATTTTCTTACTTTCAAAAACTCCCCCAATAATATTACGACTTTAGTTGTACTCTGGTAGGACAAGGGGGGCCCGGGGAAGAGAAGGTCGCCTTTGAATACTCCGGGGGGCCATGAGAACAGAAAGCCATTTTAAAAAGTTAGCTCTCTTAAACTTAAAAGTGGTTTAAATTAAAAGGGATTCTGGGAGTTTAGTAAGAAATGAGATCTGCTAGTGGCTTTTTTTTGGGATCCGGGTTTGGGGTTGGGGCCCAAAAAATTATTTCAATTTTTGGTTAATTGTTTTGGGAAAAAAAAACCCCAAAAAAGCCAAACCCCCCAAATTTTAGGTAAGGGGGGGGGAAAAGAAAATTTAAAAAGTGTCAAATGGTGGGAAATTTTTTGGATGGGTTTAAAGGACTTTTATGTTTTTATGGAGTGTGTAGAAAAAAAAATTAAAAAGTAAAAAAATATAAATTAAGGTTTTTTTTTTTAACTTCGTCATATTTTGCAATTCTTGTAGTTTATGTAAACCCCTTTTATGGGGAAAAAGGCGGGGCCCAAAGATTCCTTTTTCCCCACCAGGTTTTTAAAAACCCCTTTATTTAAACCGGGGCCTTTTTTCCTTTCCCCATTTTTAAAAAAATTTTTTCCCTGCGAATCTTTTTCCGCTAAATCCTTGTTCCCCTATATTTTCCCAACCGTACTCCTTAATTGCCCTCCGTGAACCGAAAAAAAATTAACCTATTTTTTAAAAATTGCCCCGCTCGTCTTTTGGGGTTTCCCCAGCTTTTGAAGGGGTTTTTTTCTTTCCCCAAATTTTGTGACCGAACGGTAAAAAACCCCCCCAAAAGGGAAAGGGGAAAAAATTTAAACCCCTTTAAATAAAAAAAAAAAATTTTAAAAATGGGAAGGGAAAAAGCAACTTGCCCGTGGTAATTGCAAATTTGCTTTGGGAAAGGTTTGAGTGCGGAAAACTTTTTTTTTGGGCCGTTACAAAAAGGTTTTAAAGTGACCCTGAAGAAAAACAAAAATTTTTTCCACAGCTTTGAAAAAGGGGCCCTGCATGCGGTAAAGTCAGGGGGAAAAGGGCATATTACATTTTCAAAAATGAAATTTATTTTTTTTTGGGCCCCACTTTTCTTACCCCCTCAATTGAAAGGATTTTTGGGGGTGTAAAATCTTTTTTAAAGATGTTAACGACCCGCCATAGGAAAAAATTTAAAAACTTTCCAAAAAAAAAAGACACAAAAGGGGTCAATTCAGGGCCGCAAAAGTCCGTATCGCCCCCCAATTGAAAATCTTTGGTAAAGGGTTGAAGAAAAGGGTCCATAAAAGGCCCAACCTCCCAAAACTCCCCGGGCAAAGCAACAAGAAATTTGGGGCCCAATTTAAAGGGCGTACGTTTGAACTCATTAAGTCCTCCTCAGAACTAAAATTTGTTTTAAAAAAGAGGGGGTTTGCAACAAAAGATTAGTATTTTTTGGAGGTTTTTTGTTTGTTTGTTTTTAATTTTCCCATAATTTTTTCCCTGAAGTGATGTTCCCAAATTTTTTTTCCCCCTGTTTTGCTTAAAAAATAACCTTTTGGGAACTACCACGTTTTTTGGGGTTCTTGTTTTTTAAAATTTATTTTTTAAAAACCCCAAAAAAATTGCATTTAAAAATACTTCATTTTTTTTCCCAAAGTCTGTGATCTTTTTTTTTTTTAAACAAAAAAAAAAAAAAGAAGAACTCCCCAAGACGGGTTTTTTTTCCCAAAATTTTTGGCTGGGGGTTGAAAATTTATGTATATATATCAAGTAATGGGAAAAAAACCCGGAAAAACAGCGCCGATATTTTTAAAATCACAGAGGAACTGCATCATAGTTTTTATGGTTTACAGTAAATACACAAGAATAGGTAGCTTCCCAGTGTCATGGAAATACAATTAGTCATTTGTTTTTTCCGCTTTTTTTAAAAGGTTTTAATTAATAAAAAATTTTTTTGGGGGAAAAAAAAAAGGCGTAGGCCCCCACGAAATTTTTTCTTAAAACCCAAGGGGAAAGTGAGGGCGGGGGCCCGGGATGTTTGAGCCGGGGAAAAGGGGGGAAAAACCCAGGGGAGGCCCCGGGCTTTTAATATCGGGATCAAACTTATACAAAAATTTTTACTGACTAAAAAAAGGGGGAAAACCCAAAAAAAAATTAGTAGGGTCCCCCTAAAAAAAAAACCCAGCAATGTGGGCAAAACCGTTTGGGTGAAATTAAAGTCGGGGGGGGGGCCCAGGAACGGGCCCCCCAAGGCAAAAACATCAGCTCCGTCCCCGGGAAAAAAGTAAGAACCCCAATTTCGGCATTTTTTTTCCCTCTTCCCACTTGCCCTGTAGCAGTGGCAAGTGGGGTGATGGTTGGGGGGATTGATGTCCCCCTTTTTATTGACGGGGGGGGAAACAACCCCCCAAGGGGTTTGTAATGGGAGGCATAAAAAAGACACCCCCTTTTAAAAACCCTTCTATCATTTTTTTGCACCCCACCCCCAAAAAAAAAAGTTTTTAAATTTTAAAGAATGACACAGCCCCTTTAAAAAAAATTTTAAAAAACCAACTTGACCTCCCCCTTTCCCCAAGCCTTTTTTTTCTGCAAAAAAGTTAAAAAAAAAAACAAAATTTCCCCTTTCCTTCACAAAATTTAAATTAATAAAAATTTTTCTCACGAGGGATCTAGCTTGAAATTCAGGGGCCCGGGGCGGGCCTGCGATTTTACACCCAATGAATCACCTCACCTATTTTTCCCTCAGCGGGCGCGGGAAAAAATTTTTCCCCACCACGCTCACGCTGATTTACAAAAGGTGGTTCTTTTGGGTGTGAAAAAGGGGCCTTTCTACAAACATCGCAAGGGGGAAAAATTTTCTCCCCCTGGGGGTTGCCCCAACGGGAAAAAGGGGAAAACACGGGAGCCCCACGACAAAAATGCCTATTTGCTCGCTGGGGGAAAGGGTGTTGGTCATCATGAAACCCATGCTGCCTGACTTTTTAAAAATTGCAGAGAGATTTTGGGGGGGGGACAAATGGAAAAATCATATTATCAAAAAGGGGGGGGGAAATTTTTTTTTTTTTTCCTTATTTTATAAAAAAAGGCATTTTTTGGGAAAATGGGCGGGTATAAGTTTTGATATAAAAAAAAATTTTTTAAAGG
>JARQOD010000002.1:394608454-394929539 GCA_033576555.1 Oophaga sylvatica
AAAGGGAAAAAGATGGGGCATGGAGGAGAAAGGGAAAAAGGGGCGCGATGCTGAGCGCTCCTAGACATGCAGCAAAAGCTATTACGAAGCAAATGTGACTGGTTTTCTCGGATTTGTTCGCAGAAATGGTGAAGAGAGGTAAAACCCCCTTTTTTTACCAGACTTCAGAAGCTTGGGTCGGTTTTGCAATCGTCATTGTTTCCCCTACAAAAGTCTGTCCCCCTGAATCCCTTTGAATTTTTCCAAAAAGCTGCAACAGGATGGGGGGCCCTGCTACACAGGAAAAAAAATTTTGGCCAAGCGGAAAACAGAACTTCAGAAAAAGTTACAAAAATTGAGAGAAAAACAGGGGGTTTTGGAAAAACCCCTCGAGACAAAGCAATTTACGTCCATCGGACTGCCTGAAGTTTAAATCAGCAGCTACAATTTGTGGAAGATCTACCAAAATATTGTGTTAACTATCTGCGGTGTAAGGTCCATTTGGGGGGCCCCCCCCAAAAACAACAGGCGAGGGAGGAAAAAACCAACGTTGTAAGCCAGGAAAAAAATTTTTAAAGCTGTTACATTATAACGACAAAGTTTATTTTACCCTTCAGAGAGGAGGCCCAGTGCTATTGGTTTTTGGTTCTGTTTTTGATGATTCTCTAGGGGTTCCCAAAAAGAAGGGGGGGGGTTTTTCGGTTTAATTTGCACAACGTTGTTTGAGCGAGATGTTCTTTTTCAACTACTGTTCCAGAGCGTTATTTTTTTCCCAAAAAATTTAAAAGGGCATTGTCATTAATGACACCAGAAAAACCCCAACACCTTGGAAAAAAAATCAAAAAAGTTGACGCAGACGACGAAAAGATGGCGTTCTGAAGGAGATGGAAAGATAAAGGATTTTCCCAAGTTAAATGACATATGAGTATATTTGCTGTTTGAGCTTTTTTTTTGGATTTCCTTCATACCTATGAAAGCATGATGTTTTGTGCTTTTTAGATGGTTAAATTAGTAATTATATTAGATGTTAAAATCTCTATGAGAGTGGGGGTCTTGATAAAGGGGACAAAAAAATTTAAACATTAATTTGGAGGGACATAAGTGAAGGGTTTGGGGGGTTTTGCTTTGGAACTGGGGGGGGCACTGAAAAACCTGGGGTGGGGGTAATTCCTCCGGTTAGAAAAAAAGGAATCCATAAAACAGGTATGTGGGGCTACGACCCTTTTAAAAGGGGTTTTTGGTAAAAAAAAGTTACTGAAAGGGGAGAAGGGAAACCCCTCCCCAAAAATTTCTGGAATTGTCAATATATTTGTTAGGTATTTATATTTGGGGCTTCCTTTCCTCGCAGGGGTTGGTGCCAAGAGGCCTTAGAGGGTAACCGTCCCCCCACACACTCTTAATTTTTTTGCCCCCCAAATTAAAAAATGAAGTCTTTGGGGAAGTCTCGGCTTGCGTCCCCGGAAACCCAAATTTTTTGGGGTACCTCTCCGGTGGAAAACCCGGACATGACCTTTTTTTTTTGAAAAAAAAAAAAAAGGAACTTAAAAAAAAAAAAACCCTTTTCAACAATCAAAAGACAAAAAACTGATGGTCGCTGCCTTTATTGGTTGTATTAGTGCATTGTCCATGAGAAAAAATGCCTGTTGCTATTTTGCTTTTAATTTTTAAAATTTTTGTGGTTGTTTAACGCACTTGCAGGTCTAACTACTTTGTTTGTATGTGTGACTTTCTTGTGAAAAAAATTTATTTTTGGTTTTTTCCGGTTTTAAAATTTTTGGCCCCTTCATATAGGGGGTGTGAGTTAAAGTTGTCCTCACTCTGTGTGTTTTTTTTTAAGTCGTCTTAATAAAACTCGTGAGATGATTGATGAGATGTTTTGTTCGCCCCTTGACGCTTATCTTAAGGTACAGAAACTTCCCTTAAAAACCCTTTTAATTTTGAAAATTTTAAAAATTTTTTTTTTTTTTTTAGCATTTTTTTAAAAAAAAAAAACCTATTTTTTTTTTTTTACCATTTCTAAAAACATGGCAGATATGCGCTGTGATGAAAAATTTAAATTTTTTGTCCAATTTCTTATAAAAAATTTTATTTTACCCCCTTAAAAAAATTTAAAAACTTTCCTTTTTAAGAAAACAATGGGGGGGGTCTTCCTTTTGGGCATGTTCGAAGGGGTTTTCTGTGATTATAGGGAACAGGGCCCTTTTCCCCGTGGAAAAAAGGGGGATCTTGTGGATTTGAGATATATTTTCTAGCGACGAAGTTTTGGGGATTTTCCATGATCACAAGGACCTTGTAAGGTCAAGTACGTGTTGGTCACTGATGGACCTCAGGGGGTGTGGGTAGGCCTATAAAAAAAAGGAGTGTTGTATTTTTGGTGGGGGGAAGGAAGGATTTTGGCTGGATCAGCCGGAATTGTTTTGTTACTGTGTGCCAGTGTACCGGAAGGAGTACCAGACCCCCAATGGTCCCGGGGCGGTCTCGTGCCTGCCCGCTTATTAAACCCCCTTCCCAACAAGGGTGAGTCGGCCCCCAGGGTTTCCAAAATGTGGTGATTTAGTTCTTTTTTTTTTGTTATCTGGCTTTTTCTTGAACTCTGATTAAAACCACTGAAATTAAAAGTAAAGGCGGTTTTTTCCCTTTTTGCGGGCCCAGCCCTGCCTACCAAGCGGACCCCTACAATTGTGGCTTCAATGCGGGAAAAGAGTGAGGTCGGTGTTTTTTTTCCCGCATGGAAATGTCCCAGGAAGAAAGGACGAAAACCGGGGATAATGTCCCAAGTGGAGAACACAGTAAAAATGTGGAGGGGGCAGGGGCAGCAACAGATTTTGCAGCAGCAGAGGCTATACAGCAGCAGGCTATGGCAGCAGGGGTTACACAAAGGCTAGGGGGAACAGGGGTATCAGCAGCAGGCTTGGAGCAGCGCGATATTTTCAACAAACGGGGGAAAACCCAAAAGTTAGTTGCAGCACTCACGCCCCGCAAAAAGCAGGGTCCCGGGGGTGGCGGGTGTCCGGAAAGCGGTCGTACAGCGACCCAAAGATGGAGCAATCGTGACGTTAGGTGTCCGGAGATTGAAAGGGGGGGTAAAAGGGGAACTGCCCCCCCGGCCCGTGGGCCCCGGATCGTGGCTCTTTTTTTAATTCAGGACCCGCAAAAGCCCCGGGGCCCCCCCCCTATGTTGTAGTACGTTATTTACGTCTTTTGTTGGGTGCGAGAAAACCAGGAGTCCAGGTTTTTTTTAGAAAAGTCCGTATTACTTCATACAAAATTTAGAAATAGTCACACAGTTTTTAACAAGAAAAGGAGACACAGAGGCCCAGAATCCAAGCTCAGCAATCATCTCAATACAGATTAGGATTTTTCTCTGTTACCGTAAGTCTGCAAAGTGGGTCTTTCAAAGAGCAGGGTTCAGAGTCCCAATGCTTCAGGGTTCCCCATGGGGAAACTGGAGTCAAGGCCAAGCTTAAAGGAGTCAAGTCACAGGTTACTGAGGCTAGTTTGAAGACTGATTGCTCAGTGTGGTGCTTTTAAAAGAAAGGGGGAAAACAGGGCGGGAAAATGCAAGCTGGAAAAACCATTTTTTTGAGGGCAAGATAGCTGCAGAAGAAAGAAAGTAAAATGGTGAGAACAAACGAGTTTTGGGGTAATACTAGAACCTTACATTACTCCCCCCTTAAGGACAACCCCGGATGCCTCAGACCGGGGTTTTTTGTGGGACCCTTTATGAAACTGACGGAGCAAGCAGGAGTTTTAACGTTATTTTCGGTTCCATGGTTGTCCTCACTGGTGCCCTGCCATTTAATAGTTTGAATTTATTTTATAAACCGGGGGGCAAAAAAACCTTTCAAAAAAATTTTCCTGACCACGACTAGCCTGGGGGAGGGAAAAAGGGGAACTCCGGAAATATTGGGTCGCAGCCTTAGTGGATACATGAAAGACGGGGGGATTTATTTTTTGGGCATTTTAAAACGACAAAACGGACTTATAATTTTATGTTTTATGGGTCCAATGTACTTATGCCCCCAAATTAGACGATGGTTTAACTTAAGTTTTTGGTTGACCCAGCCAAGTCTCCTACCTTGAAAGCTGGTGCGGGGTTTAAAAATTTTTTCTGCTGTTCTTGTAACTTTCTTGACCGATTCCAGTTTTTTAGAAGATCCATATTCTTTGTAAGGTGTTTTTCACCACTGGGGTAAAGCGTTTCTTGGGGAAAACTGGTAGAATTTTAGGATGACAACAAGATTAGAGTAAAAGGGATGTTTGGGGAGGCACTTGGGGTTTTTTATACGAGAACTCAGCAAGGAAGTAATCCCCCTCATCTGTAGGGAGATAACCCAGCGGGATATGCCCGGGTTTGATTGGTTCGTTGGTCTGTCATTAGTCTGGGAAAAAAAGCAGAAAAAGGTTTACTTTAATGTCCAATGCTGCCAGAAATTTCCCAAAACCTGAAGTGAATTGCCCCCTGTCCGAAAAAACCCTCATCCGGGTACCCCATGTGGAAACACATCTTAATCAAAAAATTGAGTCTGTTTTGCAGGGGTAAGCGAAAAAAGGGAAAAAAATGAGCTGCCTTTGTTAGGGGCCCACATAGAATGGGTTCTTCCCCTGGGGTTGGAAAACTCAAAAAAGAAGTCCATAAAATGGACCCCCGGGGGAAGGGGGTGGGGGGCTGTAACAGCCGTTGGTGAGGGCGGGGGTTTTTGCTCTTGCACAGCCTACAGAAGTGACATATTAAAACACCTTCTGCAAGGGGGCCACCAAAAGAAAAGAAAAAATTCCTGTGTCTTTAGAATTCCTCTTTCCCGCTATCTTTGGAACGTGAATGTTTTTCAATATCTTATCTGACTGTTTCGGAAAATACGCGTGTCCTAATCCAAACCCTTCTTAAAGACAAATTTTGTCCTTGGGGGTTTCCCAAAAAAAGGACCCCCCATGGTATTTCTTGATGTCCTTTAAATAGGTTTGATTATGAAATTACTCCTGGGGAATTGGTCAGGAAAAATTGTTTTTGGGGAGTAATTGGACGTGTCTCTGCTGGTAAACCCCGAGAGGATCAGCCTTTTTCGCATCGGGGTTTAAAAGAATAAAAAATTTTAAATTTTGGTTTAAAAAAGATTCCGCGGCTGCGAGGAGTGGGGACTTAGCCGCCCCGAAAAAAACTCAAGGTTACGATGGCTGTCGGGGACTATTTCTGTGCAGCTCCCTGAAGAAGGTGTCTCCTTCTTTAAGGCGGCAATAATGGCCAAAAAACCCTATTGCCAAATCGTAGTTCCTTCAGCCAAACAACTGTGGGAAAAAAAAGGAAGGGATGAAGCATTCTTCTCCCTGTTCTCTGAGAGTTAGCCCCAAACGGCCAGTCTGAAGCATCCCCTTATTATGAAGGCAAGCCGGGGGTTGGGGGGGGACAGGATAGGGCGTGGTAAATTTATCTTTTAGAGGGGAAAAAGTTTCCCCCGGGGTTGGGAGTCCAAAACCAACTCTTTCCGGGAAAATTAGTATAGGTGACACTACCTCAGAGAAATTTAAGAAAACTCTATGAGTTGGCAAACCCGATGAAGCGCTGTACCTCCTTCCATTTCTAGGCTTGGCCAATCCCTTTAGGCTTGGGTTTTGCTTCCATCCATACTAATTTTTTGTGTAGACATACTCCCCAGAAATTGATTTCGGTCTAGGGGGTTCAACTTTTCAGTTGATGTAAAGATTTTTTTGTCTTTAAAATTCCAAGCATTTCACATGTCCTGATTTCCTTGTGGGTTAAAAAAATTAGAATATATCCAAAAAATTTTTCCAGAAAATATCTGGAGATCCCGAAATGTCTTCACCAAGTTTGGAAAGTGGCTGGGGGTCTCAGACCCCAAAAGGGTAATGATATTCAAAGTGTCCTAGGGGGCCTGAATCAGTCTTCATTCTCCCCCGGGGTTTTCGGATAAATTATGGGGCCCCCGAAAATCTGTTTAAAAAATTTTTTGGATGTCGCATCTCTCCAATAAAACAGGGTTAAAGGAATGGATAACGGTTTTAATAGTACCTTTTGATTCCAAGTTACGCTGGTCTCAAATCCATCTTTCTTCTTTTCAAAAAAAAGGGGTGCACCTCAGGAATGAAAGGGGGTAGAAAACCCCGGAGATTTTATCTTGAATCCTTTTTAAAACCTTTTTCCGGGCCCCCCCGGGGGGGAATTACCAAAGGTAACTTGCTCCAGGGGAAAAATTCAATTGACAAAATTGGACGGTGAGGAGGAGCTGGTCGCGTTCTTCTTGTAATAAAAAACCCCATAGTCCTGGGGTACAGCTGGTGTTCAGGGTGACATGTTCCTTTAGGAACAGAGCAAGCTGAAACTTTTGGACTCATTGTTTTTTCTGGGGAAATTAATTCCTTTTGGCTCCCGTTAAGGTAGGTTTCTGAGCTGCGCCTGGTAGCCCCGAAAATGGGAAAGTGGGGAGAAGAATAGCATAAAGGACAGTTTTTCCTTTTGTCTTTACCCATAAAAACCCCCAAAGGCCCCTTTTTCCGATCCACTTTTGGTAGAGGTCACAGGGAGCCATCCACATTTCCTTGTACTGGAGTAGCCTTCTTCATGAACGTATTCCCTGTTTCAGAGCAAAGGAGACACCAAAAAATTTTCCCCAATTGCCCTGATCGATCATAGCAGGCTTAACCCAACGAAACCAGGTTGATGGAAAGAAAGCAAGAGAATTTTTTTTTTTAAAAATCAGCTGGGACCCCCCTGGGGAAAAATGAAAAATGCGGTTTACACAGTCAACTTTTCCCAAGGTAAGGAGTTTAATAGAAATAAGTTTTAATGTGCAAACCCGGGCCTGGGTGGGCCTGAAAATCCCTCCCCAAACACTCACAATGAAGAGTGCTGCATAGTTTTTGAGAACGGTGGGGAGTTTTTTAAAAAATCCCGATTACCCCAATAGAAAATGATTCTCTTAAAACGATGTTCCTTGCGTGATCAAAAAAACCTCGTTTTAAAAGTCTCCTGCGGGGTTTTAGGTTCAGGTTCCGTGTAAACTACTCAAGGTCCTTAGGGAAAGGAAGGGGGAAAAGGTTAGTCGATTGCTTTCGAACCATCTTTTTTTCCGGGGTTCAGTAGACGAGTTAAATGGGGATGCAGAATTTTTAAAAAGTCCCCAAAACGCATGGGGGGTCGGCCGAGCAATTTATTTAATCGGGGAGATAACCCTTTCGAAAAAAAATTTTTGGCGGAACTTCCCAGGGGTACAAGGCCCCATCCCTAAATCCAAGGGGAATTCAGCACGGTGCTTCCTTGGCGCAAACTAACTGGTCTTAGCTTTTAAACCTCGTTGGGGTCAAAAAAACCTCCCCTGGCTGAAATAAAATCATAAGGGGTGATTAAACAATCATCTCATTTAAAAATAAGGGTTTGCCCACATTAAAGCCTTGTTGGAACAACTAATTATAGAAGCCCTTGCGTTCGGGGGAAATTTGTAAGCTGTGCAAAAAAAAAGTTGCATTGATTAAAAAATCCCCTGAATTTTCACGTTCACCCCCAAAAAAGAAAAGGGGGCAACTTGGGATCCAGCACTGGGGTAGGCGGACCCCGGCTCTCCCCTCTGAACCTCACCCCGGCTCGAAACCCGGTGTTTGCCCAAACCCCCTTTAATTTTGATTATGGGTCCTGAAATTTTTTAAAACGGGTCTTTTATTTGAAATCTGCAAGGAATTACGTCACTCCGCAAATTCCCCTTTTGGGGCCTCCATTTTCCAGATCTTTTAGACAGGTTACTGGAAAAAGAGGAGAAAAAAAAACAATAGTGTTCACCTGTGGAAACGCAAGGAAAAAAATTAAGGGGAAAATTGCTCACCTGGAATGTTGTGAAGTCAAACCCTTCATACAAAATTTAAACCCCAAATTGATACCAAGTTCGCAGAAAAAAAAAGAAAAGAAAGGAAAAAAAAAAAACTAGTGTTTACTGTGGTAACACTGCAAAAAGAAAAAATTTAAAAAGGGAATTTTCTCACCTGGAAAGGTTGGAAAAATCCAACCTGTCCAAGAAAGTCCCGGGGGCGTCTGATATCCCCATTTCACAGCACAGCCTTCCAGACCCGCAGACACTAACGTTTGGCTTAGAAACTTGTAAGATGTAGTACTTTTTATTAGCGTTTGTTTTGGGGCGATGAAAACACGGGTAAGGTTTGATATGAAAAGTCCGTATTACTTCATAAAGTTGGCGAAATAGCACACAGTTTGCAGACCAGAAACAGGAGACACAAAAAGGCCGGTAATCCAAGCCAGCTTTTATCTCCAATACAGATCGGGGCTTTTCCTTTTACCGTAAGTCATGAAACGTGGGGGTTTCAAAGAGAGGGTTCAGAGTCCACAAGTGCTTCAATTCCTCAGAGGAATGCTGGGGGAAAAGGGGCCAAGGTTAAGGGTCAAATTATTCATCAGGCTAGATTCGAAGAAGATTCTCAGTTGGTGCTTAAAAACAAAGGGAGATAGGGGGGGGAAAATGCAAGTGGAAAAACCATTTTGACTGAGGCAAATGCTGCAGCAAGACAGAAAAAAAAAAAGGGCGAAAAATGAGTTTCAGGGGAAATATACAAAAACCTTTTCATACCCCCCCCCGCAAAGGAGGACTATGGAGCGTTTAGGGGGGGTACTTGCATGCTTGGGGGAAAAGTTTTGGGCCGGGGGCAGCGGGTACACCAGTGGAAAATTTTTTTTCCCTTCGACAGCCGGGGACAGTTTTATACTTGTTCACCCCATAGAAAAAAGTTGCCCCGGGGTGTTGTCACCCCGCGCTATGCTGGGATGGAAGTGCGGGTTAAAATTTTTGAGAAATTTGCCCACCCTTTAACATGGCTTGGAAAAACGCCCCTATTGATGGTCCCAAAGGGGGACCTCATTGAAAAAATATGGGGTTTCCAAGGAGATACAGGAGAACTCCCCAAGGTACCAAGTAAATTCACAAACCTTACCACAGCTCGGGAGCAAGTCGGAGGGCCCCCCCAGGACGGGCGGGAAGAAAGGGGCCCCAAAACTGTTTTGGGGGTGCCAACACCAGGACAGTGAGAGCTGTTTGCCCCCCCCTGACAGACCCATGGACAAAAACTTTAAAAACTATCAGTTCACTATGGAACAAGTGGCAGTGGTCAAAACGAGGGCCCCCTATGAAAAATTTGTGTAAAGTGCGGTGGGGGTAACCCCCCTGGGCTCTATGGACTCAGGGAGTCTCGTGGGACCCAAAAAGAGCCCCCCTCCAAATCAGAGGTTATGGGGAAAAGGGGGTTTTGTGTATAAGGTGACTTCAAACATTTCCTCCCCCTGGGATGATAAACCGCCAGCGGGGAGGAGGGGGACCAAGGTGGGGGGTGGTAATTGCATTTTTGGGGGAGATTTTCCCTTTTTTTTTGTGTTTGGCCTGTAATTACCCCTCCCAAGAACATCGTCGGCACAGTGGCAAAGGTTGCATTTCAGAAATCGGGGTGAACCTGGTGGGAAAGGAAAAAATTTCTGGCGGTAGGAGTACCTTAGCCTTGGTGGAGGGGGAAAACCCCTCCTATAGAATGTTAGGTGGGGAGATGGAAATTTCCACGGGGGCCGAATTGTCTATTAAATGTGGCAGGTCAATTTTTTGGAGGGCAAATTTGGGCCTTCTTGATCGAGCCAGGGAAAAAAGTACTGGTTTAAGGGGGGAACCCCAAACCCCAGGGGGGCTAAAGTATTTACCGTTTGACTGAACCAGTTTGTGATGGGTTTTTAAAAAAACTGGGGGAAAATTTTCGACAATTGCTTTTGGTACCCCCGTTATCGGAGGTTGGAAGGACTTTTCGCATGCGCATGTACTGGGGGAATTTGGGACCAAAGAAAACCCTAGACGAATTCTAAACGGTTTTAAAAGGTTGGGGGTATGAATAAGTTAACGGTTTGTTATCTTGTCCCCCGTGTAGGTAACCTCCGCACTCATTTTTCAGAGTCCCTTGGTGCCTTACAAAAATTATAGAGGTACCGTTTGAGGATACCAAGGTTGGGGTGGCGGTTAATAAACAGCAAGGGGTCATCAACACAGCCTCGCAGTTCTAGATTACGCTACCAGGTATCTTGAGGCTATTCCCCTGCGAAACACCCGTCTAACTGATCGCAAAGAACTCATGGGTTGTTCTCTCGGGTGGGAAATCCCTCAAGAAATCTTAACAGATCAGGGACCCTTTATGTCAAAAATCATGAAGGAACTTGCACGTGTTAAACAGTTGCGACATCGGTCTATCATCCCCAAACACGGTTTTTAGTAGAAAGGTTCAATAAAACCCTGAAGAGTATGTTGAAAAAAAAAGTCTCTAAGATGCTAAGGACTGGGATCTCTTGTTGTCCATTACCTGATGTTTGCAGTGCGGAGGTGCCCAGGCATCTACGGGTTCTCGCCCTTTGAACTATTATATGGCAGACATCCCCGTGGCTTACTCGATTAGCTAAAGAGGCCTGGGAAAAACCATACAACTCCCCACAAAAGTGTGATAAAACATGTGGCCAAAATGCAAGAGAGAATGGAGACAGTCCTACCATTAGTCCGGGAACATATGGAATCAGCACAAAGGTCAAAAGGCAGAATTTAGTAATGGTGCGATGGAAGATCAGCTTGAAGAAGCGTTTGTAAAAGTAAAAGGGGCACTGTGTGTGTGTCACATTTTTGATCACACCCGACTTCAAAAAAAGAGAATTCATTGTCCAGGACTGATGCGTCCAGAGGTAGGTTGTGGGGGCCATTTTGTCTCAGGAGGTTAACGGGGAAAGCATCACATTACTTTCCAGAGTCGAAAGCTAACTCCAGCTGAAACCAGATACAGCATTGTAGAGAGAGATAGTGCCTGTCGATCAAGTGGGCACTGGAGTCGTTGCGCTATTATCTGTTGGGGATAAAATTTGGTTGTTAACTGATCATTCCCCTCAGACTGGCAGTGTGTATCCCAGGGAGTAGAGTTCGGTGGTAGATACATGAACATAACAGGAGAAATTGATACGTTGCCAACCAGTTATTATCTGAAACGGGACAGGCAAAATTCTGGCGAGATCCATGCCTTGTTCATTTTCAGAAAAAGTAAGCCGGTCTACATTATCGGAGATAGTCGCATGCGACGGTCTGTTGTACACCACCTGCGCACTAAAGACGCGCTCCGATTAATACACTTGCAGCAGGGCAAGCCAGCACCTCCAATGCATACTGGCTAAGCTCTGGCCATGTATCCAGCTTAGAGACCCAAAACTTGAAAGGGAAGAGCCTCTGGGAGTACACTGAGAGGGCAAGACAAGTAGTCTGTCACCATCTTACGGAAACGTTGCCTCCTGGTGACTGGAGGCGTCTCGGATGGTGTAGACATTGGTGGCGCTGACACAAACTTCGCCACTTTTGGAACATACTGGGCTTGCCCCCCTGTGTAGGGCGCTGCTTGTGCTCCCTCTTGTTGCAGAGCTGTCCCATTGCTCCACGCACAGAGCTGCTTTGTAAAGCAGTAGCAGCAGCGTTCTCGGTGAATGGAGAACATTATGGATTGCACCAGTGTGTCTTTTGTACTCCCGCATTTTACGCTCCGGTTCAACGGTGTGATGAGGCTTTGTAAGTTGTCCCTGGGTAGCGAGGGTCTAGGAGGGTGTACACCCAATAATCAGACGTGGTGAGAATGTGGGCAATGCGGCGGTCGTTTCTCAGCACTGCGCATGAAATCAACCATGTGCTGCAGACTCCCACTGGCCAAGAACGCTGTCCTCTGTAAGAGGCGTCATCTGTACTGCTCTGCATCACCCCACCCTCGCTCTACATACTGACTAGAGTGTTGTGTACC
Organism: Oophaga sylvatica; assembly: GCA_033576555.1. NCBI lineage: Eukaryota > Metazoa > Chordata > Amphibia > Anura > Dendrobatidae > Oophaga > Oophaga sylvatica. The sequence goes on from JARQOD010000002.1 coordinate 394,620,242, forward strand.
TCTCTCTGTAGCGATTTCTTCCTCCTCCATTGACTCTCCCATCCTCCTCACAAAGTGAGCCCTGCCAAAGCCCTTTGGGAGAACCACTGTTGCGCTGATGTCCAAAAGGTGATGGAATTTTTTGTCCTCCTCATCCTCCACCTCTTCCAAAACCTCATCCCTTAGTGCTTGCAGTGTTTTTGAAGCAGGCAGATAAGGGGGACAGTCAGGCTGACTAGTGCATCATCTGCACTCGCCATCGCGTTGACTCATCAAACGCACGCAAAACGTGGCAGATGCCTTCATAGAGGCCCACTCAATAGTGGTGAGTGTGAACGACGCAAATTGCGTGTTGATTGCGCCTGTTGCAGCTGATACTCCATTTACTGCTGTCTGCTGCTCACACACCGCTCAACATATTGTACCGTGGTTTCCACCTGGTGGGTAGTCACATATGATGCGATGTTCAGGAAGGCGCAAATCTGTGCTGCAGAGTGCAATGCGCTATCTGGCCATGCTGGAACGTCGCAAGTGAGCGCACTCTTAGGCGGACCTTGTGCAGCAGTGCAATCAAGATCCGGATAGTCCCTCAAAAAACTCTGCACGACCAAGTTGAGCACATGTGCCAACATGGTATGTGAGTGAGGTTGCCTAGGCCCAGAGCTGCCACCAGATTTCGGCCATTGTCCACATAACAAGCCTGGCTGGAGATTCGCTGCAAAAACCACACGTCGCTCTCCTGCTTGATGGCATTCCAGACCTCCTGCGCTGTGTGGCTTCGATTCCCCATGAAATTAATTTCAGGACGGCTGTTGACGTTTGGCCACGGCTGTGCTAATCGGTTGCAACAGGTAAGCGTTCACGGGTCATGTGGAGGTAGACCGTGACGGCTCCTGCAGCGTGATTCTGAGGAACTGGAGTAGGAGGAGGAGTCAATGTGTACAGACTGGATTCCAGCAATCCTTGGAGGTGGCAGAACAACCGTACAGCGCCACTTGCAACATCTGTACCGGTCCACAACATTGACCCATTTGGGGAGTGAGGGAAAGGTATGTCCTGGCCATGGGTTAACTGGTCCACGCATAGTGGTCAGGTGGACCTTGCTACGACGGCATTTAGTAGCGCATGTTTAATTTTTCCTCAACATGCTTTTGAGAGCAGGGACGGCTTGCCTGCTGAAATAAAATCGGCTTGGCACATTGTATTGTGGGACTGCCAATGCCATTAAGTTCCGGAAACTGTCAATCTCCACCAGCCTGAATGACAGCATTTCAAGGGACAGGAGTTTTGCAATGCCAGCATTCAGAGCCTGTGCTCGTGGATGGTTTGCCGAGTATGGCCGTCTTTTATCCCATGCCTGTGCTACCGATGGCTGTACAGTGGCCTGGGAGTGTGAGGATGACAGGGAACTTGCAGCTGTGGGTGGAATAACACTTTGTCTCTGGACAACAGTGACCGAGGTTCTTCCATGGCGATCGTGTGAGGAAGCCGAACCAGCTGTGTGTGAGCTGGAGGAAGAGGCTCCAACACGAGCTGAAGATGTAGGTGCTGCTGTAGGTTGGCCTACATCTCCAGTGTGTGTTTGTAACTCAACTACGTGCTTTGTCCGCACATGTTTCCACATATTAGTGGTATTGAGGTTACTGACACTTTTACCTCTTTTTACTTTTTGCTTACACAGCTTGCATTTGACATAGCAAATATCATCTGCAAGTGTGTCAAAAAAGGACCACGCAGTGCAAGTCCTGGGAGCGCCCGTTTTGACTTTTGGAAGAGAACTGCTCCCAACAGGTGCCAAACTGGAGGCTACAGGCAACCGAGTCTGCAGCCTACCTCTCCCTCCTGTTTGTACCGTTGGGACAATCTCTTCCTCAGAGCTGCTCCCACCACCTTCCTGTTCCTCACGCCATGTTGGGTCTTGGACCTCATCATCTCCACTACTCTCTTCCAACACCTGCTGCTGTTGGGTGGTCTGGACAGCACCATGCTCAACAGAAACTGGCAACTGAGTCTCATCATCATCAGATGTGTTCTGCGGTGTGCTGACCATCGGCACTGGCTCACCCGCCTCTTCAGATTCAGAGAGACACAGCTGTTGCGCATCACTGCATACTCCCTCTTCTTCAAATTCCAGAATGCTGCTTGGCTGGGCCCCTGTTTGCAAGCCAACAGATTCTGAGAACAGAAGCAGAGACTCAGCTGGCTCCAGTTCAGAACTCTCTGACTGCCTGGGCAATTTGACAGGCGGTGAACAGACAGATGGTTGCTCAACAGTGTTATGGTCCTGAGAGGAGGTAGAAGCAATTGAAGTCGATGCATTGGCTGCCATCCAACCAACAACGGCTTCAATTTGTTCTTCCCGCAGCAGGGGGCTACGCCGAGCTCCTACAAAACTGCACATAAAGGAACGCTCACGGGGAAAACTGGTGGATGCTGTGTCACTGGGGGCGGCAGCAGCCACAGAATCCCCACGTCCTCTCCCTGCTGAAACTCCACGGCCACAACCACGTGCCTTACTCCCTGCCTTCTTCATCTTGGTAGATTGATAAAGAAAGTCAGAAAAGTTATAAGGCCTAAGTGTGGTTATTACGCAGAGACTGCAGTGAACACTGCACACAACTGTTCACTATCTCTGAAAGGTTCCTTTCTGTAATTCTATAGTGTTTGCAACCAAAGTATTGGATACGGATGGAAGCGCGTCACACTAATAGATTTGAGTTATTTGAAATGGTATGGAGCAGCACCAATTAGAGAAAAATGACAAGGATGAGGCAGTGACACACGTTCAGCAGACTACAACCAGCAGTGGTTGAAGAACTAACTGGAGCGTGATCTGCACTCAAAAAAAATAAACCCTCACAGACTAGAGTGAACACTGAACACAACTGTTCACTATCTCTGAAAGGCTCCTTTCTGTAATTCTATAGTGTTTGCAACCAATGTATTGGATACGGATGGAAGCGCGTCACACTAATAGATTTGAGTTATTTGAAATGGTATGGAGCAGCATCAATTAGAGAAAAATGACAAGGATGAGTGTTGTGAATGGACTTGAAATGAGTTCTGAGCAGAGGCTCCCTCTGGTGGTTACAAGCAGTACTGGACTGTCCAGTGAAGATTGTGAGGAGTGGGAATCAGGTGTTACTGACTGGTCTTATATAAGGGAGTCGCCTTCCCATCAGGGTTGCCGGTGATCAATTGCTCTGGTCTCAATCCTTGAGTCCTGTTTCCTTTGTAGCCTGCTGTGTCGTGTCTGCATCTCCTGCTAACAGATAAGACATTTTCTTCTTTTTGTTTTTGTGCTTGATTTTTGCATTTTGTCCTGCACTTCTGTGGGGCCTTCAGGGTCCCCTCCGGGACTTTGCCCTCTCAGTTTAGTTCAGCCACTGATGTTTGTACTTTTGCTTTTTCCAGTTTTTTCAGTGGCTGCTGTTTTGATTTTGTTACACCAGAGAACTAATTTAGGTGGTAGAGGTCGTGTGATCTCAGGTGATTTTGAAATTAGTAGAGTTGGTGCTTTTCAGGGTTTTTTGGGATTGCAGTAAGTGCCCTTCCTATCCTTTTCTATTTAGGTAGTTTGGGCCCCAATGTTTGCTCATACTATTTTCTGTCTGTGTCAGTATTTCATCTTGTCTAACCGCCATTACATGTTTGGGGGCTTTCTATGTTCTTTGGGGATCTGCTCCGGGGCAGATAGCTTTCCTCTTTCTATCTTTAGGTGTAGTTAGTTTCTCAGGCTGTGACGAGGCGTCTAGGACCAACGTAGGAACGCTCCACGGCTGCCTCTAGTTGTGGTGGTTAGTCAGGGTACTGCAATCTCATAGATTCCAACTTCTCTGGTGTATTGCCTTTTTACCGGCACTCCTCAGCTACCGAAACATAACAGTATCACCAGCCTAAAAATTGAAAATTGTATGGTACTCACAGAAGGGAAAAAATATTGTGAAAGAAAAAGGTTGTCAGAGTTGTCAGAGATATTTTTCTGTTTGCTGCATTTTTTTTTTCCCTCTGTATCTCTGGGTGCTGGGGAGGATTTTTTTTTTCTCTCAATGGAGTTTGCACAGTTGTCTGGCCGTGTGGATCAGCTTGCCACTGAGGTTCGGAGTATTGCTGCCTATCTTGCTAGGTTGCCTGTTGTGGAACCTAGGATTCCCATGCCAGATTTGTTTTTAGGGGATCGAGCTAAGTTTCAGAATTTCAAAAATAATTGTAAATTGTTTTTTGCCTTAAAATCGAAGTCCTCAGGGAACGCAGCGCAGCAGGTTCAAATTGTCATCTCTCTCCTGCGCAGCGATCCTCAGGATTGGGCTTTTTCCCTGACACCTGGGGATCCTGTTTTGAGTGATGTTGATGCATTTTTTCAGGCTTTGGGGTTATTGTACGATGAGCCTAATGTCACTGATCAAGCTGAAAAAGCCTTGTTGGCATTAAATCAGGGTCTTGATGACGCTGAGTTATACTGTCAGAGATTCCGTAGGTGGGCAGTCCTGACCAAGTGGAATGACGACGCTTTGGCGGCCCTTTTTCGGAAGGGTCTGTCAGATAATGTAAAGGATGTTATGGTGGGATTCTCTGTCCCCTCTGGTCTTAATGATTCTATGTCATTAGCGATTCAAATTGACAGACGTTTGCGTGAGCGGAGAAGTATGCGTGGAATGGTGTTGCCTTGTGAACCTGCTTCTGAACCCATGCAGTGTGATAGATTGGTGTCTGGGGCACAGCGTCATGAGTTTCGAAAGCGCAATGGGTTATGTTTCTACTGTGGTGATGCCTCTCATGCTATTTCAGTCTGCACTAAGCGGGGAAGACGTTTTGCACGCTCAGTTGTCTTGGGTAGTGTTCAGACTAAGTTTTTATTAACTGTCACTCTGATATGCTCTCTGTCCTCATTTTCTGCTCAGGCTTTCGTTGATTCTGGAGCAGCTATTAACCTGATGGATTATGATTTTGCTAAACGTTGTGGGTTTCCCTTGATACCCCTACAGAAGTCTATTCCCCTACTGGGGATCGATTCTACCCCTTTGGCTGAGAATAAACCTCAGTTCTCTACTCAGGTGACAATGAGGGTTGAACCTTATCATCAGGAGTGCTGTAAATTTTTGGTTCTGTATAATCTGCATGATATTATCGTACTGGGCTTCCCTTGGTTGCAGTCTCATAATCCTGTTTTGGATTGGAAATCTGTGTCTGTAACCAGTTGGGGCTGCCAATGTGTTAATACCAACACTCCTGTTTTTTCTGCCTCCTCCCAGGCTCAGGATGTTCCTGACTTTTTGATTGATTATTCTGATGTGTTTAGCGAAAGTAAATCTGCATCATTGCCTCCCCATAGGAGCTATGACTGCGCTATTGAATTAGTGCCTGGTAGTAAATTCCCTAAAGGTCGCCTTTTTAACTTGTCTGTACCTGAACATGACGCTATGCGGTCTTATATCAAGGAATCATTGGAGAAGGGTCAAATCAGACCATCCTCTTCACCCTTAGGTGCCGGTTTTTTCTTTGTGGCCAAAAAGGATGGTTCATTAAGGCCGTGTATTGATTATCGTCTTTTGAACAATATTACTGTAAAATATCAATACCCGTTACCTTTGATTTCTGACCTGTTTTCCAGGGTGAAAAACGCTACTTGGTTTACCAAGCTTGACCTCAGGGGGCATATAACCTTATTCGCATTAAGCACGGGGATGAATGGAAGACGGCATTCAATACCCCTGAGGGGCATTTTGAGTACCTTGTGATGCCCTTTGGGCTCACTAATGCTCCTTCTGTCTTCCAGTCCTTCATGAATGACATTTTCAGGGATTTTGTGGATAAATTTCTGATTGTTTATTTGGATGATATCTTGATTTTTTCTAATGACTGGGACTCTCATGTGAAACATGTTCGAACTGTATTCCAGATTTTGAGAGAGAATGCTCTGTATGTGAAGGGATCAAAGTGTCTTTTTGGCGTACAGAGGATCTCATTTCTGGGATTCATTTTGTCCCCATCTGTTATTGAAATGGACCCGGTCAAAGTTCAGGCCATCTGTGATTGGGTCCAACCTACTTCATTAAAGGCTCTTCAAAGATTTTTGGGTTTTGCCAATTTTTATCGTAAATTTATTGGTAATTTCTCGGTTATTGTTAAACCATTAACTGATTTGACCAGAAAGGGTTCTGATGTGGTGAATTGGTCTCCTGAGGCAGTCTCTGCATTTCAGGAACTTAAGCAGAGATTCACTTCTGCTCCTGTTCTACGGCAGCCTGATGTTTCTCTGCCATTTCAGGTGGAGGTTGATGCCTCTGAAATTGGGGCAGGTGCCGTTTTGTCCCAAATAGATCCAGAGACCTCTAAAAGTAACCCTTGTGCCTTCTTCTCTCGAAAATTTTCTCCTACTGAACGTAATTATGACGTGAGTAATCGGGAGTTACTGGCCATGAAGTGGGCTTTTGAAGAGTGGAGACATTGGCTGGAGGGAGCCAAACATCAGGTGGTGGTCCTTACGGACCATAAGAATCTGGTTTATCTGGAATCTGCCAAGCGACTCAATCCTAGACATGCCAGGTGGGCCTTGTTTTTCACACGTTTTAATTTTGTGGTTTCCTTTCTTCCTGGCACTAAGAATGTTAAGGCGGATGCCCTCTCGAGGAGTTTCCTTGCGGACTCTCCTGAGTTATCTGATCCTTCTGTTATTTTGAAAGAGGGTGTAGTTCTTTCCGCCATCTCACCCAATTTGAGACTTGCTCTGGAGGGGTGTCAGGAGGATAGGCCCGAGCGCTGCCCTGTTGGAAAATTGTTTGTCCCGGACCAGTGGAAAAAGAGTGTGATGTCTGAGATTCATTGTTTCGCGTTGGTTGGGCATCCCGGAATTTTTGGTACCAGAGACTTGGTTAGTCGGTCCTTTTGGTGGCCTACCTTGTCTCGTGATGTCAGGGAATTTGTGCAGTCCTGCGGGACTTGCTCTCGCTCCAAGCCTTGCTCTCGCTCTAGTGGTTTGTTGATGCCATTGCCTGTGCCCAAGAGACCATGGACCCATATCTCTATGGATTTCATTTCCGACCTCCCTGTTTCTCAGAGACTGACCGTCATCTGGGTGATTTGTGATAGGTTTTCCAAGATGATACATCTTGTGCCATTACCTAAGTTGCCTTCCTCCTCTGAATTGGTGCCTTTGTTCCTTCAGCACGTGGTTCGTTTACACGGCATTCCTGAGAACATTGTGTCTGACAGAGGAGTCCAGTTTGTTTCCAGATTTTGGAGGACCTTTTGTTCTAAACTGGGTGTTCAATTGTCTTTCTCCTCGGCGTTTCATCCTCAGACCAATGGTCAAACTGAGAGAACAAACCAGACATTGGAGACTTATCTAAGATGCTTTGTGTCTGCTGATCAGGATGACTGGGTCTCTTTTTTGCCTTTGGCTGAGTTTGCTCTTAATAATAGGGCTAGCTCTGCCACTTTGATGTCTCCATTTTTCTGTAATTCTGGGTTTCACCCTCGGTTTTCTTCGGGACAGACGGAGGCTTCTGTCTGTCCAGGTGTTGACTCTGTTGTGGAGCGTATGCAACAGATTTGGGACCAGGTAGTGGAGAGGTTGTCCCTCTCTCAGGAGAGGGCCCAGCGGTTTGCTAACCGGCATAGGACTGATGGTCCTCGGTTTAAAGTGGGGGACTTGGTCTGGTTGTCCTCAAGAAATATTCCTATGAGAGTGGCATCTCCTAAATTTAAGCCTAGGTTCATTGGACCTTATAAGATCATGGAGATTCTTAATCCTGTTTCTTTTCGTTTGCTTCTTCCAGGGACATTTAAGATCCATAACGTGTTCCACAAGTCCTTGTTGAAGAGGTTTGTTGAGCCAGTGGTTCCTACTACTTTGCCTCCTGACCCTGTTCTGGTTGAGGGCAATATGGAGTTTGTGGTTGAGAAAATATTGAATTCTCGTTTTTCTAGACGGAAACTCCAGTATTTGGTTAAGTGGAGAGGTTATGGTCATGAAGACAATTCTTGGGTGTTTGCTTCGGACATCCATGCTAGGAGACTCATCCGTGCGTATCATAGAACTCATCCTGACCGACCTGGTTGCTCAAGTGAGGGTTCGGTGACCCCTCCTCAAGGGGGGAGTACTGTTGTGAATGGACTTGAAATGAGTTCTGAGCAGAGGCTCCCTCTGGTGGTTACAAGCGGTACTGGACTGTCCAGTGAAGATTGTGAGGAGTGGGAATCAGGTGTTACTGACTGGTCTTATATAATGGAGTCGCCTTCCCATCAGGGTTGCCGGTGATCAATTGCTCTGGTCTCAATCCTTGAGTCCTGTTTCCTTTGTAGCCTGCTGTGTCGTGTCTGCATCTCCTGCTAACAGATAAGACATTTTCTTCTTTTTGTTTTTGTGCTTGAGTTTTGCATTTTGTCCTGCACTTCTGTGGGGGCCTTCAGGGTCCCCTCCGGGGGCTTTGCCCTCTCAGTTTAGTTCAGCCACTGATGTTTGTACTTTTGCTTTTTCCAGTTTTTTCAGTGGCTGCTGTTTTGATTTTGTTACACCAGAGAACTAATTTAGGTGGTAGAGGTCGTGTGATCTCAGGTGATTTTGAAATTAGTAGAGTTGGTGCTTTTCAGGGTTTTTTGGGATTGCAGTAAGTGCCCTTCCTATCCTTTTCTATTTAGGTAGTTTGGGCCCCAACGTTTGCTCATACTATTTTCTGTCTGTGTCAGTATTTCATCTTGTCTAACCGCCATTACATGTTTGGGGCTTTCTATGTTCTTTGGGGATCTGCTCCGGGGCAGATAGCTTTCCTCTTTCTATCTTTAGGTGTAGTTAGTTTCTCAGACTGTGACGAGGCGTCTAGGAGCAACGTAGGAACGCTCCACGGCTGCCTCTAGTTGTGGTGGTTAGTCAGGGTACTGCAATCTCATAGATTCCAACTTCTCTGGTGTATTGCCTTTTTACCTGCACTCCTCAGCTACCGAAACATAACAGATGAGGCAGTGACACACGTTCAGCAGACTACAACCAGCAGTGGTTGAAGAACTAACTGGAGCGTGATCTGCACTCAAAAAAAAAAAACCTCACAGAATAGAGTGAACACTGAACACAACTGTTCACTATCTCTGAAAGGCTCCTTTCTGTAATTCTATAGTGTTTGCAACCAATCTATTGGATACGGATGGAAGCGCGTCACACTAATAGATTTGAGTTATTTGAAAAGGTATGGCGCAGCACCAATTAGAGAAAAATGACAAGGATGAGGCAGTGACACACGTTCAGCAGACTACAACCAGCAGTGGTTGAAGAACTAACTGGAGCGTGATCTGCACTCAAAAAAAAAAAACCTCACAGACTAGAGTGAACACTGAACACAACTGTTCACTATCTCTGAAAGGCTCCTTTCTGTAATTCTATAGTGTTTGCAACCAATGTATTGGATACGGATGGAAGCGCGTCACACTAATAGATTTGAGTTATATGAAATGGTATGGAGCAGCACCAATTAGAGAAAAATGACAAGGATGAGGCAGTGACACACGTTCAGCAGACTACAACCAGCAGTGATTGAAGAACTAACTGGAGCGTGATCTGCATTCAAAAAAAAACCCTCACAGACTAGAGTGAACACTGAACACAACTGTTCACTATCTCTGAAAGGCTCCTTTCTGTAATTCTATAGTGTTTGCAACCAATGTATTGGATACGGATGGAAGCGCGTCACACTATAATTTCAATTGAATGGAGCAGCAAGAATTACACTAAAGAAAAAAAAAAGAGTCTGTGAGTGACACGTGCAGATGCCTACAAACAGCGTTGGATGCAGAGCAAACTGCAGCGTCACCTGCACTCACACACACACCTTGCACAGAGCTGTTAAAACAACACTGGCAAAAGGAAGCTATACACAGCGGTAGGTAAACTAGCCTGCCTAGAGCACAGTACACAAAATCGCAATCTCTAACTGTCCCTCAGAGTCAGCAGAGCAGCGTTCTGTCCCTTACTGAATTCACAGCACAGTGACGCTAAAATGGCGGCGGCGCCTTTTATAGTGCATTCTGACATCATTTCAGCATCCAATCACATCCATGCCATTAGTTAACATGACCGCAGCAGTACAGGATGTGCCCACACTTCTTAGGATTCCTCATTGGCTGACTAAAATCACATTGCCTCTCAAAGAATTATGGGAACTTCCGATTCCGGTATACGATATATGAAAAATATCGGAACTAAGTATCGGAATTCCGATACAGCGAATATCGGCCGATACCCGATACTTGCGGTATCGGAATGCTCAACTCTAACGTGCAGTCATCATTGCAATGCACAAAAATGGCCTAACAGGGAAGAGTATCACAGCTAGAAAGATTGCACCTCAGTCAACAATCTATCGCATCATCAAGAACTTCAAGGAGAGAGGTTCCATTGTTGCCAAAAAGGCTCCGGGGTGCCCAAGAAAGACCAGCAAGCGACAGGACCGTCTCTTAAAAGTGTTTCAGCTGTGGGATCGGGCTACCAGCAGTGCAGAGCTTGCTCAGGAATGGCAGCAGGCAGGTGTGAGTGCATCTGCACGCACTGTGAGGCGGAGACTCTTGGAGCAAGGCCTGGTCTCAAGGAGGGCAGCAAAGAAGCCCCAGAAAAAACATCATGGACAGACTGATATTCTGCAAAAGGTACAGGCAGTGGACTGCTGAGGACTGGGGTAAAGTTATTTTCTCTGATGAATCCCCTTTTCGATTGTTTGGGACATCAGGAAAACGCCTCATTCGGAGAAGACAAGGTAAGCGCTACCACCAGTCTTGTCTCATGCCAACTGTTAAGCATCCTGAAACCATTCATGTGTGGGTTGCTTCTCAGCCAAGGAATCGGCTCTCTCACAGTCTTGGCTAAAAACACAGCCATGAATAAAGAATGGTACCAAAATGTCCTCCAAGAGCAACTTCTCCCAACCCTCCAAGGGCAGTTTGGCGATCAACAATGCCTTTTCCAGCATGATGGAGCACCTTGCCATGAAGCAAAGGTGATAACTAAATGGCTCAGGGAACAAAACATAGAGATTTTGGGTCCATGGACTGGAAACTCCCCAGATCTTAATCCTAGTGAGAACTTGTGGTCAATCATCAAGAGACGGGTGGACAAACTAAAACCTAAAAATTCTGACAAAATGAAAGCATTGATTGTGCAAGAATGGACTGCTATTAGTCAGGATTTGGTCCAGAAGTTGATTGAGAGCATGCCAGGGAGAATTGCAGAGGTCCTGAAGAAGAAGGGTCAACACTGCAAATATTGACTTGCTGCATTAACTCATTCTAACTGTCATATAAGTTTTTGTTACTCATATGTTGGCAATTATATTTCTGTCTGTGATAAAAACATCTGTCAAACACACATAAAAACCAGAGGGCAGCAGATCATGTGAAAATATAATATTTGTGTCATTCTCAAAACTTTTGGCCATGACTGTAGAGCATCATCCATGGGGCCAATCATATTCAGTAGCATTGTCAATGGGGCAGATCAGAGACTGGAGCAGCAGCCATGGGGCAGATCAGAGACTGGAGCAGCAGGCATGGGCCAATCAGAGACTGGAGGAGCAGGCATGGGGCCAATCAGAGACTGGAGCAGCAGCCATAGGGCCCATCATATACAGTAGCATTGTCAATGGTGCAGATCAGAGACTGGAGCAGCAACCATGAGGCCGATCAGAGACTGGAGCAGCAGGCATGGGGCCAATCAGAGACTGGAGCAGCAGCCATGGGGCTGATTAGAGACTGGAGCAGCAGCCATGGGGCCCATCATATACAGGAGCATTGTCAATGAGGCAGATCAGAGAATGGAGCAGCATTCATGGGGCCAATCAGAGACTGGAGCAGCAGCCAGGGCTGCCACTAGGAATTTCGGGGCCCCATACTGGCAAAATTTATGGGGCCCCCCTTGAGACTCCGCCCAGGCTCCACCCCCCAGTTCCGCATCCACCCTAGCTCCTCCTCCACCACATAAGCCTTCCAAAATCCCTCCGCCCTTTCATGGAAAAACTTCACTTCTGCACCATGCCCTCACCAATGACACATTAACACCAATCACTCGATGAATATGCAGCATTTTGCTTGTTTAGTATAATACACCCCATAGTCCTCCATATATTATAATGTGCACCACAGTCCTCCATATTGTAAAGTGCACACCCCATAGTCCTCCATATAATATAATGTATCCATGGTCCTCCATATAGTATAATACACTCCTAATAGCCCTCCATATATTAAAATACACTCAGTCATTCATATAGTATAATACACTCCTCATAGTGCTCCATATAGTATAATGCACCGCCATAGTCATCCATGTAGTACAATTCACTTCCCATAGTATAATGCACCCCATAGCTCTTCATATGGTATAATGTATTCCCCATAGTCCTCGATACAGTATAATGCAGCCCACATATAGTATAATGCAGTCACCCTATAGAGCATAATGCAGCCACCCCACAGAGCATAATGCAACCACCCCAGAGTATAATGCAACCACCCCAGAGTATAATGCAACCACCCCACAGAGTATAATGCAACCACCCCAGAGTATAATGCAACCAACCCACAGAGTATAATGCAACCACCCCACAGAGTATAATGTAAACCCCCATAGAATATAATTGAGCCCCCTAATATAGTATAATGTAGCCCCTCCATAAAATACAATGTAGCCCTCATATAGTATAATGCAGCCCCCATAGAATATAATGTAGTTCCCTCATAAAAGTATAATGAAGCCCCCATACAATATAATCTAGCCCCCCATAATACAATGTATCCACCTCATACAGTATAATGTAGCCCCCTCATAAGTGTATGATGCAATCACCCCTCATAGAATATAATAAATATAATACAGCCCCTCATAGAATATAATGTATCCCCGAATACAATATCATACAGCCCGCCTCCCCAAAAGAATATAACGTAGCCCCCCAAGCCCCATAGTATATAACACAGTCACCCTATAAAATATAATATATCTCCCAATAGTATATAACACAGCCAACATAGTATATAGCACGGCCCACATAGTATATAGCGTGGCCCACATAGTATACAACAGGACCCACATAGTATACAGCACGGCCCACATAGTATATAACAGGACCCACATAGTATACAGCACGGCCCACATAGTATATAGCACGGCCCACATAGTATATAGCACGGCCCACATAGTGTACAGCGTGGCCCACATAGTATATAGTAGCAGGGCCCACATTGTACAGCAGAGCCCACATGGTATACGGCAGGGCCCACATAGTATATAGTAGCAGGGCCCACATTGTACAGCAGGGCCCACAATGTACAGCAGGGCCCACCTAGTATACGGCAGGGCCCACATAGTATACGGCAGGGCCCACATAGTATACGGCAGGGCCCACATTGTACGGCAGGGTCCACATTGTACGGCAGGGCCCACATTGTACGGCAGGGCCCACATAGTATACGGCAGGGCCCACATTGTACAGCAGGGCCCACATTGTATAGCAGGGCCCACATAGTATACGGCAGGGCCCACATTGTACGGCAGGGCCCACATAGTATACGGCAGGGCCCACATTGTACAGCAGGGCCCACATTGTATAGCAGGGCCCACATAGTATACAGCAGGGCCCACATTGTACAGCAGGGCCCACATAGTATACGGCAGGGCCCACATTATACAGCAGGGCCCACATAGTATACGGCAGGGCCCACATTGTCCAGCAGGGCCCACATAGTATACAGCAGGGCCCACATAGTATACGGCAGGGCCCACATTGTCCAGCAGGGCCCACATTGTCCAGCAGGGCCTACATAGTATACAGCAGGGCCCACATAGTATACGGCAGGGCCCACATTGTACAGCAGAGCCCACATGGTATACGGCAGGGCCCACATAGTATATAGTAGCAGGGCCCACATTGTACAGCAGGGCCCACGTAGTATACGGCAGGGCCCACATTGTACGGCAGGGCCCACATTGTACGGCAGGGCCCACATAGTATACGGCAGGGCTCACATTGTACAGCAGGGCCCACATTGTATAGCAGGGCCCACATAGTATACGGCAGGGCCCACATTGTACAGCAGGGCCCACATAGTATACGGCAGGGCCCACATTGTATAGCAGGGCCCACATAGTATACGGCAGGGCCCACATTGTCCAGCAGGGCCCACATTGTACAGCAGGGCCCACATTGTACAGCAGGGCCCACATAGTATACGGCAGGGCCCACATTGTCCAGCAGGGCCCACATAGTATACGGCAGGGCCCACATAGTATATAGTAGCAGGGCCCACATAGTATACGGCAGGGCCCACATTGTACAGCAGGGCCCACATAGTATACGGCAGGGCCCACATTGTATGGCAGGGCCCACATAGTATACGGCAGGGCCCACATTGTACAGCAGGGCCCACATAGTATACGGCAGGGCCCACATTGTACAGCAGGGCCCACATAGTATACGGCAGGGCCCACATTGTACGGCAGGGCCCACATAGTATACGGCAGGGCCCACATAGTATACGGCAGGGCCCACATAGTATACGGCAGGGCCCACATAGTATACGGCAGGGCCCACATAGTATACGGCAGGGCCCACATTGTACAGCAGGGCCCACATTGTACAGCAGGGCCCACATTGTACAGCAGGGCCCACATAGTATACGGCAGGGCCCACATAGTATACAGCAGGGCCCACATAGTATACGGCAGGGCCCACATTGTACAGCAGGGCCCACATAGTATATGGCAGGGCCCACATTGTCCAGCAGGGCCCACATAGTATACAGCAGGGCCCACATAGTATATAGTAGCAGGGCCCACATAGTATACGGCAGGGCCCACATAGTATACGGCAGGGCCCACATTGTACAGCAGGGCCCACATTGTACAGCAGGGCCCACATAGTATACGGCAGGGCCCACATTGTACGGCAGGGCCCACATTGTACGGCAGGGCCCACATAGTATACGGCAGGGCTCACATTGTACAGCAGGGCCCACATTGTATAGCAGGGCCCACATAGTATACGGCAGGGCCCACATTGTACAGCAGGGCCCACATAGTATACGGCAGGGCCCACATTGTATAGCAGGGCCCACATAGAATACGGCAGGGCCCACATTGTATAGCAGGGCCCACATAGTATACGGCAGGGCCCACATTGTCCAGCAGGGCCCACATTGTACAGCAGGGCCCACATTGTACAGCAGGCCCACATAGTATACGGCAGGGCCCACATTGTCCAGCAGGGCCCACATAGTATACAGCAGGGCCCACATAGTATACAGCAGGGCCCACATAGTATATAGTAGCATGGCCCACATAGTATACGGCAGGGCCCACATTGTACAGCAGGGCCCACATAGTATACGGCAGGGCCCACATTGTATGGCAGGGCCCACATAGTATACGGCAGGGCCCACATTGTACAGCAGGGCCCACATAGTATACGGCAGGGCCCACATTGTACAGCAGGGCCCACATAGTATACGGCAGGGCCCACATTGTACGGCAGGGCCCACATAGTATACGGCAGGGCCCACATAGTATACGGCAGGGCCCACATAGTATACGGCAGGGCCCACATAGTATACGGCAGGGCCCACATAGTATACGGCAGGGCCCACATAGTATACGGCAGGGCCCACATTGTACAGCAGGGCCCACATTGTACAGCAGGGCCCACATTGTACAGCAGGGCCCACATAGTATACGGCAGGGCCCACATAGTATACGGCAGGGCCCACATAGTATACGGCAGGGCCCACATTGTACAGCAGGGCCCACATAGTATACGGCAGGGCCCACATTGTCCAGCAGGGCCCACATAGTATACAGCAGGGCCCACATAGTATATAGTAGCAGGGCCCACATAGTATACGGCAGGGCCCACATTGTACAGCAGGGCCCACATAGTATACGGCAGGGCCCACATTGTACGGCAGGGCCCACATAGTATACGGCAGGGCCCACATTGTACAGCAGGGCCCACATTGTACAGCAGGGCCCACATTGTACAGCAGGGCCCACATAGTATACGGCAGGGCCCACATTGTACAGCAGGGCCCACATAGTATACGGCAGGGCCCACATAGTATATGGCAGGGCCCACATAGTATACGGCAGGGCCCACATTGTACAGCAGGGCCCACATTGTCCAGCAGGGCCCACATAGTATACGGCAGGGCCCACATTGTCCAGCAGGGCCCACATAGTATACGGCAGGGCCCACATTGTCCAGCAGGGCCCACATAGTATACGGCAGGGCCCACATTGTCCGGCAGGGCCCACATAGTCTACAGCAGGGCCAACATTGTCCAGCCTTCATCTCTCCTCCACCCACCCACAGTTCAGTAAAGCACAGACAGCTTTAGAAAAAAAAAAAAAAGACTCCTCACCTCATCCTGGTGCCAGCGCTGCTCCCAGCTCCTGTCTCCTGCTCTGCCCGGCACACAGTGAGCGCGCTGTGTCAGAGGCAGAGCAGGGAATGATGGGAGAGGGAGCGTCAGCTGACGCTCTCTCCTCCATCATCGCTTTGAACTATACCGGCAGACGCCGGTATAGTTCAAAGCAGCGGCGGGGGTAGTCGGCGCTGGCGGCAGGCAGGCCCCCCTGCCACACAGGGGCCCTCATAGCGGCTGCGTGATGTGCCGCTAGCTGGGGGCCCCTTGGGGAGCAGGGGGAGCCTCAAAATGTTGGGGGCCCCTGGGCCCGAGCGCGGACCTGCGTGCTCGGGCGGCGGGCCCCCCTAATCACCGGGCCCCATACAGCAGTATGGGTTCTCATGCCCTGATGGCGGCCCTGGCAGCAGCCATGGGGCAGATCAGAGACTGGAGCAGCAGGCATGGGGCCGATCAGAGACAGGAGCAGCAGGCTTGGGGCCAATCAGAGACTGGAGCAGCAGCCATGGGGCCCATCATATACAGGAGCATTGTCAATGGGCAGATCTGAGAAGGGAGCAGCAGGCATGGGGCCAATCAGAGACCGGAGCAGCAGGCATGGGGCCGATCAGAGACTGGAGCAGCAGGCATGGGGTCAATCAGAGACTGGAGCAGCAGGCATGGGGCCGATCAGAGACTGGAGCAGCAGCCATGGGGCCCATCATATACTCAAGAATTGTAAATGGTGTACAGCAGACACTGGAGCATCATTTATGGGGCCCATTATACACTGGATCATTAATAATATGGACCAGGATTTGGGCCCTAAACACACTAGAGCATCATCCATGGGACCCATCATATTCAGTAGCATTGTCAATGGGGCAGATCAGAGACTGGAGCAACAGCCATGGGGCAGATCAGAGACTGGAGCAGCAGGCATGGGGCCAATCAGAGACTGGAGCAGCAGGCATGGGGCCAATCAGAGACTGGAGTAGCAGCCATGGGGCCCATCATATACAGTAGCATTGTCAATGGGGCAGATCAGAGACTGGAGCAGCAGCCATGGGGCCAATCAGAGACTGGAGTAGCAGGCATGGGGCCTATCAGAGACTGGAGCAGTAGCCATAGTGCCCAGCATATACTGAAGCATTCAAAAAGGGGGACTTCAGACACTAGAGCAGCTTTTACGTAACCCATTACACGCTGGAACATTAATAATTGGGCGCATTAAATGTGGAGCTTGATTTTGGCCCATCATACACTGGAGCATCATCCATGTGGACCATCATATACTGGAGCATCATATGGGGTTCATTATTTATGGGCCATCATATAGGGTATGGAGCATCATATGGGGCCTATTCTGTATGGAGCATTATATGGGGCTCATTCTTCTGTATGGCACACTATGTTGTGGCCATAATACTGTATGGAGGAATATAGTGTCCTTTTTTTCTAGCTATTGTAGATTTTAACATAGATATCACTCATGTCATGTAAGAAGTGAAGCATTTTTCATTGTAGTATACCGATATTTCTGTGCCGTAACTGAGCATCATTTATTGTGGTATGTGTTAAAGGGGCCCACTGACACTCTTTGGGCCAGGGCCCAAGGAAAAAGGGAGCCATCCCAAGCCCCCCAACAAGTTGAGCCAAATAACCTCCATTTTTCAATGCCTAAACATTATTAGAAAGTCAAAGCTTAAGTAATAATGGTTGATGTTGTTGCCATTGAAATGGGCACTGTAGGTGTGTTTTCTGTCCTCCACTCCCTACCGACTTTGCTTCCCCATTGACTTGCATTGGGTTTAGTGTTTCGTTCGACACGTCGATTTTTCACGATAGTCGACCGATTTCACTCGACCCGACTTTTGCGAAAGTCGGGTTCAGTGAAACCCGACTCGACCCGAAAAACGGCAAAGTCGCTCATCTCTATACAAGAATATAAAAAGCAGATCCGCAAGAAATAATCACACATGTTCCAGGTGTCAATGATGCACTTGGGGTGGGTGGAGGACGACTTTATGGCAAAAAGGGTACTGTATCACAAGCGTACAGCTGGATACAGTCTAGGGGTCATTGTAAATCTCCGTATATATTTACGGAGTAATAGTCTCTCACAGGCTCAGTATGGATCACACCAGAATATAATAAGAAGAAAAAGGGGTACTGTATCAGCAGATACCAGGTATATATAAAAGACAAAAATAGGAAATATGGCCTGCACACCAAAATATCACTCAGATGAGTAGTAATATAATGTAAGGTATTTAATTAACCTGCAGACTACGGGCAGGAAAAATGGACAGTCGTATATTAACCCCTTACTGCCATCGGACGTACTATCCCGTCCATGGTACCTGGGCCCGTATGACCGGGGACGGGATAGTACGTCATAGGCGATCAGCTGCGCTCCTGAGGGGAGCGCAGCTAATCGCCGCCGGGTGTCAGCTGATTATCACAGCTGACACCCATGACTGTGTGTCAGGAGCGGTCACAGACCGCTCCCGGCACATTAACCCCTTGCACACCGCGATCAAACATGATCGCGGTGTACTGGGGGCACAGGGGAGGATCGCGCAGGGTGGGGGCTCCCTGCGCACCCCCCTGAGACCCTCAGAGCAGCGCGATGTGATCGCGCTGTTCTGAGGGCTTCCTCCCTCCCAGGACCCGGATCCAAGATGGCGCCGGGGTCCTGGAGGGAGGCGGCTACCTCAGTGCCTGCCGAGAGCAGGCACTGAGAAGCCTGCATCTATGCCTGTGCGATCGCTGGTGTGACAGAGTGCTGTGCACACTGTCACACCAGCGATCTGATAAAATACTGTGATGTCCCACCCTGGGACAAAGTAAAAAAGTTAAAAAAGTAAAAATAAACATGTGTAAAAAAAAAATCCAAAATAAATAAAAAAAAAAAAAATATTCCCCAATAAATTCACTTCTTCCTGTAAATAAAAAAAAAAACAATAAAAGTACACATATTTGGTATCGCCGCGTCCGTAACGACCCCCCCTATAAAATTGTCCCACTAGTTAACCCCTTTAGTGAACCCCTTAAAAAAAAAAAAAAACGAAGCAAAAAATCAATGCTTTATCATCATACCGCCGAACAAAAAGTGGAATAACACGCGATCAAAAAGACCGATATAAAAAAACATGGTACCGCTGAAAACGTCATCTTGTCCCGCAAAAAACGAGCCATCATAAAGCATCATCAGCGAAAAAATAAAAAAGTTATAGCTCGCAGAATAAAGCGATGCAAAAATAATTATTTTTTATATAAAATTGTTTTTATTCTATAAAAGCGCCAAAACATGAAAAAATGATATAAATGAGGTATCGCCATAATCGTACTGACCCGAAGAATAAAACTGCTATATCAATTTTACCACACGCGGAACGGTATAAACGCCTCCCCCAAAAGAAATTCATGAATTGCTGATTTTTGTTCATTCTAACCTCCCAAAAATCGAAATAAAAAGCGATCAAAAAACGTCACGTGCTCAAAAATGGTACCAATAAAAACGTCAACTCGTCCCGCAAAAAATAAGACCTCACATGACTCTGTGGGCCAAAATATGCAAAAATTATAGCTCTCAAAATGTGATGATGCAAAAACTATTTTTGCAATAAAAAGCGTCTTTTAGCGTGACAGCTGCCAATCATAAAAACCCGCTATAAATAGTAAATCAAAACCCCCCTTTATCACCCCCTTAGTAAGGTAAAAATAATAAAATAAAAAAAAGTATTTATTTCCATTTTCCCATTAGGGTTAGGGTTAGGGTTGCGGCTAAAGTTAGGGTTAGGGTTGGCGCTAAAGTTAGGATTAGGGTTAGGGTTGGGATTAGGGGTGTGTTAGGGTTAGGTTTGTGGTTAGGGTTGGGACTAGGGTTAGGGGTGTGTTGGGGTTAGGGTTGGAGTTAGAATTGGGGGGTTTCCGCTGTTTAGGCACATCAGGGGCTCTCCAAATGTGACATGGCGTCTGATCTCAATTCCAGCCAATTCTGCGTTGAAAAAGTCAAACGGTGCTCCTTCACTTCTCAGCTCTGCCATGCGTCCAAACAGTAGTTTATCCCCACATATGGGGTATCAGCGTACTCTGGACCCCAAGAGTTATTGTGCAATTTGTCCTATTTCTTCTGCTACCCTTGGGAAAATAAAAAACTGGGGGCGAAAATATCATTTTTGTACAAAAAAAAATATATTTTTGTTTTTACGGCTGTACATTATAAACTTCTGTGAAGCACTTGGGGCTTCATAGCGCTCACCACACATCTAGATAAGTTCCTTGTGGGGTCTATTTTCCAAAATGGGGTCACTTGTTGGGGATTTCCACTGTTTTGGCGCATCAGGGTCTCTCCAAATGCGACATGACGCCCCCAGACCATTCCATCAAAGTCTGCAATCCAAAACGTCACTACTTCCCTTCCGAGCCCTGACGTGCGCCCATACAGTAGTTTTCTCCCACATATTGGGTATCAGCGTACTCAGGACAAATTGGACAACAACTTTTGGGTTCCAATTTCTTCTGTTACCCTTGTGAAAATAAAATATTGGGGGCGAAAAAATCATTTTTGTAAAAAAAAAAAAGATTTTTTATTTTTACGGCTGTACGTTATAAACTTCTGTGAAGCACTTCGGGGTTCAAAGTGCTCACCACACATCTAGATAAGTTCCTTGTGGGGTCTATTTGCCAAAATGGGGTCACTTGTGGGGGGTTTCCACTGTATAGGTGCATCAGGGGCTCTCCAAATGTGACATGACGCCCCCAGACCATTCCATCAAAGTCTGCAATCCAAAACGTCACTACTTCCCTTCCGAGCCCTGACGTGCGCCCATACAGTAGTTTTCTCCACATATTGGGTATCAGCGTACTCAGGACAAATTGGACAACAACTTTTGGGTTCCAATTTCTTCTGTTACCCTTGTGAAAATAAAATATTGGGGACGTAAAAATCATTTTTGTAAAAAAAAAAAAAGATTTTTTATTTTACGGCTGTACGTTATAAACTTTAGTGAAACACCTGGGGGTTAAAAGTTCTCACCACACATCTAGATAAGTTCCTTGAGGGGTCTAGTTTCCAAAATGGCGTCATTTATGGGGGTTTCCACTGTTTAGGCAGATCAGGAGCTCTCCAAACACGACATGGCGTCCAGCCAATTCTGCGTTGAAAAAGTCAGACGGCGCTCCTTCCCTTCCAAACTCTGCCATGCACCCAAACAGTGGTTTACCCCCACATATGGGGTATCAGCGCACTCAGGACAAATTGCACAATAACTTTTGGAGTCTTGTTACCCTTGGAAAAATAAAAATTGGGGTGAAAAGATCATTTTTGTGGAAAAAATATGATTTTTAAATTTTACGGCTCTACGTTATAAACTTGTGTGAAGCACTTGGGGGTTCAAATTGCTCACCAAAGATCTAGAAAAGTTCCTTAGGGGGTCTAGTTTCCAAAATGGGGTCATTTGTGGGGGGTTTCCACTGTTTAGGCACATCAGGGGCTCTCCAAATGCAACATGGCATCCAATCTCAATTCCAGCCAATTTTGGTTGGAAAAAGTCAAATGGTGCTCCTTCCATTCCGAGCTCTGCCGTGCGCCCAAACAGTGGTTCCCACCCACATATTGGGTATCAGCGTACTCAGGACAAATTGGACAACAACTTATGTGGTCCAATTTCTCCTGTTACCTTTGAGAAAATAAAAAATTAGTGACTAAAATATAATTTTTGTGGGAAAAAAATAGGATTTTTTATTTTCATGCCCGGGCATTATAAACTTGTGTGAAGCACTTGGGGTTCAAAGTGCTCACCAAAGATCTAGATAAGTTCCTTAGGGGGTATAGTTTCCAAAATGGGGTCACTTGTGGGGGGTTTCCACTGTTTAGGCTCATCTGGGGCACTGCAAACGGAACATGACCCCCATCAACGTCTACATTCCAAAACGTTACTACTTCCTTTCCAAGCCCTGCCGTGCACCCAAACAGTTCCCCCCCCCACATATGGGGTATCAGCGTACTCAGGACAAATTGGACAACAACTTTTGGGGTCCAATTTCCTTGGGAAAATTCAAAAATTTGGGACTAAAAAATCATTTTTGTGGAAATTTTTTTTTTTTTTTTTTCACACCCAGGCATTATAAGCTTTTGTGAAACACTTGGGAGTTCAAAGTGCTCACAACAGATCTAGATAAGTACCTTATGGGGTCTAGTTTCCAAAATGGTGTCACTTGTGGGGGTTTCCACTGTTTAGGCGCATCAGGGGCTCTCCAAACACGACATGGCGTCCAATCTCAATTCCAGCCAATTTTAGTTTGAAAAAGTCAAACGGCGCTCCTTCCCTTACGAGCTCTGCCGTGTGCCCAAACAGTGGTTTTCCCCCACATATTGGGTATTGGCGTACTCAGGAGAAATTGCATAACAACCTTATCTGCCCATTTTCTCCTTTTACCCTTGTGAAAATAAAAAAAAAGTTTGTAAAAGATCATTTTTGTGGCTAAAAAGTTAAATATTCATTTTTTCCTTCACGTTGCTTTAGTTCCTGTGAAGCACCTGAAGGGTTAATAATCTTCTTGAATGTGGTTTTGAGTACCTTGAGGGGTGCAGTTTTTAGAATGGTGTCACTTTTGGGTATTTTCTGCCATATAGACCCCTCAAAGTGACTTCAAATGAGAGGTGGTCCCTAAAAAAAATGGCTTTGTAAATTTTGTTGTAAAAATGAGAAATCGCTGGTCAACTTTTAACCCTTATAACTTCCTAACAAAAAAAAATTTTGGTTCCAAAATTGTGCTGATGTAAAGTAGACATGTGGGAAATGTTATTTATTAACTATTTTGTGTGACATATTTCTCTGTTTTAAGGGAATAAAAATTCAAAGTTTGAAAATTGCAAAATTTTAAAAATTTTCGCCATATTTGCGTTTTTTTCAAAAATAAACGCAAGTTATATCGAAGAAATTTTACTTCTAACGTGAAGTACAATATGTCACGAGAAAACAATCTCAGAATCGCGAAGATCCGTTGAAGCGTTCCAGAGTTATAACCTCATAAAGAGACAGTGGTCAGAATTGTAAAAATTGGCCCGGTCATTAACGTGCAAACCACCCTTGGGGGTGAAGGGGTTAAATTTAACAAAAACAAAAAGACCAGACAAATGACCATATGTCCAATAAAAAGTTATATACTTTATTCAATTGTATCACATATCAATATAAAGAGTTAAAAATATATATATATATACATTAATATGCATAAAATAATACATATACATAAACAAAAGGGACAATAACATGCGGGTCATTGGGTATGCATAAAAATAGAAGAAAGTCCACTGTTAAAAAATGTCACATAAAAAATAATTAATAGATCAAATGATTAATGAAGATAAAAAAGGAGCATAAAAAATCACAAAATGTCAGAAGCTCCAAAATGTGACAAAAAATAATAATTAAGTGAATATTGCTAAAACGTAATTAGTGCAAAAGATTATCACATAATATTCATATATCAAGTAAATAACATCAAAAAATGTGCAAAATTCACAAAAATAATCACAAAAATGTGGAAAAAAATCACACATAAAGTGCTTGGGTGCTATAGAAAAACACCACTAGGTGTCAGTGCAAACACATAGTGTTGTGCAACAATGCAAAGCAGAGGACTAACTTGCATAACCCAGAATGTCACTCATACTGCTGCCAGAAAATATATCAATCGCAAGTGAATACTGATAGATACTTACAACTAGCAGTGCTCCCGTGGACCCGCATGTACGTCCTCCCCAACGCGCATTTCGGCAGGTAGCCTTCGTCAGGGGGTGACGTACATGGGAGATCCCTGGGTATTTAAAGTACCTGCAGCCAATAGAACTAGAGGGCATATCTAAATTGTGACCAATAGCATTAAGGGGCCGGACTATACATCATTAGTATCCATCTGTCATCATAGTGCTTGGTGCAACAAGGACACAAAAGCGCATGTCCGGAATCCAACTAACAGAAAGCGCCAATGACTCATTGCTTCCATGGTGACTACACACTAGCGTCACATGATAACGTCACCGGAAACATAGTACTGCGCATGCGCATAAAGAGTTACTATGACAACCAAGAGGCCAATGATATACAATAGCCAATGTATAACGGAGCAAAAGTATAGTATCACCGAACATCAGGTATGTGTGCCATGTAATTTAATGGGCCCAAATCCTGCCTTGTGTCCACAAGAATCACACACTGATATCTGCAACAAAAACATCCGTTTTGCGCATGCGCTCAAAATAACTTAAAAAACCATGAATCATGCACATTAAATATGTGCAATGGATAGCTATAGCGATTAAGAGCCAATTACGGAAGGGAGGAGGGAAAAAAGGAAAGAAAAAAGGGCCATAAATTATTAGTATTATGACTTATGAATGCACTATAAATAATCCATTCATACATATATGAACACAAGATGTGTCATTATACAGTACAGTCATGGCCAAAAGTTTTGAGAATGACACAAATATTATATTTTCACATGATCTGCTGCCCTCTGGTTTTTATGTGTGTTTGACAGATGTTTTTATCACAGACAGAAATATAATTGCAAACATATGAGTAAAAAAACCTTATATTGATAGTTAGAATGAGTTAATGCAGCAAGTCAATATTTGCAGTGTTGACCCTTCTTCTTCAGGACCTCTGCAATTCTCCCTGGCATGCTCTCAATCAACTTCTGGACCAAATCCTGACTGATAGCTGTCCATTCTTGCACAATCAATGCTTTCATTTTGTCAGAATATTTAGGTTTTTGTTTGTCCACCAGTCTCTTGATGATTGACCACAAGTTCTCAATGGGATTAAGATCTGGGGAGTTTCCAGGCTATGGACCCAAAATCTCTATGTTTTGTTCCCTGAGCCATTTAGTTATCACTTTTGCTTTATGGCAAGGTGCTCCATCATGCTGGAAAAGGCATTGTTGATCGCCAAACTGCTCTTGGAGGGTTGGGAGAAGTTGCTCTTGGAGGACATTCTGGTACCATTCTTTATTCATGGCTGTGTTTTTAGGCAAGACTGTGAGAGAGCCGATTCCCTTGGCTGAGAAGCAACCCCACACATGAATGGTTTCAGGATGCTTAACAGTTGGCATGAGACAAGACTGGTGGTAGCGCTCACCTTGTCTTCTCCGAATGAGGCGTTTTCCTGATGTCCCAAACAATCGAAAACGGGATTCATCAGAGAAAATAACTTTACCCCAGTCCTCAGCAGTCCACTGCCTGTACCTTTTGCAGAATATCAGTCTGTCCATGATGTTTTTTCTGGAGAGAAGTGGCTTCTTTGCTGCCCTCCTTGAGACCAGGCCTTGCTCCAAGAGTCTCCGCCTCACAGTGCGTGCAG
Source organism: Oophaga sylvatica (assembly GCA_033576555.1). Lineage (NCBI taxonomy): Eukaryota > Metazoa > Chordata > Amphibia > Anura > Dendrobatidae > Oophaga > Oophaga sylvatica. The sequence goes on from JARQOD010000002.1 coordinate 394,645,972, forward strand.
ATGCACTCACACCTGCCTGCTGCCATTCCTGAGCAAGCTCTGCACTGCTGGTAGCCCGATCCCGCAGCTGAAACACTTTTAAGAGACGGTCCTGGCGCTTGCTGGTCTTTCTTGGGCGCCCTGGAGCCTTTTTGGCAACAATGGAACCTCTCTCCTTGAAGTTCTTGATGATGCGATAGATTGTTGACTGAGGTGCAATCTTTCTAGCTGCGATACTCTTCCCTGTTAGGCCATTTTTGTGCATTGCAATGATGACTGCACGTGTTTCTTTAGAGATAACCATGGTTAGCAGAAGAGAAACAATGATGCCAAGCACCAGCCTCCTTTTAAAGTGTCCAGTGGTGTCATTCTTACTTAATCATGACAGATTGATCTCCAGCCATGTCCTCATCAACATCCACACCTGTGTTAATGGAGCAATCACTGAAAAGAGGTTAGCTGGTCCTTTTAAGGCAGGGCTGCAATGATGTTTAAATGTGTTTTGGGGGATAAAGTTCATTTTCTAGCCAAATATTGACTTTGCAAGTACCGTATTTTTTGGACCATAAGACGCACTTTTTTTCCTCCAAATTTGGGAGGAAAGTGTGGGTGCGTCTTATGGTCGGAATGTAACATGTGGGGAGGGGGGCAGGGGGCAGCCGTGGAGTGGGATCAGCAGGAGGCAAGAAAATATCCCCTCTGCTGCAGGAAACAAGAGCTGGGGAAACCCCTGGTCCCTACTTAAGTGCAGTGAATATTAATCAGCCGCTTCCCCGCCCACCTATCAGCTGAGCAGTGAGCGGGGAGCAGCAGATCACAGAGCCACACAGTTTCCCCAGCGCCTGATTCCTGCAGCAGCTGGGCAGATCGGTGTCTGAAGGAGAAGGAGGCAGCAGGAGCAGCTGGCATACCTGACAGCCTGGGGCTGTGCTGATGGGAGGCTGAATGCTCCTGTGAAGGACCTGTGATGAGGTATTGAAGAGGGTGGGCTGGAGCATCACATGACCAAAGCCCTGCCTCTTCATGATGTCATCACAGGTCCTTCAGACCCACTGTACAATAGAGAATTAATTAAAAGGTTAGGCTACTTTCACACTTGCGTTTTTTTGTGCAGCGCATCATGCGCACATGAAACGCATACGTGTCACATTTCTATCAACTCTGTCTCTATCATCTCTGTCTCTATCATCTCTGTCTCTATCATCTGTCTCTATCATCTCTGTCTCTATCATCTGTCTCTATCATCTCTGTCTCTATCATCTGTCTCTATCATCTCTGTCTCTATCATCTCTGTCTCTATCATCTCTGTCTCTATCATCTCTGTCTCTATCATCTGTCTCTATCATCTCTGTCTCTATCATCTGTCTCTATCATCTCTGTCTCTATCATCTCTGTCTCTATCATCTGTCTGTATCATCGATCTCTATCATCTATCTCTATCATCTATCTCTATCATCTATCTCTATCAACTCTGTCTCTATCATCTGTCTCTATTTCTATTCAGCATGTATTTCTATGCAGCCGCACGATCCAGTCTGAGTGCCGGCGGCAGTGCTGGGTGTTCATGCGAGAGACTCACACGAAATCGTGCGAGTTTCTCGCATGTGTGACCCCGGCCTTATACTCACCCTCCAGCGTCTTCACATAGTAGTTTACAGACACCACACTGGTCCCGCAGCACCATCTCCTACCCGTAGCTTCCAACATAATAACATACTATTATATATAATAACACCACATATAATAGTATGTTTTTAAATATTTTACCTCATTTTTTGCTTCAAATATATTTTTCCCTATTTTCCACCTCTAAAACCTAGGTGCGTCTTATAGTCCGGTGCGTCTTATAGTCCGAAAAATACGGTAATTGCTGTTAAGCTGATCACTCTTTATAACATTCTGGAGTATATGCAAATTGCCATTAGAAAAAGTGAAGCAGTAGACTTTGTAAAAATTAATATTTGTGTCATTCTCAAAACTTTTGGCCATGACTGTATGTGTCCATTCATGTACATACTGGATATATTATCTGGATAGTTAAATAACCAAAAAAGAGAGAGAAAGGACAAGGACTTATAATGTAGTTCATATAAAACTGCATCGATAAAATATGATTTAATCAGTAATGTTAATAATTTATCATAACCAATGCAGAGGAGGCAACATTTAACGCGCGTCAAGCGGGAGGAAATGATGGCCCACACCAGGTCACATCATGAAGCACCACAACAATCACATTGAAGCGGTGCAACATAAAGACATGGCCAAGGCTAGACAATCGCACCTCAACACGCAAAACGCACGTCTGCGTCCCATGAAAGGGCAATGAATAACATCTTATAAGCACCTATGATTATTAAAATACAATGAAAAAAACTATGGACTAAGTGCAAGTATTGTATACATTAAATGAATTCATCCATATAAATGGTGACATATTATCAACTAATGTAAAAATACATAAACTATGCAGATACAATATTATATACTCAATCAAAGATGTACACTACATATATCCACAGTATGATGACACATCAATTAATAAAGACAATTTAATATATGTAAAAATAGGTATAAAAAATATATATATATCCACTGTATATGCCAATTGTCCACTTATTAGGAAAATAAATAATGTTGCTTTTCATGCTTTTTCGTTTCAGGGATTCCACCCAGATTGACAAGGCGCTCGCTTCATCAAATAAAGTCACTACAATTGCAACCAGAAAACTAAAAATGAATAATACAAAAAGGTAAGTAATGATAACATAAATTAAATATATTGATACCATACCCGTATAAAAAAAACACATATATACTTATTAATTAAAAGTAATAAAAATAAAGTAAAATACTCCCATTAAAATTATACACTCATAATAATAATAAAATTATGCATAAAATTATTATGTACACATATCAAAGAACAAGAAAGTCAGAGAAATGGCACAAAACTATTGTTTTCATTCAAACCCAGGGGTTGAACCGTATTGAGTGTCTATATCCAGCGGGTTTCGCACTGAGCTAACCTTTGGCTAACGTTAGTGCCTCTGATGTTCGATGTAATCATATCAATGCCCTGAATACGTAGCAACGAACTATCACAATTATGGTGAAGTTTGAAATGCCTGGGGATGGTCTTTAAAACATTGTTATCAGTCTCATTTGCTGATATTATTTCCAGCACGTGTTTGCTAACTCGAACGTTCAACTGCCTAGTGGTTAGCCCAATGTATATTTTCTGGCATGGGCATATCGCAAAATATACCACAGCTTTTGATGAACAAGTAATATGATGTCTGATCTTATATGTACTGATTTTTTCTTGGTTATGGAAAATACTGGTCCTTTCAATGTTCGGACAGGCAACGCAATTCCCACAAGGGTAGCATCCCATTGTTTTATTTGAGAAGTTATCCAAAAAAGTGGTTCTTTCAGTAGAGGTATAATGACTCCTTACCAGACAGTCTCGCAAGTTTTTGGACCTACAAAAGGTAATCTGTGGTCTGTCTGGCAAGTATAATGCTAATGTTGGATCTGTTCTAAGGATAGGCCAGGATTGGTTAAGGCACTGTCTGATGGATTCAGCTTGAGCATTAAATTGAGTAAAAAATCTCACCTTGTTAGAAACCTTCCTTGTATTATCTGAATAAAGTAAAGAGTTTCTTGATGAATGCTTAGCCCTTAAATACGCCTTTTTGACCGTCCTACGGCTAAAGCCTCTAGCGTAAAATCTATTTTTAAGATCATCTGCTTGTTTTTCAAATAGTTCATTAGAGGAACATATTCTCCTTAACCGGAGAAATTGTCCTATAGGGACCGATTTAATTACTGATGACGGGTGAGATGATGTGGCATGTAATAAAGAGTTTACTGCTGTGGGCTTGCGGAAGATGTCTGCTTGCAACATGTTATTTGAATCACGCCTTATAGAAACATCCAAAAAATCAACTGAATCTGAATGGGCAGAGTATGTCAACCGAATATTCAAATTGTTGCTGTTAAGATCAGAAATAAAAGAAATTAAAGTTTCAAGTGTTCCCTGCCAGATCAAAAAGATGTTGACGATGTACCGTGCCCAAAAAAGGACCTGGTCCACCGACGACATCTGATCTGACAGGAAGAGGTCCCTCTCCCACAGCCCCAGGAACAGATTTGCGTACGATGGCGCAAAAAAAGCGCCCGTAAGATGGCAGTATAAGCGAACTCTGTTACACCACAGAGTCGCTGTAGTAGAGATGCAGAAATAGAGACTGTGTCCTGTTAACACCACAGGGATACACAGATAACTGCTGTGCGGATAGCAGTCCGTGATCATGCATTCAGCAACGCAAAAAAGCAACTCCTCACAGGGGAAGCTGGTATTCTAGGGGCTTATTTCAGCCAGGCCCTGAACACGTGTATACAAATCTCCTCACCAGAGGTGCCGGTATTCTAGGGGCTTATTTCAGCCATGCCCTAACTACATGCATGCATGAGCACACTGGCACAAAGCACATAATGCAATTGATACTAGCACATGGCCGCAGGGCCATGCAACCCTTTTATAGTAGCATCTACCGGACCTGCCAGAAAAGGACCAATGAGAAACTGTTCCAGAACGCATGTAGTTTCAGGACCTTCCTGGCGGACCAATAGGAGCTGCTGCAGTACCTGAGCATGTGACCCCTGATCTCCAATGAGAGATCTTACCCTGGGCATGCTCAGAAGGGGAAACGCAGGACTTGGTCCTAAAGACGTCTGCTCGCAGCTGACCAGTACTGGCTACAATAGCAGAACCTGGAGAGGCAGCAGTAATCCTCTGCACAATGTTAGACTGGGCGAGACGCTGGGACCGACGTCTCTGCTAAGCAGAGTCCACTGTGGCCGGAGACGGATGGGAGACCGCAGCAGGGATGGTTCGAGATTCCCCTTGTGCAGAAGCGAGAACTAGACCCCTAACACTGTATCACCAGATACCAGGTATATATAGTCTAGGTAAAATATTGGAAAACGCTGTATATATTTCAGGAGTCAGACAATGACGCTCTCAGGCTCAGTATGGACTACACAAAAATCTAAAAAGATGAAAAAGGGGTACTGTATCAACAAATACAAGGTAGTATAGTGAAAATATTCTAAATCTCCGTATATATTTCAGGAGGCAGACAATGACGCTCACAGGCTCAGTATGGGATACACAAGAATATAAAAAGTTGGGTCGTGTAGGAGGCAAAATTAGCATATGGATGAATTGGAGAAGTCCGAGGAAGAGGAGGACAAAAACAGGGGTACTGTATCACCAGATACAAGGTAGTATAGTGAAAATATTCTTAATCTCCGTATATATTTCAGGAAGCAGACAATGACACTCTCAGGCTCAGTATGGATTACACAAGAATATAAAAAGATGAAAAAGGGGTACTGTATCAGCAGATACCAGGTATATATAATCTAGGTAAAATATTGAAATCGCAGTATATATTTCAGGAGTCAGACAATGACGCTTACAGTCTCAGTATGGATTACACAAAAATATAAAAAGATTAGCAAGAAATAATCAAACATGTAGGCCAATGTTCCAGGTGTCAATGATGCACTTACAGTTGGGGGGAGGATGACTGTTGTGAATGTGTTAGAAATGAATTCTGAGCAGAAGCTCCCTCTGGTGGTTACAAACAGTACTGAACTATTCAATGAAGATTGTGAAGATTGGCAATCAGGTGTTACAGACTGGTCTTATATAAGGGAGGTTCCCTCCCATCAGGGTTGCCGGTGATCAATTGTTCTTGTCTCAACTTTGGTTCCTGGTTCACTTGGAAGCTTGCTGTGTCTTGCCTGCATCTTCTGCTAACAGATAAGATATTTTCTGCTTTTATTTTTGTGCTTGCTTTTTGCATTTTGTCCTGCACTTCTGTGGAGGTCAGCCAGGTCCCCTCCGGGGGCTTGTGCTCCTCTCAGTTTATCTGAGCCACTGTTATTTGTTCATTTGCCTTTTCCAGTTTTTTCAGTGGCTGCTGCTTAGTTTTGTTACACCAGAGAACTAATTTAGGTGGTAGAGGTCGTGTGATCTCAGGTGTTTTTGCAATTAGTGAGTTGGTATTTTTTTAGGGTTTTTTGGATTGCAGTAAGTGTCCTTCCTATCCTTTTCTTTCTAGGAAGATCGGGCCCCAACGTTTGCTCATACTATTTTCTGTCTGTGTCTGTATTTCCTCTTGTCTAGCCGCCATTGCATGTTTGGGGGCTTCCTATGTTCTTTGGGGATCTGCTCCGGGGCAGATTGTTTTCCTCTTTCTATCTTTAGGTGTAGTTGGCTTCTCAGGCTGTGACGAGGCGTCTAGGACCAACGTGGGTACGCTCCACGGCTGCCTTTAGTTGTGGTGGTTGGTCAGGGTACTGCAATCCAGTAGATTCCAACCTCTCTGGTGTATTGCCTTTTTTGCCTGCTCTCCTCAGCTACCAAATCATAACAGATGACTTTCTGCAAAAAAGGGTACTGTATCCCAAGCGTACAGATGTATACAGTCTAGGGGTTATTGTAAATCTCCGTATTTATCTCCGAAGTAACAGACAGACACTAACAGGCTCTGAATGGATTAGACCAGAATATAAAAACTAGAAAAAGGGTAATGTATTACAAGCGGCCAGCTGTATACAGGGTTGGGGAAATAGAAAATCTCTGTATATTTTGCCAGAGTCAGACACTGGCTCTCACAGGCTCAGTATTGATCACACCAGAATATAAAAACTAGAAAAAGGGTAATGCATTACAAGCGGTCAGCTGTATACAGGGTTGGGGAAATTGTAAATCTCCATATATTTTGCCAGAGTCAGACACAGGCTCTCACAGGCTCAGTATTGATCACACCAGAATATAAAAACCAGAAAAAGGGTAATGTATTACAAGCGGCCAGCTGTATACAGGGTTGGGGAAATAGAAAATCTCTGTATATTTTGCCAGAGTCAGACACTGGCTCTCACAGGTTCAGTATTGATCACACCAGAATATAAAAACTAGAAAAAGGGTAATGCATTACAAGCGGTCAGCTGTATACAGGGTTGGGGAAATTGTAAATCTCCATATATTTTGCCAGAGTCAGACACAGGCTCTCACAGGCTCAGTATTGATCACACCAGAATATAAAAACCAGAAAAAGGGTAATGTATTACAAGCGGACAGCTCTATACAGGGTTGGGGAAATTGTAAATCTCCGTATATTTTGCCAGAGTCAGACACTGGCTCTCACAGGCTCAGTATTGATCACACCAGAATATAAAAACTAGAAAAAGGGTAATGGATTACAAGCGAACAGCTGTATACAGGGTCGGGAAAATTGTAAATCTTCATATATTTTGCAGAGTCAAAACTGGCTCTCACAGGCTCAGTATTGATTGTTATGTTTCGGTAGCTGAGGAGGACAGGAACAACAGCAGGGCAGCCGAACACCTGAAATGTTGGTAACTGATGGGTTGCAGATTCCTAAACTAACGACACAACTAGAGGTAGCCGTGGAGCATTCCTACGTTGATCCTAGACGCCTCGTCACAGCCTAAGAGATAACTACACCTAAAGGCAGAAAGATGAAAGCTATCTGCCCCGGAGCAAATCCCCAAAGAAAATAGGAAGCCCCCAAACATATAATGGCGGTTAGACAAGATGAAAATACAAACATAGGCAGAAAATAGACTGAGCAAATGCTGGGGCCACAAGCTGACTAAATAGGATAGGACAGGAGAGATTACTTTCTGCAACCCAGAAAACCCTACAAAAATCCAACAATTCTGATTACAAAAATACTGAGATCACACGATCTCGCCACCCACTAAATCAGATCTCAGTGTGAACAAAATCCAAGCCGCAGCCGCTGAAAAAACAGGGAAAAGCAAATTAGCAAATAACAGTGGCTGCAGAAAAACTGTGAGGAGCTCAGGCCCCAGGAGGGGACCTGGCTGACCTCCACAAAAGTTCAGAAAACAATACAAAAAGCAAGCACAAAAAGAAAAGCAAAAAATATCTTATCTGAAAGCAGGAGATGCAGGCAGGACTCCAGCAAACTTCCAAATGAACCAGGAACCACAATTGAGACAAGAACAATTGATCACCAGCAACCATCATGGGAGGAAACCTCCCTTATATCAGACCAGTCCATGATTCCAGATTGCCACTCCTCGCTGAAAGGTTCAGTACTGTCTGTAACCACCAGAGGGAGCCTCTGCTCAGAAACCATCTCTAGCACATTCAGAACAATTGATCACACCAGAATATAAAAACTAGAAAAAGGGTAATGTATCACAAGCGTACAGCTGTATACAGGGTTGGGGAAATTCTAAATCTCCGTATATTTTGCAAAAGTCAGACACTGGCTCTCACAGGCTCAGTATTGATCACACCAGAATATAAAACCTAGAAAATGGGTAATGTAGTACAAGCGGCCAGCTGTATACAGGGTTGGGGAAATAGAAAATCTCTGTATATTTTGCCAGAGTCAGACACTGACTCTCACAGGCTCAGTATTGATCACACCAGAATATAAAAGCTAGAAATAAAGTAATGTATTACAAGCGGACAGCTGTATACAGGGTTGGGGAAATTGTAAATCTCGGCATATTTTGCCAGAGTCAGACACCGGCTCTCACAGGCTCAGTATTGATCACACAAGAATATAAAAACTAGAAAAAGGGTAATGTATTGCAAGCGGACAGCTGTATACAGGGTTGGGGTATTGAAAATCTCTGTATATTTTGCCAGAGTCAGACACAGGCTCTCACAGGCTCAATATGGATCACACCAGAATATAAAAAGTTGGGGGTTGGAGGAGGGGGGACAGCCAAGATAGGGATTTGGCAAAATTGGCATATGTTGAGTTGTATAATGGATGTAAAGCAGCTGCAAATGGAGGAATTGGAGAAGTCCGAGGAAGGGGAGGACAAAGCGAGCCATTCTGCTGGCAAACTATGTGTCATCAGGGGAAGGTGGGACAAAATCCTTTGCAACCCATGCATGGTTCATTTTAATGAAGGTTAGATCATCAACATTTTGCGTCGACACACGGGTCCTTCTTTCTGTCAGGATTGATCCAGCAGCACTGAAGACTCTTTCTGATAGCACACTACCAGCAGGGCAAGCAAGCTCCTGTAAAGCATATTGTGCCAATTCAGGCCAGGTGTCCAGATTACAGGCCCAGTAGTCAAATGGGAATGACCGGTGAGGGAGAACATCGATAGGGGAGGAGAGGTAATTTTGAACCATAGTTGACAACTGCTGTCTCCTGTCTGTTGCAATCTATTTAGTATTACCAGTCGTGTGAGCGTTACTCGAGAAATCAGTCCAAAACATGGTCATGAAACCCCTGTCTCCAACGCTACTTCGGCTGTGTGCACCATGAACACCTCTTCCATTTGGCCCAGTATGGCTCGTGGTAGAACCTGCACAGCTGCTGTTTGCTGGGAATGCCTCTAACAAACGGTTTACCAGAGTTGCTTGTTTGTTTGCCAATATTAGCTCTAGGTTCTCCTGTGGCATGATGTTCTGTAATTTGCCTTTATAGTGTGGATCAAGGATGCTGGCCAACCAGTAGTCGTCATCCTTCATAATTTTTCGCAATGTGGGGGTCCCTTTTTAGAATCCGCAAGTCATAATCACACATGTGGGCCAATGTTCCAGGTGTCAGTGTTGCACTGCCAGTGGTGGGTGGTTGAGCAGCGATCGCTGCAGCCTCTGCATCCGACTCGAGTCTACGGGTGAGCGACGAATGTGCGAGCACAGTCTTCGCACTTTATGGAGCAGGGCGGTTAACTCCGGATAATTATTTAACAAGCACTGCACCACCAGGTTCAAGGTGTGAGCCAGGCAAGGTATGTGTCTGAGTTTTACCAGGGCTATGGCCGCCACAAAATTACGGCCGTTATCACTGACTACCTTGCCTGGCTCAAGATGTATACTGGCCAGCCATGACTCAGTTTCTCGCTGCAAGTAGTCGGCCAGTACCTCCGCTGTGTGTCTGTAGTCGCCCAAAGACATCATTTTTGAAACAGCCTGCTGATGCTTACCACTAGCTGTTCGATAGTGGGACACCTCATGTGCAACACTGGCAGCTGCAGATGGAGTGCTTGTGTGACTGCGCTCTGTTGACGAGCTTTCGCTTCTGGAGGAGGAGGAGGAGGATGAGGAGGGTGGAATGCCTGCAGTCAACTGTTGCTTATACCGTGGGCTAGGCAGCACTGTCCTACCGCCGCTGTCCCCTGTGGACTCTGCATCTACCACATTAACCCAGTGCGCAGTGATGGGCACATAATGGCCCTGGCCATGCCTACTGGCCCATGCATCTGTTGTGAGGTGCACCTTTCCACTCACTGATTGTTTGAGTGCATGGACAATGCGGTCTTTCACATGCAGATGGAGGGCAGGGATGGCTTTTCTAGAAAATAAGTGCCGACTGGGTAGGTCATAGCATAGGCCATGAGGTCTCTGAACGCTGTGCTTTCAACCAAACGGAAGGGCATCATCTCTAATGAGATCAGTTTGGCAATGTAGATGTTCAAGCCCAGTGTACGTGGATGAGAGGATGAGTACTTTCTTGTCCTACTCAGAGTGTCTGGTAGGGTGAGCTGGACTTGAGAGCTGCATATTGTGGAACTATCGGTGGACATGACGGACTGAGCGGGGGTTGGTGATGGTGGTGTTGGTGGTTATGGCCTAGATGCAGTCTTTCGTTGCATAAACATTGTGATTCCCTGACTGCTTTGGCCCTGTGATGACACCTCAACATTTCTTGCTGGTGATGTGCCAACCGGTGGGCCTGCAGTGGGGGAAGCGATGGAGTGTTGCTGGCAACCTTCACTTGGAGCAGGTGCACATGTGCTACCTGAGGTTTTGTAGTCCGTCCATGCTTGCAAGTGCATGTTCATTAAATGTCTAAGCATGCAACTGGTATTCAAATTTCGGAGATTTTTCCCTCAGCTCAAGGTCCTTCCGCACTTCTTACAGATAACCTTTGCCTCATCAATAGTATTTTGGTCAAAAAAGTGCCACACTGCACTCTTCCTACTATGGTATATATTTTCAGGACTTGCACGCTGTGCTAATTTGACCGTCTGGCCAAGCTGTCCAGCAACTCTTTTTGTTTTTTAACACCTTTTTGGACTTCTACGGGCATGCCAGATAACCCCAGCTGCGATGTCGATACCTGCGGTGGATCCTCCACCGCCTCTGAGCTATTGCCAGCGGCACCCTCTTCCACTCTGGATGCCAATCAGGGTCAACAACTGGGTCATCCGTCACCTCCTCTTCAATTTCATCTGCACCTCCCTCTGTGTAAGGTGTTATAGCATGCAGGAAGGGGCACCTGAGTTTCATCAGGGTCACATTCTGGCTCAGTAGACTGCGAGGGCAATGTAGTGCTCTGGTTGAATGTACCAGCACAATCATATAGCAGTGGCTGTGCATCAGTGCACTCCATGTCAGATTCATGTTGGACTGGGGAATTCAGGATTTGACTTGGTAACCCAGGCATGGTATGTGAAAAGAGCTCCATGGAGTAATCTGAAGTGTGCCTGTCGCATCCTTCCCTTTTGGTGGGGGTGAAGGGCACAAGCAAAGGGGTTGTTCCTGACCAGAAGCCTGCACTGACGACTCAGTGCTTGGAGTTTTTGAAACTTCAGAAGAGGAGGCGATAGAGCTGGAGGCTGTTTCGGCAATGTAAGCCAAAACCTGTTCCTGATGCTCCAACTTTAAAAGCGGTGTACGTAGTCCCAGAAAAGGAAGCCTTCCAGGCCTTCCAGAGCTAGACGATGACACAGGCTCAATACCTCTTGCCTTAGGTGCTAGCAGATGCAGCACCACCACCACCATCAGTACCAGGTGGCCCCCCACGCCTACGTTCGTGGCCTCTTCCACCATTCTTCCTCATGTTTCTGAAAATTTACCCAAAATGCCAGCATATATATAATACTGTATCAGAAGAGTACAGCTGTATACGGTGAAGGTGAAAACTTTTAATCTCCACATATATTTGCGGAGTAACAGACACAGACTCTCACAGGCTCAGTATGGATTACACCACAATATGAAAAGCAGAAAAAGTGTACTGTATCAGTAGCATACAGCTGTATACAGTGCTGGGGTAATTTTAAATCTCCGTATATATTTCAGGAGTAACACACATGCTCACAGGCTCAGTATGGATTACACCACAATATGAAAAGCAGAAAAAGTGTACTGTATCAGTAGCGTACAGCTGTATACAGTGCTGAGGTAATTTTAAATCTCCGTATATATTTCCGGAGTAACAGACAGACCCTCACAGTCTCAGTATGGAGTAGACCAGAATATGGAAAGCATAAAAAGTGTACTGTATCAGTAGCGTACAGCTGTATACAGTGGTGGGGTAATTTGAAATCTCAGTATATTTTTCAGGAGTAACACACACACTCACAGGCTCAGTTTGGATTACAACACAATATCAAAAGCAGAAAAAGTGTACTGTATCAGTAGTGTACAGCTGTATACAGTGTTGGGGTAATTTTGAATCTCCATATATATTTGAGGAGTAACATACAGACGCTCTCTCAGTATGGATTTGACCGTAATACACATGGCAGAAAAACGGTACTGTATCAGAAGATACCAGCTGTATACGGTTTTGGGGAAAATTGAAATCTCTGTATATATTTCCAGAGTCACACACAGTTAGTCAGCATGTATTTGTCCGCGATACAAGCCGGTACACGGTAGTGTGAGGAGCGTACAGCTCTATATGGTGTGGGAAAAAATGAACGCTCAGTAACTGTGCAGAAAAAAAAATAAGTATTAGTGCTGTGTAGGTGCTGTGTTAAAAAGCACTCTGCACAGCAGTGTACACACAGCAAAAGGAATTCCTCCACTGTCACTGGCAGGTAGCCTAATAATCAGTTCTGCTGCTCCACAATATAAATTTCTCCCCTCTCACTGGCAAACAGCAGCCTAATAATCAGCTCTGCTGCTCCACACAAGCAATTCCTCTACTGTCACTGGCAGGCAGCATAATAATCAGCTCTGCTGCTGCACACAATAAATTCCTCCCCTGTCACTGGCAGGCAGCATAATAATCAGCTCTGCTGCTGCACACAATAAATTCCTCCCCTCTAACTGGCAGGCATCCTAATAATCAGCTCTGCTGCTCCACACAAGCAATTCCTCCCCTGTCACTGGCAGGCAGCCTAAGGACCAGCGCTGCTGCACACAACATATTCCTCCCCTGTCACTGCACACTAACTGTACAGCTAGTCGCTATCAGCACAAGCACAGAATTATTATTTTTTTCCTGCCTAACGCTCGGCGGTGAGGGTTTTTATGGGCACTGTGACGCCACAAAAAGCAATAATAAGGTTGCGTGTGCACTGCTAGGTATGAAGGTGCCGGATTAGGTTCCCAAACCAGTATATAATATAATGAAATCAGGCACTCAACTTTGAATAGTGTAGATAACCAAATGATATTTATTGCGGACAATTTGTGCGGTTTTCAAGAAGTTTTGGCAAAACGTTTCGGCAGACACTCTGCCTTTATCAATTGCCTCTTATTACAAGAAGGAAAACCTTTAAAACAAAAAGTAACAAAATGAGGAGAATATTTTGAAAAAAATAAAGTATATACAAACATGGAGATAATTTTGGTAACTTGACATGTTAGAGTATACATGGAATTGGAACTTCAATCTAAGAACAATCCAAAAAATCCTGTGAAGAGTCACAACATACCGTTTTAAAGCTGAGAGAACATATAAGTGTAAAGTATCACATCTCATTAATCGGATAGCTGTCTAAAAAAAAATTATGCACAGATAGACAAACTGGTGAGTAATTATAAGTAAGCTATGGTCCAAAGCTTTATGTATAAAACATGCATACCCTTCAGTACAGATAACTTCGCTGGATTGTTATGACTTAGTGTGGCCTATAGACAGAAAAAGGAAAAGGCACCTGTGCTATAATAGACTGTTGTGGTAAGGTGATTATTATGGATGATGGCGGTATGTGAGGAATGCATACCCTTATAGTGAGCTCAGGATATCCTATGATCGGTATAGCATCTGAGGTGCCGCCTGAAAAGAAACGCTCCATAATAAACTACACAGACATACCGCTGTATGTGGAAAACATTGCGGCAGGTGTGCTTACCCTAATGCTGCTGCTGACGCGGGATCCGCCGCTGGTCAGTGGCAGTAGTGCAAATGTGCCATCCATTTATAGTGGTGAAGGGAATCAAATGCGACTGCGGAGTGTCTATGGGTACTTCCGGTATCGTGGTTCAGCGTGCGCTTCACTGACCACTTCCGGTGCCGAGAATCATGGGACCGGAAGTGCGTGAATGTGCCTGGGTATGTGTGTCATAGGTACCTCCCCTGTGATGATGCGGCAGTGATACAGCCCTTATTGCAGACGCAAACAGAGTGCCGTGATTCATAGGTACCGCCCCTGTGATGATGCGGCGGTGATACAGCCCTTATTGCGGACACAAGCAGGGTGCCGTGGTTACATACGCCCAGTGACTAACTGTGATTCTTTGGGATCCATTCTCAGTGCAGATGGTAATATTCAGTGCATTCACAGTGCAGATGGTGCAAATTCAGTGTTGTAAGGTATTCTTTAAGTTCAATACAATCGGCTCTAGAGAAATAAGAATGAGAATAAAATGTCAGTGACAGGGTAAATCATACAATCATATAAATGATACTAAATCATATTCCCTGTTTAATCCCTTTGGGGAAAGAGTCTCTAAAGTGTGAATCCAGTAGGATTCTCGTTTCTTTAAGAGAAGTATACGATTACCTCCTCTTCTAGGCGGGGGAACGGTCTCTATGACTTGAAATTTTAACTGAGATATAGTATGGCCTTGTAGATGGAAGTGGTGAGGAATAGGTAATAATAGGTTTTTGCAGCGGATGGTCGACTTATGTTTTGAAATCCTATCCCTTATGCACTGTGTGGTTTCTCCTATGTAGAGGAGGCCACAAGGGCATTTTATGAGGTATACTGCAAATGATGAGTCACAGGTGTAAAAACCTTTAATTTGGAAACTCTTTCCCGTCCGGGGGTGGTAGATTTGAGAGCCTTTCTGTACATTACTACATTGTGCACAATGAAGACACGGAAATGTGCCTGTACGGGGATTAGAAAATAAAGTTTGTCTCTTAGTACTTATGGACCCTATATCTGCTCGCACAAGTCCATCTCTAATGTTAGAAGGTCTCCTAAAACAGGGGAGAAACGGTTCCGAAAATTCTGGAATGTTGGGATGTGCTTGTGCTAAAAGGGGCCAGTGTCTTCTAATGGTCCTATGTAGTAAATAAGCGTAGGGATGGAATGTATGCACAAAAGGAATACGTTTGCTACCTGAGCGCCGTTGTGGATCCGATAGGTGGTTCCTAGAGTTGGCAAGGAGAGGGGAAGGGTAGCCTCTCTTTAGGAATTTTGTCGTCATTTCATTATGTCTGCGGTCACGAAGTGTGTCGTTAGTCACTATTCGTGTTACCCGTTGATATTGTGAGATTGGGATGGAACGTTTAACTGCAGGAGGGTGGAAACTCTCGTAATGTAGGATGCTATTGCGATCCGTAGATTTAACATGTAAATCAGTGGTGAGATAGCCATCGGGGTCCTTAAGGAGAATCGTGTCTAGGAAATTAACTGATTCCGTGCTAGAAGTGATGGTAAATTTGATTCCTGGCCAAGATTCATTCAGAAAGGAATGAAAAACTTCCAAGGAATCAGGGGTCCCCTTCCATAGGCAAATCACATCATCGATGTAACGTTTCCATAATAGTATGTTGTCGATGTACATCTGCTGTCTGTAAATAACTGTAGCCTCAAATTCTGCCATATAAGTGTTGGCGTATGGGGGCACCACGTTTGAACCCATGGCAGTTCCTCTTATCTGTAAGAAGAAGGTGTCTTGGAAAAGAAAATAATTGTTAAATAATACAATGGATAAGAGGTCCATGCATAGGTTGATTTGGTTAGTTTCCATCCCTGTTTGGGTCAGTAAATGATGGACCGCATTAATGCCTTCAATGTGTGGGATTGAGGTGTACAAATCCTTGACATCCCAGGTGACTAGTATAAATATCATTTGGTTATCTACACTATTCAAAGTTGAGTGCCTGATTTCATTATATTATATATGATTTCATTATATTATATACTGGTTTGGGAACCTAATCCGGCACCTTCATACCTAGCAGTGCACACGCAACCTTATTATTATATTTCCCTATACGTGTAGCACGCTAGAAGTGGTTATGTCCTCCACTTTTTCTTATAACAATGATTAATGTTCAGCCATCTTGGCACAGTCCAAATTTTCCTGTGAGTTCTTGAGAGCACCTCCACGAGAGACAAGGGGGAGGGATTTGGAACGGGCCCTTAGGCACCACGTTAATCTTGAGCTACATAGCGCTACCCTATCCGAATACCTTCGGGTGAAACGTATTCCAAGAGGTCTGAGGGTTCCACTCCGTCCGACCCTTTTTCACGACTTACCTGATTACTGCTCTCGTTATGAACAAATTCTAAATAAATGTTCTTTTGATCTAATGACACTTACCCTAGAACATTTGCATCAAGCCATCGAGACGAACAATACCCAGATCAAGAATATAGAATCACAACTGACTACCACCGGCACTACTGAGGAAGTATGTTCTCTCCAATCACAAATCCTAACCCGGATCGACCAACATAGGAGAGATACTGAAAGCCGAAAAAGGAATAAATTCTTGAGGGACGCTGCAGACTACGAGTCAAATAGAGTCTACAAATGGCAAGAACTGTCCTCGTCCAGACGTCCCCCACGTTTTCAAAGATCCTCAACGGAACATTCAACCTCGGAATCCGAACAGGAGAGAAGCGCTCCTCCCTCCACAACAGGGTTTTTTTTAGGCCAAAGAAGACGGTTCCCCAGGAGGCGGCAAGAAGGGGCGGAAGGAAGAAATTATCCAAACCCAGCCCGGGTTACGAGATCCCAGGTACTGAGTCTTTAGTAATTAATATCTCCTCGAAGACATTAGGTGTGGCAGAACTAGGCGTATTACAAAAGGGTCTCTCCTTTTGCCCTGCTTACAAATGCAGTACATTTGAACTAGAAATGGACTTACAGCGATTTTTTAGAACCTTACGTTTAAAAGTGTATTTCTCATCTTTTTCTGATAATTTGTCCCCTGTAGGCACCCCTCCTAGTGTCCTGTCCATACAGCATTTGGGACTTTACAACAAAAGTTCCTTTCGCCCACCACCAGGGTCACATGCCCTGGAAACTTTTATTGGTTTCGTACAAGCTTCCTTTTCTGCAGTAAAGGTACTGCCACACTAAACAATCCCGCTAGCGATAACGATAACGACGCATACTAATGTGATCGCTAGCGGGATTGTTTATATATCGCTGAGTGCGGCTTAACTTAGCGATATCGTTAAGGACGCTATCGCGGTTAGCGATCTCCTTAACGACTTTAGCGGTACAAAAGTACCGCTAAATCGCTAAGAAAAGGTGCCACACTCAGCGATAATACTTACCCAGCGGGAGCACCGACGATAAAATAGGGTCCGGAACGATTCCAGCGACGAGCGAGATCACAGCAGGATCTCAGCAGGGAGCTCGTCGCTGACAGATGCCGCACACAACAACATCGCTAACGGGATCGCTAAATAGTGACGTTTTTTAGCGATCCCGTTAGCGATGTTGTTTAGTGTGGCATACCCTTTAGAGATGACATAGAGAAAGGTAGACTTTTCTACCCTCCCAATCTGTGGGTTACTGAGAAACAAGCATTGACCTTATTACATAATGACTCGAGCTTGATTTTTAAACCCGCAGACAAAGGAGGAGAGTTAGTGGTAATGGACAGGACACAATATATATCAGAAATACAAAGACAACTGGGTGACGTAACAATCTACCAACAGCTGTCTAGGGACCCTACATATGAGATTTCTCTTAAAATAGATGCTATAATACGGAAATACTCTGAACTAGGTACCTTGGATGCGAAAACAGGAGAATATCTCAAGAAAAAACATCCTATTACACCTGTTTTTTATACCTTACCCAAAGTTCACAAGAACCTAGAGAACCCACCGGGAAGGCCAATTGTGGCCTCAACCGAGTCTATTCTATCCCCTATCTCCAAGTATTTGGAGAAAATCCTTACATCACTGACACAGAAAGCAACATCCTTTCTGTTAGACACGGGAGAATTTCTGAGTATAATCAGGCAAATGGGTAGGATCCCCACCAACACCATACTAGTCACCTGGGATGTCAAGGATTTGTACACCTCAATCCCACACATTGAAGGCATTAATGCGGTCCATCATTTACTGACCCAAACAGGGATGGAAACTAACCAAATCAACCTATGCGTGGACCTCTTATCCATTGTATTATTTAACAATTATTTTCTTTTCCAAGACACCTTCTTCTTACAGGTAAGAGGAACTGCCATGGGTTCAAACGTGGCGCCCCCATAGCCAACACTTATATGGCAGAATTTGAGGCTACAGTTATTTACAGACAGCAGATGTACATCGACAACGTACTATTATGGAAACGTTACATCGATGATGTGATTTGCCTATGGAAGGGGACCCCTGATTCCTTGGAAGTTTTTCATTCCTTTCTGAATGAATCTTGGCCAGGAATCAAATTTACCATCACTTCTAGCACGGAATCAGTTAATTTCCTAGACACGATTCTCCTTAAGGACCCCGATGGCTATCTCACCACTGATTTACATGTTAAATCTACGGATCACAATAGCATCCTACATTACGAGAGTTTCCACCCTCCTGAAGTTAAACGTTCCATCCCAATCTCACAATATCAACGGGTAACACGAATAGTGACTAACGACACACTTCGTGACCGCAGACATAATGAAATGACGACAAAATTCCTAAAGAGAGGCTACCCTTCCCCTCTCCTTGCCAACTCTAGGAACCACCTATCGGATCCACAACGGCGCTCAGGTAGCAAACGTATTCCTATTGTGCATACGTTCCATCCCTACGCCTATTTACTACATAGGACCATTAGAAGACACTGGCCCCTTTTAGCACAAGCACATCCCAACATTCCAGAATTTTCTGAACCGTTTCTCCCCTGTTTTAGGAGACCTTCTAACGTTAGAGATGGACTTGTGCGAGCAGATATAGGGTCCATAAGTACTAAGAGACAAACTTTATTTTCTAATCCCCGTACAGGCACATTTCCGTGTCTTCATTGTGCACAATGTAGTAATGTACAGAAAGGCTCTCAAATCTACCACCCCCGGACGGGAAAGAGTTTCCAAATTAAAGGTTTTTACACCTGTGACTCATCATTTGCAGTATAACTCATAAAATGCCCTTGTGGCCTCCTCTACATAGGAGAAACCACACAGTGCATAAGGGATAGGATTTCAAAACATAAGTCGACCATCCGCTGCAAAAACCTATTATTACCTATTCCTCACCACTTCCATCTACAAGGCCATACTATATCTCAGTTAAAATTTCAAGTCATAGAGACCGTTCCCCCGCCTAGAAGAGGAGGTGATCTTATACTTCTCTTAAAGAAACGAGAATCCTACTGGATTCACACTTTAGAGACTCTTTCCCCAAAGGGATTAAACAGGGAATATGATTTAGTATCATTTATATGATTGTATGATTTACCCTGTCACTGACATTTTATTCTCATTCTTTTTTCTCTAGAGCCGATTGTATTGAACTTAAAGAATACCTTACAACACTGAATTTGCACCATCTGCACTGTGAATGCACTGAATATTACCATCTGCACTGAGAATGGATCCCAAAGAATCACAGTTAGTCACTGGGCGTATGTAACCACGGCACCCTGCTTGTGTCCGCAATAAGGGCTGTATCACCGCCGCATCATCACAGGGGCTCTACCTATGAATCACGGCACTCTGTTTGCATCTGCAATAAGGGCTGTATCACCGCCGCATCATCACAGGGGCGGTACCTATGACACACATACCCAGGCACATTCACGCACTTCCGGTCCCATGATTCTCGGCACCGGAAGTGGTCAGTGAAGCGCACGCTGAACCACGATACCGGAAGTACCCATAGACACTCCGCAGTCGCATTTGATTCCCTTCACCACTATAAATGGATGGCACATTTGCACTACTGCCACTGACCAGCGGCGGATCCCGCGTCAGCAGCAGCATTAGGGTAAGCACACCTGCCGCAATGTTTTCCACATACAGCGGTATGTCTGTGTAGTTTATTATGGAGCGTTTCTTTTCAGGCGGCACCTCAGATGCTATACCGATCATAGGATATCCTGAGCTCACTATAAGGGTATGCATTCCTCACATACCGCCATCATCCATAATAATCACCTTACCACAACAGTCTATTATAGCACAGGTGCCTTTTCCTTTTTCTGTCTATAGGCCACACTAAGTCATAACAATCCAGCGAAGTTATCTGTACTGAAGGGTATGCATGTTTTATACATAAAGCTTTGGACCATAGCTTACTTATAATTACTCACCAGTTTGTCTATCTGTGCATAATTTTTTTTAGACAGCTATCCGGTTAATGAGATGTGATACTTTACACTTATATGTTCTCTCAGCTTTAAAACGGTATGTTGTGACTCTTCACAGGATTTTTTGGATTGTTCTTAGATTGAAGTTCCAATTCCATGTATACTCTAACATGTCAAGTTACCAAAATTATCTCCATGTTTGTATATACTTTATTTTTTTCAAAATATTCTCCTCATTTTGTTACTTTTTGTTTTAAAGGTTTTCCTTCTTGTAATAAGAGGCAATTGATAAAGGCAGAGTGTCTGCCGAAACGTTTTGCCAAAACTTCTTGAAAACCGCACAAATTGTCCGCAATAAATATCATTTGGTTATCTACACTATTCAAAGTTGAGTGCCTGATTTCATTATATTATATGCCACAAAAAGCAAGTCAATCACTGCAATGCCCTTCTCTAAGATGGTGGTGGCCGCTGCCCATGTCATCGCGTTATCCACAGTCTGCATTCTTGCCCAATGGCTGAGAAATGGCACTTCAAGCATTTTGTGAAAACCGACTTTGGCGCTCGGGTCGCCGAACGCATGGCCGACCTCAAGCTATGGTCGGGTTTCGCTTGGCGAAACCCGACTTTGGCGAAAGTTGGTCTGTTTTTGATCTGACCGACCTGTTTCGCTCAATTCTAACTGCCACACCTGTTATCAATCAAGAAATCAAATAAGTTCATCAAAAGTTAGACATCATGCTGCGATCCAAAGAAATTTTGAAACAAAAAAGAAACAAAGAAATTGAGATATATATGTCTGGAAAATGTTATAAAGCCATTTCTAAAGCTTTGGGTCTCCAGAGAACCACAGTGAGAGCCATTTTTCACAAATGGTGAAAACATGTAACAGTGGTGAATAGAGATGAGCGACTTTGCCTTTTTTAGGGTCGAGTCGGGTTTCATGAAATCCGACTTTCTCAAACGTCGAGTCAAACGAAATTGGCCGACTATCGGGAAAAGTCGGAGGTCCGACTGAAGCACGAAACCCAATGCAAGTCAATGGGGAAGCAAAGTCGGCAGTGAATGGAGGACAGTAAACACACCTACAGTGCCCATTTCAATGCCAACAACATCAATTCTTAATACTTAAGCTTGGCAACCTTCATTTACTTTATAATAATAGTTACGCATTGGAAACTGGGGGTTATTTGGCTAAAGTTGTGGATGGGGGGTAGGGCTGGCTCCAGGTTTTTGTGTGCCCCAAGCGAAAGAGTGTCAGTGGGCCCCTTTAACACATACCACAATTCATGATGCTCCGGTACGGCACAGAAATATAGGTATAGTACAATGACAAATACTTCACTTCTTACATTACATGACTGATATCTATTTTAAATTCTACAATAGCTCAAAAACCGGACAGTATATTACTCCATACAGTATTATGGCCACCACATAGTGCGTCATACAGAATAATGAGCCCATATACTGCTCCATACAGAATAATTGGTCCCATATAATGTTCAATACAGTATATCATGAGCTCCACATAATGCTCCAGTATATGATGGTCCCCATATAATGTGCCATATAGTATAGGACGGTCCCCATAGAGTAGAATGAGCCCCACATATTGCTCCATACAGTATAATGAGTCGCATATAAAGCTCCATACAGTATATGATGGGCCCCATATATTGCTCCATACAGAATGGGCTCCATATAATGCTCCATACAGAATAGGCCCCATATGTGCTCCATAGTATGCTCCATACCCTATATGATGCCCCATAATTAATGAACCCCATATGATGCTACAGCATTTGATGGGCCCCATGGATGATGCTCCAGTGTATGATGTGCCCCATAAATGCTGCTCCAATGTCTGATGTGCCCCATTTAGAATGCTCCAGTATATGATGGGCCCCATGGATGATGCTCCAGTGTATGATGGGCCAATATAATGCTCCATATATAATGGGCCCCATTTATAATGCTCCAGTGTATAATGGGCCCCATAGATTCTGCTCCAGTGTCTGATGTCCCCCATTTAGAATGCTCCAGTACATTATGGGCCCCATGGATGATGCTCCAGTGTATGATGGGCCAATATAATGCTCCATATATAATGGGCCCCATATGATGCTCCAGTATATGATGGGCCCAATGGATGATGCTCCAGTGTATGATGGGCCTATATAATGCTCCATATATAATGGGCCCCATTAATAATGCTCCAGTGTATAATGGGCCCTGCAGATGCTGCTCCAGTGTCTCATGTGCCGCATTTAGAATGCTCCAGTGTATAATGGGCCCTATCTATGATGCTCAAGTGTACGATGGGCCCCATATATAATTCTCCAGTGTATAATGCTCCCCATATATTGCTCCAAACATTAAAAAAATGAAATACCTCTTCTCCCTGGGCACTGCTCTACTCTGGACTTCCCAGTGTCACCATCTTCCAGCTCTCTGCACTTGGACTGTTCAGGCAGAGGGCATACAGATGTGACGTCATCGCTCTCTCTAACCTGAATGTCACTGTCAGGAAACGCGGAAGACGTCACAGCGGTGGAGCAGGGAGACGTAATTATTGCAAGTGCTGGGGCACTGAGCAAGCAGGGGGGCCCACTTATGGCTGACTGCACTAGCACAGGACCCCTCATAGTACGCCGGTGTGTCTGATGGCGAATGGGCCCCCCTCCGTCAGAGACACTTTTGCGTACTATGAGGGGCCCTGTGCCAGTGCCGTCGCCCACGAGTGGGTCCCCCCACCTGCTCAGGGAAACGGCACTTGCGTGGGTGTGCCAGGTGCTGACGCAGGCCCTGGGGGGGTCCACCCAGTTAGAGAGGTGGAAAAACTGGCATATGTTGAGGTGTAAGCTGGACGTTCACCAGCTGAAAATGGAGGAATTGGAGAAGTCGGAGGAAGAGGAGGACAAAGCGAGCCATTTTGCTGGCAACCTACTGTATGTGTCATCAGGGGAAGGTGGTACAAAATGCTTTGAAACCCAAGCATGGTTCATTTTTATGAAGGTGAGATCACCAAGATTTTGGGTTGACAGCCGTGTCCTTCTTTCTGTCAGGATTGATCCAGCAGCACTGAAGAGTCTTTCTGATAGCACACTATCAGCAGGGCAAGCAAGCTCCTGTAAAGCATATTGGGCCAATTCAGGCCAGGTGTCCAGTTTACAGGCCCACTAGTCAAAGGGGAATGAACTGTGAGTGAGAACATCGATAGGGGAGGAGAGGTAATTTTGAACCATAGTTGACAACTGCTGTCTCCTGTCTGTTGCAATCGATTCAGTATTACCAGTCATGTGAGCGTTACTCGAGAAATCAGTCCACAACATGGTCATGAAACCCCTGTCTCCAACGCCACTTCGGCTGTGTGCACCACGAACACCACTTACGTTTGGCCCAGTATGGCTCGTGGTAGAACCTGCACTGCTGCTGTGTGCTGGGAATGCATCTAACAAACGGATAACCAGATACAAAAAGAAAGAAAAACGGAGTAACTGGCACAATTTATATTTATGAAAATATTACGTTTATTTGGTACAAAATACATAAGTTAAAAAAATCACACAGTGGTGAAAAAAGACCCTAATATGAACAAAAATGCGCATGGAACCAGAACACACAAAATGTAACAGCAGTTGCAAGATATAATTACATTTGGAATGTATTACAATATATCCCATAAAAAATGGACTGCGGGTAAGTATACTTGTAATTGTGCGCTTTATACGGATATAAAAAGACCATATGAGTGCCCCATATAATGTATCAACGGACCTCTCATAATAGTGATAATAGTCAATTTAAAAAAACATCTTACCGCTGCAAGTGCAACGCTGCAGTGCCCTGGACCCACGCGCTACTCCTAAGAGTGGGTCCAGGGCACTGCAGCGTTGCACTTGCAGCGGTAAGATGGATTTTTAAATTGACTATTATCACTATTATGAGAGGTCCGTTGATACATTATATGGGGCACTCATATGGTCTTTTTATATCCGTATATAGCGCACAATTACAAGTATACTTACCCGCAGTCCATTTTTTATGGGATATATTGTAATACATTCCAAATGTAATTATATCTTGCAACTGCTGTTACATTTTGTGTGTTCTGGTTCCATGCGCATTTTTGTTCATATTAGGGTCTTTTTTCACCACTGTGTGATTTTTTTAACTTATATATTTTGTACCAAATAAACTTAATATTTTCATAAATAAAAATTGTGCCAGTTACTCCGTTTTTCTTTCTTTTTGTATCTGCTTTTGGAGTGCACATTATAAGTCCTTCATTGACATAATTTTGGGCTCTCATTGCGCAATTGTGCACACATGGTTTTTTGATTGCCCTTGTTATCCTTTTGTTGTGCTGGTTTTATTTTAAACGGATAACCAGAGTTGCTTGTTTGTTCGCCAATATTAGCTCTAGGTTCTCTTGTGGCATGATGTGCTCCATATGATGCTCCATACCCTCTGTGATGCCCCATAAATAATGAACCCCATATGATGCTCTAGTATATGATGGGCCCCATGGCTGATGCTCCAGTGTATGATGGGCCCCATTTATAATGCTACAGTGTATGATGGGCCCCATATATAATGCTACAGTTTCTAATGGGCCCTATCTATGATGCTCAAGTGTATGCTGGGCCCCATATATGTGTATAATGCTCCCCATATATTGCTCCAAACATTAAAATAAATGAAATACCACCATCCAAACTATTTCTTTGATTGATGGGGCAGTCAAGAAAGAGGAACCCATGTGCATTCTGTCGATTGACGCAGAAAAGGCTTTCAACAGGGTGCACTGGGATTTTATATTTCAAACGTTAGAAGGAATTGGCTTAAAAGAAAGTATGCTCCGTAGAATTTCTGCCCTGTACTCATCTCCCAGTGCTCAAGTTAAAATTAATGGTGCACTTTCAAACACATTTTTAATTAGGAACGGCACGAGGCAAGGTTGTCCTCTTTCCCCCTTGCTTTATATACTCACTATGGAACATCTAGCAACCGCAATACGGAATAATCCCTCCATTAGAGGCATAAAAGCCCAATCAGAAGAGCACAAAGCGGCATTTTTTGCAGATGATGTCCTATTGTATGTCTCTTCCCCAACTATAAGTCTCCCAAATATTATCTCAGAATTATATAGATTTGGTCGTCTGAGCAATTTCCACAAATCGGAGATTCTCAATATCTTAGTCCAACCAAGTGAGGTGGAGAGTTTGGCAGCTTCATTTCCCTTTAAGTGGTGTTCATATTCTCTTACCTATCTAGGAATAAAAATCACCGCCAAAGTATCTAATCTTTATGAAGCAAACTTTAAGACAGCTTAACATAAAGCCGAGTTCGACTTTGAAAAATGGCATAAACTACCTTTATCTTGGTTTGGAAGAGTGAGCGCTATTAAAATGGAACTATTACCCCGTCTCCTATATTATTTCCAAACAATCTCCTTGTATTTACCTGCCTCCTTTTTCTCACGTCTTAAAAAAGCGATTACTCGTTTAATTTTGTCACAAAACGATCAGCCCGTGTGGGTAAAAATTTGCCTATATAAGGATATCCAGTTGGGATTTTATACCCTCTATAATGCCTTATTTTCAAACGCCAAGTTATCAGTACTGATCCTGGAGGAGACCACCGAACCATTGGTGTTGGAGCTAATATCTTTAATGTAATAGGTTGTGATTATGATTCCAGTGAAGTTTTTGTTTTTCACAGTACTTCTCATATTACAGAATACTGGAAAAAAATGTATCAGTTGCAGAAACAGAGACATAAGAATAAACATTTTTAGATGCAAATCTGGCTTTCAATTGATGTTTCTAAATTGGTTTAAGCTTTTTCCTACAGGTAGTCAGGAAATCTCTAAAGGAATATTGCTCTGATGATTCATGGTTTTCAGCCATCTCTAAGATAGATTAACAAATAGGAATAACACCTGTTGATTATTCACTGGAAATTGGAACCATTATGTGGTTTGAGAAGGGTTATTATTAGGACAGAGTTTCCTACAGTTTGGACTAACCACAGCATTACTGTTCTTACAGTAAGTTACAAGACAAAGTTAGAATTATTTTAATTGTCTGATGCTATGTATTGTATTGGGTGAATGCTTTTACATGTCATCTATAAAAGGACAAAACTTTATTTTTTACAAAAGTGACATCATAATGCAGCTATAATGGATATTAAGTTCACCAAGGCGATATGAAAGCATCACTTCTTGTTGAACACTATTAATGATGCACTAGGCTTCCCTGGATGTTAAAAGAAACTACTTTTAGCAAAAAGAGATGAGTGATGGAACTTTGAGCAGCTATTCATGGGTACAGCTTACAATAGCAATTGTTATCTTTGTGATATGTTTCCACCACTAAAGAAATCACTTTATATTAAATGTTCAATATATGATCGTGGATTGTTTTATGAGTCATGTTCTGCCTACACACAGGCTGCTTTTAACAAAGAATATTTTTTGCTTCACTAATACTTTTACTTTTGGCAAGTATTAAAGTCCTCTTATTTTGTGCATGTTAAGCTCCATTACATTTTCTTGAATATGATTCTTTTATTATTTTGGGTTACTCGGTTGCTATTTTGTTAATTAATTTAGTCAAAATTATTTAGGATTTATCTATGTGTTCCAGTGTTTCCATCAGTGCATCAGACTTTGGAAGGAAAGACAGGGAGCACGCACGATGGGGGTGCAACTATCAGACTTTCACTGATCTATCAGTTAACATGCTTTTGCTATGTAATCTGAGGATATTGCAACCACCAGGGACAGCACCAGCAGGTATCATAGTCAAGGAATCCCTAGATGTCAGCACACTTAGTAGCAGCAGTATAGTTGAGAGGATAAGCATATATTGTAGTCAAGAAATAGCCAGAGATTGGTACATGGAGCACCAGTAGAATCTTGAGGATAAGCAGCAGGTGGAAAGAAGCTAGACTAAAAGCTGGGAGCGCAATAATCTTAAAAGTAGGGTAGTGCAATGCCAAGTTTAAGTAGGTTGTTCAATCAGGAGATCACATGGTTGAGACAATCAGGAACTTAGGGTGGAGACAATCAGAAACAACACAGGCACTAGTATATGGTTTAGCAAGGAACTGTCTAGTGAGAATAGCTCAGAGGGAAGAGCTGCTGTCTGGTGCACTAGAACTGCTGTGTAGGAGTCCTGACAGGCTGAGACACAGATTTCACCAATATGTTATTAATTAGGCTGTGTGCTATTGTTTACATACAATGAATGTTTTTCACCAGGAGATTATTGCTGCCCGTGCCCAGACTAACTCCTTCGTGCCAAGTGGTCTGACCATTTCACCTCCTCTGATAAGCAGCTCACTGTTAATACACAATCTACACAGAAAGCTGTGACTCAGTGGTGTGGGCAGAATTAGCTTTCTTAGCTCTGCTGCATTCTACATCTAATAGCCAAAAAATCATATATCACTGGGTACTTACAATTACTCATGTTGCCTTCCTACACAGTTATTTTTTCTTTTCTGTGCGCTATATAGAAACAGGAAGTATTTTGTCCCTTCGTGACTTATTCCCCTCTTCAACTCCTAACCCAGCTGCACTGTTTCTCCTCCTGCCATAGATTTTTGCACTGACTCATAACTTGTGCAGTGAAAATTGACCTGTTGTTGCTACATAGAACCTAGAAGCATTTAGCTAGTCGGTTTTTAATCACATGATGTCATAGGCATAATGGAAAAGAGAAAAAGTAACTGGGCAGAAGGGCAAAATAAGCAATTGTAAGTACACAGTGTGTTAGGGTCTGCGGAACGCACCTCCAGCTGCTGGATGTACTGCGGTAAACGCTGGTCATCCGCCATTTACTAGCCAGATCCTGGCGCGAGGATTATGTTAGGGTCTGCGGAATGCACCTAATAAATAATGTAGAGAGGTGTGTTCGCAGCCCGGGGTCCACAGTGCAGGCAGAGCCTGCTGCTAGTAAGATGGCGTAAGTAGCGAACTCTGTTATCCCGCAGAGTCGCTAAAATAAACGCCGTAGCGCGCTGTGGCAGATAGTGCGAACTCTGTTAATCCATAGAGCTGCTAGCGGGAATGTCGCAACACTATATAGCGATATAAGCGAACTCTGTTACACCACAGAGTCGCAGAGGTAAAGACGTAGAGATAGGTACTGTGTCCTGTTAACATCACAGGGATACACAGATAACTGCTGTGCGGATAGCAGTCCGTGACCATGCAGACAGCAACGGAAACAAGCAATCTCCTCACCGGAGAAGCCGGTATTCTAGGGGCTTATTTCAGCCAAGCCCTAACCACGTGCACTCAAATCTCCTCACCGGAGGTGCGGGTATTCTAGGGGCTTATTTCAGCCGAGCCCTAACCACATGCGTGCATGATCACACTGGCGCAAAGCACATAATGCAATTGATCCTAGCGCACGGCCATGCGGTAAGGACAGCCTTTTATAGCAGCCACGAGAAAAAGACCTTCCAGGAAGGACCAATGGGAAGCTGCTTCAGAACATCAACAGCCGGAGGACCTTTCTGAAGGACCAATAGGGTGGCAGCTGTATCTGAGCATGTGACCCCTGATCTCCAATGGGAGATCTTGCCCTGGGCATGCTCAGATGAAGCAACTAAGGACTTAGACCTAAAGACGTCTGCTCGCCGCTGACCAGTAGTGGCTACAATAGCAGAATCTGAAGAGGCAGCAGCAAGTCTCTGCACAGTATTAGACCGGGCGAGACGCTGGGACCGACGCCTTTGCTGAGCAGGCTCCACTGCGGCCAGAGATGGATGGGGGACCGCAGCGGGACAGGTTCGAGACTCCCCTTGTGCAGCAGCGGGAACTCCAACCCTAACATTACCCCCCCTTCTTTGGGCCTCGCTGTGCTCAAAGGCAGCGATGAGCTGCTGAGCATGGACAGGCTCCCAGGACCTATACTCAGGCCCATAACCCCTCCAATCCACCAAATAAAATTTTTTGCCTCGTACCACCTTGCATCCAACAATGGCGTTCACCTCATGATCGTCGGTAGATGAACCCGACGTCCCGGCAGATGACTCGGAAAACTGGGAAATGGCCACAGGTTTCAGGAGGGACACGTGAAAGGTGTCGGTGATACCAAGGCGAGGCGGAAGGGCTAGGCGGTAAACCACTGGGTTCACCTGCTCAAGAACTTTAAAGGGACCAAAAGGCGAGGTGCCAACTTGGTGGACTCAACACGTAGCCTGATGTTTCGGGCAGAGAGCCACACTAGGTCACCCGGAGCAAAAGTAGGAGCGGGGCGCCGATGGGCATCGGCCAAAGACCTCATCCTCTCATTGGAGGCCTGAATGGCATCCTGGTTGCGGTCCCAAATGTCTCGTGCCTCCACAGCCCAGTGTGCCACCCTGGAATCGGCGGAAGACACTGGCATGGGCACTGGTACCCGCGGATGCTGACCGTAGTTCAGGAGGAATGGGGTCTGTCCGGTGGAGTCAGCCACAGCATTATTTAGAGCGAACTCAGCCCACGGTAGCAAGGATGCCCAGTAGTGTTGAGCATTCCGATACCGCAAGTATCGGGTATCGGCCGATATTCGCGTTATCGGAATTCCGATACTTAATTCCGATACTTTTTCCATATCGTATACCGGAATCGGAAGTTCCCATAATTCTTTGAGAGGCAATGTGATTTTAGTCAGCCAATGAGGAATCCTACGAAGTGTGGGCACATCCTGTGATGCTGCGGTCATCTTAACTAATGGCATGGCTGTGATTGGCTGCTGAAATGATGTCAGAATGCACTATAAAAGGCGCCGCCGCCATTTTAGCGTCACTGTGCTGTGAACTCAGTAAGGGACAGAACGCTACTCTGCTCACTCTGAGGGACAGTTAGATATTGCGATTTTGTGTACTACTGTGCTTGAGGCAGGCTAGTTTACCAACCGCTGTGTAAAGCTTCATTTTGCCAGTGTTGTTTTAACAGCTCTGTGCAAGGTGTGTGTGTGACAGTGCAGGTGACGCTGCAGTTTGCTCTGCATCCACCGCTGTTTGTAGGCATCTGCACGTGTCCCTTTTTTTTTTTTTTTTTTTTTTTTTATTTTATTTAGTGGAATTGGTGCAGCTCCATTATATTAGAAAAAAATCAAATCTATTAGTGTGACGTGCTTCCATCCGTATACAATACATTGGTTGCAAACACTATAGAAGTACAGAAAGGAGCTTTTCACAGATTGTGGACAGTTGTGTTTCAGTGTTCACTTCAGTCTGTGTTTTTTACTTTTTTGAGTGCAGATCACGCTCCAGTTACATGTTCAAGCACTGCTGCTTGTACTCTGCTGAGCGTGTCTCAGTGGCTCATCCTTTTCATTTATCTCCAATTGGTTCTGCTACATTCCATTTAAAATAAATCTAATCTATTAGTGTGACGCGCTTCCATCCGTATACAATACATTGGTTGCAAACACTATAGAAGTACAGAAAGGAGCTTTTCACAGATTGTGGACAGTTGTGTTTCAGTGTTCACTTCAGTCTGTGTTTTTTACTTTTTTGAGTGCAGATCACGCTCCAGTTACATGTTCAAGCACTGCTGCTTGTACTCTGCTGAGCGTGTCTCAGTGGCTCATCCTTTTCATTTATCTCCAATTGGTTCTGCTACATTCCATTTAAAATAAATCTAATCTATTAGTGTGACGCTTCCATCCGTATACAATACATTGGTTGCAAACACTATAGAAGTACAGAAAGGAGCTTTTCACAGATTGTGGACAGTTGTGTTTCAGTGTTCACTTCAGTCTGTGTTTTTTACTTTTTTGAGTGCAGATCACGCTCCAGTTACATGTTCAAGCACTGCTGCTTGTACTCTGCTGAGCGTGTCTCAGTGGCTCATCCTTTTCATTTATCTCCAATTGGTTCTGCTACATTCCATTTAAAATAAATCTAATCTATTAGTGTGACGCGCTTCCACCCGTATACAATACATTGGTTGCAAACAATATAGAAGTACACAAACGGGCCTTTCACAGCTACTGAACATGGGTTTTTAATTTTTAACTAAAATATGTATTTTTTCAAATGACACAAATATAAGTAATGTTGAAGAGGAATAGTCCTACATCCATTGTTTGCACAATATTACAGGTGTACATCATGTCCCTTAATCAACAATGTATTATTATATTTACTTGTATGCTTTTATTTAAAAGCCAAGAACACAGAAGGATAACCTTCGCACTGCAGCTGTTGTCAAAGTTCAACCCACATTATGCACTTCCAACATTGCAGCATTTGAGGCATGATGTGAGTTGGATTGGTCAAAGTTATGGAGTGAGAAGGTTCACCATCAGTACCCTATAGCATAAGTATGCTTTTGTGTTAGCATTTGTGTTAGACATGTGGATATCTGCCATAATATGTCACAATTATTTAGTTACAGATTTGTTACCAACACTAATCATTGAATGGTTTTAAATTTGACGTTTCACTTGTTTACAGCTTAGAAATAAGGGTGTAGCCTGATATCTATGTGTAGCACTAGCCACTTTAACATGTCATGTTTTTTTAAACATGTGTAGCTAGGTAGCAGTAATTTTTGCTGGACACACAGCAGGGGAACAGCAGGCGTTACTGAACCCCACTATCACTATAGCTTGTGTATTGGTCTGTGGACACGACACTTCTGAGCAGCAACTGGCAGTGTTGTAGCCCAGGGAGTATAGCTCAGGTGGTAGAAAGATGAACATAACAGGAGACATGGAAAACGTTGCCAACCAGTTAGTTAATCTGAAACCGGACAGGCAAATTCAGGCGAGATCCATGCCTAGTTCATTTTCAGAAAAGTAAGCCGTTCTACATTATCGTAGGATAGTCGCATGCAACGGTCTGTTAGTACACCACCTGCAGCAGTAAAGACGCGCTCCGATAATACACTGCCAGCAGATCAAGCCAGCACCTCCAATGCATACTGGCTAAGCTCTGGCCATGTATCCAGCTTAGAGACACAAAACTTGAATGGGGAAGAGCCATCTGGGAGTACACTGAGAGGGCAAGACATGTAGTCTGTCACCATCTTACGGAAATGTTGCCTCCTGCTGACTGGAGCCGTCTCGGATGGTGTAGACATTGGTGGCGCTGCCACAAAACTTCGACACATTTGGAACATACTGTTCTTGCCCTGTGCAGAGGCGCTGCTTGTGCTCCCTCTTGTTGCAGAGCTGTCTCCACTGCCTCGACGCACAGAGCTGCTTTGTAAATCAGTAGCAGCAGCAGTGCTCTCGGCTGGAATGGAGAACATTATGGATTGCACCAGTGTGTCTTGGTACTTCCGCATTTTACGCTCCCGGTTCAACGGTGTGATGAGGCTTTGTAAGTTGTCCCGGTAGCGAGGGTCTAGGAGGGTGTACACCCAATAATCAGACGTGGTGTGAATGTGTTCGATGCGGCGGTCGTTTCTCAGCCACTGCAGCATGAAATCAACCATGTGCTGCAGACTCCCAACTGGCCAAGAAACGTTGTCCCCTGCAAGAGGCGTCATCTCCGCCTGCTGTGCATCACCCCACCCTTGGTCTACATACTGACTAGAGCATTGTCTACCTCCCTCTGGAGCGATGTCTTCCTCCTCCATTGACTCCTCCTCATCCTCCTCACAAAGTCCTTCAAATACATATAAATTTACAAAATTTAAAACTCAAAATTTAAAAACTTTGTATCATAATTCTGTAACATCAGTTTATGGAAACACAATAGCATTACAAAAGGATAGACAAAAAATGTACATTATGTGCTTTGTAAATACATTAAAAGTTTGTAATGGTTATGAAAATATAGACAGCGACTCTGGAGGTTCAATTGTTGATACAGCATGGTACTTTGAAAGTCCTCCAGCCCTTTGTGAGGAACCACGTTGCGCTGACTGTCCAGAAGGTGATGGAATTTGTGACTCCTCATCCTCCACCTCTTCCAAAACCTCATGCCTTAGTGCTTGCAGTGTTTTTTGAAGCAGGCAGATAAGGGGGACAGTCAGGCTGACTAGTGCATCATCTGCACTCGCCATCCGCGTTGACTCATCAAACGCACGCAAAACGTGGCAGATATCCTTCATAGAGTTATTCGCCACTCATTACACTGGCAGTGGCTGCCCATTCATTATAGGATCCAATTCTAATTACTGGTTCTCACCAACATAGCTCTCCACAGCGCAGCACCCCCCTACATCTCCTCCCTTATTTATATTTATCGGCCTAACCGACTGCTGCACTCTGCAAACGACCTTCGACTAACCTCTGCACTAATCCGTACCTCCCACTCCCAACTCCAAGACTTCACCCGCGCTGCGCCAATCCTCTGGAATGCTCTACCCAAGAAATTAGGACTATCCGCAATTTGGATGGTTTCAGGCGCTCCCTCAAAACACATTTGTTCACAGTGGCCTATCACATTCACTAATCAAAGTCATTCTATGTGTAATTCTGTGTGTGTAGCCCATTCACTATCTCCATGCATCCCTCACTTCCTTAAAATGGCTGGACCATCATTGTAAAAACACCATTGTATATAAACACCTGTACTTTGTATCTCCCACACCTCATTGTAGATTGTAAGCTTTCACCAGCAGGGGCGGCTGATTTTGCTTTAATTATTGTATTGTTAACGTTGTTACTTATGACTCGTGTTTTGAAACTGTTAAACTGTAAAGCACTGCGGAATATTATGGCGCTATATAAATAAATAATATTATTATTCTTATTATAGAGGCCCACTCAGTAGTGGTGAAGTGTGAACGCCGCAAATTGCGAGTTGACTGCGCCTGATGCAGCTGATACTCCATTACTGTTGGCTGCTGCTCACACAACCGCTCCAACATATGTAACGAGGAATTCCACCTGGTGGGTACGTCACATATAATGCGATGTTCATGAAGGTGAAATCTGCGTTGCAGAGCTGCAATCAGCGATCTGGCCATGCTGGAACGTCGCAAGTGAGCGCACTCTAGGCGGACCTTGTGCAGCAGTGCATCAAGATCCGGATAGTCCCTCAAAAAACTCTGCACGACCAAGTTGAGCACATATGACAGACATGGTATGTGAGTGAGGTTGCCAAGGCCCAGAGCTGACACCAGATTTCGGCCATTGTCACACACTACCAAGCCTGCCTGTAGATTCTCTTCCAAAAACCACACGTCGCTCTCCTGCTTTATGGCATTACAGAGCTCCTGCGCTGTGTGGCTAAGATTCCCCATGGAAATTAATTTCAGGATGGCCTGTTGACATTTGGACACGGCTGTGCTCATATCGGTCGCAACAGGTAAACGTTCACGGGTCCATGTGGAGGTAGACCGTGACGGCTCCTGCAGCGATGATTCTGAGGAACTGGAATAGGAGGAGGAATCAATGTGTACAGACTTGATTCCTGCAATCCTTGGAGTTGGCAGAACACGTACAGCGCCACTCGCAAGATCAGTACCCGGCTGCACAACATTGACCCAATGGGCAGTGAGGGAAAGGTATTGTCCCTGGCCATGGGTGTTAGAACCCTCTTGTTAGGTTTTGTTTCAGTTTGCTGGTCACATGACCTTTTTTCCCTATTTAGTCTGGCTCCGCCCTTCTGGCTTTGCTTGACTTCATTGTATTATCTACTGTTAAGCTAGCCGGGTGCTTAGGTGCCTTAATCTGTGAGTTTTGCTTGATGTTAGGATCACAAAGTATTTATTTTTCTGTTTAATTATCCATGCTACAATTTATGTTAGGACTAGGAGGTGTCCACCTTTTCTCCCAGTCCCTAGATCTTGTAGGGATTACTCCCTCGCAACTATAGGTCTTCGTTCACACTAGATGAGGACTTTAGCGGGTCTGGTCGCAGGATCAGGTTCCCCGTTACATCGTAGGGATTCAGCTTAGTTGTATTGTAGGGACAGAATTCCCTTCTTTCCTTACTGGTTGTAGCAGATCATAACAATGGGTACTGGTCCACGCATCGGTGGTCAGGTGGACCTTGCTACTGAGGGCTTTTAGTAGCGCATGTTTAATTTTTCCCTCAACATGCTTTTGCAGACCAGGGACGGCTTGCCTGCTGAAATGAAATCGGCTTGGCACATTGTATTGTGGGATTGACAATGATATTCAGTTACGGAAACTGTCTGTCTCCACCAGCCTGAATCACAGCATTTCAAGGGACAGGAGTTTTGCAATGCCAGCATTCAGAGCCTGTGCTCGTGCATGGTTTGCGGAGTATGGCCGTCTTTTATCCCATGCCTGTGCTACCGCTGGCTGTTTTGTGGCCTGGGAGTGTGAGGATGACAGGGAACTTGCTGCTGTGTGTGGAATAACAGTTTGTCTCTGGACAACAGTGGCCGAGGTTCTTCCATGGCGATCCTGTGAGGAAGCATAACCAGCTGTGTGTGAGCTCGATGAAGAGGCTTCAACACAACCTGAAGATGTAGGTGCTGCTGTAGGTTGGCCTACATCTCCAGTGTGTCTTTGTAACTCAACTACGTGCTTTGTCCGCACATGTTTCCACATATTTGTGGTATTGAGGTGACTGACACTTTTAGCTATTTTTAATTTTTGATTACACAGCTTGCATTTCACATAGCAAATATCATGTGCAAGTGTGTGAAAAAAGGACCACGCAGTGCAAGTCCTGGGAGCGCACGTTTTGACTTTTGGAAGACAACTGCTCCGAACAGGTGCCAAACTGGAGGCTACAGGCAACCGAGTCTGCAGCCTAACTCTCCCTCCTGTTTGTACCGTTGGGGCAATGTCTTCCTCTATCTTCCTTCTATCACTAACCATTTCTCTAGGCCTCTCCCAGCTTTCAACCAAAGTACTGGTTCTCACCCACAAAGCTCTCCACAGTGCAGCACCCCTCCTACATCTCCTCCCTCATTTCTATCTATCGGCCTAACCGACTGCTGCGCTCTGCAAACGACTTTCGACTAACCTCTGCACTAATACGTACCTCCCACTCCCGACTCCAAGACTTCTCCTGCTCTACGCCAATCCTCTGGAATGCTGTACCCCAAGAAATTAGGACTATCCACAATTTGCATGGTTTCAGGCGCTCCCTCAAAACACATTTGTTCAGAGCGGCCTATCACATTCACTAATCAAAGTCATTCTATGTATTCTGTGTAAGTGTGTGTGTGTCTCTAGCCCATTCACTATCTCCATCCCTCAGTCCCTTAAGATGGCTGGAACATCATTGTAAATGCACCATTGTATATAAACACCTATACTTTGATATCCCCCATCTCATTGTACATTGTAAGCTGTCACGAGCAGGGGCGACTTATTTAGCTTAAATTATTGTATTGTTAACGTTGTTACTTATGACTTGTGTTCTGAAACTGCTAAACTGTAAAGCGCTGCGGAATATGATGGCGCTATATAAATAAATATTATTATTATTCCTCTGAGCTGCTCCCACCACCTTCCTGTTCTTCATGCCATGTTGGGTATTGGACCTCATCATCTCCACTACCCTCTTCCAACACCTGCTGTTGGGTGGTCTGGCCAGCACCATGCTCAACAGAAACTGGCACCTGGGTCTCATCATCATCATCACATGCGTTCTGCGGTGTGCTGACCATCGGCACTGTCTCACCCGCCTCTTCAGATTCAGAGAGACACAGCTGTTGCGCATCACTGCATACTCCCTCTTCTTCACATTACAGAATGCTGCTTGGCTGGGCCCCTGTTTGCAAGCCAATAGATTCTGAGAACAGAAGCAGACACTCAGCTGGCTCCTGTACAGAACTCTCTGACTGCCTGGGCAATTTGCCAGGCGGTGAAGAGACAGATGGTTGCCCAACAGTGCTGTGGTCCTGAGAGGAGGTGGAAGCAATTGAAGTCGATGCATTGGCTGAGATCCAAACAACAACGGCTTCAATTTGTTCTTCCCGCAGCAGGGGGGTACTCCGAGCTCCTACAAAAGTGCGCATAAAGGAACGCTCACGGCCCGGGGAAAACTGGTGGATGCTGTGTCACTGGGGGCCGCAGCAGCCACAGAATCCCCACGTCCTCTCCCTGAAGAAACTCCACGACCACGTGCCTTACTCCCTGCCTTCTTCATCTTGGTAGATTGATAAAGAAAGTCTGAAAAGTTATAAGGCCTAAGTGTGGTTATTCCGCAGAGACTGCAGTGAACACTGCACACAACTGTTCAGTAGGTGTGAAAGGCCCCTTTGTGTACTTCTATAGTGTTTGCAACCAATGTATTGTATACGGATGGAAGCGCGTCACACTAATAGATTTTATTTATTTGTAATAGAATGGAGCAGCAACAATTAGAGAAAAATTTCAAGGATGTGCCAGTGACACACGCTCAGCAGACTACAACCAGCAGTGGTTGAAGAACTAACTGGAGCGTGATCTGCACTCCAAAAAGGAAAACCTCAGACTACAGTGAACACTGCACACAACTGTTCACTACCCAACGCGTCTCAGCAGGAAGGCAGTCTGTGCGTCAAAACAAAGGCGCAAGCATACATCCACGTACCCTGTTCAGTAGGTGTGAAAGGCCCCTTTGTGTACTTCTATAGTGTTTGCAACCAATGTATTGTATACGGATGGAAGCGCGTCACACTAATAGATTTTATTTATTTGTAATAGAATGGAGCAGCAACAATTAGAGAAAAATTTCAAGGATGTGCCAGTGACACACGCTCAGCAGACTACAACCAGCAGTGGTTGAAGAACTAACTGGAGCGTGATCTGCACTCCAAAAAGGAAAACCTCAGACTACAGTGAACACTGCACACAACTGTTCACTACCCAACGCGTCTCAGCAGGAAGGCAGTCTGTGCGTCAAAACAAAGGCGCAAGCATACATCCACGTACCCTGTTTATAAAGCTATATAAAAAAAATTATGTAGTAGTGACGCACACTTTATTGAGGTACAGTATTACATCGCCATTCACCATCTGTGGCTATGCAGTCTCATCTATATATACCTTATCTATCCGTTGTCATGCTTGCAAGTCGACAGTCAGGCATAAATAGCAATTTTCGCTATGCACTATGCACTTTTTAAAGGTTATGTTTGTTAATAAACATGATTATTGCCACATATTATGAGTATTACATGATGGAAATTGTATAATTTTGTATAAACTGTTTAGTGACATTATTCAGCAAATGTAACATTTTAGTAATGTCACAGATAACTTGTAATGCTGATGATGTTTTTAAGTCAGACATTCATTGTCTATACAATAAAAATGGTGTACATACTGTTACTTATCCATCATTAATGGATTCAGATATGTACTTGTATGCTTTTATGTACAACCGTATAGCAGATTCCTTAACTAATTTATTTTGTGGTTTGCATTGCTGTTCAACATGTTAATGTATGTGTTTATGTTTGTCAATTCTTTATTTATCTAGATATTAGTTGAAATGAAATCATCATCTTATGGTAGTAAAGGTTATCTTTCTCTTGTTTGAAGTATAGACATTTAAAATTGACAGGTAACAAGGAAATTACTTGATCTAGTATTTAAACATCCTCCTTGACCCTGGGCTCCAACACCGCCAGTTGTTGCTCGGAAGTGCTGTTAGCACAGTCAACACTTGCTCCTGTGTTACTGGGGTTCAGTAACGTCAGCTGGTCCTCGGTTGTGCCATTGGCTCTTTTCCTTCTGCTGCCCCTCCGGGTTCCAGCACAGTCAGCTGGTCCTCGTTACTTGCATTGGCTCTTGTACCTTCTGCTACCCCTCCGGGTTCCAGTACCGTCAACTGGTTCTCCGCAGTGCCTTTGGTCTAGGTGCCTCCATCTCGGTATCCGAGTTCCAGCAACGTCTGCTGGTCCTTGGTAGTGCTTTGGAGCACAGGTACCTCCTGCTTAGTAACCGTGTCCCAGTAACGTCAGCTGGTCCTCGGTTGTGCCATTGGCTCTTTTCCTTCTGCTGCCCCTCCGGGTTCCAGTACCGTCAACTGGTTCTCCGCAGTGCCTTTGGCCTAGGTGCCTCCATCTCGGTATCCGAGTTCCAGCAACGTCTGCTGGTCCTTGGTAGTGCTTTGGAGCACAGGTACCTCCTGCTTAGTAACCGTGTCCCAGTAACGTCAGCTGGTCCTCGGTTGTGCCATTGGCTCTTTTCCTTCTGCTGCCCCTCCGGGTTCCAGTACCGTCAACTGGTTCTCCGCAGTGCCTTTGGTCTAGGTGCCTCCATCTCGGTATCCGAGTTCCAGCAACGTCTGCTGGTCCTTGGTAGTGCTTTGGAGCACAGGTACCTCCTGCTTAGTAACCGTGTCCCAGTAACGTCAGCTGGTCCTCGGTTGTGCCATTGGCTCTTTTCCTTCTGCTGCCCCTCCGGGTTCCAGTACCGTCAACTGGTTCTCCGCAGTGCCTTTGGTCTAGGTGCCTCCATCTCGGTATCCGAGTTCCAGCAACGTCTGCTGGTCCTTGGTAGTGCTTTGGAGCACAGGTACCTCCTGCTTAGTAACCGTGTCCCAGTAACATCAGCTGGTACAAGATTGTGCTACAAATACAAGATACGGAACAAGAGACACAAGAACAATAAGCAGAAGATCTAAAAGCAGAAGAACATGAAGTATAAGACCAAAATGAAGAGCAAAATATATGCTCTAAATTCTAAGCAGAAGAAGACTAAGCAGTGTATGGGGGTGAGTCCGTTCCTCCTCGTGGTGCCCCTGGAAAATGCCTGCTGCTGCAGGCTAAACTGAACACGGACAAATACTGTTGTAATTTAAATCTTTTGTGACAGCAAGAACGGAAGGATGAAAAATTCATACTTTGACAGATTACAAGTACAGGATTCTCTGTCACAAATAAGAATATGATGAAGAAGATGAAGCAGAATATGAATAAGAATAATAGTTTAATAAGAAGAATATGAGTAATGTTAACAAAGATGAATAGCAAGAAGTTTAAGAAGAAGATAAAGAAGGTGAAGATGAAGAATAATTTGATGAAAAAGATGATGCTGCAGAAGATTATGAAGGAGAAAGTGTGTGAAAAGTTAAAAAGGTGAAGATGAAGAGCATGGAAGTTGTGTAATATACATATTTGCCAAAATATAAAAAACGTTAACATTGTCAATTTCTTCGTCAATCCGAACATCTTTAAAAAAAAAAATATTTATGCTATTCCATTTGATTGGGTTAAACATCTATGCCTTTAATGTCTCCTCAACCTTCCCCAATACATTCTACATTACTCTTTCTTGTTTTCCTTCATGTACAATTAACCAACAAGGCAACAATGGGTTTTTTTTAATTTCGATATTTTGTTCCCATAGACTTACATGGGACTTCCGGTATCGATATCGGGTATCGCCGATATTTTAGTGATATCGGCGATACCATTCCGATTCCGATACTTTAGGATATCGGAAAGTATCGCTCAACTCTAATGCCCAGTCATCCTGCCTGGCAGAGACAAAATGTCGCAACCAACCCATTCGTCTCGGGATGATATGCCAAGGAGAGATTTAACTCAATGCTGAGTAGACGACACAGCTCTCTCCAGAACCGAGACGCAAATTGGGGACCTCGATCACTGACGATTTTGTCTGGCATTCCGTGTAAGCGGAAAATATGCCTAATAAGTAATGCTGCCAAGGCCTGTGCAGATGGTAACCGTGGTAAGGGCACCTAGTGCACCATTTTGGAGAAGTGTTCGGTTATCACCCAGATGATGGTGCAGCCCCGAGACTTGGGTAAGCCCACCACAAAATCCATCCCGACCATATCCCAAGGCCTGTCTGCCACCGATAAAGGGAAAAGTAGCCCAGCTGGCCGTTGTCGAGGGGACTTATTCTTGGCGCAGGAGACGCACGCCTGAATGCATTCCCTGACGTCACGGACCATATGTGGCCACCAGTATGTCCTCGCCAGCAACTCAGATGTCTTTTTTGCCCCAAAATGTCCACCCACCCTGGACGAATGTGCCCAAGAGAGTACCTCCGGTCGCAAATTGGTGGGCACAAAAGTCTTGCCCGGAGGCACAGACTCAAGCGAAACCGGGGCCACAGTTCTTAGGCTCTCTGTGGGGACAATCAACCAAGACTACTCCTCCACCTCCTCAGAGGACACCACGGAGCGAGAAAGAGCATCGACCCGAATGTTCTTCTCACCGGAGAGGAAATGGAGGGTGAAATGGAACCGGGAGAAGAACAGGGACCATCTGGCCTGATGAGAATTTAGCCGCTGGGTGGTCTGTAAATAGACCAAATTTTTGTGGTCACTGAAAACTTGAAAGGGAAAGCGAGCCCCCTCCAGGAGATGTCTCCACTCGGAAAAGGCCAACTTCATGGCTAGCAACTCCCTATCCCCAATGGAATAATTCCTCTACCCTGGTATGAATGTCTTGGAAAAGAAGAAACAAGGATGTTTCCGACCTTGAGCATCCTTTTGAAAAAGGACTGCTCCAGCACCAACGGACGAGGCATCGACCTCCAATAAAAAAGGCTTATCAACCTCGGGGCGATGTAAGATGGGAGCGCTAGCAAAATAGGACTTAATTGAAGTAAAGGCCTTGGAGACCTCCTCTGACCACAATTTGGGATTGGCTTCCTTCTTGGT
Organism: Oophaga sylvatica; assembly: GCA_033576555.1. Taxonomy (NCBI): domain Eukaryota; kingdom Metazoa; phylum Chordata; class Amphibia; order Anura; family Dendrobatidae; genus Oophaga; species Oophaga sylvatica. The sequence continues at coordinate 394,687,985 of JARQOD010000002.1, forward strand.
GAGGGCTACCAAGGCAGCTACCAAAGTGGAGAAGTGGGGAATGAATTGGCGATAGTAATTAATGGACCCCATAAAGCGCTGCACCGCTTTAAGAGAATGGGGTTCTTGCCAATCCATCACAGCCTGTAGTTTGGCAGGATCCATAGCCAATCCCTGGGCGGAGATGATATAGCCCAGGAAAGGTAAAGACACCTGCTCAAACATGCATTTATCCAACTTTACATAGAGGGAGTTCGCCCGTAACAGGTCGAAGACTTTGCATACATCCCTCCGGTGAGAGTCAATATCTGGAGAAAAGATGAGAATATCATCCAGATAGACTACTACATAGGTGGAAAGCATATACCGGAAGATGTCATTGACAAAGTCTTGGAAAACGGCTGGGGCATTACAGAGCCCGAAGGGCATCACCAGGTATTCATAATGCCCATCCCTGGTATTAAAAGCCGTCTTCCATTCGTCCCCCTCACGGATGCGAATCAGGTTATAAGCACCACGCTGATCTAATTTAGTAAATACCCTTGCTCCCGGAGCCTATCAAAGAGCTCAGAGATCAGGGGCAACGGGTACTTATTCTAAACGGTGATGGCGTTAAGACCTCTGTAATCTATACACGGACGTAATTCTCCACTCTTCTTCTGCACTAAGAAGAACCCCGCTCCTGCTGGTGACACCGACTTCCTAATGAACCCTCTTGTCAGATTCTCCTGGATATATTGAGACATAGCCTCTGTCTCAGGAAGAGAGAGGGGATAGACCCTTCCCCGAGGAGGTTCTGCTCCAGGCAAGAGGTCAATAGGACAGTCGTAGGGACGATGGGGCGGCAGAGTCTCCGCAGCCTTTTTAGAGAACACATCTGCATATGACTGATAGCACTTTGGAAGAGGAGAAAGATCTACGGGTATCTCTGTAGTGGTAACCTGAATGCACTCCCTGACACATCTGTCCTTACATGACTCACTTCAACCCAGTATCCTACCGGAGGTCCACTCAATATGAGGGGAGTGGGAACGGAGCTAGGGAACTCCCAGTAGGATTTCGTCTATTCCCTCGGGAAGGACGAGAAGGGAAATAATCTCCTGATGGGAAGGGGGTAGAGACAAAGTAAGAGGGACAGTCTGATGTGTAATTGGCGAGGGCAATGTCAACCCATTCACTACCTGGACAGTGACTGGTTTGTCGAGCGCTACCAGATGTATTGTGTGGCGACGAGCAAAGGTAGATGACATGAAATTCCCCTCTGCTCCAGAGTCCACACAGAGCTCAACTGTAAGTGTGGAAGAGTCTACAGTGACTGTCCCTTTAAATGTCATCTTGGAGGAAAATGCCGCTGTCTTTAGTGAACCTCCTCCCAGGGCCACTAGACACGATCGGTTCCCCGATCGCTGTGGACATTTGTTTACATAGTGTCCTGTCTGCTGACAAAGGTTACAGACCACGGATACTCGGACGGCCCGAGACTTAGGTCCTGTAAGAGGAACCTCTGTGGCCTTCTGAGGTTCGGACGCCAGATCGGGGGATTCGAGAGGTTTGGCAAATGTAGGAGCCAACTGTATCCTCTGCCTACACTGAGCCCGCTCCACCCTCCGCTCGTGAAAACGAAGGTCGATGCGGGTAGATATGGAGATAAGCTTCTCCAGTGTGGCGGGAATCTCCCTGGTAGCCAAAGCGTCTTTAACATGGTCAGCCAGTGCTCGCCAGTAGACTGGAATGAGAACTTTATCCGACCAGTCTAGCTCTGAGGCCAGAGTCCGAAACTGGACGGAAAACTGACTGACCAAAGACGAACCCTGTGCCAATGCCAGCAGTTGGAGCGCCGTATTGTGGGTGACCTGAGATCCTAAAAAGACCTTTTTAAGAGCCTCCAGGAAACGAGGAGCACTCTGCAAAACACGATCGTCGCGCTCCCACAGCGGCGTTGCCCACTCCAACGCTCTGCCTGAGAGTAGAGACAGTACAAAACCCACTTGTGCCCGATCCGTGGGGAAACATGCAGCCAGAAGCTCAAGCTGTATAGAGCACTGACTCACGAATCCCCTACATTGCTTGATGTCACCGGCAAACTTGTCAGGAAGCGGGAGGTGGGATAATGTAGGGGCAGAGGTGGCAGAGGACAAACTGGCTGCAGCCACGCTAGCAGCCTGAACAGCGACTGCGGTAACATCCACAGCTGAGGTTGTGCGCTCAAGAGCCGCCAACCTACCCTCCAGCTGCTGGATGTACTGCGGTAAACGCTGGTCAACCGCCATTTACTAGCCAGATCCTGGCGCGAGGATTATGTTAGGGTCTGCGGAATGCACCTAATAAATAATGTAAAGAGGTGTGTTCGCAGACCGGGGTCCACCGTGCAGGCAGAGCCTGCTGCTAGTAAGATGGCATAAGTAGCGAACTCTGTCATCCCGCAGAGTCGCTAAAATAAACGCCGTAGCGCGCTGTGGCAGATAGTGCGAACTCTGTTAATTCACAGAGCCGCTAGCAGGAATGCGACAACGCTAAATAGCGATATAAGCGAACTCTGTTACACCACAGAGTCGCTGAGGTAAAGACGCAGAGATAGGTACTGGTTCCTGTTAACACCACAGGGATACACAGATAACTGCTGTGCGGATAGCAGTCCGTGATCATGCAGACAGCAATGCAAACAAGCAATCTCCTCACCGGAGAAGCCGGTATTCTAGGGGCTTATTTCAGCCAAGCCCTAACCACGTGCACTCAAATCTCCTCACCGGAGGAGCAGGTATTCTAGGGGCTTATTTCAGCCGAGCCCTAACCACATGCGTGCATGATCACACTGGCACAAAGCACATAATGCAATTGATCCTAGTGCACAGCCGTGCGGTAAGGACAGCCTTTTATAGCAGCCACAAGAAAAAGACCTTCCAGGAAGGACCAATGGGAGGCTGCTTCAGAACAACAACAGCCGGAGGACCTTCCTGAAGGACCAATAGGAGTAGCAGCTGTATCTGAGCATGTAACCCCTGATCTCCAATGTGAGATCTTGCCCTGGGCATGCTCAGATGAAGCAACTAAGGACTTAGACCTAAAGACGTCTGCTTGCCGCTGACCAGTAGTGGCTGCAATATCAGAACCTGAAGAGGCAGCAGCAAGTCTCTGCACAGTATTAGACCGGGTGAGACGCTGGGACCGACGTCTTTGCTGAGCAGGCTCCACTGCGGCTGGAGATGGATGGGGGACCGCAGCAGAACTGGTTCGAGACTCCCTTTGTGCAGCAGCGGGAACACAAACCCTAACACAGTGCTGTATAATATGATGACTGCAATATATTAAGAGGCTAAAAACTTTGATATGAGTGCTTATTTAAGCAAAATTCTTACTCTTGTATTAGCATTATGCAACAAAAATCTCTGAAAGAATTTGAGCAGGCAATGTTTTACTATTGCTCAGTAATCAATATTTTGTGATCTTTAGTGATGAGCGAATACATTTGGTTCTATTCATTAAGGTACTGTCACACTAAGCGAGATCGCTAACGAGATCGCTAAAGAGTCATCGATTTTATGACGCAGCAGCGACCTAGTTAGCGACTCAGCTGTGTGTGACATGTAGCGGCGATGTGGCCCCTGCTGCGATGTCGCTGATCGCTTATGAACGTTCTAAGCCGTTTTTGGTCGTTGGTGTCCCGCTGGTGAGCCTGAATCGCTGAGTGTGACACCCTTTATGAACGACTTTACCAGCGTCGCAGGTGGGACTAGGTTTTCCCAACAGACAAAAAAACCTGACTGGCACATCCAGACTAATGTGAACTAGGTGCAAACCAAGGGAAGCTACCCCCATGTAAATCATAGAAAAAAAGGCTGCACTCAAGCATACTAAAGCATGACAACATGGAATACATGAAATTTAGAGTAGCAATATGGCTTTGGAATATAAGGAAAAAATTGAGACGCTTAGTATAAACATTTGGCCAAACATTTTAAAGCCCACCAACCATCGTCAAGGTGGTCTCATTTCTGGTGAGTCCCTGACCTAATGTGAACATACCTCTATTAGGCTGATATCTGAATTTCTGGGTGAATATGCACCTCTGTCAGTAATGCCTGCATTTATGGGTAAAGTAGGGACCTGGTGTAATTAAAATCACCACCTGGTGGGGGCGGAGTGCTCGGTCAGCAAGCTAACATACAATAGACAAAAAAACCTGACTGGCACATCCAGACTAATGTGAACTAGGTGCAAACCAAGGGAAGCTACCCCCATGTAAATCATAGAAAAAAAGGCTGCACTCAAGCATACTAAAGCATGACAACATGGAATACATGAAATTTAGAGTAGCAATATGGCTTTGGAATATAAGGAAAAAATTGAGACGCTTAGTATAAACATTTGGCCAAACATTTTAAAGCCCACCAACCATCGTCAAGGTGGTCTCATTTCTGGTGAGTCCCTGACCTAATGTGAACATACCTCTATTAGGCTGATATCTGAATTTCTGGGTGAATATGAAAAATATTTAGACTTGAGAGTCCTCAGTGGTTGATACCTTTTAATGGCTAACTGAAAAGATGGCAACAAATTGCAAGCTTTCGAGATTATGCAGGTCTCTTCACCAGGCAAAGACTAAAACCACTGAGGACTCTCAAGTCTAAATATTTTTCTATCTACTGGCTAACACGGTACGAAGATACACATCTTTCCTATATCAAAATGGGTGAATATGCACCTCTGTCAGTAATGCCTGCATTTATGGGTAAAGTAGGGACCTGGTGTAATTAAAATCACCACCTGGTGGGGGCGGAGTGCTCGGTCAGCAAGCTAACATACAATAGACAAAAAAACCTGACTGGCACATCCAGACTAATGTGAACTAGGTGCAAACCAAGGAAGCTACCCCCATGTAAATCATAGAAAAAAAGGCTGCACTCAAGCATACTAAAGCATGACAACAGGAATACATGAAATTTAGAGTAGCAATATGGCTTTGGAATATAAGGAAAAAATTGAGACGCTTAGTATAAACATTTGGCCAAACATTTTAAAGCCCACCAACCATCGTCAAGGTGGTCTCATTTCTGGTGAGCTCCCTGACCTAAATAGTGGGAAAATTTTACCTCATATTAAGGTTTGAAAAAAAATCCTTTGAATTTGCAGGGTGGAATATGCCAATCCTCTGTCAAAGTAAATCTTCTCAAAGGGGAAAGGTAACGTAGGGAAGTGGACTGGTGTAATTAAAATCACCACCATGGTGGGGGCGGAGTGCTTGGTCAGCAAGCTAACATACAATAACAAAAAAACCTGACTGGCACATCCAGACTAATGTGAACTAGGTGCAAACCAAGGGAAGCTACCCCCATGTAAATCATAGAAAAAAAGGCTGCACTCAAGCATACTAAAGCATGACAACATGGAAATACATGAAATTTAGAGTAGCAATAGGGGCTTTGGAATATAAGGAAAAATTGAGACGCTTAGTATAAACATTTGGCCAAACATTTTAAAGCCCACCAACCATCGTCAAGGTGGTCTCATTTCTGGTGAGTCCCTGACCAAATTGTGAACATACCTCTATTAGGTGATATCTGAATTTCTGGGTGATATGCCCCCTTTCAGAAATTTGCCTGCATTTATGGGTAAAGTAGGGACCTGGTGTAATTAAAATCACCACCTGGTGGGGGCGGAGTGCTCGGTCAGCAAGCTAACATACAATAGACAAAAAAACCTGACTGGCAATCCAGACTAATGTGAACTAGGTGCAAAACCAAGGGAAGCTCCCCCATGTAAATCATAGAAAAAAAGGCTGCACTCAAGCATACTAAAGCATGACAACATGGAATACATGAAATTTAGAGTAGCAATATGGCTTTGGAATAAGGAAAAAATTGAGACGCTTAGTATAAACATTTGGCCAAACATTTTAAACCCCACAACCATCGTCAAGGTGGTCTCATTTCTGGTGAGTCCCTGACCTAATGTGAACATACCTCTATTAGGCTGATATCTGAATTTCTGGGTGAAATGCACCTCTGTCAGAAATGCCTGCATTTGGGTAAAGTAGGGACCTGGTGTAATTAAAATCACCACCTGGTGGGGGCGTTTGTATGTTGCTGTGCCCAGCACTCGCAACCCATGGATTTAAATTTAACAAAACCTACTGACCCAGAAATGCAGGCTTAGACAGAGGAAGCTATCCCCAGAAATTAAAAAAGGGCCTAATAAAGTATAAACATGGACATGGACTCCCCATAAATGAGAGCAATACTGGTTTGGGAATTTTAAAAAAAGTTTGGCGCATTATTATACAAGGCCAAATTTTTCTAAATCCACCAATCCTATCTAAAGTGGTCTTTTTGTGTATGCCTTTGTATGCTAGTGCAGCCTTTATATCTATATTTACATGGGGTAGCTTCCCTTAGGTTTGCACCTAGTACATTAGTCTGGATGTGAACCACGTTTTTTTCTATTGTATGTTAGCTTGCTGCCCCGAGCACTCCGCCCCACCGGTGGGTGATTTTAATTACACCAGGTCCCTACTTTACCCATAATGCAGGCATTACTGACAGAGGTGCATATTACCCCAGAAATTCAGATATCAGCCTAATAGAGGTATTTTTCACATTAGGTCAGGACTCACCAAAATGAGCCCACCTTGACGATGGTTGGTGGGCTTTAAAATGTTTGGCCAAATTTTAAACAAAGCGTCTCAATTTTTTCCTTTATTCCAAAGCCAAATTGCTACTCTAAATTTCATGTATTCCATGTTGTCAGCTTTAGTAGCTTGATGCAGCCTTTTTTTCTATGGATTACATGGGGGTAGCTTCCCTGGTTTTCACCTATTCACTTTATTTCTGGATTGCCAGTCAGTTTTTTTTGTCTATTGTATGTTAGCTTGCTGACCGAGCATTTCCGCCCCCCCCGGGTGGTGATTTTAATTACACCAGGTCCCTACTTTACCCATAAAGCAGGCATTACTGACAGAGGTGCATATTCACCCAGAAATTCAAATATCACCTAATAGAGGAGTTCACATTAGGCAGGGACTCACCAAAATGAGACCACCTTGACGATGGTTGGGTGGGCTTTAAAATTTTTGGCCAAATGTTTTATACTAAGCGTCCAATTTTTTCCTTATTTTCCCCAAAGCCATATTGCTACTCTAAATTTCATGTATTCCATTTGTCATGCTTTATATCTTGAGTGCACCCTTTTTTTTCTATATTTACATGGGGGTAGCTTTCCTTGGTTTGCACCTAGTTCACATTAGTCTGGATGTGCCAGTCAGGTTTTTTTGTCTATTGTATGTTAGCTTGCTGACCGAGCACTCCGCCCCCACCAGGTGGTGATTTTAATTACACCAGGTCCCTACTTTACCCATAAATGCAGGCATTACTGACAGAGGTGCATATTCACCCAGAAATTCAGATATCAGCCTAGTAGAGGTATGTTCACATTAGGTCAGGGACTCACCAGAAATGAGACCACCTTGACGATGGTTGGTGGGCTTTAAAATGTTTGGCCAAATGTTTATACTAAGCGTCTCAATTTTTTCCTTATATTCCAAAGCCATATTGCTACTCTAAATTTCATGTATTCCATGTTGTCATGCTTTAGTATGCTTGAGTGCAGCCTTTTTTTCTATGATTTACATGGGGGTAGCTTCCCTTGGTTTGCACCTAGTTCACATTAGTCTGGATGTGCCAGTCAGGTTTTTTTGTCTATTGTATGTTAGCTTGCTGACCGAGCACTCCGCCCCCACCAGGTGGTGATTTTAATTACACCAGGTCCCTACTTTACCCATAAATACAGGCATTACTGACAGAGGTGCATATTTACCCAGAAATTCAGATATCAGCCTAATAGAGGTATGTTCACATTAGGTCAGGGACTCACCAGAAATGAGACCACCTTGACGATGGTTGGTGGGCTTTAAAATGTTTGGCCAAATGTTTATACTAAGCGTCTCAATTTTTTCCTTATATTCCAAAGCCATATTGCTACTCTAAATTTCATGTATTCCATGTTGTCATGCTTTAGTATGCTTGAGTGCAGCCTTTTTTTCTATGATTTACATGGGGGTAGCTTCCCTTGGTTTGCACCTAGTTCACATTAGTCTGGATGTGCCAGTCAGGTTTTTTTGTCTATTGTATGTTAGCTTGCTGACCGAGCACTCCGCCCCCACCAGGTGGTGATTTTAATTACACCAGGTCCCTACTTTACCCATAATTGCAGGCATTACTGACAGAGGTGCATATTCACCCAGAAATTCAGATATCAGCCTAATAGAGGTATGTTCACATTAGGTCAGGGACTCACCAGAAATGAGACCACCTTGACGATGGTTGGTGGGCTTTAAAATGTTTGGCCAAATGTTTATACTAAGCGTCTCAATTTTTTCCTTATATTCCAAAGCCATATTGCTACTCTAAATTTCATGTATTCCATGTTGTCATGCTTTAGTATGCTTGAGTGCAGCCTTTTTTTCTAGGTTTTCCCAACGACCGCAGAGGTCGTTATACAGATCGCTGATCTCTGATGAGATCTTTGTGTTTGGAAGCTAGCTAGCGACCACATAGCGATCGCACTAGCGATCTCGCCAGGTCGTGTCGTTGTCGTGATCGCTAGTGCGATCGCTAAGTGTGACAGTGCCTTTACTTGCATGAATAGTATGGTATTCAGGCTATTCGTTACTCGGCGAGTAAATAGGTATTCACCTCGGTATATTCGAGTGACCAGCCATGCATGTTTGTTGCTTTATTTGCAGCCAATGAACATGCTGGGCTGGCTTGCCAATCACAGTAATGCACCATCTTTGGTGTGGCATTACTGTGATTGGCTGGCCTTACAGCATCATAGGGGATATTTAAAGGCTGCTGGTGCCATTTTGCGCACATTGCAGCCAGAAACACCATAGGGAGAGCGTAGTTTGAACATAGTGAAAGTGACCGTTATTTATTCCAAAAAAGTTCTTTTAAGAGCTGAAGATTGTCAAGATTATTTGTTTGTTAAGTGGGATTAAGTAGGGAAAGATATAATAACGGGGAGAATAAAAGGCAGGCACCTGGGTGTTCTCATCATTGGAAGTACATGCTGCAGATCTCTGCTATTTTCCACTGTGTTGTATAGTAGTTAGTATTAGGAACAGACTGTGGGATTAGGGTGAAATAGGGAGGGTAAAAATTAGCTATTTGTAGATGGAAATAATATTAGGAAGTCACAGCAAATGCAAAACTATTTTTGGGAGTCATATAATATTCCTGTGTAGCAGCCTCTATATATATATATATATATATATATATATATATATATATATATATATATATATTTTTTTTTTTTTTTTTTTTACAGCAAAATAATATTCCTCAGTGGCAGCATATAGTAACATCCATTTTAAAATCTAATTGCTAAATAATATTCCTCGTCTATTTCTTAAATAACTAATATTTGTCTAGCAGTTGTGCGACTGGTGCAAAACCTCATGAGCTACGGAAATGTCACTTTATTTACTTGGCAATTTAGCAGGGGCAATAATCTTCATTACTCCACATCTGGAGTGTGTCAGCAAGGCAATCTAAAAAAAAATCATAATTTTCCATTGATTTAAAACATAGCGTATCTTTATCTAGCACTTGTGTGACTGGCGCAATCCGAGTAGAGATAATCTTACCTGACAATTTATAAGGGGCAATAATCTTCATTACTCCGCATTTGGAGTTTGTCAGCAAGGCAATCTAAAAAAAATTATAATTTTCCATTGGTTTAAAAAATAGTGTATCTTTATCTAGCAGTTGTGAGACTTGCACAAAGCCTGCAGAGATATGCAAAAGTGACTATTTACCTGTAATTTACATCAGTCATAATCAAGCTGTGGTCTCGAAAAAATAGCCACACATTGCTAGATACAGGGCATTTGTACATAAGACCTTTGTAAGGGTAATTGTGAAAAATAAAGTCAGTATTTTTTTGTTTCATAAGCATAACGTATTCAAGATGAGAAAGGGTGATGTTAAGGGACATGGATGTGGTGGTGCCCAACAAGGCTGTGTGACAGATCCGAAGGTCACTGTATCTCGTTCTAGGTTCCTGTCAAAATTTGGTCAGTGCGCTATACCACTAGCAAACCCAGACAAGTGCGAGGATGTTGTGGGTTGGATGGCAAACAAAGGCTCCAGTGTGTTGACAAGCAGCACCATGAAGTCTTCTTCTTCCAGTCTCAGTAGCCAAGAGGCTAGGTCTCTGAATCCTCAACCTGATTCTCCTTCCTCTCACCATCAAGAGTCCCAGGAGACATATGACCCCAACGCTGGCGACTCTGAGGAACTATTTACGTTTCTTGTAATTTGCCAGGCTTCTCAACGTGCACCATTAAAGAGGTTCATGAGGAGGTGGAGTGCAGTGATGCCCAAACACTTGCGCACCCACGGCCAGGAGAAAGCCACGTTGGGGAAGGTCAATTTACGTCTGAAGAGGTGGAAGATAATCATGACGCACAGTTGAGATTAGGTCAGCATCAAATTGCAACTCATAAAGAGGATCAGATTGAGGAATGACGACATGGTCGATGGTGAGACCACTGATCCAACTTGGCATGATGTGACACGCCTAGCGAGCACAGCAGTGCAGAGAGGGATGGATCCATAGCAAGAAAACAGGCAAGAATAGGTAGTAGTTTGACCAGGGGTAGAACTCGGTCAACTATTCCACAGAGCCCCCCACTTGGCTAGGTAACAGGCCAAGGGTGCACTGTTGCCCTCTATGGCAATTTTTTCTGAAATCTGCCAAACCAAGCTAAGAAAAGGCAAGAACACTGGCAACCTGAGCACTACCAGTATGCAAAAGCACATGGCAGCCAAGCACCCCAGTAGGTACAAAATCTGTGTCTGAGGGTCAAACTACTATACCTTCTCCTGTATTACGGCCTTCCCAATCTGCTGACCATGAAGCAGGTGCTAACACCTCCTGCCACAGCCAGACGTTGCACACATACAAAAGTCAGCAACTACATCTAGTTTGTTGTCCCAGTGCAGCGTTCAGTTGTCCCTGCCTCAGACTTTTACCAGAATGCAGAAATATCCAGCCACCCACCCACCGGCCCAAATGCTAAACACCCACATTGCTAGATTGCTAGCCCTGGAAATATTGCCATTTTGACTTGTGGCTGGGAACTGAGTCTTAGCGGTGGCAGCACCACGGTACTCAACTTCCAGCCACCACTATTTTTCCCAGTGTGCCGTCCCCACGTTACATAAGCACGTTTTACACAGTCAGCCGTGCTCTGGCCAACGCAGTCACAGGGAAGGCCCACCTAACCACAGACTCGTGGAAAAGTTCTTGTGGATAGGGATGACACATTTCACTGATGACACACTGAGTTAACTTGGTGGAATCTGGGACAGAGTCTGAGGCTGGGACATCACACATCTTACACACACCAAGAATAGCATGCCCAACTTACATCAGGGTTTCAGTATCCTTGTATTCCACTTCTCTCATCCTTATCCTCCTCATCCTCAGCGGAACTAGCCTACCCATCACCCTCCAGATAGGAAATCTGCAGCACTGCCTTGGTAAAGCGGCAGCATGCTCTGCTGAAGCTCATCTGTTTAGGTGATAAAGCTCACAACGCTGCTTAGCTGTTGAAAGAGATAAAAGAACAGACAGATCAGTGGCTCTCCCTGCTGAACCTCCAACCAGGTCTGGTTGTGTGTGATAATGGGTGTAACTTGGTGGCGGCTTTAAAGCTCGGCAATCTGGTACACGTTCCATGCATGGCCCACGTGCTGAACTTGGTTGTACAGTGGTTTTTAAAAACAGACCCTGACTTGCCTGATCTACTTGCCAAGGTACGCCGTGTCAGCGCACATTTTTGAAAGTCATCTCAGGCTTTGGCCGGTCTAACTTCGCTGCTGCAGCGCTTTAATTTTCCTTCTCACCGACTGATTTGTGACCTGCCCATACACTGGATTTCAACCTTTCATATGTTAGCAAGGCTTAGTGAGCAGCAGAGAGAAGTGTCTGAATTTCAGCTTCTCAATGCTTGTCAGAGTAACACTCAGCTCCCACACATATCAACTGCCGAGTGGGTGTGGATCGCTGACCTACGTGAGGTTCTTCATAATTTTGAGTACTGCGCCAAGATGGTGAGCACTGATGACAGTATTATGAGCATAACCATCCTGCTGCTCTGTCTACAAAAATGTTCGCTGCAGAATCTGAAAGAGGAAACTTTGAATGCCGAGCAGGTGGCTGTGAAGCAAGATTGTACAGTGGCTGATAGCACACAGCCCAACCTCGCACAGTATTCTCAAGCCACATTGGGTGATGATGGGGAACAGGAGGAGGAGGAATCTGAGTTTTGCTCAGCACTACAGAGAGGACTCCCAATCCCAGCTTCATGCCTGTCCAGCATGGATGGTCTGAAGAGGAGGAGGAGAAGAGGAGCCTATGCTTAGTGAAGAGGAGAGGATGGTTAGTGTTGTTCCTGGTGAGGACACTGAACGTTTGACTCTTTGTAGTCTGCCACACATGGCAGAGTTCATGTCCAGATGTCTTTCCCAAGACCCTCGCGTGAAAGATATTTTGTCCACTATGAAATACTGGCTACTGGCTGTGCATCTTTCTTAACCCACAGTGCAAGGAGAAATTTTCTTCCCTAATGTCGGAGGCAGACGTGCCATTTTCAGTGCATGCATGCCAGAGAGCTGTAGTGGAAGACTTGCTCAAAAGATTACCCTCAGACAATGCTGGTGGCAGAGGTACCGGCTCATTTCACACACATGGATTACAGGGGAGGGAAACGCACAACAGGTGCAACTCAGGGGAGGGGAAAATGTCCACAAACTGTGCCATACAATCCCATCAGCAAGGGCTATCTGTGGGTGTAACTATGACGAGGAGGGAGAAGTTGACCAAGATGGTGAAGGATTACTTAAGTGACCATACCAGCATCCTTCCTGATTCTTAAGTGCCCTTTAGCTATTGATTGTTCAAGCTACACACTTGGCCCATCATCTCCTTGCACACCTTGGAGGTGCTGCCATGCCCTGCCGCGAGTGTGTTGTCTGAGCAGGTATTTAGTTCAGCAGGTGCAATCATAATGGATAGGCGCAAACGCCTGTCAATGGAAAATGCAGACAGGCTGACTCTTCTAAAATTGAACAAGGGATGGATTTTCTCCTACTTTGTAAGCCCTACAGATGACAGCAACATTATGTAAATGCAAGTCAAATTTTTTTTTGGAAGTTGTCTTAACGTCCATCCCTTAACATCCAAAACCATTCTGTTCAGGAAATCAACTCCTCCTCCTCCTGCTTCTGCAAGAAATACTTAGTGTTCATCTATGTGTACCCCATGTGGATAATGTTTTGTACTATTTGAAACCTTTGCACATTGTGCAATGGTTTAACTTGTACTCTATATCTCTACCTCTTGTAGTAACTGCTAAATGTATTGTGAGGACCCATCACGGCCTCTTTCAGCTTGCATGATACAGACCCCTTGGGGTAATTTTTGGAAATATTTTTACATTGTGCAATGGTCACATTTCTGCTCCCTATCTCTACCTCTTATGATAACTGCTAAGTGTATTGTGATGTCTACATCACAGCATCTTTCTGCTGGTCTGATACAGACCCCTTGGCTAATTTTTTGAAACCTTTGCACATTGTGCAATAGTGAAATTTGTACTCTCTATCTCTACCTCTTGTAATAACAGCTAAATGGATTGTGAGGTCCCCATCATAGCCTCTTTCAGCGTGTAGGATACAGAACCCTTGTGGTAATTTCTGGAAACTTTTGTACATTGTGCAATGGTCACATTTCTACTCCCTATCTCTAACTCTTCTACCTCTTGTAATAACTGCAGAGTGTATTGTGATGTCCCCATCATGGCAACTTTTAGCTTGTCTGATACAGACCCCTTTGGGTATTTTTTTTAAACCTATGTACATTGTTCAAAGATCAAATTTCTACTCTCAAACTCTATGTCTTCTATTATTAGAATATTTTTTACTGCGTTGCACTTCTCATGGTCTCTTTAAGCATGTATCTGGTAGCCTAATTTGATTTTTGGGTCTGCACTTGTATATTTTAAGCACGTCTAAGAGGCTGGGTTTATACGCTCCACAGACCTATTCAGGCCGCAGCCTTACATATATTGGAACATGGTCATTGCCTTGCTAAGGCTTTTACCTGAGCTCTCTAGCACTACCTATCCTGTCTCTTTCCCTTTAGGAGGCTGCTTTCAAATAAAATGAGGCTTGTACATGTTCCTGAAATGGGTTTCAGGCCTTAAAGACTGACAATAGAGGCTCTCTCTTTCATACACTGTATTCAGAATTTAATTTTAAGGCTGGCGTCACACTGCCAAGTTTGATGCGAGTTAGTTGCACGACTTTCACGCATCAACACCCGGCGCGGCCGCCCGCTCTCGGACCCGAGTGTGCGGCTGCATGTATTTCTATGCAGCCGCGCACTCAGGTCCGAGAGCGGGTGGCCGTGCCGGGTGTTGATGCGAGAAAGTCATGTGACTAACTCGCATCAAACTCGGCAGTGTGATGCCGGCCTAATGCTTTTGGTTTCTGGTAGAATCCAATTTCCTGACATTGATCTTACAGCTCCCCCAAATCCTGTATTTTATTCACCTTACATTGGCTTTACCCGCTATGAAAGTTGTTCCATTGGGATCCGGTGGCAAAACTTAACTTTTCAGCTTACAAAATGCAGGTTTCATAGCACCTGCTGGCCCTCCGAAAATGTGAAGCAATGGCAGCATAATGATATGGCGATGGACATTGTAGTGATGGTGGAGGGCGAAGCCCAAAATTCAAATGAATATGTTTGAAATGGCATTGTAAAGTGATGAGTAATACGTATTCCACTATCTTCCTAGCTATTTGGCATGAGGGAGGGACCTCCCAAATGGAGGAGTGAGAGCTCTCCCAAATGTATGATACAGGGCCACCTGAGGGCCCTTCCCAAACTCAGGTTTCACGGCACCTGCTGGCACTCTGCAAATTGTAAGCGAGAACCACATAATGACATGGCGGCGGACATGGTGGCAGTGGACATGGTGGTGGTGGCGGGTGAAATGCAAAATTCAAATGGGCATGTTAGAAATGGCATTGTAAAGGGATGGGGAATATGTATTCCACTATCTTGCTAACTATTTTGCATGAGAAAGGGACTTCCCAAATGTAGGAGTGAGAGCCCTCACAAATCTTAAAGGAAAAACTAAAGCCAAAGCTCTCTATGTGAACATATGCTAAAGGGTAGGTATCAATTTTTTATTTTTTAGCGTTGTATACATGTAATTATGAATGAAAAAGTTTTCTTAGCATTTTTCCCTTTAAAAAAATTTTGGTTTGGTTTGGTAAGTCTTTTTAAAAATCAAACTGGCGCAATTGTATGACAATATTATTCCCTGATACCATATGTGAGTCAAAAATGCATGCATGCATCTTTTCCATGCTGTCCCATTTAGTTTTAGCACTTTCCCATCCATTTAAGCCTTTCCTTTTTCTCAGGCCCCCAGACCTGTTTTTTGGGTCCAGAAGAAAAATATTTGGTTTTCCCATTGACTTGCATTGAATTTGTTATTCAATAGGAATACACGGATATTAGAAATTATTCTTGCCGATTCTCCCGAATCCGAATATTTCACTATTCTCTCGTAATTTTTTTTCCCATTGAATTCTTGCCTTTCTATTTTCATGTGTGAATGAGGTCCTGGGAAAGAGAGGATGATTGGAAAAGAGAGGGAGAGCACTATCTAAGCGTAGTAGATGAGTTAATCTTGCTTGGTGATAAAAGTACAACTTCAATCTTGCTCACCTGTTGCGGTTGTGCAAGGAGGCACAACACTGGGAAAAGTTTGCAAAACAAGGGTGATCTTTCCACCGGTATGCTGCCCATCTGTAATAACGTGGAGATGATTTTCTTCTCCCAGAAAAAAATTTTCTCCGCGGGGTATTGTGAATAAAAAAGTATCAGGGCGCTTCCTTCAGAGGATCCTTAACCAAATTTGGAGTAAGAGGGTTATATAGCCAAAGAAGTATCTCTGATGTTGAATCAGATTATATTTTATTGGCTAGGTAAAATGCTAAATTTTATCAAAGAAAATAAAAACATTAAAACAATTTTTGGTTATAAAAAACACAACACGTTTCGACCATGTAGGCCTTCATCAGGTGTATAATAAAATGATTTTGTTGTAAGCTGTTTATACTCCATTTTCATTACTAATGGGTGTGGTTGTACTAACTAAGGAACCAATCGCTATCTATCAAACGCTTTAGCAATTAAAGTATACAAAAACAAGAAACAAATATCCTAAAATAAAATAAAATAAAAAATATATTGCAAAACATGCATGAGGTTGTAATAATAATAATAATAAGGGTATTTGGTAAACATAATTTTGATCAAAAGAATGTACAAGCCATCCCGCCACGTCAAGGCAACCCTTTTTTTCTGTCCCACAAAGGGTTGCCTTGACGTGGCGGGATGGCTTGTACATTCTTTTGATCAAAATTATGTTTACCAAATACCCTTATTATTATTATTACAACCTTATGCATGTTTTGCAATATATTTTTTATTTTATTTTATTTTAGGATATTTGTTTCTTGTTTTTTGTTTTCTCTGTATAATGGTCATGTGTTTGATATGCATTTACATTTTGCATACACATCAACTTACTTTTTCAATTCAGACCCAGTTTTTCATTTAGTTCTTAGTGCATCTTGTGCATATAAGGGTGTGACCGCCCTGCTTCTGAGCTGAAAAATCCATCCTGTCTGGCCTATGCTTTTACTGGTGGGTTCAGTCTCTCTGTCCTTGTTCACATTTGTCACTTGACAGGTGGAAAGGTTTTTAATACAAGAGACTGTCCACAAAGGGTTGCCTTGACGTGGCGGGATGGCTTGTACATTCTTTTGATCAAAATTATGTTTACCAAATACCCTTATTATTATTATTATTACAACCTCATGCATGTTTTGCAATATATTTTTTATTTTATTTTATTTTAGGATATTTGTTTCTTGTTTTTTGTTTTCTCTGTATAATGGTCATGTGATTAATATGCATTTACATTTTGCATACACATCAACTTACTTTTTCAGTTCAGACCCAGTTTTTCAGCAATTAAAGTATGTATATTATCTCTTCATCCCCAAAAGAATGTTGTACACACATATTATATAACATCATCCCTCCTTCACCTATTCCAGGGTTAAAACGGTATATCTCTAAATTTTAGACAATCACACATGTCAGTGTACATGTTCACAAAAAAAACAAAACGCACCTGTACATATGCCTGATTAGACACCTCACTTCTCTTGGTGCAAGCGGTCAGGCGGTAAACTAGAAGAGCTGCAGGTACTGATGGTAATAATAAAAAAAATTAAAAAAAACAAAAAAAGTTTCCCCCCAAAAAAAATTAAAATAAAAAAAATTTCTCAAAAAAAAAAATAAATAAAGGTTAAAACAAGACAAACGGGGAATCTATTGATTGATCTATACAAGATCAGAGATCTCATTCCGTCCATCAGGGTACAGACTTGTGGGCCCACTGTGCCACAAACCAGACTACCCTGGAAGGGGCGTAACTAATGCAGCTACCTTGGTCTTCTCTGGAGCCTCTGATGGTGAGGTCAGGCTTGTGCGGCAGGCAGCTGCCAGGTGTCACTCCAGGGTGGTGTCCGGCTGTGGCTGTTGATCCCACTGGGGAACAAGACACTAGAACAGGTGCGACAGGCAGGTGAGCACGACAGGCATGACTGGTACTCTGGCTGTTACGGTCTGCAACTCAGGAATAGGGCAGGAGGGGAAGAAGCTGACCCTGCACTAGGACTAGACTGAATCCCTACGATGGGACTGGCGACCTATTCCTTGTGAATAGACTCAATGACGATCCTAGTCTAGACTCATGCGAAAACCTAAAGGTGAGGTGAAGGGAATCCCTGAAAGATCTAGGGACTGGGAACAAAAAAAACAGGTAACCGCCTAGCAGGGAAATAGAGGAAGCTGCAGAAACCAAAGGAAAAAAACAAAACAAAAAACTAAACAAGCAGAACTAGAGTTCCCAGAACTGCACAAATTAAACACAAAAAGCTATCAAAACATCTAGCCAGAACTCTAGCGGATTAACACTGATGTCCAGCAAGGACTGGAAGGCAGGTGCAGGATAATAAAGGGTGATACAATCACCTGACCAAAGACAAGCCCAGCACCAGGGGAAAAAGACCAGCAGCCAGAAAACCACAACAAGATGGCGGATGGTCAAAACTAAATAGATTCTAACACTGGCAGGCGGTCATGGCTGAGACACAGGCAAGCAGGCATTTCTGGGACACTGGCAGGCGGACACGGTTGAGACACTGGCAGGCAGGCACAGCTGAGACACTGGCAGGCAGGCACAGCTGAGACACTGGCAGGCAGGCATGGCTGAGACACTGGCAGGCGGGCACGGCTGAGACATAGGGACACGAACAGGAAGGAGTGGTGTATGGAATAGGCAGAGCCCTGTTCACACAGGAGATGCAGGTACTGGTACTGGCAGGAAGGAGTGGTGTATGAAGGAACAGGTTTGAACCTGTTCACACTGGAGATGAAGATACTGGTACTGGCAGGAAGGAGTGGTGTATGAAGGAACAGGTTTGGACCTGTTCATAATGGAGGTGCAGGTACTGGTAGCAAGAGGTTCAGCAGCAGCAGAAGCAGAACAAAGCAGAATGGAGCAGAACCGCAGTAGTGCAGAGCAAAAGCAGAATGTGGTTCAACAGCAGAGCAAAGCAGAACCGCAAGGTATGCGGAGCGGAGCTGCAGCAAGAGGTTTTGCAGCAGCAGGAGCGAAGCAAAGTGGAACCGCAAGGTATGTGGAGAGGAGCAGGAGTGAAGCAGAGCGGAACCGCAAGTTATGCGGAGAGGAACTGCTGCAAGAGATTCTGCAGCAGTAGGAGTGAAGCAAAGCGGAACCGCAAGGTATGCGGGGAGGAACTGCAGCAAGAGGTTCTGCAGCAGTAGGAGCAAAGCAAAGCGAAACTGCAAGGTATGCGGGGAGGAGCTGCAGCAAACAAGACAGAGGGAGTAAACACAAGGGTACACAGAGCAGGGAAGGAGAGACCACAGACTGGGATAGAACAGACACAGGTGTAGGACAGAGTTAGACTAGGAAACATACACGGAAAGGCACAGAAACAGGGATAAGACGGACACAGGTATAGGACAGAGTATAGGCAAGGAAAGGAATGAAACAAGGCACAGGAACAAAGACACAGAGACCAGGATATTCAGCCTCCTGGAGGGCAGACAGACAGGTACAAAGCAAAACTAGGAACAAGGACACAGAAACAGAGATACAGAGACCTGGCAACTCAGCAGCAAGACACTAACTGAGTAAAGGCATTGCTCAGGCAGTTACCACCGGTCTGGTATCGGTCTGGACAAAGTATGTGGGACAAGGCCTTGGTCCCAGATGAACTAGGCGTCTATCAAATTAAACCCCGCCCCACTGTCCAAGAAGGCGGATACGTCCACCTTATTTTCACCCATGTACAAAATAGCTGGAAGGAAAATCTGAGTCTTTCCCACCAAAGTTACGAGTACACCCGAGTTGCCAACCTCGCAGCAACCCTGACCCTCTAGTTTTCCAGCGGTTGTTTAAACAAATGACAGGTAGGACATGTGCTCACAAAATCACCCTTCTTGCCACAACAGAAACACACTCCCCCTTACGCCGGACTACTGTAAGTTTGCTAGGTTGGGACTCCGCACCCACCTGCATGGGTTCCACTGTGGGATCTGTACAGACCACGCTCAAACTTGGACCTCCCACCCCCAGAGGTGACTCCTTTTTTCTTTGACGAAGATGGCGATCAACCCGGATCACAAGAGACATGGCCGCCTCAAGGGAGTCAGGAGTCTCATAGAGAGCTAACGCATCCCTTACCCTCACAGAGAGACCCTCACAGAACTGACTACGGAGGGCCAGGTTATTCCACCTAGTGTCGGTGGCCCACCGTCGGAACTCAGAGCAGTCTTCATCCGCCAGTCGGTCTCCTTGCTGAAGTTGACACAGAGATGACTCAGCCAAGGAGAAGCGATCAGGGTCATCATACACCAAGCCCAAATCCTGAAAGAAACCCTCTACTGTCTGGAGTGAGTGTGAGTCAGATGGGAGAGAAAATGCCCACGCTTGTGGGTCCCCTTGCAGGAGCGAGATAACAATCCTCATCCATTGCTCCTCCATACCAGAGGATACAGAACGCAGCTGGAAATATAGTTTACAGGCCTCACAGAACACAACAAACGTGTCACGCCTACCAGAGAACCTGTCTGGCAGTGCAACCTTGGGCTCCACCATAAGTTCCATTTTATTACATCAAACTATATACAAGAGCCACAGTCCGTGTGGTGTGAACGGATAAGAGAACGGATAAGAGAAGTTGGGGTTAACCCCAACTTCTCTTATCCGTTCTCTTATCCGTTCACACCACAGGGACTGTGGCTCTTGTATATAGTTTGATGTAATAAAATGGAACTTATTTTGCTTTACAATCAACATTGAGTGCGGCTGTTTTTCTCTACTATATTGGTTTCTTGGTTCAGCCAGCACCAACTATTGACTAACAGTGTGCACATCATTTACTCATTATTGGGCTCCACCATGATATGTCTGGAGGACGAGATCCCCACACCAGATGTAACAGGGTGCTGTGAAACCACCATGCATAAATCCAACACCTCCAAACTGAGCTGCTGCAACTTCCCTGTCAGCACTGTGATGGGATCTATCATGGACCAGAAAAAGGTTTTCGGTCTGAGTTAATGTCACGGTTGGACTGGCGAGTAAACTGGGACCAGGGGCACCTTTCCTGGACCTTACCCTAGGTGGCACCCTAACTCGCCCTGTTCCCCGGGATACCTCAGATGGCGAGTATGCTGGGCCTCCACCCTTGACCTGTCTCCTAGCTTTAGCCCTGCGTCTGTCCCCTTCCCCCCACCCGGGGAAGAGAGGCGCTATCGTGTAACATAGTACACAACCCGACAGACAGGAGAACGAGACAAGGGTAAAAGAAAATTCCACTCACACAAATAATACTCTCACAAACAATCTCCAAGCATACAAACCAAGCAACAGTCACACAATAAACTCCAGCTCTCCAAACACCAGCTTCTCCCTCTCCAAATCTTTGTAGCAAGTGCTAACTCAGACAAGGACCTGGCCAGTAGACCTAGCTTTTATAGGAGAGAGGAGTGGTTAACCAAGCACAGCTGAAAGCAGGGATTTCCACATGGCCGATCAACCCCTGTCCTACTGAAAGAAAACAAACACCTTTAATACACTGGAGAAGTGCTTCTTCTCATCTGCGAAGCAGGAGCCATCAGACGCTGCGGTCGTCTGGCTCTGTTCTGTCGCGGTAACCCCGTGACACCCAGCTTGTGCTCAATATTAGAGTACAGGGCTGATACATCAAGGGTTAAAAAGAGATAGTCATTGTCCCAGATAAGATCTCTGGTTTCTAGGATCAATTGTGTTGAATCTCTCAAATACAAAGGCAGTGTAATGACATGGCATTGTAAGTACAGATCAATAAAGTGAGACATTGTACTCTTGAGTAACCCTATCCCTGAGATGATAGGACATCCTGGATGATTTTTATTTTTTTTTTGTGGCTTTTAGGAAGGTGTCTTGATTAGGGCAAGTATTGGTGAGAAAACACTTCTCTTTTTATTTATTATTTTGTCTCTATATGCTTCATTGATGAAAAAAGAGTATTCTTTCAAATTATTTTGAGGGATCATTGGAGATCATTTTGTAGTATTTTGTATCTGATAGAATATTTTTTGTCTCTTGAATATAATCATCCATATTCTGCAGTACTACTCCCCCTCCTTTATCCGCTTGTCTTATAACAATTTTGTTATTAGTTTGTAACCGTTTGAGTGCCTCTCTCTCTTTTCTTGTCAAATTACTAATATTATCATAATTTTTATTGATATCCTCAAACTCCTCCATCACTAAAGAATAAGAGGTTCCAAGGTGGTAACCTTTATGATGTAGTGGATATAACTGTGATGTTAGAGCTACATCTTGATGTTTGTATGGGTCACATTCAGTGATTTTGAAATTCTCTTTTTTATTATTTGTTTAGTGTTCTGAATTTAAAAATGGCTGTTTATAGTTAATTTACAAATTAATTTATTAATATCCAAAAAGAGATGGAATTCACTTGCTTTTTGGGAAGGACAGAAATGTAACCCTTTACTGAGTAAGGATGCTTCATCTTTGTCAAGGACATGACCATATAGGTTAAATATTCTTACAGTCTGGGCATTATTTTGGATGGGCTTAGACTGGTTGCGTAGTCTAATTTTTCTCCCTCCTCATGTTCCCCTACTCATTCTTTTCTTTTTAAAAGGAGCCATATTTGTTATATGATGAAAATAATTTGTTATGGTGTTTGACCGAGAATTGGGAGGGTAAAATATTATAATTTTTTCTGACTGATTGGGAGGCAAGGGGCGTGTGGGTCCAAGTCCTAAAAAAGAAATATGAGAAGCCGTGCTGGCAATGGAGGATGGAGAACCAGAGGAGGCAGAGGTGGGAGATGAAATGGAGTTGTTAAGAGGAATGACTGTATTATTATTATTATCTTCAGTATCTGCAGCTCTTCTAGTTTATGACCTGACCGCTTGCACCAAGAGAAGTGAAGTTTTTAATCAGGCATATGTACTGGTGCGTTTTTTGTTTTTGTAAACATGTACACTGACATGTGTGTTTGTCTAAAATTTACAGATATACCGTTTTAACCCTAGAATAGGTGAAGGAGGGATGATGTTATATAATATCTGTGTACAACATTCTTTTCTTGGGGATGAAGTTATAATATACATACTAATTGCTAAAGAGTTTGATAGATAGCGATTGGTTCCTCAGTTAGTACAACCACACCCATTAGCAATGAAAATGGGGTATAAACAGCTTACAACAAAATCATTTTATTATACACCTGATGAAGGCCTACATGGCCGAAACTCGTTGTATTTTTTATAACAAAAAATGTTTTAATGTTTTTATTGCTTTTTATAAAATTTTGCATTTTACCTAGCCAATAAAATATCATCTGATTCAATATCAGAGATACTTCGTTCTTTAGCTATATAAACTTCTTACTCCAAATTGGGTTAAGGATCCTCTAAAGGGTTCCATAGACAGCAACAGTCTGTGCTATAGCCAATCCGTGCTAAGGACTGATGAGTTTTGCATTCAGACATTTTAGCAGGGTTGCAAACCATCCAAAAATTCATTAACAGTCCGGTCAAAAAGGCACTTTTTTCCTCATCCTTTAAAAAAATTAAATTGATACATCCTTAATTTTTTTGGAGAATCCTTTCCCTTATTATAACTGTAATTAAGATTTTACAGTTCACAAAGAATGCAGCTTATGCCTTTATATCAAAATTACATGATGTAGGCATGTATCACTGTGATGAAACGTGCACACGGTCCGCCACACGGTAGCCTGGGGTATCACGGCTTGTGATCCCTCCGTGCCGCGAATGTGACGAAAATGCGCACACACACGACGGCTGCTGCCGTCCGACCCAGTAAACTGCAGGGATTTATAATTATCCCACTTCCACTTAGGAACTTGCAGCTCTCTGGCGCCCCACTTACCCTCAGGTCAGTCAGGGAACTGCACCTAGGATAATTAGTCGCCAGACGGGTCACTTGGATGTGTGCTGGCTATTGGGCAGTGAGGGAATTATAATTACTCCGGGCCGCAGCCAGGCAATACACTTATAAAACCCGCTCCGTCACTGCCAACGCCCCCCAATAGGTTAACACTTTACACCCCTTCCTTTAGCTGCCACCAGCTACGATTTACTTAATGAACAATTTATCAAGAGGGTCCGTAGCAACCCCAAATCAGTAGCGTAGTACTTCAGGCACGTGCTGATTCGTTTATAGAGCAGGAGAAACAAACTAGTAAATTTTATATCTTTACTCCAAAAAGGTTTGACAGTGTTTATAAAGTTTTAAAACAAGATTTTACAAAAGGGGAGACAATCGAAATATGTACAATATGGTTACAGAAAATAAAAGGGGTTAACATAAGGAAGATCAACTTACAGTTCTTAGATCATAGTAGGCAAGCCATGCGGTCGGGGGATGGGAGACACATCACAATGCATCACAGAGCTGCTATAAGTCTGGTGTCCAGGGCAGATCTGAGGCAGAATACCTGGCCCCTACCTTATAGACCTGTGGCCGTGACATCATAAATGGGGTGGAGTTACCAGGGTCCTCCTCTTGCTCTAAGTGGTAATCTTAGTTCAGAAAACTCATAACTTTCATAACTTAGAGATGGAGTCTCTTACAGCGATGCATAGCATACCATTGTACTCCGCAAGATGTTGGCGTGCATTTAAGTCTAAACGCAGAGTGCCTGGGTGGATCGGTTAAGCAGAAATCTGTTTCTTGGGTTCTGTTGCAGCTGGAGCCAGGAAAAACATGGGCCAGGAAGCCCCGTCGACGCAGGTCGCAGACTTGCTACTTTTGTATTTTTATCATACTCTCACATTGCATTACATCTGCATGAATGAATTCCCATTGTTGTCTTTGAGAGGCAGAAGCACATGGGCAGACAATGCAGACCCCCGCGGTGAGGAGGGATATTCCAGCGCTGGCAGCTCAGATTACACTGAGCCTGATTGCAGGCTGGGAGGGGGAAGGGAAGCGCAGATATACACAGGCTGCTAAATGTAGTAGATGTCATCACAACTCCCCCCCTTAGAGGGCGCTACGGAGGCATGACCTGTCGGTAATCCGCCATGGGCACCTCAGCGGGTTCGCCACGTCGTGACAACCCATCAGCATTCCCATGATCGCTGCCTTTCTTGTGTTGTACGGCAAAATCATACTGCTGTAGGGCAAGGCTCCAGCGTAGCAACCTACCATTGGTTCCGGACACTGTGTGCAGCCAGCTCAGAGGGTTGTGGTCGGTGACCACCTTGAAGGTGCGCCCGTACAGGTAGGGCTGCAAACGTTGCAGTGCCCAGACCATGGCCAGGCACTCCTTCTCGATGGTGAAGTATGCCACTTCCCTCGGCAGAAGTTTCCGGCTCAGGTACAACACGGGGTGCTCCTGGTACCCCGAATCAACCTGGCTGAGTACAGCACCGAGGCCAAATTCGCTGGCGTCAGTCTGTACCAGGACTGGCCGACTGCTGTCGACGGCTTTCAACACTGGAGAGCTGCACAGGGCTGTTTTCAAAGCTCGGAATGCCACCTCACAGCCATCTGTCCAGCCGACTGTTTGGGGTAGACCGCCCTTGGTGAGGTCCGTCAAGGGTTTTGCAATGGCGCTATAGTTCGGTACGAAACGCCTATAGTACCCTGCAGTGCCCAGGAAGGACTTCACCTTTTTTTTGGTCTTGGGGTGGGCCAAGGTGCCCCAGGTAGTGGACCTCCCTCATGCCCATCTGGCATTTTCCCGGCTTGATGGTCAGACCTGCCTGGCGAATACGCTTGAGCACCTCCTGGAGATGCTGAAGGTGTTCCTCCCAGGTGGAACTGAAGATGGCAATGTCGTCCAGGTACGCCACAGCGTACTCCTCCAGTCCCTGAAGCAGGTGGTTGACCATCCGCTGAAAAGTGGCAGGGGCATTCTTCATGCCGAAAGGCATGACCGTGGACTCGTACAGTCCAAAAGGGGTGATAAAGGCAGATTTCTCCTGTGCCGCAGGGCTCAGGGGAATCTGCCAGTATCCCCGGCTTAAATCCATGCTGGATATGTACTTGGCATTCGCCAACCGCTCCAGCAGATCCTCGATGCGCGGCATTGGGTGCGTATCAGAGGTAGTGATGGCGTTGAGCCCCCTGTAGTCCACGCAGAACCGGGTGGTCCGATCCTATTTTGGCACGAGAACTACAGGTGAGGCCCACGCGCTTTTGGACGGTCGGATCACCCCCAGCTGCAACATCTCATGGATCTCCTGGCGCATAATCTGCTGCACCTCCTCAGAGATCCGATAAGGTGTCCGCCGTAACGGGGCGTGATTCCCGGTGTCCACCTCGTGGACTGCCAACTTGGTCCTTCCGGGTTGGTTAGTGAACACGGCCCGAAAGGATTCCAGAGTGGTCAGCAACTGCAACCGCTGGGAGGCGGTTAGCGAGGCATTTACCTCCATGTCCTCAATGGACCCATTGGCCTTGGCTTGGGCCAGCATGTCCAGGAGGGGATCCTCCTCCCACCCTCGGGCAGGTTGCAGACCGGTAGGACGCAGGCTTCATGTTCGTGATGGGCCTTCATCATGTTGACGTGAAAGGCCTTGCGCCTACCCCGAGTGTGGTCAAGCGTGACCACGTAGGTGACTGGGTTGAGCCGTTGGTGCACGATGTACGGGCCTTCCCAGGCTGCCTGAAGCTTATCCTTTGGTACGGGGACCAGCACCCACACCTTTTGACCCACCTGGTAGGTCCGCTCCTGGGCGTTCTGGTCGTACCAGTGCTTCTGGTCAGCCTGAGCCTGCGTCATGTTGTCATGCACCAACTGCGTCAAGGTCTGCATCTTGTCGCGGAAGCGCATGACATAATCCACGATGGACACTTCCGTGGGGTTTGGCTCATCTTCCCAGGATTCTCTTATCAACCCAAGGGGTCCCCGGACTCGCCTGCCATACAGGAGCTCGAAGGGGGAGAACCCCGTCGAGGCCTGCGGGACTTCTCTGTAGGCAAATAGCAGGTGTGGGAGGTACCGCTCCCAATCGCGTCCCTGGGTCTCAACCAGCATGTGGAGCATCTGTTTGAGGGTACCATTAAAGCGCTCACACAAACCATTGGTCTGTGGGTGATACGCACTCGATACCATACGCGTCACCTGCATTTTGCTGCAGAGAGCCTTCATTAGGCGAGACATAAATTGGGTCCCTTGATCGGTAAGCATCTCCCTGGGAAATCCTACCCGTGAAAAGATGGTCACCAGTGCATCCGCCACCTTATCTGCCCTAGTTGAGGACAGAGCTACTGCCTCCGGGTACCGGTAGCGTAGTCTACCACAGTAAGGATGGATTGCTTTCCAGAGCTGCTGGGGACGGCCAGCGGGCCCACAATGTCCACCGCGATCCTCTGGAAAGGCTCCTCTATCACTGGCAACGGATCTATGGGCTATGGGCTCTACCTCCCCATCCACCCCCAACACTTCAGGAGCAGTGCTACTTATGGACAAGTTACCTTCCTCGGTGGCACTGGTCAGTGTCATGGCGTCACCTTCCTCACGGTTCCCATGCACCTCCCCATTTCCTTGAGCACTGTCGCTTGCTCCTGCTCGGGGTTCCTCAGCCGTCTCACTCCGCAGAGCGACGTGGCTGAACGCTCCTGTACCTGTGGACACACCTACCACTTCAGAGAAAGGGCTAACAGGTTCAGATGGCACAGATACATCACTATCAGCATCATTCCTAGGGAAAGAAAGGTTATCGGTTGCATAATCACTTCGCAAAGCATTGGCAGGTAACCCATTCAGTTTCCCATCATCATCAACATCAGGGTTAACGTTAACCTTATTAGCAGATTGGGGAAGGGTGTCAGGGACATAGTACGCCACCATCCTCCCCAGATCAGTCCCCAATAAAACATCAGTGAGCAGGTTTTCGGACACCCCCACTTCCTTCACCCCGCTCCCGGCACCCCAGTCAATGAAAACCCGGGCTATCGGCAAGGGGTAGTGGATAGTGTTGAGCAATACTGCTCGATATCTAAAAATATCGGATCGGAATGGTATCGCCGATATCACTAAATATCGTCGATATCCGATTCCGATACCGGAAGTCCCATGTAAGTCTATGGGAACAAAATATCGCAACTAAAAAAAAACCTTTATTTCCTTGTAAACACTAAATATACACACATAGAATACATATATATATATATATACATGTCATTGTGACATATATATATACATATATGTATAGTTTATACACTTCTACATAGTAAAATATCCTCTGATTCAATTGCCGGGTAAAGCCGGCTTCTGTGAAAAGACAGAAGCACCCGACATGAAATGACACTTGGTGTACATAGGGTTAACCATGTCTTTTCATGTCGTTTGCAATCTGATTTGCACAAACAATTACATCAGTCTATGTGTGCAAAATTTCACACCTGTAGGGGTTAATTAAAGGTGTAAATTCGTTGTAAAAAAACCGGACTTTTTTGCTACGAATTTACACCTTTAATTAACCCCTACAGGTGTGAAATTTTGCACACATAGACTGATGTAATTGTTTGTGCAAATCAGATAGCAAAGGACATGAAAAGACATGTTAACCCTATGTACACCAAGTGTCATTTCATGTCGGGTTCTGCATTTTCACAAAAGCCGTCAATTGAATTAGTGGCTATTATACTATGTAGAAGTGTATGAACTATAAATATAAATATATATATATATATGTGTCACAAATTCAATGACATGTATATATATATATATATATGAGGTGTAAAATTGTTTAAAAAAATGCGTGGGCTCCCGCCCTATTTTCGCAACCAGACAGACAAAGCCAGCGAATGGGGGCAGATAATAATAGCCCAGAGAGGGACCATTATTTTTGGCCCCCCCTGGCTACTAACATCTGCCCCCAGACACCCCAGAAAAGACAAATATATAATTAGATTCACCCTTTCTGGCACTTTGCCCGTCTATTCCCATTGCCCTGTAGCGGTGGCGAATGGGTTAATATGGGGTTAAAGCCACATTGCAATTAACCTTAAGCCAGGTTAATAATTGAGAGATGTCAATTAGACAACTATCAATTATTAATCCTATTGCATGAAATAAAAATAAAACACACACACTTTAATTAAAAATCATTTTAATGAAATAAAGACACATGTTTTTGACCATATTTTATTTGACTGCAAAAACCATTTCCTGTAATAAAAATAAAATAAAAAAGCAAAATTATTCTTACCTATCCCATGCACAGTCAGGTCCCACGGTGTAATCCTTCAGAAAGGGTTAATGTTTACTGCAGGGACCGCAGCTAATGCTGCAGCCTCACAGTAAACCCCCAAATGAATGAGTTCCTCTCCTGGCTGACAGGAGAGGAAGTGGAAAGCTTAATTGATTGCTTTCCACTTTCACTTCAGGTCAGCCAGGGACACAATCAGTGACGTCAGAGGGAACTGATTAACAAAAATAGGGGTTCCCTTCGAATAAAAAATGGCGTCGGGTCCCCCCTATTTTTGTTAACCAGCCAGATGAAGCAGACCGCTGAGGCCTGGATTTTCAGACTGTTAAGGAGCCAAGATCCATGGACCTTGCCAGCCTGATAATACCAGGCCACAGCAGTCTGCATATCTTGGCTGATTAACAAAAATAGGGGATCCCCTCGAAAAAAATTGGCGTGGGGTCCCCCCTATTTTTGTTAACCAGCCAGATGAAGCAGACCGCTGAGGCCTGGATTTTCAGGCTGTTAAGGAGCCAAGATCCATGGACCTTGCCAGCCTGATAATACCAGGCCACAGCAGTCTGCATATCTTGGCTGATTAACAAAAATAGGGGATCCCCTAGAAAAAAATTGGCGTGGGGTCCCCCCTATTTTTGTTAACCAGCCAGATGAAGCAGACCGCTGAGGCCTGGTTTTTCAGGCTGGTAAGGATCCAATATCCATGGACCTTGCAAGCCTGATAATACCAGGCCACAGCAGTCTGCTTAGCTTGGCTGGTTAACAAAAATAGGTGATCCCCTCGAAAAAAAAACGGCGTAGGGGTCCCTCTATTTTTTTTTAACCAGCCAAGTA
The DNA here is from genome assembly GCA_033576555.1 of Oophaga sylvatica. Taxonomy (NCBI): domain Eukaryota; kingdom Metazoa; phylum Chordata; class Amphibia; order Anura; family Dendrobatidae; genus Oophaga; species Oophaga sylvatica. Next base: position 394,717,751 of record JARQOD010000002.1, read on the forward strand.
AAATGCAGACTGCTGCGGCCTGGTATTAAAAGACTGTCAAGGCCCATGGATTTTGGCCCTCAACAGCCTGATAATACCAGGCTACAGCAGCCCCACATTTGGCGCATCAAAAGATGTGCCAATTGTGGCACTTTACCCGGCTCTTCCCACTGCCCTGTAGCGGTGGCAAGTGGGGTAATAAGGGGTTAATGTCACCGTTGATTGCACGGTGACAATAAGCCCGGTTAATAATGGAGAGGTGTCAATAAGACACCGATCCATTATTAATCCCAAAGTTATTAAATGTATAAAAAAAAGACAAAGCAAGAAAAAAGTCTTTTAATGAAATAAAAGAGACAACACAGTTTTCATTAATTTTATTATACACTCATTCCTGCGACGCCATCGATCTCCTGTAAAAAAAGAAAAAAAACAAACCAACAGTATACCACCTGTCCGACGCAGTCCATAGTAACGACAGTCCCACGACGATCCAGCTCTGCTACATCGCAATGACAGGCAGAGCCTGTCATCGCAACGCAGCACAGCTGATTACCTGCTTCCCCGGCGGTGACGTCATCGGACTGACTGCTTTACGGCCGGGATTACCCAGCAGTCACTGCAGTTATCGCGAGAAACTGCATGTGACCGCCGGGAAAGATGATGGCGGCCATGAAGCAGTCCAGCCATTGACCGCCGGAGATCTTCTGCCAGGTAAGTGCCGCTGACTCCTGACAGACCCGACCGACGGACACTGACAGTGACAGTGACAGTGACAGACCCGACCGACGGACACTCACAGTGACAGTGACAAATCCGATTCCGGTATCCGATATGACGAAAATATCGGTACTCGGAATCGAAAGCCCGATACAGCTAATATCGGCCGATACCTGATATTTGCAGTATCGTATCGCTCAACACTAGTAGTGGACGCCCCCAATCCCGGTGACAGTTAAGCTTTTCCCCGGAATCAACTCTTCAGGGGCCGCCAGTTCGGGTCGGATGAGGGTTCGTTCAGCCCCGGTGTCCTTGAGGCCTGTAGCAAGACGGGCCCCCATGCGGACGGGCTGCACGTTGTCATCAACCCTCCCCACCACACCACCCACCAAAAGAACAGAGGCGTTGGGCCCGGAGGCCATGGCTGGGGGGTTCTTTTGCCTCTCCCGACAGGTGGCGCTGATGTGTCCAGTCCTTTTACAGGAGAAACATTGGCGGGGGTCTGATGTAGGCCTGGCGCTGGCAAAGGGGATAGTGCCTCCAGAGGGACGGCTGGCAGGGGCACTGGGGTTGGTTGCAGGCTTACCCCCTCCCCAGTGGGCGGTGACGGGCTTCCGCACCTCGGGTTTCCGGTTAGCCTCATAGCTGTCGGCGATCCGTGCTGCTTTGACCGCATCCTCTGGTTCTCGGTCCAGGATGAACTGTCGGACCTCAGCTGGGCACAGATGCAGGAACTGGTCTTTGATCATCAGGTCTCTCAGCTCCTCAAAGGTGTCAACTGACAGTCCATGGATCCACTGGTCAAAGTGGGTCCTGAGTCCTTGCACCACATCGCTATAACTGTCGTGTGGGCCACGTTGGAGGTTCCGGAACTTCTTTCGGTATACCTCAGGGGTTAGCTGGTACTTGGCGATCAGGGCCTGCTTGATGGCCTCATAGTCACCATCTTGATCTGGTGGGAGTGAAGCAAACGCCTCCAGAGCTTTGGCCTTTAGCCCGGGGGTCAAGTACCTGGCCCATTGGTCGTCAGGCAGCTGGTACTGTCTGCAGACTTTCTCAAAGGCCCGCAGAAAAGTGTCCAAGTCTCCGTCCTTTTCCATCACGGGAAAGTGCTCCGGCCGGGGCTTCGGACTCTGAGAGCTGCTGGGTGTACCGCTCCGGGCGGTGGAGGGCATTGCCCCTTGTCTGATCAGCTCCAGTTCATTGGCTCTCTGAGCTTCCCGCTCGGCTCTCTCAGCCTCTCGCTGGGCTTGGCGCTCGGCTCTCTCAGCCTCTCGCTGGGCTTGGGCCTCGGCTCTCTCAGCCTCTCGCTGGGCTTGAGCCTCCTGCTGGTATCGCTGGATCATCCTCAGGCGCCCATCATGGTCGTCGGCGGAAAGCGCATCTAGGGCCGCCTGCAGGTAAGGGTCCAACCCGCCCTGGGTGTAAGCAGTCAGGGGTTGGGCCTCTGCTCCTGCGCCCTCCTCGCTCTCAGCGTGGTCCCGTGCCATCAGGGCCTGGATCACTTCGGCCTTGGTTTGGTCCATGGGGACAATCTTCCTCCACTCGCACATGGCAAGAAGAGCTTCCTTGCTACTCCGATTATACCAGTCGAATCCCCTCGTAGCCATGGTTGCCAAATAAAAGATAGGATAGAAAACAAAGAGAAGGGAGGGGTAACCGCAAGTACACACAATTGTCTCAGGACTAATAAACACTGAGTCTGTTCTCCAAAACTTTAGTTGCAGGGTCCCTGAAGAACCGTGTAAGTTTTTTAGTGAATGGAATGATTGCTCAGACCAGATCACTAATGCTCTATAATCCCACTGCTGCCACCAAATGTGATGAAACGTGCACACGGTCCGCCACACGGTAGCCCAGGGTATCACGGCTTGTGATCCCTCCGTGCCGCGAATGTGACAAAAACGCGCACACACACGACGGCTGCTGCCATCCGACCCAGTAAACTGCAGGGATTTATAATTATCCCACTTCCACTTAGGAACTTGCAGCTCTCTGGCGCCCCCCTTACCCTCAGGTCAGTCAGGGAACTGCACCTAGGATAATTAGTCACCAGACGGGTCACTTGGATGTGTGCTGGCTATTGGGCACGCTGCAGTGAGGGAATTATAATTACTCCGGGCCGCAGCCAGGCAATACACTTATAAAACCCGCTCCGTCACTGCCAACGCCCCCCAATAGGTTAACACTTTACACCCCTTCCTTTAGCTGCAACCAGCTACGATTTACTTAATGAACAATTTATCAAGAGGGTCCGTAGCAACCCCAAATCAGTAGCGTAGTACTTCAGGCACGTGCTGATTCGTTTATAGAGCAGGAGAAACAAACTAGTAAATTTTATATATTTACTCCAAAAAGGTTTGACAGTGTTTATAAAGTTTTAAAACAAGATTTTACAAAAGGGGAGACAATCGAAATATGTACAATATGGTTACAGAAAATAAAAGGGGTTAACATAAGGAAGATCAACTTACAGTTCTTAGATCATAGTAGGCAAGTCATGCGGTCGGGGGATGGGAGACACATCACAATGCATCACAGAGCTGCTATAAGTCTGGTGTCCAGGGCAGATCTGAGGCAGAATACCTGGCCCCTACCTTATAGACCTGTGACCGTGACATCATAAACGGGGTGGAGTTACCAGGGTCCTCCTCTTGCTCTAAGTGGTAATCTTAGTTCAGAAAACTCATAACTTTCATAACTTAGAGATGGAGTCTCTTACAGCGATGCACAGCATACCATTGTACTCCGCAAGATGTTGGCGTGCATTTAAGTCTAAACGCAGAGTGCCTGGGTGGATCGGCTAAGCAGAAATCTGTTTCTTGGGTTCTGTTGCAGCTGGAGCCAGGAAAAACATGGGCCAGGAAGCCCCGTCGACGCAGGTCGCAGACTTGCTACTTTTGTATTTTTATCATACTCTCACATTGCATTACATCTGCATGAATGAATTCCCATTGTTGTCTATGAGAGGCAGAAGCACATGGGCAGACAATGCAGACCCCCCGCGGTGAGGAGGGAAACTCCAGCGCTGGCAGCTCAGAATACACTGAGCCTGATTGCAGGCTGGGAGGGGGAAGGGAAGCGCAGATATACACAGGCTGCTAAATGTAGTAGATGTCATCACAATCACTCAAAATCTTTTTGATTAAATATGGCTTTCAAATGTGTCCACAAAATATGTTGCATGTGCTTGATTTTTTAAGACAAAGCACAAAAAAATAAAAATAAAAAATCAAGTTGGCAACCTTGCAAGTTAGTTGATGCACCAATGTTGTGTTATGTTCCATTCACATGTCAGTGTATCCAGTGTGGTGACAGTTTCCACACATACTGGAGACACCTACACATATAGACCAATTCAAATATGTGGGTCTGCTCATATGTCAGTGTGCCCATAAGGGTAGGAAAAAACTCTCACTTGGCCAATAAGCCCCTTTTCAATAGAGCTGGTGGAAAGGATAAAGTGCAGTCGGTATTGCGTGGGCCCGGCTATGGAGCTTTTGGACGCGGTGTCCAAAAGCTCCATAGCCGGGTCCACGCAATGCCGACTGCACTTTATCCTTTCCACCAGCTCTATTGAAAAGGGGCTTATTGGCCAAGTGAGAGTTTTTTCCCTCTAAACTAAACAGCAGTACATCTGGTACTGTGATGAAGGTCATTTAGACCGAAACGTCTATTGTATGTACTGTTTGCTATTAAAATTTCACGTTAGATATTCTTTATCTCTTGGCGTGCTGAGTTTCTCTTCTATTTGACACAGGGTTAGGACTGTACTCGTGCACCCTTTCACACGGTTGTGCTATAACGTCATTATATACTAGTGTGCCCCTAAGGACTGTGTGTCAGTGTGCAAAATAAGCAAACATGTTAGTTTTTTTCCATAAATTTCTCACGCAGTGAGAAGTGATGTCAGTATGTTTATTGCAGTTCACAGAGTTGGAGATCATTTTGGGATGTGCAATGGATTTATGGCAGACCACTTTGAATGATTTTTGTTTTGTATGGTAATAAATAGGTAAAGGAGTGTCATGGAGCGTATTTTATAATCAAAGGACTACAGGGTTAGTAATGGGGGTCTCAGACAGATGCCTCTTCATTACTAACCCCTGGGTTTGATGTCAATGGACATTACACAGTTGACATCAACCACAAAGCCATTACCCTACTTGCCAACGCACCAGGGCAAGTGAGAAGAGCCAAGGCTAAGCTCCAGAAATTGCAAATCCATCATATGCACCATTTCTGGAGCTGCTTCTGAAGTGAGGGTTAAGGACAGTTAGTTTTGAAAGACCCATTCAAGTCATCGACCTTGACAAGACACCGTTAGCTCACAATTTGGTCAAGAGAGCAACGGTAAATTTCACTCTCCAAGTAGGAGCTCTCCACTCTGAATCCATCTCCTGTTTTGTGTTGGATAATTTATCTGCTAGATTGGAACTGCGGTTTCCATAGTTGCAGATTCACAATCCAGTTATTGATTGGTGTCAAAAGGAGATTGTGAAATGGAGCCCAAGTGTTACAGAAAATTTCTAAAATATGTACAAATATGCTCTGCTAGTCTGAAGGGTATTCCGGGGTACCTGAAGGACTTCAGAGATGTGTTCTAAAAAAAAGAGGTGGAGATACTACCTCCCCATCGTCCCTATGATTGTGTTATTCATCTTATTCCTAGCACCAAATTGCCAAAAGCTCGCCTTTACAATTTGCCGGGGCCTGAACGGACCACCATGAAAGAATATATTAGCGAAAGTTTATGGTAGGGTCATATCCGTCGTTCCTCCATCCATATAGCTGCTAGGTTTTTCTTTGTTAAAAAGAAATATGGGGTCTCCGTCCTTGCCTTGATTTCCAAGAACTAACCAAGATCACGGTTAAAAATGCTTACCCACTTCCACTTCTGGGGGCCAGGGTGTTTACTAAACTTGATCTTATAGGGGCTTACAATTTGATACACATCCAGAAAGGTGATGAGTGGAAAACAGCATTTTTAACATCTGTGGGTCTTTTTGAAAACCTTGTCATGCATGTTAGATTATCTAATGTACCTGCTGTGTTTCAGAATTTTATGAATGATATTTTCTCTGATTACATTGGAAGATATGTTGTGATTTACTTTGATGACGTTGTAATTTTCTCACCAGATTTGGACACTCACCAGGAGCATGTCCGTGTTGTGTTGCAGAGATTGAGGGAGAACTCTTTGATAAATTAGAGAAATGTGTTTTTTTCTGTTCAGGATATTTCTTTCATGGAGTTTATCTTGTCAGGAGAAGGGTTTAAGATGGACCCTGGAAAGGTGCAGGCCATAATTAATTGTGTAAAACCTCGTGATCTTAAGGCTTTGCAGTGTTTTCTGGGATTCGCCAACTATTATAGAAAATGTACCAAGTGGTCTTTTCAGATTGCTAAACCACTTACTGACATTACAAAGGGATGAATCTCAAGGTTTGATTGACGGGTGCTTTCAGGGACTTTTAAAGATAAAAAGAGTTTTTATGTCCGCACCCATTCTGATCCAATCTGATCTCTAAAAACCGTTCATTGTGGAGGTAGATGCTTCAGAGATCGGAGTGGGGGCAGTCTTATCGCAAGGGTCCAAAACTCTGTCTAACCTGCGTCCATGTGCTTTTTTTTCCCAAAAATTTTCACTGACGGTGTTATGCGCTCGGTTGCAACAACTTTAAAGGGAATCTGTCACCCCATTTTAGCCATATCAGGTAAAGATATGACTGGATAGTGCATCCCATAAGCAAGCTATCGGTATGTAGCTTATATCCAGATACCCCCGTTTTGATAGCAAAATACCTTTGTAAAGTCCGGATTCTTTTCTGTAAATCAGGGCGGTCCGGAGGGCGGCGTTTTCCCTCTTCTGCCCCCCTCTCCTCTGCATCTCTTGCTTAGGCCGTCTGTGAATCGCACAGACGCCGTTCTGCTTCCCGCGATTGCGCGTTTCAAATTACCCCTGTACAAGCACAGCGTGCTCTGCCCAACAGTGGGCAAAGCATAGAATCATTACAGCGCATGTGCAACTCTTTCCTTGCCCCGGAAATGACTGCTTGCCTTGGACGACTTCCGGGGCAAGGAAAGTGAATGACAATAGTTGCGCATGCGCTGTAATGATTCTATGCTTTGCCCACTGTTGGGCAAAGCACACTGCGCATGTACAGGGGTTATTTGAAACGCTCAATCGCGGGAAGCAGAACGCCCCGATTCACAGACGGCCTACGCAAGAGATGCAGAGGAGCGTGAGGGGGCAGAAGAGAGAAAACGCCGCCCTCCGGACCGGACCGCCTTGATTTACAGAAAAGAATCCGGACTTTACAAAGGTATTTTGCTATCAAAACGGGGGTATCTGGATATAAGCTACATACCGATAGCTTGCTTATGGGACGCACTATTCAGTCATATCTTTAGCTGATATGGCTAAAATGGGGTGACAGATTCCCTTTAATATATAATGGATTGCAACCGAACACGGGGTCCGCGATGTAGTTTATAGTCACTGCTGCCGAACACACCTAGAGTATGAGGGTCAAACTGACAACAGAAATCTAACAGTAGATCTCGCCTGTGTTGCTTCACACTAGGGGAGATGTGGAATTGGCACTATCTCCGTTAACGTCATGGGAGATGTGCTATCGACTGGCGTAGATGTAGCCCTGTTAATGGCACAGAAACCACTTGCCAGTAGTGTTGAGCATTCCGATACCGCAAGTATCGGGTATCGGCCGATATTCGCTGTATCGGAATTCCGATACTTAGTTCCGATATTTTTCCTATATCGTATACCGGAATCGGAAGTTCCCATAATTCTTTGATAGGCAATGTGATTTTAGTCAGCCAATGAGGAATCTTATGAAGTGTGGGCACATCCTGTAATGCTGCGGTCATCTTAACTAATGGCATGGCTGTGATTGGCTGCTGAAATGATGTCAGAATGCACTATAAAAGGCGCCGCCTCCATTTTAGCGTCACTGTGCTGTGAACTCAGTTAGGGACAGAACGCTGCTGTGCTGACTCTGAGGGACAGTTAGACATTGCGATTTTGTGTACTCTACTGTGCTTTAGGCAGGCTAGTTTACCAACCACTGTGTAAAGCTTCCTTTTGCCAGTGTTGTTTTAACAGCTCTGTGCAAGGTGTCTGTGAGAGTGCAGGTGACGCTGCAGTTTGCTCTGCATCCACCGCTGTTTGTAGGCATCTGCACGTGTCACTCACTGACTCTTTTTTTTATTTGATTTTGTGGAATTGGTGCAGCTCCATTATATTTTAAAAAATCTAATCTATTAGTGTGACGCGCTTCCATCTGTATACAATACATTGGTTGCAAACACTATAAAGTAGACAAAGGGGCCTTTCACAGCTTGAACAGTTGTGTTTCAGTGTTCACTGTAGTCTGTGAGCTTTTCATTTTTGAGTGCAGATTACGCTCCAGTTAGTTCTTCAACCACTGCTGGTTGTAGTCTGCTGAGCGTGTGTCACTGCCTCATCCTTCACTAATTGGTGCTGCTCCATTATATTGAAAAAAATCTAATCTATTAGTGTGACGCGCTTCCATCCGTATACAATACATTGGTTGCAAACACTATAGAAGTACCAAAGGGGCCTTTCACAGCTACTGAACAGTTGTGTTTCAGTGTTCACTGTAGTCTGTGAGCTTTTCATTTTTTGAGTGCAGATTACGCTCCAGTTAGTCTTCAACCACTGCGGGTTGTAGTCTGCTGAGCGTGTGTCACTGCCTCATTTCACTTCTCTAATTGGTGCTGCTCCATTATATTTGAAAAAAATCTAATCTATTAGTGTGACGCGCTTCCATCCGTATACAATACATTGGTTGCAAACACTATAGAAGTAGACAAAGGGGCCTTTCACAGCTACTGAACAGTTGTGTTTCAGTGTTCACTGTAGTCTGTGAGCTTTTCATTTTTTGAGTGCAGATTACGCTCCAGTTAGTTCTTCAACCACTGCTGGTTGTAGTCTGCTGAGCGTGTGTCACTGCCTCATCCTTCACTAATTGGTGCTGCTCCATTATATTTGAAAAAAATCTAATCTATTAGTGTGACGCGCTTCCATCTGTATACAATACATTGGTTGCAAACACTATAGAAGTAGACAAAGGGGCCTTTCACAGCACTGAACAGTTGTGTTTCAGTGTTCACTGTAGTCTGTGAGCTTTTCATTTTTTGAGTGCAGATTACGCTCCAGTTAGTTCTTCAACCACTGCTGGTTGTAGTCTGCTGAGCGTGTGTCACTGCCTCATCCTTCACTTAATTGGTGCTGCTCCATTATATTTGAAAAAAATCTAATCTATTAGTGTGACGCGCTTCCATCCGTATACAATACATTGGTTGCAAACACTATAGAAGTACACAAAGGGGCCTTTCACAGCTACTGAACAGTTGTGTTTCAGTGTTCACTGTAGTCTGTGAGCTTTTCATTTTTTGAGTGCAGATTACGCTCCAGTTAGTTCTTCAACCACTGCTGGTTGTAGTCTGCTGAGCGTGTGTCACTGCTCCTCACCTTCACTAATTGGTGCTGCTCCATTATATTTGAAAAAAATCTAATCTATTAGTGTGACGCGCTTCCATCCGTATACAATACATTGGTTGCAAACACTATAGAAGTACACAAAGGGGCCTTTCACAGCTACTGAACAGTTGTCTGCAGTGTTCACTGCAGTCTCTGAGGAATAACCACACTTAGGCCTTATAACTTTTCTGACTTTCTTTATCAATCTACCAAGATGAAGAAGGCAGGGAGTAAGGCACGTGGTCGTGGCCGTGGAGTTTCAGCAGGGAGAGGACGTGGGGATTCTGTGTCTGCTGCTGCCGCACCCAGTGACACAGCATCCACCAGTTTTCCCCGTGAGCGTTCCTTTATGCGCACTTTTGTAGGAGCTCAGCGTACCCCCCTGCTGCGGGAAGAACAAATTGAAGCCGTTGTTGGTTGGATGGCAGCCAATGCATCGACTTCAATTGCTTCCACCTCCTCTCAGGACCACAGCACTGTTGAACAACCATCTGTCTCTTCACCGCCTGCCAAATTGCCCAGGCAGTCAGAGAGTTCTGAACTGGAGCCAGCTGAGTCTCTGCTTCTGTTCTCAGAATCTGTTGGCTTGCAAACAGGGGCCCAGCCAAGCAGCATTCTGGAATGTGAAGAAGAGGCAGTATACAGTGATGCGCAACAGCTGTGTCTCTCTGAATGTGAAGAGGCGGGTGAGCCAGTGCCGATGGTCAGCACACCGCAGAACGCATCTGATGATGATGAGACTCAGGTGCCATTTTCTGTTGAGCAAGGTGCTGGCCAGACCACCCAACAGCAGCAGGTGTTGGAAGAGGGTAGTGAGAGATGAGGTTCAAGACCCAACATGGCGTGAGGAACAGGAAGGTGGTGGTAGCAGCTCTGAGGAAGAGATTGCCCCAACGGTCCAAACAGTAGGGAGAGGTAGGCTGCAGACTCGGTTGCCTGTAGCCTCCAGTTTGGCACCCGTTCGTAGCAGTTCTCTTCCAACAGCCAAACCGGGCGCTCCCAGGACTTGCACTGCGTGGTCCTTTTTTGACACACTTGCAGATGATATTTGCTATGTCAAATGCAAGCTGTGTAATCAAAAAGTTAAAAGAGTAAAAATATCAGTAACCTCAATACCACAAATATGTGGAAACATGTACGGACAAAGCACGTGGTTGAGTTCCAAAGACACACTGGAGATGTAGGCCAACCTACAGCAGCACCTACATCTTCAGCTCGTGTTGGAGCCTCTTCCTCCAGCTCACACACAGCTGGTTCGGCTTCCTCACAGGATCGCCATGGAAGAACCTCTGTCACTGTTGTCCAGAGACCCAGTGTTATTCCACCCACAGCTGCAAGTTCCCTGTCATCCTCACACTCCCAGGCCACAAAACAGCCATCGGTAGCACAGGCATGGGATAAAAGACGGCCATACTCGGCAAACCATCCACGAGCACAGGCTCTGAATGCTGGCATTGCAAAACTCCTGTCCCTTGAAATGCTGTCATTCAGGCTGGTGGAGACTGACAGTTTCCGTAACTTTATGGCATTGGCAGTCCCACAATACAATGTGCCCAGCCGATTTTATTTCAGCAGGCAAGCCGTCCCTGGTCTGCAAAAGCATGTCGAGGGAAAAATTAAACATGCGCTACTAAACGCCGTCAGTAGCAAGGTCCACCTGACCACCGATGGTGGACCAGTACCCATGGCCAGGGACGATACCTTTCCCTCACTGCCCATTGGGTCAATGTTGTGGAGCCGGGTACAGATCTTGCGAGTGGCGCTGTACGTGTTCTGCCAACTCCAAGGATTGCAGGAATCAAGTCTGTCCACATTGACTCCTCCTCCTACTCCAGTTCCTCAGAATCATCGCTGCAGGAGCCGTCACGGTCTACCTCCACATGGACCGTGAACGCTTACCTGATGCGACCGATATGAGCACAGCCGTGGCCAAACGTCAACAGGCCGTCCTGAAATTAATTTACATGGGGAATCGAAGCCACACAGCGCAGGAGCTCTGGAATGCCATCAAGCAGGAGAGCGACGTGTGGTTTTTGCAGCGAATCTCCAGCCAGGCTTGGTAGTGTGTGACAATGGCCGAAATCTGGTGGCAGCTCTGGGCCTTGGCAACCTCACTCACATACCATGTCTGGCACATGTGCTCAACTTGGTCGTGCAGAGTTTTTTGAGGGACTATCCGGATCTTGATGCACTGCTGCACAAGGTCCGCCTAGAGTGCGCTCACTTGCGACGTTCCAGCATGGCCAGATCGCGCATTGCAGCTCTGCAACGCAGATTTCGCCTTCCTGAACATCGCATCATATGTGACGTACCCACCAGGTGGAATTCCACGTTACATATGTTGGAGCGGTTGTGTGAGCAGCAGCCAGCAGTAATGGAGTATCAGCTGCATCAGGCGCAATCAACTCGCAATTTGCGTCGTTCACACTTCACCACTACTGAGTGGGCCTCTATGAAGGACATCTGCCACGTTTTGCGTGCGTTTGATGAGTCAACGCGGATGGCGAGTGCAGATGATGCACTAGTCAGCCTGACTGTCCCCCTTATCAGCCTGCTTCAAAAAACACTGCAAGCAATAAGGGATGAGGTTTTGGAAGAGGTGGAGGATGAGGAGTCACAAATTCCATCACCTTCTGGACAGTCAGCGCAACGTGGTTCCTCACAAAGGGCTGGGCAGTGTTCACTTTGTGAGGAGGATGAGGAGGAGTCAATGGAGGAGGAAGACATCGCTCCAGAGGGAGGTACACAACGCTCTAGTCAGTATGTAGAGCGAGGGTGGGGTGATGCAGAGCAGGCAGAGATGACGCCTCTTGCAGGGGACAGCGTTTCTTGGCCAGTTGGGAGTCTGCAGCACATGGTTGATTTCATGCTGCAGTGCCTGAGAAACGACCGCCGCATCGCCCACATTCTCACCACGTCTGATTATTGGGTGTACACCCTCCTAGACCCTCGCTACCGGGACAACTTACAAAGCCTCATCACACCGTTGAACCGGGAGGCGTAAAATGCGGGAGTACCAAGACACACTGGTGCAATCCATAATGTTCTCCATTCCACCGAGAGCACTGCTACTGCTTTACAAAGCAGCTCTGTGCGTCGAGGCAGTGGAGACAGCTCTGCAACAAGAGGGAGCACAAGCAGCGCATCTGCACAGGGCAAGACCAGTATGTTCCAAATGTGGCGAAGTTTTGTGGCAGCGCCACCAATGTCTACACCATCCGAGACGGCTCCAGTCAGCAGGAGGCAACGTTTCCGTAAGATGGTGACAGACTACATGTCTTTCCCTCTCAGTGTACTCCCAGATGGCTCTTCCCCATTCAAGTTTTGGGTCTCTAAGCTGGATACATGGCCAGAGCTTAGCCAGTATGCATTGGAGGTGCTGGCTTGCCCTGCTGCCAGTGTATTATCGGAGCGCGTCTTTAGTGCCGCAGGTGGTGTACTAACAGACCGTCGCATGCGACTATCCTCCGATAATGTAGACCGGCTTACTTTTCTGAAAATGAACAAGGCATGGATCTCGCCAGAATTTGTCTGTCCGTTTTCAGATTAAATAACTGGTTCGCAACGTTATCCATGTCTCTGTTATGTTCATCTTTCTACCACCTGAACTCTACTCCCTGTGCTACAACACTGCCAGTTGCTGCTCAGAAGTGTCGTGTCCACAGACCAATACACAAGCTATAGTGTTAGTGGGGTTCAGTAACGCCAGCTGTTCCCTGCTGTGTGTCCGGCAACAAGTCTCTGTTCCCTACACATGCACAGAAAAACCCATGTCGAACATGCTCCAAATAGGGAAGAGCCGTCACCCTGATTGTTATGCTTAAAACAGGAAATTGTGAAGTTTTCCAGGCCTAGAATGATAAATTTTTATGACAAATATGGACAAATAATAATTTGTCATCACAGCGCATATCTGCACATGTCTATTAGAAATGGTAACAAAAACTAAAACATAGTGTTCACTTTTTGAAATTAATGCATAAAAGTACATTTCATACTTATCAATTAATGCTTTTTAAGGAACTTTATCTGTACCTGTAAGATAATGCAGTCAATGGATGTACGAATCATAAAATCCTCATCATCATCATCACGAGTTTTATTTATGACAGACATTATAAAATACACATACTGATGCCAACTGTAACTTCACACACCATATATGAAATGGCCAGCATCTAAACCTGGTAATAATGTGCAATAATAAATTATTACATCTAGAAAGTGCATCATGCATACTGACAATAGTAGTACTAGTTATACCTGCAAGTGCTGTTGAAACAACCACAACAGATATAAATTAATAATGGTATATAGGTATCACAGTGCATAGTTACTCATGGACAATGTCGATGTAATACTGTACCTCAATAAAGTCAGCGTCAACCATTATGCTTGTTAGTCTTGTAGATTGTTAAAGAGGGAACGTTCTTTTTTTGTTGGTCATAGGTGGAGTATTAGACAGTAAATGATTACTGCTGTCGTATTTTTGGCGTCCCTAGGGCGCAATAACGCTGCGTAACGTCACATTTTATAGAGTCATATAATTGACACACGCTACCCTACCCTACGCGTGACAGTAGGAAGGTAGTGTTGACGATAAAGCCTTGCGCAACCAGACATGCTTTTACCCTCTTCAACACTGTCCAAGAAAAAAATGCATGATTGCAGCCGCAGACTTTATTGACGTACAGTATAACATCGCCATTACCCATCAGAGGCTGTCCACTGTCTGATACAGACATAGAATATACCTTTGCTATCCGTAGCCTTTCTTTCACCTACACTTGCAGGCACACACTTAAATTGTGACAATGCATTATGTTTTTTTAAATGGTTATTTTTTATCGTACATTATTGTTCTCACATTGATGAGTCCATGCTGGACATGTCATACATGCTGTACAAAGTAACGATTTTATTAACTTAAATAATTGAAATGTCTGTGACTGTCACATCTAAACTGCAATGATGATGATGATGAGTGACGATTACAAAATCCATTGTCTTCACTATGTTATGGTTTAACATAGCGTTCCTTAAGCATTATTCATAAATACAAAAATGGACTTTTATTGTTAAATTTACAACACTATATTTTGTAACCAATTTTTTGGGTGGTGTGTTGTTCCATTTCTTGTTGGCATGTGCATATATGCGTTTATATTTGCAGTGTCTTTATTTTTATTCTTGAAGTTAGGAAACATGTGTATCTTCGTACCGTGTTAGCCATTAGATAGAAAAATATTTAGACTTGAGAGTCCACAGTGGTTGATACCTTTGAATGGATAACTGAAAAGATGGTAACAAATTGCAAGCTTTCGAGGCTACTCACGTCTCTTCATCAGGCAAAGACTAAAACAAAAAATGAAGCATCACATATTTCTATACACAACAGGACACAGGAATAGTGCAATAGGTAAGACAAGTAAGTGACGTGTAGCAGAACTGTCATTATCACAGAGGGATGAACATAAATATTGGAACAGTTCCTAGATAAGGATAGAAAGTTTTATTGCCCTCTGATTGGGTCTGGTTTTGTGTTTTCATGCCCCTGGAAGGGCAGAGACGCAGATTCCTTAATTGATATAGAATGACATAAATCCGTGTGATCTATTCATTCCATCACTAACAGTGTCAAAGGTCATGATGAGCTTATATTCTGAAACCTTTGTATCTTTCTCATATTTGAATTATATTTTAATACCAGTAATTCCATATCCATCATGCTATGACCGGGCATACAAAAGTGTTTTGCCACAGGTAAATCCATTATTTTTTGACTTATCGTGTGGCGCTGATAATTCATCCTTGTTCTCATTTTTTGGCCGGTCTCCCCTCACTTGTCCCTCCCTCACTTGTCTTACCTATTCCTGTGTCCTGTTGTGTGTAGAAATATGTGATTCTTCATTTTTTTTTTAGTCTTAGCCTGATGAAGAGACCTGAGTAGTCTGAAAGCTTTGAATTTGTTACCATATTTTCAGTTAGCCATTAAACGGTATCAACCACAGAGGACTCTAAGTATAAATATTTTTCTATTCTTGGAATTGAAATTCATCATTTTATTGTCCTAGTAAAACTTCATTTATTCTTGTTTGAAGTACATACATTTGCAATGGCCACGTAACAAGGCAATAACTCAATATTTTGTGCCTACACCCTCCTTGACCCTGGGCTTCAACAGCGCCAGTTGCTGCTCAGAAGTGTTAGATGCACAGATGAAAACAATCGCTGATGTGTTTGTGGGGTTCAGTAACGCCTGCTGTTCCCCTGCTGTGTGTCTGCAAAAATTACTGCTGCTAACTACAACTTCAACTTCAAACGTCTCATACTAGGCCTCTGCCTACACCCTCCTTGACCCTGGGCTTCAACAGCGCCAGTTGCTGCTCAGAAGTGTTAGATGCACAGATGAAACAATCGCTGATGTGTTTGTGGGGTTCAGTAACGCCTGCTGTTCCCTGCTGTGTGTCTGGCAAAAATTACTGCTGCTAACTACAACTTCAACTTCAAACGTCTCATACTAGGCCTCTGCCTACACCCTCCTTGACCCTGGGCTTCAACAGCGCCAGTTGCTGCTCAGAAGTGTTAGATGCACAGATGAAAACAATCGCTGATGTGTTTGTGGGGTTCAGTAACGCCTGCTGTTCCCCTGCTGTGTGTCTGGCAAAAATTACTGCTGCTAACTACAACTTCAACTTCAAACGTCTCATACTAGGCCTCTGCCTACACCCTCCTTGACCCTGGGCTTCAACAGCGCCAGTTGCTGCTCAGAAGTGTTAGATGCACAGATGAAAACAATCGCTGATGTGTTTGTGGGGTTCAGTAACGCCTGCTGTTCCCCTGCTGTGTGTCGGCAAAAATTACTGCTAGCTACCTAATCATGTGAAAAAAACATGACATCTCAAAGTGTCTAGTGCTACACATAGATATGATGGCTACACCTGATTTCTAAGCTGTAAACATTTGAAACGTCAACTTTCAAACCATAAAATGATGTCTTTGTCACAAATCTGTAACAAAATAATTGTGACATATTATTACAGTATATGCACATGTCGAAAACAAATGCAAACACAAAAGCTACTTATGCTATAGGATACTGATGGTCACCTTGTCACTCCATGCTTAGACAAATCAACTCACATCATGATGACTCAAATGCTGAATGTTGGAAGTGCAATAATGTGGGTTGAACTTTGACAACTGCTGCAGTGCGAAGGTTATACTTCAGTGTTCTTGCCTTTGAAATAAAAGCATACAAGTAATATATAATAATCCAATGTTTGATTAGAGGACGTGATGTACACCTGTAATATTGTGCAAACAATGCATGTAGGAATAGTCCTCTTCAACATTACTTATATTTGTGTCATTTTAAAAAATACATATTTGATTAGAAAGTTAACAGCCCATATCATAAAGGTCCTTCATGTAAACATGATAATCGCTAACAAAAATCATGCATTACCTTGGTAAAGTCAATAGTGCATAGTCACAATAGCAAAATATATACCTGTAAGTGGTGCTGAAAGAACGACAACTGATAGAATACGTGAATGATATATATTTATCAGACTGAATAGCGACATCTGTACAATGTCGATATAATACTGTACCTTAACAAAACAGCTGTGTCACACCTCACACTCGTTTTTCTTGTAGCTTGTTATGTAATAGGGCACATGCGTGTATGTTTCATCATAGGTGCATGTTTACTGAGTAAAGCAGTCATGACAACGCCTTTGTGTTGTCGGTACGCTTGCGATGATGAACGATGCGCACCGTGAATGTTAGTCTGCGTCATAAGACATACAGACGCTCCAATACCCAACGCGTCACAGCAGGAAGCCAGTCTGTGCGTCCAAACAAAGGCGCAACCATACATGCACGTAACCTTTTATAAAGCTAGATAAAAAAAAGGATGTAGTAGTAACGCACACTTTATTGAGGTACAGTATTACATCGCCATTCACCATCTGTGGCTATGCAGTCTCATCTATATATACCTTATCTATCCGTTGTCATGCTTGCAAGTCCACAGTCAGGCATAAATATCTGTTTTCACTCTGCACTATGCACTTTTTAAATTTTTGTTTTGTTAATATAAATGATTGGCACATATTATCAGTATTACATGATGGAAATTTTAGATATTTTTTTAAAAATTTTAGTGATATTATTCACCAAATGTAAAGTTTTTGAATGTCAAAGAAAACTTGTAATGCTGATTATGTTTTTAAGTCAGCCATTCATTGTCTACACAATAAAAATGGTGTACATACTGTTACTTACCCATCATTAATGGATTCTGATGTGTACTTGTATGCTTTTATTTTAAACCGTATAGCAGATTATTTAACCTATTTTAATTGTGGTTTGCATTGCTTTTCAACATGTTAATGTATGCGTTTATGTTTGTAAATTATTAATTTACATATATTTTTTTAAGTTAAATCATCATCTTATGGTACTAAAGTTTATATTTCTCTTGTTTGGAGTATAGACATTTTTAATTGACACGTAACAAGGAAAATACTTGATATAGTATTTAAACATCCTCCTTGACCCTGGGCTACAACACCGCCAGTTGTTGCTCGGAAGTGCTGTTAGCACAGTCTACACTTGCTCCTGTGTTACTGGGGTTCAGTAATGTCAGCTGTTCCCCTGCTGTGTGAACGGCAAAAAGTCCTGCTGCCTCCACCCTGTTCTCTTCTCATCCCTGGGCTACAACACCGCCAGTTGTTGCTCGGAAGTGCTGTTAGCACAGTCAACACTTGCTCCTGTGTTACTGGGGTTCAGTAATGTCAGCTGTTCCCCTGCTGTGTGAACGGCAAAAAGTCCTGCTGCCTCCACCCTGTTCTCTTCTCATCCCTGGGCTACAACACCGCAAGTTGTTGCTCGGAAGTGCTGTTAGCACAGTCTACACTTGCTCCTGTGTTACTGGGGTTCAGTAATGTCAGCTGTTCCCCTGCTGTGTGAACGGCAAAAAGTCCTGCTGCCTCCACCCTGTTCTCTTCTCATCCCTGGGCTACAACACCGCCAGTTGTTGCTCGGAAGTGCTTTTAGCACAGTCAACACTTGCTCCTGTGTTACTGGGGTTCAGTAATGTCAGCTGTTCCCCTGCTGTGTGAACGGCAAAAAGTCCTGCTGCCTCCACCCTGTTCTCTTCTCATCCCTGGGCTACAACACCGCCAGTTGTTGCTCGGAAGTGCTTTTAGCACAGTCAACACTTGCTCCTGTGTTACTGGGGTTCAGTAATGTCAGCTGTTCCCCTGCTGTGTGAACGGCAAAAAGTCCTGCTGCCTCCACCCTGTTCTCTTCTCATCCCTGGGCTACAACACTGCCAGTTGTTGCTCGGAAGTGCTGTTAGCACAGTCTACACTTGCTCCTGTGTTACTGGGGTTCAGTAATGTCAGCTGTTCCCCTGCTGTGTGAACAGCAAAAAGTCCTGCTGCCTCCACCCTGTTCTCTTCTCATCCCTGGGCTACAACACCGCCAGTTGTTGCTCGGAAGTGCTGTTAGCACAGTCAACACTTGCTCCTGTGTTACTGGGGTTCAGTAATGTCAGCTGTTCCCCTGCTGTGTGAACGGCAAAAAGTCCTGCTGCCTCCACCCTGTTCTCTTCTCATCCCTGGGCTACAACACCGCCAGTTGTTGCTCGGAAGTGCTGTTAGCACAGTCTACACTTGCTCCTATGTTACTGGGGTTCAGTAATGTCAGCTGTTCCCTGCTGTGTGAACGGCAAAAAGTCCTGCTGCCTCCACCCTGTTCTCTTCTCATCCCTGGGCTACAACACCGCCAGTTGTTGCTCGGAAGTGCTGTTAGCACAGTCAACACTTGCTCCTGTGTTACTGGGGTTCAGTAATGTCAGCTGTTCCCCTGCTGTGTGAACGGCAAAAAGTCCTGCTGCCTCCACCCTGTTCTCTTCTCATCCCTGGGATACAACACCACAGTTGTTGCTCGGAAGTGCTGTTAGCACAGTCTAACACTTGCTCCTGTGTTACTGGGGTTCAGTAATGTCAGCTGTTCCCCTGCTGTGTGAACGGCAAAAAGTCCTGCTGCCTCCACCCTGTTCTCTTCTCATCCCTGGGCTACAACACCGCCAGTTGTTGCTCGGAAGTGCTGTTAGCACAGTCAACACTTGCTCCTGTGTTACTGGGGTTCAGTAATGTCAGCTGTTCCCCTGCTGTGTGAACGGCAAAAAGTCCTGCTGCCTCCACCCTGTTTTCTTCTCATCCCGGGCTACAACACCGCCAGTTGTTGCTCGGAAGTGCTGTTAGCACAGTCTACACTTGCTCCTGTGTTACTGGGGTTCAGTAATGTCAGCTGTTCCCCTGCTGTGTGAACGGCAAAAAGTCCTGCTGCCTCCACCCTGTTCTCTTCTCATCCCTGGGCTACAACACCGCCAGTTGTTGCTCGGAAGTGCTGTTAGCACAGTCAACACTTGCTCCTGTGTTACTGTGGTTCAGTAATGTCAGCTGTTCCCCTGCTGTGTGAACGGCAAAAAGTCCTGCTGCCTCCACCCTGTTCTCTTCTCATCCCTGGGCTACAACACCGCCAGTTGTTGCTCGGAAGTGCTGTTAGCACAGTCTACACTTGCTCCTGTGTTACTGGGGTTCAGTAATGTCAGCTGTTCCCCTGCTGTGTGAACGGCAAAAAGTCCTGCTGCCTCCACCCTGTTCTCTTCTCATCCCTGGGCTACAACACCGCCAGTTGTTGCTCGGAAGTGCTGTTAGCACAGTCTACACTTGCTCCTGTGTTACTGGGGTTCAGTAATGTCAGCTGTTCCCCTGCTGTGTGAACGGCAAAAAGTCCTGCTGCCTCCACCCTGTTCTCTTCTCATCCCTGGGCTACAACACCGCCAGTTGTTGCTCGGAAGTGCTGTTAGCACAGTGAACACTTGCTCCTGTGTTACTGGGGTTCAGTAATATCAGCTGTTCCCCTGCTGTGTGAACGGCAAAAAGTCCTGCTGCCTCCACCCTGTTCTCTTCTCATCCCTGGGCTACAACACCGCCAGTTGTTGCTCGGAAGTGCTGTTAGCACAGTCAACACTTGCTCCTGTGTTACTGGGGTTCAGTAATGTCAGCTGTTCCCCTGCTGTGTGAACGGCAAAAAGTCCTGCTGCCTCCACCCTGTTCTCTTCTCATCCCTGGGCTACAACACCGCCAGTTGTTGCTCGGAAGTGCTGTTAGCACAGTCAACACTTGCTCCGTGTTACTGGGGTTCAGTAATATCAGCTGTTCCCCTGCTGTGTGAATGGCAAAAAGTCCTGTTGCCTCCACCCTGTTCTCTTCTCATCCCTGGGCTACAACACCGCCAGTTGTTGCTCGGAAGTGCTGTTAGCACAGTGAACACTTGCTCCTGTGTTACTGGGGTTCAGTAATGTCAGCTGTTCCCCTGCTGTGTGTACGGCAAAAAGTCCTGCTGCCTCCACCCTGTTGTCTTCTCATCCCTGGGCTTCAACACCGCCAGTTGTTGCTCGGAGGTGTCATTGGCACGGGTACTCACTCCTGCCCAGACTGGTTACAGCATGCCATCTGTTTCCTGTCAGTGTAAACGTCACTTAGCCTCCAATAAGTTGTCCTGTCGTGTTGCGGTCGGGTTAGCCGACTCTATGGTGCTTGGAGTTTAGGTGCTCCCTATGTGTGCTGCGGGATATGCAAATAAAGGCTGTTTCCGTTGTGACAATAGGACAATCACCCACTGTAGTACTGTGGGATTCGGTAACTGCGGCCGGCTCGCGGCCTGTCATCTTAAATTTCCATGGGTACCTTCTGCTACCCGTCCGGGTTCCAGTACCGTCAGCTGGTTCTCCGCAGTGCCTTTGGCCTAGGTGCCTCCATCTCGGTATCCGAGTTCCAGCAATGTCTGCTGGTCCTTGGTAGTGCTTTGGAGCACAGGTACCTCCTGCTTAGTAACCGTGTCCCAGTAACGTCAGCTGGTCCTCGGTTGTGCCATTGGCTCTTTTCCTTCTGCTGCCCCTCCGGGTTCCAGCACAGTCAGCTGGTCCTCGTTACTTGGATTGGCTCTTGTACCTTCTGCTACCCGTCCGGGTTCCAGTACCGTCAGCTGGTTCTCCACAGTGCCTTTGGCCTAGGTGCCTCCATCTCGGTATCCGAGTTCCAGCAATGTCTGCTGGTCCTTGGTAGTGCTTTGGAGCACAGGTACCTCCTGCTTAGTAACCGTGTCCCAGTAACGTCAGCTGGTCCTCGGTTGTGCCATTGGCTCTTTTCCTTCTGCTGCCCCTCCGGGTTCCAGCACAGTCAGCTGGTCCTCGTTACTTGGATTGGCTCTTGTACCTTCTGCTACCCGTCCGGGTTCCAGTACCATCAGCTGGTTCTCCGCAGTGCCTTTGGCCTAGGTGCCTCCATCTCGGTATCCGAGTTCCAGCAATGTCTGCTGGTCCTTGGTAGTGCTTTGGAGCACAGGTACCTCCTGCTTAGTAACCGTGTCCCAGTAACGTCAGCTGGTCCTCGGTTGTGCCATTGGCTCTTTTCCTTCTGCTGCCCCTCCGGGTTCCAGCACAGTCAGCTGGTCCTCGTTACTTGGATTGGCTCTTGTACCTTCTGCTACCCGTCCGGGTTCCAGCACCGTCAGCTGGTTCTCCGCAGTGCCTTTGGCCTAGGTGCCTCCATCTCGGTATCCGAGTTCCAGCAATGTCTGCTGGTCCTTGGTAGTGCTTTGGAGCACAGGTACCTCCTGCTTAGTAACCGTGTCCCAGTAACGTCAGCTGGTCCTCGGTTGTGCCATTGGCTCTTTTCCTTCTGCTGCCCCTCCGGGTTCCAGCACAGTCAGCTGGTCCTCATTACTTGCATTGACTCTTGTACCTTCTGCAACATTTACAAATTGAAGATTTTTTCAATGCTTTTTTGGGTAATCACTCTGGATCTCCAACAATGAAGACGACGACCCTGATGACCACCCCGAAGAAGATGACGACCACAAGGACGACGAGCATCAAGCCAACCAGCCTAAACACCATCACAAAGAAGAAATAAAAGATTACCAAACAGGACTAAGAAGGTTAAGACAAACTACAAGATACAGAACAAGAGACTTAAGAACAATTAGCAGAAGATCAAAAAGCAGAAGAACATGAAGTATAAGACCAAAATGAAGAGCAAAATATATGCTCTAAATTCTAAGCAGAAGAAGACTAAGCAGTGTATGGGGGTGAGTCCGTTCCTCCTCGTGGTGCCCCTGGAAAATGCCTGCTGCTGCAGGCTAAACTGAACACTGACAAATACTGTTGTAATTTAAATCTTTTGTGACAGCAAGAACGGAAGGATGAAAAATTCATACTTTGACAGATTACAAGTACAGGATTCTCTGTCACATATAAGAATATGATGAAGAAGATGAAGTACAATATGAATAAGAATAATAGTTTAATAAGAAGAATCTGAGTAATGTTAACAAAAAGATGAATAGCAAGAAGTTTAAGAAGAAGATAAAGAAGGTGAAGATGAAGAATAATTTGATGAAAAAGATGATGCTGCTGAAGATTATGAAGGAGAAAGTGTGTGAAAAGTTAAAAAGGTGAAGAGCATGGAAGTTGTGAAATATACATATTTGCCAAAATAGAAAAAACGTTAACAACATTGTCAATTTCTTCGTCAATCCGAACATCTTTAAAAAAAAAATATTTATGCTATTCCATTTGATTGGGTTAAACATCTATGCCTTTAATGTCTCCTCAACCTTCCCCAATACATTGTACATTACTCTTTGTTGTTTTCCTTCATGTACAATTAACCAAGAAGGCAAGAATGGTTTTTTTTTAATTTCGATATTTTGTTCCCATAGACTTACATTGGACTTCCGGTATCGGTATCAGGTATCGCCGATATTTTTTGGATATCGGCGATACCATTCCGATACTTTTGGATATCGGAAAGTATCGCTCAACCCTACTTGCCAGATATTAAATTTGCACTATGTGCTGCAAGCTGGTATAGACGTAGCCCTGTTGACTGCACAGAAGCTACGTGCCAGCCGCTAGGAAGTGCGTGCGACTAACGCCAGGCGTACGTGCTACCAGCCGGCGTGAGACCGGACTGAGCAACTCTCTGTTCCGCTTAGCAGGCGATGCCCAGGTTAAGCGCCCTGCAGTCTGCTCAGGGTGTATAGCTACCCTATATTCGTAGCAGGACTGTGCCACGTTAGCTACAGGTTACACGCCCCGCAGTCTGCTCAGGGTGTATAGCTACCCTATATTCGTAGCAAGACTGCGCAACATTGGCTACTTGCATGGCATAAGCTAAGCCTGCCTAAAGGACCTGTGCTAATTAGCCGAGCGTACTCTAGCATCAGCAGGTCCCGGAGAGCAAAACTAGAGAGCACGTGGAGCCCAGATTCTGGTACGTCCACACAAGAGCACTGCCTATATTAGTATGATCTGACCGCGCCAAGCCACGGACAGACAAGCTATTTAAGGGCTAAGCTCCGCCCACAGCCATCTTGTCAATCGCATCATCGGTGACGTCATCCGTGACCAATCAGGCGGTGCCAGGTCAGAGGATCGCCTGACATTAACCACCAATAATGGCTTGCCATGTCACGGACATGCTCAGTGCAGGCATTTCTGGACTTAGGCTTACAACAGCCTTATCCTGTTCTGTATCCTAGGTTTAAGACTACTATGAACAAAGACCCAAGTAACTACTTTTGCCTCTCGGGTATTGGCTAGGCGTTGGGAACGACGGCAAAGCTGAGCAGCATCTGCCTCGGCTGGGTCTGGATGGGAGACCACAGACTCCTCAGATCCAGGTGTGGATCCTACCAATGCCTAACAGACGGAGAGAATTTATGATGTTGGGAATCGGGAGTTACTTGCTATCAAATTGGCCTTTGAGGAATGGAGGCATTTTTTAGAGGGGGCGTTTCATCCAGTTACTGCAGACCTGGGCAAAGTGTGGCCTGAGGGTCCTCATCCGGCCCTCTGGCTGTCTCTGTCTGGCCCGCAGTCCGAGATAGCCGTGGGGCTGGAAACCAGAGGTCCATGGCAATACCGTGCCCATCCGCTCGCTGTCTCCATTTGCGCTGAATGAATTGGTGGAGCAGGGGCCTCCGGCCACTTAGTCCACCAATCAGCATGTGAAACAGCTGATGTGATGACATCATTTCAATGCGTCAGCTGTGTACAGCAGAGAGTTAGCACACCGAAGACACCGAGACAGGAGCAGAAGGAGAGCACCTGTGGAACGTGACCGAGGTGAGTATGTGGTGTTCTTTTTTTTCATATATATGGGATGTTTGGGTGGACATGAGGAGGTTATGGGGATGACATGCTGCACATGGGGAGGCTATGGTGGTGATATGAAGCACATGGGGAGGCTATGGGGGTGTCATGCAGTATATGGGGAGGCTATGGTGGCGTTATGCCATTAATGGAGAGGCTGTGGGGGCCTCATGCAGTATTTAGGGATGCTGTTTAGGGGCCTCATGCAGTATATAGGGAGGCTGTGTGGGGCTCATGCAGTATATCTAGGGAGGCTGTGTGGGGCTCATGCATTATATAGGAAGGCTGTGTGGTGGCCTCATGCTGTATATGGGGAGGCTGTGTGGGGCTCATGCAGTGTATATAGGGAGGCTGTGTGGGGCTCATGCAGTATAAAAAGGGAGGCTGTGTGGGGCTCATGTAGTACATGGGGAGGTTGTGTGGGGCTCATGCAGTATATATTGAGGCTGTGTGGGACTCATGCAGTATATAGGGAGGCTTTGTGGGGCTCATGCTGCATATGGGGGAGGCTGCTTGGGGCTCATGCCGCATATGGGCGAGGCTGTGTGGGGCTCATGCCAAATATGGGGAAGGCTGTGTGGGGTTCATGCCGCATATGGGCGAGGCTGTGTGGGGCTCATGCCAAATATGGGGAAGGCTGTGTGGGGCTCATGCCGCATATGGAGGCGGTTGTGTGGGGCTCATGCCACATATGGGGGAGGCTGTGTGGGGCTCATGCAGTATATAGGGAAGCTGTATGGGGTCCACGCTGTATATGGGGAAAGCTGTGTGGGGCTCTTACATTATATAAGAGGCTGTGAGGGGGCTCATACAATACACAGAAGGGGCTGTACTCGTGTTCAAACGATGTTATAGCGGGATGTCAGCATACTTAATTCTGCTCAATATTAAGTAATTCCATTAATATTAATATAATTATCAATAATATAATAATTATAATATATCGATATTAATATTGAGTAGAATTGATTTCAGCCTATTGGTTCGGCCCTCCACAACAGTCACAGTCTCAAATGTGGCCCCTCGTAAAAATTAATTGCCCATCCCTGAGTTACAGTGATCACTGATCACAAGAATTTAGCTTACATTGTATTAGCTAAAAGGTTAACTCCTAGACAGGCCAGATAATCCTTGTTTTTTTCTCAGTTTAATTTTTCTATTACATTTAGGCCAGGGTCTAAGAATGTACTGTAAAAGCTAATGCATTATCTCATAGTCTAGATTCCATTTCTCCTCCAGAACCTCCATTATTCCTCAGGGTATTGTGGTGTCTATCGTAACCTCAGAATTGGAAGAGGAGATTGGTTAATTCCAGTCATTGGCTTCTTCCGCTTCCACAGGGTCCAAATTATTTGCGCCTGTGTACGTAAGATTGTGGGTGATACAGGAATTTCATGATTCCGTTTTAAGTGGTCATCCTGGGGTTACTGCTACATGGAAAGACATTGCGAGGCTTTTTTCGCGGCCATCCATGCATAATGATATTAAAGATTATGTATCTGCTTGTGAAGTCTGCGCACATGCCAAAGTCAGTCATAGATGGCCGGCTGGGGAATTGGCTCCATTGCCAAATCCAGAAAAACCATGCACTCATTTATCCTTGGATTTCATAACAATTGCCTCTGTCTGATGGGAAAACTGCTATCTGGGTGCTGGTTGATCGATTCAGCAAACAAGATCATTTTGTTTTTTTGTCAGGATTACCTAATGCAGAGACACTCTCCAGGTTGTTTATTTCTCATACAGTGGGTACTGAAAATGAATCCATAATTATCCAGTACATCTTCTTGATTTAAAAAAAAAATCTTTATTGAATTCCTCTTAAAAACATTGTTAGAGATCAAGACAAAAAAGGGGTAGCTAATCCCACATGAGCATAAAACTTTTACGTGTTTCGACCCGTGCATGGGTCTTAATCATAATGAATAAACAGCAAAACTCATGACTTGATATACTGCTCAGGAGAGGAAATGATATTTGTAAAACAGCCCATGAGTAATCAATAGTAGAACACATACCAATCAACAAGATGCATAAGAAACCATACACCTTCAGACAGTGCTTTAGTAAAAAAAAACATATGGAGAGCAAAACTACAGAGCAGCATCTTAAAGAGCATTTCTATATGTCAAAAATTAAATTATAAGACAAAACTAATAAAAATATCCTAAGTCTCTTTTCTGGTTCAAACCTAAGGGAGCTCTAGTGTTCAAACTCAGAATCCAGCGTGCTTCTTTTTTATGCAAATCTCCTTCCAGCAAGACAATGACCATTTCAACAAGACAATAACCCTAAGCACACAGCTAAAATAACAAAGGAGTGGCTTCAGAACAACTCTGTGAAAATTCTTGACTGGCCTTCCAGAGCCCTGACCTAAACCCAATTGAGCATCTTGGAAGAGAACTGTGTTACGCTCACGCCCTGGCTGGTGGGCGTGAGCCAGGGGGTTGTGGCCCCACTGTGCCACAAACCAGAATACCCTGGAAGGGGCGTCACTAGGACAGCTGCCTCGGTCTTCACTGGAGCCTCTGATGGTGAGGTCAGGCTTGTGCGGCAGGTAGCTGCCAGGTGCCACCCCAGGGTGGTGTCAGGTTGTGGCTGCTGATCCCACTTGGGGAGACGATGGCACGGCTGAAACAAAGGGCTGGAAGGCACGGATGAGACACAGGGCTGGCAGGCACGGATGAGACACAGGGCTGGAAGGCACGGATGAGACACAGGGCTGGCAGGCACGGATGAGACACAGGGCTGGCAGGCACAAATGAGACACAGGGCTGGCAGGCACGGATGAGACACAGGGCTGGCAAGCACAGATGAGACAGGGCGGGCAGGCATGGATGAGACACAGAGCTGGCAGGCACGGATGAGACACAGGGCTGGCAGGCACTGATGAGACACAGGGCTGGCAGGCATGGATGAGACACAGGGCTGGCAAGCACGGATGAGACACAGGGCTGCCGGGCCCTGTTCGTACAGCAAATGCAGATACTGGAACTGACTGGAAGGATTGGTTTATGGAGAAACAGGTAGAGACCTTTTCACACAGGAGAAGAACCACAAGGCTGCGGAGAAGGGCTGTAGAGCAGCAAGAGGTTCTGCAGCGGCAGGAGCACAGCAAAGCGGAACTACAAGGTATGCGGAGAGGAGCTGCAGCAAGAAGTTCTGCAGCTGCAGGAAAGAAGCAGGGCGGACCACAAGATATGCAGAGAGAAGCTGCAGCAAGACGTTCTGCAGCTGCAGGAGTGACGCAGAGCGGAACCGCAAGATATGCAGAGAGGAGCTTCAGCAAGAGATTACTTCAGCTGCAGGAGCAAAGCAGAGTGGAACCGCAAGATATGCGGAGAGGAGCTGCAGCAAGAGATTACTGCAGCGGCAGGAGCAAGCAGAGTGGAACGGAGCAGAACCACAGGAGTGCAGACAAGAGGCAGAAAGAGATTCAGAGAGACCACAAGGTAAGACACAGCAGGGAAGGAAACCACAGGCAAGGAGACTAAGAGACAATGGTAGGACAGAATTCAGACAAGGAAATGACATGACACGAGACAAGGTACAGGAACAAAGACACAGGGACCAGGATACTCTGCCTCCTGGAGGGCGGCAAGGACAAGTACAAGACAAGGTCAGGAGCAATAGCACAGAGACTAGGATATTCTGCCTCCTGGAGGGCTGACAAACAGGTACAAGGCAAAGCTAGGAGTGAAGCCTCCAAAGATGGAGGAACACAGACCAAGACCTGGCAGCTCAGCAGCAAGATACTAACTGAGTAAACACATTGCGAAGGCAAGATCCACAGGGTGGAGCTGCCCTAAATATTAAAGGGCTAATGGTAATTGGTCAGGAATATATTAAACAGATGCACCCTGACTCCATAAGAACCAGAGAGTTCTGGCGCCGCCCCCATATGTACACAGTCAAGAAACATGCACAGAACAGACAGAAGACAAGAGGCACAAATCATGGAACTTGCAGCAGACAGAAATCACAGCATGACCTGGAGCAGTGAGCAAGTTAGTATGTGGGGAATGGGAGGTCATGCAGTGATGCCAGCAGGGTTGTTACAATCTGAAAATGGCTGTCCATGAACGTTCACCATCCAACCTGACAGAACTGGAGAGGATCTGCAAGGAAGAATGGCAGAGGATCCCCAAATCCAGGTCTGAAAACTTGTTGCATCATTCCCAAGAAGATTAAAGGCTGTAGTAGCGCAAAAGGGTGCTTCTACTCAATACTGATCAAAGGGTCTGAATACTTATGGCCATGTGATATTTCAGTTTTTCTTTTTTAATAAATTTGCAAAAATTTCTACATTTCTGTTTTTTGTCAGTCAATATGGGGCGCAGAGTGTACATTAATGAGAAAAAAATAAACTTTTTTGAATTTGCCAAATGGCTGCAATAAACGAAAGAGTGAAAAATTTAAAGGAGTCTGAATACTTTCCGTACCCACTGTATTGTAAGTTTACATGGGATCCCTCTGAAAATTGTGTCTGATAGGGTGGTACAATTTGTCTCGAAATTTTGGAGAGCTTTTTGCAGTAAACTAGGGATTGACTTTTCATTTTCATCTGCTTAGCACCCTGGAACCAGTAGTCACAGTGAGAGGACAAATCAATCTTTGGAACGAATTTTAAGGTGCTTTGTGGCAGCTCAACAGGAAGACTGGTCTTCATTTTACCTGTCACTGAGTTTGCTTTTAAAAGTTGAATAAATCAATCTACCGGAACCTCACCGTTCTTCTGTAATTATGGTTTTCATCCCCATTTTGGTGAATCTTCTAGGATTAGTTCTGAATGCCCTGGGGTAGAGGTTACCGTACAGAGACTTGGGGATGTCCAGAAGAATAATGGGACTGCTCAGATTCGCCAAAAATGAAAGGCCAATAGAAGACATTTGATGGGTCCTGTTTTTAAGATTGGAGATAAGGTTTGGTTGTTGTCTAGGAATATTAAACTTAAACTATCATTGGCGAAGTTGGGTCCAAAGTTTATTGGTCCATATGAGATCCTAGAGGTGGCCAATCCTGTGGCATTTAGATTAAAGCTTCCTCCATCACTTCACATCCCTAATGTATTCCATAAATCCCTATTAAAGGAGTATGTCCATTCTGCTTTGTCTCCCTCATCCCGCCTCCTCCGCTTTCAGTAGACTATGGCCTGGAGTATGAGGTTCAGAGGGATGTGGATTCTCTGAGAGTTCGTAATTTGCTCCAGTACCTAATCCACTGGATCCTGGTCTCGAGATGTGAAGGCCAATCAGTTAGTTCGGGCCTTCCATCTAAAATTTCCTGGGAAGCCTGGTGGTCTTGTGGCCCACCTAGAAGAGGGGGTACTGTCATGGTTCCACCCCTCAGTGTGTCTGGGATGCAGTTACTGACAGCTCGGTTGTCCAATCCGGTACAAGGGCGTGCTGAAGCTGTCAGTACTTTGATTGAAAGCTTGGCCATTCAATCTGGTACAGAGGCATGCTGAGCTGTCAGTGTGTTGATTGACAGCTCCTCTATCCAATCTGTGGCTGAGAGAGGTCAGTTTTCTCCAAGTGTTCACTATACCGGGTGCTTGTCATGCTACTTAACTGAGCTGCTTCTCCCAGACCTCTGACAGATGTATATTCAACAAGTGAGGTTTGTGCTCCTTGTGCCTTGAGTGCTGTATGCTTGATATATTGCTGACTGACCTTGGACTTCGTTCTGACCATCTGACTGTTTAACCCCTTCTGCTGTGATCCGTTATCCTCCTGGTATTCAGACCTCGGAACATTACCTGACAATGCTTTTGTCTTTTCCTTCTGTTTATGATGTATTCCCCTGGTTTCTGACCTTAGACTCCTTGACCATTCTGACTCATGGCTTGGCCGTGAGAAGTGACTAGCACCATAGTACGTCTGGCTAATACGTTTTTCTTTTTTGCCAGAATGGATCATGTTCACACGTTTTGTGACCAGGTGGCAATTTTTATGCACATGACTCAGGATCTGGCAAAGGATTGCCAGAGTCTGGAGTCATTGCAATATCAGTTGCAGGGACAGATAAATAAATTAATGAAGACCCCCATAGCCCACCACTGCTGGCAGTGGCTGTGACATCAGTACCCTATGATGTACAGTTCGCCTCTCCCGAACCTGTGATATCTCTCCCTGATAAATATTCGGGAGAGAAAGACCAGTTTAGGATATTCAGGGAGAACTGTAAGTTATTTTTTACGCTGTGCCCCCAGTCATCAGGGGCGGAGTTCCAGCGGGTGGGAATAATCATGTCCCTACTGCGAGGGTATTCTCAGACCCGGCCATTTTCTTTGTTCCGACAAGCCCCTGAACGATTTTCTGTTAACACCTTTTTTGACAGATTAGGTCTGATATATGATGAACCTGACAGAATCCAGGTCGCTGAGGCTAAGATCATGAACCTGGCACTCGCACAGCTGAGGACTACTGTACTGAGTTTCGGCAGTGGTCCACCGAAGTTCTATGGAACGATGCTGCTCTCAGATGTCAATTCCAAAAAGGTCTTTCCGAAACTCTCAAGGATGCTGTGGTCCTCCATGACACCCCTTGTTCTCTGATGGAGGCCATTACTCAGGCCGTATGAATGGACCACAGAATCCATGAGAGACGCAATGAACAGCAGGCTGCTCGTTATACTTCCCTGGAGCAGGTCCATTTACCCGGGTTAGAGTTGCCAGTCTTCGTGTTGCTGAGAGAAGACAGAGACAAGATCTAGGACCCTGTCTACACTGTGGTCTCTCTGGACATTTTCTTAAGAATTGCCCAACTCATCCTCAAGCTATCAGCTTTTGTCTCATCCTTCTTTTTATGACGTACTGTACTGACTTCTGACCTTGGACTCCTTAACTATTCTGACTCACGGCTTGGCCGTGAGAAGTGACTAGCATCACAAATTTGCTTCATTATGTCCCATCCCTCTAGCAGAACAATTCCTGGCAGGTCTAAGTGACTTTCTAAACTAGATCTAAGAGGGGCATATAACCTTATAAGTGTTCTCAAAGGTGATGATTGGAAGACTACTTTCATACTTCCTAGGGTCACATTGAAAATTTGGTGATGCCATTCAGTTTGACCAATGCTCTTGCTGTAATTCAGAACTTCCTCTGCATCAGTGGTTCCTGTGTTCCTACAGTGTATACCAGCATCTACTGTTCGATCCTTTAGGCTGTCCCTGCTTTCTGTCCCTAGGGGGTCAACTGCCATCTGAGGTCAGTCATTGTGTAGCACCTGGTCCCACCTCTCACTCTCTCCTCAGATCGCGATATTGTATGTTGCCATATATCCAAGGTCGATTTCGGAGAGGTACTAGTTATACCCCTCCAGGCTTTCCTTGGGCCTCGACATAATGGTTCCACCACTCAGCCCGTTACACTAACCTTAAAGATTTACAGAGGTTCTTGGGTTTCACTAATTATCATAAGTTCATTAAAAACTTCTCAGTCATAGTCAAACCTCTAGCTGATTTGGCCAAGAAGGGTGCTGACTTTACCTCTTTGTCTTCTGAGGCTGTTGATGCTTTTGCTTCTCTCAAGTTAGCCTTTTCTACAGCTCGGGTTCTCATACAACCTGAAGTTGATCTGCCTTTTGTGTTTGAGGTGGACGCTTCTTCTGTAGGGATAGATGCTGTTCTTTCACAGAAGAAAGATGGTTATTTTCGTCCTTGTGTTTTTTTTCTCAGAAATTCTCACAACTATGTCCAACTATGATATAGGCGATCGGAAACACTTCGCGGTTAAGAGAGCTTTTGAGGAATGGGGACATGATGTTCCTAAAGACATTAGTTCCGATAGAGGGGTCCAGTTTGTGGCTAGCTTTTGGCTCAGCTTTTACTCCAGGTTGGGAATCGAGCTTTCGCTCTCCTCAGCTTATCATCCTGAGACAAATGTTCAGACGGAGAGAATGAAACAGGATTTGGAACATTATTTTAAGATGTTTTGTCTCATCAAATCTAGAGGACTGGTTGGATTTTCTTCCACTCACTATAACCACACCTCTACTTCTACCATTACCTGATCAATTTTTTTGTTGTGAGGGTTTCCATCCAGTTTTCAGAGATTTTTCTAATTTGCAGTCTGTGGTCCCAGAAGAGGAAAGATATTTGTAGCGCCTCCATCCTGCTCCTGGTCCGCTCTCCGACCCTCACCTGCCTTCACCTGTTGCCTCGGAGACGCCGCTTCAGCGCACTGCCCTGCGGGGACGCCGGTCTCCTGGGGCTCCCATCCCATGTCCTATGCTGCCTGCCCCTGCTGCTTCCTGGACTCTGTGCGTGCCCCGCAGGTCTCCCGGCACGCCACTGAGTGCGTACGTGCGCGCACTCCTTGTCTCTTAAAGAGACAACACGCCATTTTCAAAATAGATCACAGCCCTTAGGGAGGTGCATGAGCATCAAATGTTTCCTGTTGCTATTCCCAGGTTGCCAACACCTTCATGCCAGTGTTCTGCTATTTTCCTGCAAACTCCGGTTTGTCTTCCAGGTGTGCCAGCCATGTCTTCCTACATCTGCTTGGAAGACACCTGCTGAGTACTCCGCTACCTGCAACTCCTGCCTGTCTGCCTATCCCTCTGGGTCAA
Organism: Oophaga sylvatica; assembly: GCA_033576555.1. Lineage (NCBI taxonomy): Eukaryota > Metazoa > Chordata > Amphibia > Anura > Dendrobatidae > Oophaga > Oophaga sylvatica. The sequence continues at coordinate 394,750,788 of JARQOD010000002.1, forward strand.
CTTCCACATATCCGGGTATAACTGGAGGTAGCACCTTGCATTCCTCGGGCATTCCAATTTGATCCTGTTTGAGGGGTCTTACTATGGGTGTCTGAGGCTTGCATAGTTATGCCACCTTCGGAGCCCCTGGACAGTGGTCCCATGGATCCACGAAAATTGCAATAAACGAATGTACACTTCAACATCTGTGCCTCTGTTTCTATTCATTACAGATTGCTTAGGCCATTGAATCCACTGGCTCCCCACCCACCCTGGCCACTGAGTTATGTCTTGAAGTCACATGCCTGAGAAACCAGCAGGAGAAGATCACAACCTATCTGCGCAACCTGTCTACTCGCTTGGACTCGGTGATATCCTCGGCTTCTGCAGTTTCTGCCCGAGCTGCGAACACCCCAGCTGCTGGTTTCCAGGTTCCCAAGTTATGAGTCAGGTAAAGGACTTCGTCTGGCGGCTCCCACCCAGTATGACGGTGATCCCGCCCAGTGTCAGGGGTTCATTAATCAATGCACGCTGCACTTTGAACCTCTGGGCCATCTGTTTGCATCTGATTGGGTCAAGGTAGCGTTCATTATGTCTCATCCTACGGAGGAAGCACTCGCGTGGCTGAATCCGTTGTGGGAGAGAAGGGATCCTCTGGTCAATGAACTTCAGTTTTTCTTTGATGCGTTCCGCAGGACCTTTGACGAGCCTGGTCGTGCCACTTCGACAGCTTCTTCTCTACTTCGCATACGCCAGGAGGATCTCCCAGTGGCTCAGTATGCTGTTCGGTTCTGCATCTTTTCTTCTGAATTTTCCTGGAATAATGAGGCCTTGATGGCCGCCTCCTGGGAGGGTCTGTCTGGAAGAATAAAGGATGAGCTGGCAGGCCGGGACGTTCCTACGTCTCTGTATGATCTGATATCGCTGGCAGCCCAGATCGACCTCTGGTTTCAAGAATGCTCCAAGGAGACTAAGCGAGAGAGGAGGTCTTATCACTTTGCTTCCAGTTTCCAGAAGCTGATTGCTCCTCAGAACTCTGCTTCCCCCCGAGGCTATGCAAATCGACCGAGTGGGCTTGGCTAGACAGCACCAAGAGGAGCGCTGCTTGAAGGGGAGTTGTTTCTATTGTGACAGGTCCAAGCATCTGATCCGCTCTTGTCCTGAGAGGTCAGGAAACTCCAGAGCCTAGGGTCGGTAGGAGAGGTTTCCATCCCTCTCCTTCTTTGCTGAAAACCGTGTCTTTTTCCTTCGGCACTGTCAGTATTTCTGTGTTGGGCTACCTGGATTCCGAGTCCGTGGGGAACTTCATTCAGCAGGCCGTGGTGGACCTTTACCGGATTCCTGTCCAGTGCCTCCAGAACCCAATGCTGGTGACCTCCATGGATGGCAGAGCCCTGAACGAGCCCGTTCATTTTCAAACTTTGCCAGTGGAACTTTGGGTAGGTCTGACAGACTCTGAGAAAATCTGTTTTCATGTTTTGCCTGGTTTGTCTAATCCCTTGCTTTTAGGTTTACCGTGGCTTCAAGCACACGAGCCAGTGTTTAACTGGAAGACCAGCGAAGTCCTGCGCTGGGGAAACTCCTGTTTCAACAGATGTTTCACTCCCACCCGTCCTGTTCACCTCCCTGTGGTACCATCAACTCTACCAGCATTGCCACCCTCCTACTGGTCTTTCGCTGATGTCTTCAATAAGAAAAAGGTGGAGCTGCTGCCTCCTCACAGGTCGTATGACTGTCCCATCGATCTGCTCCCAGGGACGTCTCCTCCACGGGGTCGAATCTATCCTCTATCCCAGGCTGAGACCTAAACCATGTCGGAATACATCAAGGAGAACCTAGATAGAGCATTCATTCAGAAGTCATTTTCTCCGGCGGGTGCAGGTTTCATTTTAGTAAAGAAGAAGGATGGATCTTTACGGACTTTTATCGATTATAGGGGTCTAAACCTGATAACAGTAAAAAACAAATACCCGTTGCCACTTATTTCAGAGTTGTTTGACCGTTTCAGATTAGCCATGATCTTCACCAAGCTGAATCGCAGAGGGGCCTACAACCAGATCTGCATATGCGAGGGAGACGAGTGGAAGACGGCCTTCAACACCTTAGATGGTCACTATGAATACCGGGTTATGCCATTCGGGCTCAGTAATGCTCTTTCAGAAGTTTGTGAATGATATTTTCAGAGACCTCCTCTATTCTTGTGTAGTTGTCTATTTGTATGATATCTTGATTTACTCCTCAGACCTAGTCACTCACCGGAGGAATGTCTGCCAGGTCTTACAGAGACCCAGGGAGAACAGGTTGTATGCCAAGTTTGAGAAATGTGTTTTCGAGCAACCCTCTCTGCCCTTTCTAGGCTATATTGTCTCGTCCAGAGGTCTGAAGATGGATTCTGGGAAGTTAGACTCTATCCTCAATTGACCTCGCCCAACTGGGGTTAAGGTGATACAACGGTTCCTGGGCTTCGCTAACTGTTACCGTCAATTCATTCCACACTTCTCATCTCGGGTGGTTCCCATCTCGGCTCTGACTCCAACTCCAAGGATTGGTCCCTTGAGGCGGAGGAGGCTTTTACTTCGCTGAAAAAAGCCTTCTCTTCTTCTCCTGTCCTCCATCGACCGGTCACGGATAAACAATTCTTTCTTGAGGTGTATGCTTCATCCACAGGCGCTGGGGTGATTCTCACTCAAAAGTCTTCCACCAGGCGTATGGTAACTTGTGGCTTCTTCTCAAAGATTTTTTCTGCTTCTGGAAGAAACTATTCCATTGGGGATCAAGAATTGCTGGCAATCAAGTTGGCTCTGCAGGAGTGGCATCATCTACTCGAGGGAGCAGTCCATCAGGTCGTCATATACACCCACCATAAAAATCTAGCCTACCTCCAGTCTGCACAGAGGCTGAATCCACGCCAGGCCAGGTGGTCCTTGTTCTTTGCTCAATTCAACTTTGTTCTTCACTTTCGCCTGCCAGCAAGAATGTCAAGGCTGATACACTCTATCGGGCCTTTCTGTCTCCCGACTTGGAGAAAGATCCTCAACACATTATTGAGCCAACCAGAATGGTGACTGTAGCCTCTATCAATCTGTCTCGGGTTCCTCCCAGAAAGACCTTGGTATCCAGTTCGGCGGGTTCTTCAGTGGGGTCACTCTTCCAAGTTTGCCGGTCATGCTGGACAGAAGAAGACTTTACAACTCATTTCCCATTATTATTGATGGCCTACCATGGGAAAGGACTGGGAGTACGTCTCGGCTTGCTCCTCCTGTGTTCGAAACAAGACTATGAAGCATCTTCTGTCTGGACATCTTCTGCCGCCTCCCATTCCTTCAGTCCCCTGTCAGCACATTGCCATGGACTTCATTACAGATCTCCCCATCTCCTCCAGCTGCACCGTTTTCTGGGTTGTGGTGGATCGCTTTTGGAAGATGGCTCACTTTATTCCTCTGTCTGGTTTTCCGTCTGCTTCTGAGCTTGCCGACTGCTTCATTGAGCATATTTTCAGCCTCCATGGGTTTAATCTCCACATTGTGTCCGAAAGGGGTGTTCAGTTCATTTCAAAGTTTTGGAGGGCGATCTGTAAAATAATGAATGTGGAGCTGGATTTCTCTTCTACTTATCATCCACAATCCAATGGTCAGGTGGAGAGGATCAATCAGATCATGTCCAGGATTCCTGTGTCACTTCATCAGCGTGCATCATAATGACTGGGTCAATTTACCACCATAGGCAAACAATCACATAAGTGAGTCCTCTGCTAAGTGTCCTTTTCAGTTTGTGTTTGGACTCCAACCCGAAATCCCTCTCCCTTCGCAGAGAGCGTCTTCGGCATTCCAGCTGCTGACATCCTTATTAAGGATTTTTCTAAGAAATTGAGAGACACCAAGACAGCTTTAGAGAGAGCATCGCAGCGTATGATGAAGCATACCGATAAGAGAGGCCTGGATGCTCCGATCTTTAAGCCGGGGGATAAAGTGTGGCTCTCTTCCAAATCTAAAGATGTCATTATACAAATTGGGACCTCGCTTCATCGGTCCCTTTGAGGTCTTAAAACAAATTAAATCTGTCTCTTACAAATTGAAATTTCCTGCTTCTTTGCGTGTGCCCAACTCTTTTCTTGTTTCCCTTCTCAAACCGGTAATCTTGAGTTCTTTCTTTAAGGACCCGGGTACCACTCCTGACCCTGTCAGCGAGGAGTATGTCTTTGAGGTAGAAAATATTTTGGCCACAAAAAGGGTAAGAGGAAAAATTTTTTTTTTGGTGGATTGGAAGGGCTTTGGACCTGAGGAGAGGTTGTGGGAGCCCAAGGAAAATATCCAGGCTCCTCTCCTTCAGAGATTTTTTGCAGGCTTGAATAAGAAGGGGCATAAAGGAGGGGTACTGTAGCACCTCCGTCCCGTTCCCGGACCGCTCCCCAGCCCTCAGTTGTTGCCTCGGAGCCGCCGGTGCCCTGTAGGGACGCCGGTCTCCAGGGGCTCCCATCCCATGTCCTGCACTGCTTGCCCCTGCTGCTGCTTCCTGGACTCTGCGCGCGCCCCACAGGTCTACAGGCACGCCACTGAGGGTGCACGCGCACTCCCCGTCTTTTAAAGACACAAGCGCACCATTTTCAAAAAAGGTCTCAGTCAGTGGCTTAGTGTCTCGTATTATTTCAGGCACCTCTGCCCTTATGGAGGTGCCTTAGCAACAATTGTTTCCTGTTGCTATTCCCAGGTTACCCGCACCTTCATGCCAGTGTTCCGCTATTATCCTGCTATCTCCGGTTTGTCTTCCCAGTTTGCTAGCCGTGTCTTCCTACATCTTCTTAGACGACACCTGAACCTCCTATGCCTGTTCTTACCAGCTGCTGCCTGCTACCTGACTCAGCCGCTTTCCAGTACTCCACTACCTGTAACTCCTGCCAGTGCACCTGTCCCACAGGGTCAGATTCCACGTGTCCAGGGTATAACTCGAGGTAGCACCTTGCGTCCCTCAGGCATTCCAATTCAATCCTGTTTGAAGGGTCTTACTATGTGTGTCTGGAGCTTGCAGAGTTACGTCCATTTCGGAACCCCCTGGACAATGGTCCCATGGTTCCATGACAATTGCAATAAACGAATGTACACTTCAACATCTGTGCCTCCTTTTCCATTCATTACAATATTCTTCTTGTATGATTAAGGTCTGGACAGAAGATAAAAGAGGTCAAGTGCAGATGTAGGAGGGCTCATGTCTTAATGTAGATTTTACCTGGTTATCCTCTAAAAATCTTAAAGATCCATCTAGAAAATTTGCTCTTAAATTTATGAGCTCAGATAAGATAATCAAAATCATTACCCCAGTTAAGTTACAACTCCTGGTTGCTTGGAAGATTAATAATTCCTTCTATGTCTTTCTTCTTAAAAAGTTTGAAGTGTTCTGGGTCCTCAGGACAGTATTCTGGTAGACTTGGAGGAGAAAAAGGAGAATGAGTCTTGAAATTCAGAGGTGTCAGAAAGCAACTGCAGTTAAGTGGAAGGGTTTTGGTCAGGAGGATAACTCCTGGGTGGATGTTAAAGACCTACATGTTAGCGAGGCAGTTCTATCTGCGGTGCCAGCAGGTGAGGATCTCAGTGGGTCCAGTGGCCTTTCGTAGAAGGAGGGTACTGTTATACGTCTAAATTCAAACACTTGATCCTGTGTTCGGTGATCGGTGTCTCATCCACTTAGCAACAGCAAAAATGTCTTTGTTTTGGATTTTTTAGTTCAGTTATCTTTTTTCCAGTTGGTTTTGGGAATCAGGTGTTTTTCACTTACTCTGTCTGCCTTATCACCTTTTGAGTGGAGTTTTATATGCCTTCCCCTGCTGGTGTTTTATGATGGTAATATTATTTGTTGGATTCCTTCACTTTGCTGTAGTTTAAGAAAGTTGCAGTTGTTTTGTGTGTGATTCCTTTATTCCTTAGTGAATTGCTACTCTATCAATACTAGGAGCTGCTAAGGACATTCAGTGTAAGCCACTGTCGCGTGGGGGCACTATTGCGTTATGTTAGAGTGTCAAACTCCACAGTCAGGCAGGGACAGACCAGGGTCAAAGAACTGCTTTTCCTAGTCTGAACTGGGTTCCGTCAGGTTAAGGAAGTTGTCTCCCTTGTTTGTACTCTACCCGTGTGAATGTGCTTTAGCAGTCATAACACTAAAAGAGATTATCTATAGAAAGTTAATTTAGATTAAATGATGTTTAAAGCAGGTGTTAAAAATGTCCAGCATTCACATCCAACCTTGCCTGTACTCGCCGATACTTACTGTTTAGTGTCTGGTGTGATATCCTAAATTTCTCACTATATATTCTCTCGGAGTGACTGTAATATTCGTGGCTTGATACGGTACACCCCATCTTTAAAATGGTGCAGAAGGATGTAATGTATGTAGTACAGTTCATATAGCGTCTTGTGCTTGGGTGCGATGAAAATACATGAGACACAGGTTTGATATAGAAAGTCTTGTATTACTTCATACAAGTTGGCAAAAATAGTCACACAGTTTGCAGACACAGAAGCAGGAGACACAGCAGGCCAGAGTAATCTAAGCTCAGCAATCACTCTCCACAACAGGTTCAAGATCTTCTTCTCTGTTACCGTAAGTCCATGCAAACGTGGGTCTTTCAAAGAGCAGGGTTCAGAGTCCACAAGTGCTTCAGAGTTCCTCAGTAGGAATAGCTGGAGTACAAGGTCCAAGGCTTTAGGAGTCAGGTCACAGGTTCACTGCAGGCTAGATTCTGAAGCACTGATTGCTCAGCTGTGGCTGCTTAAGAAGCAAAAGGAGAGAATCAGGGCGGGGACATGCAAGCTGGAAACTCCATTTTGACTGAGGGCAAGATAGCTGCAGCAAGACAGAAAGTAAAATGGCTGACGAACAAACTGAGTTTCAGGAACATGTACACAGAACCTTACATTACTCCCCCCTTAGGGACAGCCTCCGGATGACCTCAGGCCAGGCTTGTGTGGGTACCTCTGATGAAACTGACGGAGCAAGCGAGGAGCATTAACGTTATTGACTGGTTCCCATGAGTTGTCCTCCACTGGGTAGCCCTGCCATTTAATCAGATATTGTAACTGATTTCTATACAACCTGGAATCTAAAATCTTTTCCACCACAAATTCTTCTTGACAATCGACTAGCACTGGGTCAGGGCAAGGAGAAGAACGTCCAGGAAACGTATTGGGTGTCGCAGCCTTTAGTAGGGATACATGAAAGACAGGGTGAATTCTCATAGTTCTGGGCAGTTGAAGACGACAAGCAACGGCACTTATAATTTTACTGATTTTATAGGGTCCAATGTACTTATGTCCCAACTTAGACGATGGAATCCTTAACTTAAGATTTCTGGTTGACAGCCAGACCAAGTCTCCTACCTTGAAAGCTGGTGCAGGTTTACGAAATTTATCTGCTGCTTTCTTGTACCTTTCCTGAGCCGATTCCAGATTCTCCTTTAGAAGATCCATATTCTTCTGTAAAGACGTGATTCTTTCAGCCACTGCTCGTAAAGGCGTTTCTATGGGAAATCGTGGTAGAATGTTAGGATGATAACCTAGATTAGAGTAAAAAGGAGACTGCTTAGTGGAGGCACTCTGAGAGTTGTTATACGAGAACTCAGCTAATGGAAGTAGATCCACCCAATCATCCTGTAGGTGGCAGATAAAGCAGCGGAGATACTGCTCCAGGGTTTGATTGGTTCGTTCGGTCTGTCCATTAGTCTGGGGATGAAAAGCAGAAGAAAGGTTTACTTTAATGTCCAATGCTGCACAGAAATTTTGCCAAAACCTAGAAGTGAATTGCACCCCTCGATCCGAAATAACCTCATCCGGTACTCCATGTAAGCGAAACACATCTTTAATCATCAAATCTGATGTCTGTTTTGCAGTGGGCAAGCCGACACAAGGGATAAAATGAGCTGCCTTTGTTAGACGGTAAACCACCACTAGAATGGTGTTCTTCCCTTGAGAGGTTGGTAACTCCACAATGAAGTCCATAGAAATGGATCCCCACGGGCGGGACGGGGTGGGAAGAGGCTGTAACAGACCAGTTGGTGAGGAGCGAGGTGTTTTGCATCTTGCACAGACTTCACATGAAGTGACATAGTTTAAAACATCCTTCCTGCAAGTGGGCCACCAAAAGAAACGAGAGAGAAATTCCTGTGTCTTTAGAATTCCTCTATGCCCAGCTATCTTGGAATCGTGAATGAGTTGCAATACTCTCACTCTGACTGTTTCAGGAATATACAGGCGTTGTCCCTGAATCCACACACCATTCTTAAAGACAAGACTTACGTCCCTTGGGGGTTGTGCCAAAAAGGAATCCGCATGGTATGCTTCCTTGATGTCTTTAAGTAGGTCTTGATTATGAATTACTCCTAGGAATCTAGAGTCAGGAAGAATAGTCTTAGGAGGAGTAATTGGACGTGTCTCTGCTGAGTAAATCCTAGAGAGTGCATCAGCCTTTCCATTGTGCGATCCTGGTCTATAAGAAATGATAAAATTAAATTGGTTTAAGAAAAGATTCCAGCGAGCCTGGCGAGGAGTCAGGCACTTAGCCGACCTGATAAACTCAAGGTTACGATGGTCTGTCAGGACGACTATTTGCTGTGCAGCTCCTGAAGAAGGTGTCTCCATTCTTTGAAGGCGGCAATAATGGCCAACAACTCTCTATTGCCCACATCGTAGTTCCTCTCAGCCGAAGACAACTGCTGGGAAAAGAAGGCACAGGGATGCAAGACATTCTTCTCACCTGTTCTCTGAGAGAGATATAGCTCCAACGGCACAGTCTGAAGCATCCACCTCTATTATGAAGGCAAGCTCGGGGTTGGGATGTACTAGGATAGGTGCAGTGGTAAATTTATCTTTTAGACGGGAAAATGCTTCCTGGGCTTGGGGAGTCCAGGAGAACCTAGACTCTTTCCGGGTAAGTTAGGTGATAGGTGACACTACCTCAGAGAAATTTCTAATGAAACGTCTATAGAAGTTGGCAAACCCGATGAAGCGCTGTACCTCCTTCACATTTCTAGGACTTGGCCAATCCTTGATGGCTTGGGTTTTGCTTCCATCCATACTAATTCCTTGTGTAGACAGTACATACCCCAGAAATTGAATTTCGGTCCTATGGAATTCACACTTTTCAAGTTTGATGTAAAGATGATTTTGTCTTAGACGTTCCAAGACCATTCTCACATGTCCATGATGTTCCTCTGTGGAGTTAGAAAAAATTAGAATATCATCCAAATAAATTACCACGAATGTATCTAGGAGATCCCTGAAGATGTCATTCACCAAGTGTTGGAAAGTGGCTGGGGCGGTACTCAGACCAAAAGGCATAACTAGATATTCAAAGTGTCCATAGCGTGACCTGAATGCAGTCTTCCATTCATCCCCAGGTCTAATACGGACTAAGTTATAGGCCCCACGAAAATCTAGTTTAGAGAAAATTTTGGCATGTCGCACTCTCTCCAATAACTCAGGGATTAAAGGCAATGGATAACGGTTTCTAATAGTAACCTTATTGAGTTCCCTATAGTCTACGCATGGTCTCAGAGATCCATCTTTCTTCTTTACAAAGAAGATGGGTGCACCTGCAGGAGATGAAGAGGGGCGTATGAAGCCCTTGGCTAGATTTTCGTCTATGTAATCCTTTAAAGCCTTTAGCTCGTGCCCCGCCAGGGGGTAGATCTTACCAAAAGGTATCTCTGCTCCAGGCAATAATTCAATTGGACAATCATATGGACGGTGAGGAGGAAGCTGGTCAGCGTTCTTCTTGTCACATAAATCCACATAGTCCTGGTATACAGCTGGTAGTTCAGGGACTGACATGGTTCCTTTAGGAACAGAGCAAGCTGAAACTTTTGGACTCATCTGTTTCTCTGGAAAGTGTAATTCCTTGGTCTCCCAGTTAATGGTAGGATTCTGAGCCTGCAGCCATGGTAGCCCTAGAATAATGGGAAAGTGGGGAGAAGAGATAAGCATAAAGGACAGTTTCTCTTGATGATCTTTACCCATAAGAACCCTCAAAGGCTCTGTTTCCTGATCCACTGGTCCAGAGGTCAGCAGGGAGCCATCCACAGTTTCCATCTGTACTGGAGTAGCCTTCTTCACTGAACGTATCCCCTGTTTCAGAGCAAAGGAGACATCCATAAAATTTCCACTTGCCCCTGAGTCGATCATAGCAGAGCTAGACACCCAAGCTGAGTCAACCCAGAGTTTGATGGAAAGAAAGCAATGAGAATTGTTTTTCTTACAACTCAGCTGGGACACCGCTGAGGAAACTTGAAAAATGGCAGCGTTTACACAGTCAACGTCCTCAGAGGTAACGGAGTTTAAGTCCGAGAAATCAAGATCTGTTGCTGCAGATCTCTCTGGAGCCTGAGGCTCGGACCTGACAGATCCCCTCTCGCAACACTCACAATGAATGAGTGCTGCAGTAGTCTTACGAGAACGGCTGGGGCAGTTTATAATGAAGTGCCCTGACTTACCACAATAGAAACATAGATTCTCCTTAAAACGATGATCCTTGCGTGCATCACTAACCCGTCGTTGTAAAGAGTCTACCTGCATGGGTTCAGGTTCAGGTTCCGTGTAATCCTACTCAAAGGTTCCTTAGCTGGAGAGGAAGGTAGGAAAAGGTTAGTGCGATTGCTTTCGAACCATCTCTCTTGCCTGCGTTCAGTCAGACGAGTATCAATACGGATGCAGTAGTTAATAAAGTCACCTAACGCAGTGGGAGGATCGGCACGAGCAAGTTCATCCTTAATCAGTGGAGATAAGCCCTTTCGAAAAATAGATTTTTTGGCGGAACTGTCCCAGGTGGTATCAAGGGCCCATCTCCTGAAATCCAAGGCATATTCAGCTACCGAGTGCTTACCTTGGCGCAAAGCTAACATGGCTGCTTCAGCTGTTGCACCTCGATTGGGGTCATCAAACACCTGCCCCATGGCTGAAATAAAAGCATCAAGGTGATTCAAACAATCATCCTCAGTCTCAATCAGAGGGTTTGCCCACATCAAAGCCTTGTTGGTAAGCAACATAATTATAGTAAGCACCTTAGATCGTTCAGTGGGAAATTGTGAAGCATGTGCAGAAAAAAAAAGATTGCATTGATTAATAAATCCCCTGAATTTCTCACGTTCACCGCCAAAACGAAAAGGGGGCAACTTGGGAATCCCAGAACTCGGGGCTACGGCAGGAGCCTGGACTCGCTCTTCTAGAACCTCAATCCTGGCTCGCAAATCCTGGGCAGTCTGTCCAAACACTTGCAAATTGTGATTAGTGAGGTCCTGTAGGCTTGAAAAACGGGTCTTTATATTCTGCAAATCTGCAAGGATATTATCAGTCACTCCGCAAAGTTCCTTTATGCGGGCCTCCATTTTCCAGATCTTTTAAGACAGGAGTACTGGAAGAAGAGGAGAGGAGAAAAAAAAACCAATAGTGTTTACCTGTGGTAACACTGCAGAGAGAAAAAAAATTAAGGGAACTGCTCACCTGGAATGGTTGTGAGAAGTCACAACCACTATCATCACAGAAAGTTCACCCAGACATCTGATATCCACAGTTACAGCAGACAAAAAAAGAGAAAAGAAAAAAAAAACAATAGTGTTTACCTGTGGTAACACTGCAGAAAAAAAAAAACACTTAAGGGAATTGCTCACCTGGAATGGTTGTGAGAAGTCACAACCACTGTCATCACAGAAAGTACAACCGGACATCCGATATCCACAGTTACAGCAGACACAGCCTTTCCAGACCCAGCAGACACTAACGTTTTGGCTTCAGAATCTTGTAATGTATGTAGTACAGTTCATATAGCGTCTTGTGCTTGGGTGCGATGAAAATACATGAGACACAGGTTTGATATAGAAAGTCTTGTATTACTTCATACAAGTTGGCAAAAATAGTCACACAGTTTGCAGACACAGAAGCAGGAGACACAGCAGGCCAGAGTAATCTAAGCTCAGCAATCACTCTCCACAACAGGTTCAAGATCTTCTTCTCTGTTACCGTAAGTCCATGCAAACGTGGGTCTTTCAAAGAGCAGGGTTCAGAGTCCACAAGTGCTTCAGAGTTCCTCAGTAGGAATAGCTGGAGTACAAGGTCCAAGGCTTTAGGAGTCAGGTCACAGGTTCACTGCAGGCTAGATTCTGAAGCACTGATTGCTCAGTTGTGGCTGCTTAAGAAGCAAAAGGAGAGAATCAGGGCGGGAACATGCAAGCTGGAAACTCCATTTTGACTGAGGGCAAGATAGCTGCAGCAAGACAGAAAGTAAAATGGCTGACGAACAAACTGAGTTTCAGGAACATGTACACAGAACCTTACAAAGGAAGGAATCCAGCATTATTAAATTAGGTGATCTTGGTGGTCACAGTCCCTTGGAGATTACACTGTCATTTTTCTCAATGAAGCATCATCTCATGAAGCACGTGGAGGTTGTCAGCTGCACAAATACGGGTGTTTGTGAATTGACGTAACCACATAGGTGAAACCAGGCTTCATCAGCGTACCATGTATATTTTAATGTTTTTTCTTTTTCAGCAATAAAAGTCTGAAACCCCTGACATCAATAAATTATTTTGTCTTGATCGGGCCCTTTCAGTTCCTGAATGACAGTGACTCTGTACAGGCAAACATGAGGTTTTTGGCCGCTCGTTGACATATGGAATATGACATGCCTGTCTTACAATGAACACACGCTCCTCCAACCTGTATCTTTACATTGTTAACAAATGAAGACAGAATTAGGTAGAAGTGAACTGCACCACACAGAAAGGTGTGCAGCAAGTCTATATCATAGCGGAGATGACCAGAGTAACTACAAGTCAGCGAGACCACTCAGTGAGAGGATGTCTCTTGTCACTGTTGCTGGTGTTAATTGCACTCTCATTTTTTATGAACCAAAGTATGTGCAGTCAATATTTTAGTGGGTAAACTAGCAGGTGAATCACCCTGTACAACAGAAACACTGCACCACTTCTGCATTTTTTACAAACCCCTGGTTTTGACTTTCAAATACTGAGGTAAAAAAGTCTCCAAATACTCAATGTGTGCACGTGGCCTTAGGATACTGCCAGAAAGCTCATCTGCGATACTGTGGCAACCCTGACGAAGGCTCCGCCTATCAGCAGCAGGCCATTGGTCGCATGATTGTGAAACATCTTCTTGTAGCATATGGCCATAGCGGAGGGAGAAGTATTAGCTGTGTGCAGGAAGCTTCACTATCTGGGTCTGCTTTTATTCCCAGTACAGCTATATATCAAGTCAGTGCCGTTTTCAGTCACAATGCTAAACAAGCAGATTTAAAAATTAATAAACTAAAAATTCACATATTCACCAAAATATACTCAGATGCCTACTCAATAAGTTATGTAATTATAAGTATTCAAGCTACTCTAGGACATGCAAGCAATGAGACATTTAATTTGCACAGTTGATAAGTTCTGGTGAAGTGTAACATGTTGACATTCATGTGCAAGATTCACTATGTTTCAACATTTACAAGTTTTATTTTAAAAAATTTAATGCAACTAACTGAAATATTCAGCACAAAAAAGAAAATGTCTTGGAGAAAAATTTTTTTGTTCATTAAAAAGGCAATAACTTTATTGTTAATAGCAATAGTAGCAGTTAGGTTTCTCTGATTGAGCATGCACTGAGCCGCCTTGGTCAGAGGCGTGGTTCACAAGGAAAAATATCTCCAACATGTAATCCAATAAAATAAATTATTTATTCAAGACATATTAAAATGTATGTATCAAAAATACAAATGAACAAAGGAAAGAAAGGATGGGGTCCCCCATTTCCTTTGTTCATTTGTATTTTTGATACATACATTTTAAAATGTCTTGAATAAATAATTAATTTTATTGGATTTGTCATGATCCCAGTGCAGGGTTGACCTGCACACCTGGGGCTTATTATTGTGGCCTCTCCTTGGTTCGGGGAGAGCTTCTTATAGCCCTAGGAAGCTCCAATCCCTGTCAGTTATACTTTCGCCCTTGGCAGAGTGTGTTGCCCCCTGAGTGTGTTTGTGCTGTGTTCTGGTTTGCCTGATTTTTTGGTTTTGACTTGGTCTGTTCTCTGGATACTGCTTGTTGGATTCTGTTTCTGTACCTTCGCTGTCTGTTTGGTTTTGACCTCTGCCTGTCCCCGACTATCCGTTCTGTCTCATCCTTGGTACTATACTGTCTTCTCGTGCTTTGACCTTGGCTTGTTCAGATTTACGTCTCTGTCTGTGCCCCTGGGTAACTCTGTCCCGTAGTTACCTTTCTAGGAGTTTTCCCTCAGCTTCTAGCTCCCTGGAGCTGAAGCCACGCCCCTCAACTGTCAGGTGATTCAGGCCCTGAAACCATCTCTCTCCTGCCTTGCTCACCCTGCGTTCCTAGGAGCCTGAAGCTTTCTTCTGCACTCGTCTTCCGGGAGATTGCACTGGTGAGTTCTCTTGCAATCCTCACCGTGATATTATAACTGACCACTAACTTTTTTTTGTTTTTTTTTGCTTCACGGCTGTGTTTAGGGCGCAGGTTGTGCAGAGAGTTATGGATCCCATACAGTCGCTGTCCGAACAGATGAAAAATCTGAGTCAAATGTTTCAGGATTTATCTCTGGAACAGCAAGCGCTGTCGTGTTCACAGCGGCAGGTTTCTGAGACTGTGCAGGGGGCTTTATCTGCTGGTTCTCTGAGGGCTATGGCGAGTGATGTTGCGCTCGTGTCCTCAGAACCACCTGTTAAACTGCCTGACTTCTTTTCTGGGAACAAAAAGGAGTTTAGGATCTTTATGGAGGGTTGCAAACTTTTCTTTAGTTTGAGACCACGGTCCTCTGGGGATGAAAGTCAGAGGGTAGGGGTCATCATGTCTTTATTAAGAGGGTCCCCCAAGCATGGGCATTTTCCCTTCCTCCCACTGCCCCTGAGAGAGTGTCGGTGAATGCATTCTTTGAGGCCCTCGGGCACATATATGATGAGCCTGACCGAGTGCGGCAGAGGACATGGTGATGAGTGTCTGTTAGGGGAAGCACTCGGCCGAGTGGTTTTGTACTGAGTTCCGCCGCTGGGCCGCAGAGATTTCTTGGGAGGACGCCACCCTCCGAGGACTATTTCGCAGAGGCTTGTCCGAGCGGTTGCAGGATGCTTTGGCGTTACACCCCCCACCTAACTCTCTCGAGGACGCCATGACCCAGGCCGTCCGGATGGACCACAGGTTGCGGGCCAGAGGGGTGATGCAGGTGGAGACTACATTGTTCCCCAGTGGAAAAGAGACTGTCTCTGAGCCCATGGATGTGGGCGCTATCACTCTGAAGGAAAAGGAGAGAAAACGCCGTCGGGAAGAACAGTTGTGCTTTTACTGCGGTAAAGCTGGACATTGGAAAAAGGAGTGTCCTGTCTGCCCGTCCTCAACCCGGTCGGCGGGAAACGACTAGGTCTGGGTAGTCAGCGAGGAGACTACTCAGACCCTCAGGAACACTTTTCCTCGTTCTCTAAGGTGTTGCTTCATGTGGAACTGTTAGTGGATGGTTGTTCTTTTTCCTCTACAGCCTTTGTGGACTGCGGGTCATCCATCAATCTGATTGACTCTCAATTGGTCACACGCTGCAAGATAGGGACAGCTAGGCTTAAGACTCCGATCAAGGTGGTGGCCATTGACTCCTCCCCCTCACAAAAGAGGGAATTCTCTTTATGTCTGACTTGTTTTCGCTCAGAGTGGGCGCTGCTCACGAGGAAAAATTAAGTTGTTTTGTTCTGGACAATCTACCAGCAGGGTTGGTGTTGGGCATGCCCTGGTTACAACGCCATAACCCAGTTATTAACTGGAAAACGGGGGAGATTGTTCAATGGGGGTTTAATGATTCTAAGTTATGTTATGAATCTGCACTGCTGGTTAAACCTGTTAAATCTGTGTCTGTGTCATCTGTCGAGCTGGAAGGTATTCCGGAGTACCTGAAAGACTTCGAAGATGTGTTCTCAGAAAGCGAGGCCGAGACGTTGCCGCCACATAGACCCTTTGACTGCACCATCGAGCTAGTCCCGGGGGCTAAACTACCTAAAGCCCGCCTGTTTAATTTGTCTGGACCTGAGCGCTTAGCTATGAAGGATTATATTGCTGAAAGTCTTCACAAGGGACACATACGTCCCTCAGTTTCACCTGTGGCGGCGGGGTTCTTTTTTGTGAAGAAAAAAGATGGCGGTCTACGTCCCTGTCTCGACTTTCGTGAATTAAATAAGATTACTGTACGAAATACGTATCCCTTCCGTTGATTCCTGATTTATGTAACCAACTATCAGGGGCAAAATGGTTCTCTAAACTGGATCTTCGGGGAGCATATAATTTGATAAGGGTCAGGAAGGGGGATGAATGGAAAACTGCGTTCCTCACGTCCGAGGGACTTTTTGAAAATTTAGTCATGCCGTTTGGTCTTACCAATGCTCCCGCCATATTTCAGAATTTCATCAACGTGGTGTTTTCTGATCTCATTGGTCGTTTTGTTGTTATCTACTTAGATGATATTCTGATATATTCCCCCGACAGTCATTCTCATATGAATCATGTACAAACTGTTCTCCAAAGACTTAGGGAAAATCATCTGTTTGCTAAATTGGAGAAGTGTGTGTTTTTTGTTCAAGAATTATCTTTTTTGGGATTGATTGTGTCCTGTGAGGGTTTTCGTATGGACCCCAAGAAGGTGCAGGCCATTGCGGATTGGGTACAACCCCGAGATCTTAAAGGGCTCCAGCGCTTCTTGGGGTTCGCCAATTACTACCGAAAATTTATTCTGGGGTTTTCGCAGGTGGTCAACCCACTCACTGATTTAACATGCAAAGGTTCGGATGTGAAAAATTGGTCCTCGATCGCAAAAGAGGCCTTAGCTAGTCTGAAAAAATGCTTTATGACTGCTCCGGTGTTGGTACAGCCAGATCCATCCAAACCATTTATTGTGGAAGTGGACGCCTCTGAGGTGGGGGTGGGTGCTGTGTTGTCCCAAGGTCCTGCCACTCTGACCAACCTCAGGCCATGTGCTTTTTTTTCCAGGAAATTCTCTGCTGCTGAGAGGAATTACGATGTTGGCAATAGAGAGCTTCTTGCGGTCAAGTTAGCGTTTGAAGAATGGAGGCACTTTTTGGAGGGGGCCAGTCACTCGGTTACTGTGATTACCGACCACAAAAAATTATCATATATTGAGTCTGCTAAGAGAATAACACCCAGACAGAAAAAAACGATCAAAGAATCCCAAAGTATAAAGTAGAAAAAGCTTTATTGATTATCAAAACAGGGGAGCTGGAAGGATAACATACAACCAATTGGCACATGTGGGACAAGAACGCTTGTAGGAAGTCTGGCAATACTAACAAAATGGATGTATTGAATCTAATGACTGACTGAGCGGTAACACAAAACGAACCCTGTCTCAATAGAGAACGCAACAGTGCTAAATCAAAAAACAATAGATATACATAAAGAACGTGGTAGCCAGTGCTTTTACCTGCTAACAGTCAGGAGAATGCTTCCTGCGTCCACCCCGACGCGCGTTTCGGCCTGTGTGCCTTTTTCAAGGGGTGATGGGAAAGGGGAAGTGAAGGGGTATAAAAAGTCTAGAGCCACCAATAGCAACCGTTAAAGTAAATCACATGATAACCATCCTTGTTGGTGGTAAAAGGTAAATACATGTTAGGTCTTGATCTCGGGGTTCAAGATGTCAAAAAACCAATCATTATGTTAACACACCATGTCTTCTAAGATGCCCAGGCTGATACACAAGAGATCGCTATAATATATCTATCATGAATGTCAAGACGGGATAATAATAATGTGCGGTATACTCACACATCTCTGATGACGCGCATGTCACCAGGGCAACTGAGAAGCACAAGACGGCTTTGTTGCCACAGTAACCAATCACATGATTGTGACATTGCCTGGCACGTGACGCTGACGCCGTCTTGTGCTTCTCAGTTGCCCTGGTGACATGCGCGTCATCAGAGATGTGTGAGTATACCGCACATTATTATTATCCCGTCTTGACATGCATGATAGATATATTATAGCGATCTCTTGTGTATCAGCCTGGGCATCTTAGAAGACATGGTGTGTTAACATAATGATTGGTTTTTTGACATCTTGAACCCCGAGATCAAGACCTAACATGTATTTACCTGTTACCACCAACAAGGATGGTTATCATGTGATTTACTTTAACGGGTGCTATTGGTGGCTCTAGACTTTTTATACCCCTTCACTTCCCCTTTCCCATCACCCCTTGAAAAAAGGCACACAGGCCGAAACGCGCGTCGGGGTGGACGCAGGAAGCATTCTCCTGACTGTTAGCAGGTAAAAGCACTGGCTACCACGTTCTTTATGTATATCTATTGTTTTTTGATTTAGCACTGTTGCGTTCTCTATTGAGACAGGGTTCGTTTTGTGTTACCGCTCAGTCAGTCATTAGATTCAATACATCCATTTTGTTAGTATTACCAGACTTCCTACAAGCGTTCTTGTCCCACATGTGCCAATTGGTTGTATGTTATCCTTCCAGCTCCCCTGTTTTGATAATCAATAAAGCTTTTTCTACTTTATACTTTGGGATTCTTTGATCGTTTCTTTGTTCTCAGTTTTCATATGTTGCAGCGATTTCTTCCCATGGATTTCCATATTGCCCACATTTATTATTTTTTCATTAAGAATTTTTTTCTTTCATACTAAGTATACACCTTTTATGTGGGCATGTGTTCTATGAAGTGTTTTCATTAACACCCAGACAGGCCCGTTGGTCACATTTTTTTTCCCGTTTTCAGTTTACTATTACGTTTCGTCCGGGGTCAAAGAATATCAAGGCTGATGCCTTATCTCGCAGTTTTCATCCGGTGTCTCCCCCTGAGCCACCTTCCTCCATTCTTCACCCTGGTGTTGTGTTGGCAGTGGTCTCGTCTGAGTTGGAACAGGAGATTGAGAGGGCCCAGTCTCTGGCCCCTGCTGCCAAGCCAGGGGGTAAGTTGTTTGTCCCAGAGCAGCTTCGGCTTAAACTCCTCCAGGAGTTCCATGAATCCAAGCTCAGTGCTCACCCTGGTATATCTGCCACACGTCGGGCGGTGGCTAGGATCTTTTGGTGGCCTACTCTTAGCTCTGACATAAAAAAATTTGTTTCTGGTTGTGGGGTCTGCGCTCGTTCTAAAAACTCACATAGCCGGCCGGCTGGGGAACTGATGCCCTTGGCAGTTCCCGAAAGGCCATGGACTCACTTGTCCATGGATTTTATTACTAATCTTCCTCCATCCAAGGGCAATACGGTGGTATGGGTAGTGGTGGGCAGGTTTTCGAAGCAGGCTCATTTTGTACCCTTATCCGCACTACCCTCAGCTGAGACTTTGTCCAGATTGTTTGTACAGCATGTTAGGATTACACGCTGGAGATATTTTTCCTCTTCCATTTTTCATTTTCCTAATATGAACGATGAAGCTGTGTCCGTGACTAGTACACAAACTTTATCAGTTACGCATTCCTAGTGTTTTTAAGCCTTTTACTGTCTCTTGTACAATAGCAATTGTTAGGAACTTTAATAGCAAAGTTACAGAGATGTAGGATTCCCTAAAGGAGCTATCTCTATTGTATAAAATTGCTTCTAAATATTTCTTTCTCCATTAATGCTCTACAGCTGCCAATGACACACAAAAAAAATATAACTTTGTTTGTTTCTCAGTTCTCTGATTTTTATATTTCATACAGTAGTTAAAGCAATATCACTATTTTAAAAATGGATTCACAGTTACTGCAGTGACTTTAGAATGTAATGGACTGGTCCAAGAGATTAGTCTTTTAACTTTTATGCAATGGACTCAAGAAATCTGAGCTTTATGCAATAGCTGATCCATGTGCAACCCAATAAATCTTACCTTTATGCAATAGTGTGGTCCATTTATACCCTATAATGTACATGTTTACATTAAAGGGAATCTGTCACCCCATTTTTGGACTATGAGATGCGGCCACCGCCATCAGGGGCTTATCTACAGCATTCTGTATTATTTTATAATAATGGTTACGCATTGAAAACTGGGGGTTATTTGCCAAAGTTGTGGGGGTGGGGGGTAGGGCTGGCTCCAGGTTTTTATGTGCCCCGGGCAAAAGAGTGTCAGTGGGCCCCTTTAACACATACCACAATTCATGATGCTCCGATACGGCACAGAAATATAGGTATAGTACAATGACAAATACTTCACTTCTTACATTACATGACTGATATCTATTTTAAATTCTACAATAGCTCAAAAACCGGACAGTATATTTCTCCCTACAGTATTATGGCCACCACATAGTGCGCCATACAGAATAATGAGCCCCATATACTGCTCCATACATAATTGGTCCCATATAATATTCCATACAGTATACGATGAGCTCCACATAATGCTCCAGTATATGATGGTCCCCATATAATGTGCCATATAGTATAGGATGGTCCCCATAGAGTAGAATGAGCCCCACATATTGGTCCATACAGTATAATGAGTCGCATATAAAGCTCCATACAGTATATGATGGGCCCCATATATTGCTCCATACAGAATGGGCTCCATATAATGCTCCACACAGAATAGGCCCCATATGTGCTCCATATGATACTCCATACCATATATGATGCCCCATAAAAAATGAACCCCATATGATGCTCCAGTATTTGATTGGCCCCATGGATGATGCTCCAGTGTATGATGGGCCAATATAATGCTCCATATATAATGGGCCCCATTTATAATGCTCCAGTGTATAATGGGCCCCGTAAATGCTGCTCCAGTGTCTGATGTCCCCCTTTTAGAATGCTCCAGTATATGATGGGCCTCATGGATGATGCTCCAGTGTATGATGGGCCAAAATAATATTCCATATATAATGGGCCCCATTTATAATGCTCCAGTGTATAATGGGCCCCGTAAATGCTGCTCCAGTGTCTGATGTCCCCCATGTACAATGCTCCAGTATATGATGGGCCCCATGGATGATGCTCCAGTGTATGATGGGCCAAAATAATACTCCATATGTAATGGGCCCCATTTATAATGCTCCAGTGTATAATGGGCCCCATCAATGCTGCTCCAGTGTCTGATGTCCCCCGTTTACAATGCTCCAGTATATGATGGGCCCCATGGATGATGCTCCAGTGTATGATGGGCCAATATAATGCTCCTTATATAATGAGCACCATTTATAATGCTCCAGTGTATAATGGGCCCCGTAAATGCTGCTCCAGTGTCTGATGTCCCCCATTTAGAATGCTCCAGTATGTTATGGGCCCCATGGATGCTGCTCTAGTGTCTGATCTGCCCATTTAGAATGCGCCAGTATATGATGGGCCCCATGAATGATGCTCCAGGGTATGATGGGCCAAAATAATACTCCATAAATAATGGGCCCCATTTATAATGCTCCAGTGTATAATGGGCCCCGTAAATGCTGCTCCAGTTTCTGATATCCCCATTTACAATGCTCCAGTATATGATGGGCCCCATGGATGATGCTCCAGTGTATAGCGTGGCTCGAGAATGCTGGCCAACCAGTAGTCATCATCATCCTTCATCATTGTGGCAATGCGGGGGTCCCTTTTTAGGATCCGCAATACATAATCACACATGTGGGCCAATGTTCCAGGTGTCAATGATGCACTGCCAGTGGTGGGTGGAGGAGCACTTTCTGCTAAATCCACATCCCTCCAGTCACGCACAAACCCTGTACCTGACTTAGGCAAGCCAACATTTTCTCTTGCCCCCTGAGAAGCATCCTCCTCCCCAAAATAATCATCCCCCTCCTCCTCCTCCTCTTCCTCTTCTTCCTCCACCTCATTCAGGACAGTTCCCTGAGCAGACAATGGCTGACTGTCATCAAGGCTTCCCTCCTCCTCTTCCTCCTCCGCTGCAGACGCCTGATCCTTAATGTGCGTAAAAGTTTGCATGAGCAGACGCATAAGTGGGATGCTCATGCTTATGATGGTGTCGTCTGCGCTTACCAGCCATGTGCATTCCTCAAAACACTGAAGGACTTTACAGAGGTCTTTCAGCTTTGACCACTGCACACCCGACAACTCGATGTCTGACCTCAAACTGCCTGCCTGTGTATCCTCCCACAAATGCATTACAGCCTGCCTCTGTCCGCACAGCCTCTCAACCATGTGCATGGTGGAGTTCCACCTTGTTGCAACGTCTATGATTACACGGTGCTTGGTGAGGTGGAGCGATCGCTGCAGCCTCTGCATATGACTGTAGTCTACGGGCAAGCAACGGATGTGCGAGCACAGTCTTCGCACCTTATGGAGCAGGGCTGTTAACTCCGGATATTTAGGAAGCACTGCACCACAAGGTTCAAGGTGTGAACCAGGCAAGGTATGTGTCTGAGTTTTGCCAGGGCTATGGCCGCCACAAAATTATGACCGCTATCACTGACTACCTTGCCTGGCTCAAGATGTAGACTGCCCTGCCATGACTCAGCTTCTCGCTGCAAGTAGTTGGCCAGTACCTCCGCGGTGTGTCTGTTGTCGCCGAAAAACATCATCCTTAAAACAGCCTGCTAACGCTTACCACTAGCTGTTCGATAGTGGGACACCTCGTGTGCAGCACTGGCAGCTGCGGATGGAGTGCTTGTGCCACTGCACCATTTCGATGCGCTTTCGCTTCTGGAGGAGGAGGGTCGAACGCCTACAGCCAACTGTTGCCTATACCGTGGGCTAGGCAGCACTGTCCCACCGCCGCTGTCCCCTGTGAACCCTGCATCCACCACATTAACCCAGTGTGCAGTTATGGACACGTAACGACCCTGGCCATGCCTACTGGCCCATGCATCTGTTGTGAGGTGCACCTTTCCACTCACTGATTGTTTGAATGCATGGACAATGCGGTCTTTCACATGCAGGTAGAGGGCAGGGATGGCTTTTCTAGAAAAGAAGTGCGGACTGGGTAGGTCATAGTGTGGGACAGCGTAGGTCATGAGCTCTTGGAACGGAAGGGCATCATCTCTAATGAGATCAGTTTGGCAATGTAGGCGTTCAAAGCCAGTGTACGGACAAGTACTTTCTTGTCCTACTCAGAGTGTCTTTTAGGGTGAGCTGGACTTGAGAGCTGCATTTGGGCGAACTAGCAGTGGACATGGCGGACTGAGAGGGGGTTGGTGATGGTGATGGTGGTGGTGGTGGTGATGGCCTAGATTCAGTCGCTCGGTGCATAAACATTGTGACTCCCTGACTGATTTGACCTTGCGACGACAACTCAACATTTCTTTCTGGTGGTGTGCTAACCGGTGGGCTTACAGTCGGGGAAGCAATGTAGCGTTGCTGGCTACCTTCAGTCGGAGCAGGTGCACATGTGCTTCCTGAGGTATTGTAGTCCGTCCACGCTTGCAAGTGCATGGTGTTTAAATGTCTAAGCATGCAACTGGTATTCAAATTTCTGAGATTTTTCCCTCGGCTAAAGGTCCTTCCGCACTTCTTACAGATAACCTTTGCCTCATCAATAGGATTTTGGTCAAAAAAGTGCCACACTGCACTCTTCCTACTCTGGAACAGCTTTTCACGGCTTGCACGCTGTGCTAATTTGACCATCTGGCCAAGCTGTCCTGCAACTCTTTTTGTCGTTTTAACAAGTTTTTGGACTGCTACGGGCCTGCCAGATTACCGCAGCTGCGATGTCGATGCCTGCTGTGGATCCTCCTCCTGTTCTGAGCTTTTGCCAGCGGCACCCTCTTCCCTCAATAGATGCCAATCCGGGTCAACAACTGGGTCATCATCACCTTCTTCTCAATTTCGTGTGCACCTTCCTCTGTGTCACCTTGTAAGGTAGTAGAGTATTTGGAAAGGTGCACCTGAGTTTCATCAGGGTCAGATTCTGGCACAGTAGACTGTGAGGGCAATGTAGTGCTGTGGGTGAATGTACCAGCAGAATCATCTAGCAGTGGCTGTGCATCTGTGCACTCCATGTCATATTCATCTTGTACTGGGGAATTCAGGATTTGACTTGATAACCCAGGCATGGTATGTGAAAAATTCTCCATGGAGTAATCAGAAGTGTGGCCTGCCGCATCCTTCACTTTTGGTGGGGGTGAAGGACACAAGGAAAGGTATTGTTCCTCACCAGGAGCCTGCACTCACGACCTTTTCCTGATGCTCAGGCTTTAAAAGCGGTTTACCTACTCCCAGAAAAGGGAGCCTTCCAGACCTTCTGGAGCCAGACGATGACGCAGGCTTAACACCTCCTGCCTTAGGTGCTATTGTGCTTTTGGCACTACCAGCAGATGCACCACCACCACCATCAGTACCAGCTGGCCCCCCCGCCCACGTCCGCGGCCTCTTCCACCATACTTCCTCATGTTTGGAAAAATGTAACCAAAATACAAGGAGATATAGGCTACTGTATCACAAGCGTACAGCTGTATACGGTGAAGGGGAAAAATTCAATCTCTGTATATATTTGAGGAGTAACACACAGACGCTCTCAGGCTCAGTATGGATTAGACCAGAATATAAAAAGCAGAAAAAGGGTACTGTATCTGAAGCGTACAGCTGTATACAGTGTTGGGGTAATTTTAAATCTCCGTATATATTTCCGGAGTAACACACAGACGCTCACAGGCTCAGTATGGAGTAGACCAGAATATAAAAAGCAAAAAGGGCTAATGTATCTGAAGATACCAGGCATATACAGTGTAGGGGTAATTGTAAATCTCCCTATATAATTCCGGAGTAACACACAGACGCTCTCTCGGTATGGATTTGACCGTAATACAGAAGGCAGAAAAATGGTACTGTATCAGAAGATACCAGCTGTATACGGTTTTGGGGAAAATTTAAATCTCCGTATATATTTCCGGAGTAACACACAGAAGCTCACAGGCTCAGTATGGAGTAGACCAGAATATAAAAAGCAAAAAAGGCTAATGTATTCGAAGATACCAGGCGTATACAGTGTAGGGGTAATTGTAAATCTCCGTATATATATCCGGAGTAACACACAGACGCGCTCTCAGTATGGATTTGACCGTAATACAGAAGGCAAAAAAACTGTACTGTATCAGAAGATACCAGCTGCATACGGTTTTGTGGAAAATTGAAATCTCCATATATATTTCCGGAGTCACATACAGATGCTCTCTCAGTATGGATTTGACTGTAATACAGAAGGCAGAAAAACTGTATTGCATCAGAAGATACCAGCTGTATAAGGTTTGGGGCAAAATTGAAATCTCCGTATATATTTCCGGAGTCACACACAGATGGTCAGCATGTATTTGTCCGTGATACCAGTCGGTACACGGTAGTGTGTGAGGAGCGTACAGCTCTATACGGTGTGGGAAAAAATGAACGCTCGGTAACTGTGCAGAAAAAAAGAATAAAAGTACTAGTGCTGTGTAGGTGCTGTGTAAAAAGCAGTCTGCACAGCAGTGTACACACACCAATACAGCTAGCAGGCAGCCTAATAATCAGCTCTGCTGCTGCACACAAGAAATTCCTCCCCTGTCACTGGCAGGCAGCCTAATAATCAGCTCTGCTGCTGCACACAAGAAATTCCTACCCTGTCACTGGAAGGCAACCTAATAACCAGCGCTGCTGCACACAACAAAATCCTCCCCTGTCACTGCACACCAACTGTACAGCACAATTGCTATCAGCACAAGCACAGAATAACTTTTTTTTTACTGCCTAACTCTCTCCCTACTGAGAAACAGCAGCAGCAACCTCTCCCTACGCTAAGATTGGCAGAAGTAAAATGGCAGTCGGCGGGCAGGGCTTTTATAGCCACTGTGATGCCACACAAAGCAAGCCAATCACTGCAATGCCCTTCTCTAAGATGGTGGTGGCCGCTGCCCATGTCATCTCATTGCCCACAGTGTGCGTCCTTGCTCATTGGCTGAGAAAAGGCACCTGCAAGCATTATGGGAAAACCGACTTTGGCGCTCAGGTCGACGACCGCATGGCCGACCTCACGCTATGGTCGGGTTTCGCTTGGCGAAACCCGACTTTGGCGAAAGTTTATGATTTTTGAATCTGACCAACCTGTTTCGCTCAACTCTAATAATAACATAAAACTCGGATTATGCCCCAGGTGTACTGTATGAAACTGAATGCCCATGTGGCTGTGTAGTAGAGTTGGGGGGTAACCATTCTGCACCCCTACTCACGTCCTCAAAGTGTATATATTGTAAATATATATATGCATATTGTTGATGTACACTGTGTGCTGCTTTACAATGTCTAAATAATGTTGTTATGTGTGTTTTTCATAGTGAAAGTGCAGCATTAGCAACTGGCCACTAGATGGTAGCATGTTCTTGTACCTAGTCCAGTACCATAGTTTAGAAGTGTAAATAAGTAATCGTAGGATGGGGTCATTGTGTTAGAGGAAGGGAGCTTCCTAGATAACTCAGTCGGGCCTGAGTGCCCAAAGCTCATACATGGGGCTTAAGTGC
This sequence comes from Oophaga sylvatica, assembly GCA_033576555.1. NCBI lineage: Eukaryota > Metazoa > Chordata > Amphibia > Anura > Dendrobatidae > Oophaga > Oophaga sylvatica. The sequence goes on from JARQOD010000002.1 coordinate 394,777,192, forward strand.
CCAAGATCGAGATAGATACCTTGCAAAGTTATATTCATGAAAAAGTGCCTAGCCATCCAGAAATCAGTCATACAGCATAGCCACTGTTACAGCAGGAGCTAGTGCTACAGAAGAAGTCACGGCAGGACAGACAGGCACGTCGCTCACTATATAACAGGTGATCTCATGGGCCGCTTCCCTCAATGCCGGGGCGAAAAGGCTGAGGGGACTCTCGAAAGCAGAGAATCCGGCTAGGGAGGACGCTGGAAAACTGTATGATACGGTGGGACCCTGTCTCGAGCTATGTGACAGGAAGAGAAGTGCATGGAAAGTTGAAGTAACGTGTAACGTATCAACTGTTGAAAATGTTGTATTGGATCTGAATGTGCTGCGAAGTCATGAAAGTAAAGCTTGTTGTTTGGAGTTGCACCTGGACTGTGTCTCTGTTTATTCAGAAGTGGCCAGAGGTGACCTTGAAGAATGGAGAACAACCTTAGATGACACAGGAGACCGAGAGGCAAGTAAGCTGACAGTGAAACATGATATTTATGTATTGGGAGGCCAGGGCACACAAGGGCAGCAGTAATCAGCCACAACTACGGCCCTGGCTGACCACTACAGCTGCATGAGTCTGTAACATGTATACCTTAAAGTGAATGCATATAATTTTTACTTTATTAAAATAAAAAAAAATATATAAATATTCTATTCAGATTTAACGTTTAAGGGGTTTGTCTCCCAACAAAAATCACTGTTCATTTTTAGGTGTAATATTCATTTCCAGCTGTTGCCAGATGCCAGATGCAATATCTTAAAGTTATAATGTTGGAAATTGTAAATGTTGGAGTATTGTGTTGCAAGGTTTTTAAAAATCTTATTAAAGCAGTGGTACGTTGACATTGGTAGTAATAATAACAATAATAATTTTATTTACTTAGGCCAACAAATTCCGTAGGACTTTATAATTAAGCTCGGACATGCACAGACAATAAAGACAATACAAAGTAACACATAATTCAACAGCTACAGAAGGAACGAGGGCCCTGCTCACAAGCTACAATGTATGAGGAAATGGGGGGAATACAAGAGGTAAAACGTGCTCATCATGTATGGTCCATTTTAAAAAATAAAGCATTTCAAATAATGCTGCATGATCTGGTCACCAGCCAGTGTATCTGTTTAAGTACAGTTACCAAGTGCTCTTGCGTGCACAGAGGATGTGGAGACAGATGAGTAGAAAGCCAGAAGCTAAGGAAAATTTAGAAAGAGGAAACAACAAAGAGTAAAGGGTATGCCACACTAAGCGAGATCGCTAGCGAGATCACTAACGAGATCGCTAATGCGTCACCATTTATGACGCAGTAGCGATCTCGTTAGCGACTTAGCTGTGTGTGACATGTAGCAGCGATGTGGCCCCTGCTGAGATGTCGCTGATCGCTTATGAACGTTCTGAGCCGTTTTTTTGGTCGTTGGTGTCCCGCTGGTGAGCCTGAATCGCTGAGTGTGACACCCTTTATGAACGACTTCACCAGCGTCACAGGCGGGACTAGGTTTTCCCAACGACCGCAGAGGTCGTTATACAGATCGCTGATGAGTTGTGTTTGGAATCACAGATCGCTGATGAGTTGTGTTTGGAATCTAACTAGCGATCACATAGCGATCTCACCAGCGATCTTGCCAGGTTAAGTCGTTGTCGTGATCGCTGGTGCGATCGCTAAGTGTGGCAATGCCTTAAGGTTAGGTTACCCCCAGGAGCCTGATTAGACCACCATGTTGTATCAAAATGACCACCATCACAGGCTGTTCCAGTTTGGCCAGAAGGAAAATACTTATTGATTTCCACCCGGAGGATCGAAGAGTCCATGACCAGCTCACAGCCCAAGGGAAAAGAGATGGTGCCTACTGGAAATTGTATACAGGCTACGAAGCCACCAAAAAGGATAATTTTTGACTCCTTGATGAGAAACAACTTTTTCACCTGTTTTATCTCTGTAATTAAAGGCATAATTTTTGGACTGCTTGTGCAAAAAGCATCCATTTCCACCGCTTCTGTATAAACAACAGCAGAGCATACATTTGTCCCAAAAAAGTTTTTGAAGTGTTTATACAACTTAAGTTGTCTACAAAGTCTAAAATGACTGTGTTTGCTTAAATAAGCTCCTGGTTACCCACAGTTACCATCCTTTTTCTTCTAGCCAAATAGGTTTGGGTCACATGGACATTAAAAAGGCTGAGTTTGCATTATAAAGCTCAAATAGGGATCAATAGACCCCAATGGGATTCAAAGTGTTTTACACATGTTTCCAGTCAATTACAGGCTTTTTAATTATTCAACAAAGACAGCGAGTACAAATTTTAAAAGATCTTCTTGTCTCTAGACTGTATCCTTCGTTCTAAGAACTGTGTTCTTGGGACATTGTAGCCACAATAGGGACTGTATGGCCTATATGTTTTATGTATATAGATGTATGAACAATATGTTTTATGCATATACAAGTATGTTCTCAAGAAAAGGACTGTGCTTTTGAAAAAATGCAGAAGTTCAAAAGACCTTTATGCTTAGAGACTGTCTATAGTACCATTAGTGTTTTAGGTGTTTTATGTTTGCATACTCTCACTGTGTTTGATAAGTTTTTGTGTCATAGGTTCCTAGTTGCTGAGGTTGGTAACTTTTAGAAAAAAGGGAGGGGAGGTTGTCATGGAGTGAGCACTCCCAGAATAAGCTCTGCAACTGGGATGAACCTTGGGAATTGTTATATAGTTGTATAGGGAGTTGCCACTAGTGGGTTCAGTGTAAATTATATAATACATATAATAGACTGCAATTTTAATGCAGGTTTCCTATGATATGCTCCTTAGATTGAGGTTTTGAAACAATCTTCTGCTCATTTTTGACATGAATGACCATTAACTAAGTATGCAGAAAACTCTGAATGAAGGAGAGTGGTTTATAAATAAACCCCTCAGTGTTGTTAGAGTGCAGCTGGGAATTTAGGGCTCAAGAGATATATTCGAGTAGATGTGTGCGTGGCACAAAGTTGGATTATAGAACATCCCTGATGCCCTGGAAAATGGAGCAGAGAGAAAGGAGAGCTGAGCTGCAGCAAGTAACATGAGACAGCAAAGTCAAATTTTGGGGATGAGGCAAAATGTAGGCTAGACCTAGATGTGTTAATGAAAGAAGACTGGGCTTGTCAATCCAGGGCACTGTAAGGAAGAGGGTTGTGTGCAGAATAAGGTAAGGATATCTGAAAGTATGGAGGGCTCAGACCAGTTATCCCGAGCAATTGAAATATTGCTTATAATAAATTTGCCTTAACATTTAACTGTTAAACTTCTGCCTCTGGTCAATACAGAAGAAGTGACCATTAAAATTAAACTGTACTGTTGACAATCTTCTCATAAAGCATAAACATTTAATAGTACATGTGAGTTTAAGAAACTTTTTCATTTAACTTATCAGTAAAAACAGCTTATTTACAAACTTATCAGACACTTCTTCCTCTCCACCGTCTCCTGAACTTGTCATCCAGTGAGAAAAAGGAGCTCAAGTCCATCTTTCTCTAAGGAGACGAACTTCAGGTTCTATCTGACACAGTCCATTATACGCTATGAAGACAGGAAGATGGAGGAGGAGTGGGGAGCAGGGAAGGGATCTGACAAAGGCAGACAGAAAAACACAGTGCAGAGCTGTGTAACAAGTGTTTAACTCAAGTCCGAGGTTGATTCAGATGAAAATAGTTGTGCTCTGCTGTATAATGTCCTCCATGTTGTTGCAGCTAGTGTCTGAGCTAAAATGTAGAAGTAGAAAATCTGGAGAGCAAAAAAAGCACAAATAGGGTCTTAACTGGTTAAAAACATGGGGTACACCAGGGAGAGGTACCCTCACCTTGTTTTGTTGCAACTAAGCATCATGTAAAAAGCATGGATCAGCTGCTGCAGGACACAGATCCAAAGACCGAGGATAATGGTGAAACCGGGTGTATGTGTCCAAATCTACCCTGCTAATAAAGATGGATGGCAAACGATATTCTTCAAAGCTTTATTTCAAACAGGTTAATAAATGTATTTCAAGGTCATGCAGGACCTCTTCTTCAGGACAAAACCTTACCTAAGGATAAGTTTTGGTCCTGAGGAAGAGGTCCTGCATGACCTCGAAACGCATTGTCTAGTAACCTCTCTGAAATAAGCTTTGAAGAATATCATCCGCCATCCACCTTTATCAGTAGTGCAGATTTGGACAAATACACCCGGTTTCACCATTGAGCTAAAATGTGAAAGAAGGTCAGGTATTCCCCTTTATGTCTTGTGCTGTCTATGAGAGAAATCACTGAAGCTAGTCTCCTTTCTCCGACACCCAGTGGACTGCACATTACATCTAGAGAATATAGAGAGCAAAACTGGTGAGAAAACAAATTTACTACAAAATACAAGTCACGTAATGGCTCAAAATGGTGTTGTTTCTCCTGTAGACACACAGGACAGCTTATTCTGAAAAGTTATAAAAGGCACAGTTACCCTTAAGTTTTTGCCTATGTTCAATATAGAAGATGTTAACACTAAGCTTTGTATCTTCTACCAACGGTTCCATCAAGTAGGGGATTCCTGTGTCAACTAGAAGCATGAAACCATAGAAGAAGAGATTTGCAGAGGTTAATAGCACATATATACCCTAAGGAAATGCTTCAACTCACTTGCTAACACAGACCAAAAAGGGCCCCTGTGTAAGAACAGTATATGGGCCCTTTGCAGTTCAACAGCTCATCATAATGCCGCTTTTAAGGTGATAGTGGACCTCCTTACCTCCTAGGCCCCAACACGACTTCACACTCTGCACCAATGTAGATTGGTTGACAATGAGAAAGAGGAAGAGGAGGAAGAATTGGAGCTACTTTCATGCGCTATGTACGGTACTACAAGCATTACTGTCAAACCGTCTGTTCAGCGTGGATGGCTTGAGGACAGGGAGGAGGAGGAGGAGGACAGCATGGTAAGTCGGTGAGGACACAGAAGCCTTGCCAGTTAGCATTCTGGCACACATGGCAGACTTTATGTTGGCAGACTTTATGTTGCGCTGCTTTTCCCGTGACCCTCCCTGACACTCATTACTGGTTGGTGACACTTCTAGACCCATGCTACAAGGATAACTTTCAATCTCTTCTTCCAAAGTCAGATAGGTATATTAAAATGATGCAGCATGAGGGCCATTGTTGTGGAATTACTGAAAAAATTCCCACCTGAAAACGCTGGCGGCAGAGGTCACAGTTCGTTGGATAACCAAGGAGCAGAGTCGAGAGAGACACAACTACAATCCAGCAGAGGTAGGGTAACACTGGCAAAGTTCTGGGACACTTTTCTCAGACGCTCCCATCGCCCTGGCCCAGAGTCACGGGGTACTGTGACAAGGACAGGAAAGTTTGGGAAGATGTTGAAGGAGTACCTTGTTGACCGTACCAACTTCCTCGTGATTCCTCTGTGCCTTTTAATTATTGGGTATACAAGCTGGACAAGTGGCATGAACTGGCTCTCTACACCTTGGAGGTCCTGGCCTGCCCTGCCGATAGCATTTTGCCAGAGCGGGTTTTTAGTGCCGCTGGTGGAATAATAACTGATAAGCGCATCCGCCTGTCAACAGAAAATGCAGACAGGCTGACTCTTATAAAAATGAACAAGGCCTGGTGTAAGGTTCTATGTATATATTCCTGAAACTCAGTTTGTTCGTCAGCCATTTTACTTTCTGTCTTGCTGCAGCTATCTTGCCCTCAGTCAAAATGGAGTTTCCAGCTTGCATGTTCCCGCCCTGATTCTCTCCTTTGCTTCTTAAGCAGCCACAGCTGAGCAATCAGTGCTTCAGAATCTAGCCTGCAGTGAACCTGTGACTTGACTCCTGTAAGCATTGGACCTTGTACTCCAGCTATTCCTACTGAGGAACTCTGAAGCACTTGTGGACTCTGAACCCTGCTCTTTGAAAGACCCACGTTTGCATGGACTTACGGTAACAGAGAAGAAGATCCTGAATCTGTATTGGAGAGTGATTGCTGAGCTTGGATTACTCTGGCCTGCTGTGTCTCCTGTTTCTGTGTCTGCAAACTGTGTGACTATTTCTGCCAACTTGTATGAAGTAATACAGGACTTTTCTATATCAAACCTGTGACTCCTGTGTTTTCATCGCACCCAAGCACAAGACGCTATATGAACTGTACTACCTACATTACAAGATTCTGAAGCCAAAACGTTAGTGTCTGCTGGGTCTGGAAGGCTGTGTCTGCTGTACTGTGGATATCAGACGTCCGGTTGTACTTTCTGTGATGACAGTGGTTGTGACTTCTCACAACCATTCCAGGTGAGCAATTCCCTTAAGTTTTTTCTTTTTGCAGTGTTACCACAGGTAAACACTATTGTTTTTTTTTTTTTTTCTTTCTTTTCTCTGCTGTAACTCTGGATATCAGATGTCTGGTTGAAACTTTCTGTGATGATAGTGGTTGTGACTTCTCACAACCATTCCAGGTGAGCAGTTCCCTTAATTTTTTTTTCTCTCTGCAGTGTTGCCACAGGTGAACACTATTGTTTTTTTTTCTCTCCTCTTCTTCCAGTAATCCTGTCTTAAAAGATCTGGAAAATGGAGGCCCGCATAAAGGAACTTTGCGGAGTGACTGATAATATCCTTGCAGATTTGCAGAATATAAAGACCCGTTTTACAAATCTACAGGACCTCAATAATCACAATTTGCAAGTGGTTGGACAGACTACCCAGGATTTGCGAGCCAGGATTGAGGTTCTAGAGGGGCGAGTCCAGGCTCCTGCCGTAGCCCCGAGTGCTGGGATTCCCAAGTTGCCCCCTTTTCGTTTTGGCGGTGAACGTGAGAAATTCAGGGGATTTATTAATCAATGCAATCTTTTTTTTTCTGCACATGCTTCACAATTTCCCACTGAACGATCTAAGGTGCTTACTATAATTATGTTGCTTACCAACAAGGCTTTAATGTGGGCAAACCCTCTGATTGAGACTGAGGATGATTGTTTGAATCACCTTGATGATTTTATTTCAGCCATGGGGCAGGTGTTTGATGACCCCAATCGAGGTGCAACAGCTGAAGCAGCCATGTTAGCTTTGCGCCAAGGTAAGCACTCGGTAGCTGAATATGCCTTGGATTTCAGGAGATGGGCCCTTGATACCACCTGGGACAGTTCCGCCAAAAATTCTATTTTTCGAAAGGGGTTATCTCCACTGATTAAGGATGAACTTGCTCGTGCCGACCCTCCCACTGCGTTAGGTGACTTTATTAACTACTGCATCCGTATTGATACTCGTCTGACTGAATGCAGGCAAGAGAGATGGTTCGAAAGCAATCGTACTAACCTTTTCCTACCTTCCTCTCCAGCTAAGGAACCTTTGAGTAGGATTACATGGGAACCTGAACCTGAACCCATGCAGGTAGACTCTTTACAACGACGGGTTAGTGATGCACGCAAGGAACATCGTTTTAAGGAGAATCTATGTTTCTATTGTGGTAAGTCAGGGCACTTCATTATAAACTGCCCCAGCCGTTCTCGTAAGACTACTGCAGCACTCATTCATTGTGAGTGTTGCGAGAGGGGATCTGTCAGGTCCGAGCCTCAGGCTCCAGAGAGATCTGCAGCAACAGATCTTGATTTCTCGGACTTAAACTCCGTTACCTCTGAGGACGTTGACTGTGTAAACGCTGCCATTTTTCAAGTTTCCTCAGCGGTGTCCCAGCTGAGTTGTAAGAAAAACAATTCTCATTGCTTTCTTTCCATCAAACTCTGGGTTGACTCAGCTTGGGTGTCTAGCTCTGCTATGATCGACTCAGGGGCAAGTGGAAATTTTATGGATGTCTCCTTTGCTCTGAAACAGGGAATACGTTCAGTGAAGAAGGCTACTCCAGTACAGATGGAAACTGTGGATGGCTCCCTGCTGACCTCTGGACCAGTGGATCAGGAAACAGAGCCTTTGAGGGTTCTTATGGGTAAAGATCATCAAGAGAAACTGTCCTTTATGCTTATCTCTTCTCCCCACTTTCCCATTATTCTAGGGCTACCATGGCTGCAGGCTCAGAATCCTACCATTAACTGGGAGACCAAGGAATTACACTTTCCAGAGAAACAGATGAGTCCAAAAGTTTCAGCTTGCTCTGTTCCTAAAGGAATCATGTCAGTCCCTGAACTACCAGCTGTATACCAGGACTATGTGGATTTATGAGACAAGAAGAACGCTGACCAGCTTCCTCCTCACCGTCCATATGATTGTCCAATTGAATTATTGCCTGGAGCAGAGATACCTTTTGGTAAGATCTACCCCCTGGCGGGGCCCGAGCTAAAGGCTTTAAAGGATTACATAGATGAAAATCTAGCCAAGGGCTTCATACGCCCCTCTTCATCTCCTGCAGGTGCACCCATCTTCTTTGTAAAGAAGAAAGATGGATCTCTGAGACCATGCGTAGACTATAGGGAACTCAATAAGGTTACTATTAGAAACCGTTATCCATTGCCTTTAATCCCTGAGTTACTGGAGAGAGTGCGACATGCCAAAATTTTTTCTAAACTAGATCTTCGTGGGGCCTATAACTTAGTCCGTATTAGACCTGGGGATGAATGGAAGACTGCATTCAGGTCACGCTATGGACACTTTGAATATCTAGTTATGCCTTTTGGTCTGAGTACCGCCCCAGCCACTTTCCAACACTTGGTGAATGACATCTTCAGGGATCTCCTAGATACATTCGTGGTAATTTATTTGGATGATATTCTAATTTTTTCTAACTCCACAGAGGAACATCATGGACATGTGAGAATGGTCTTGGAACGTCTAAGACAAAATCATCTTTACATCAAACTTGAAAAGTGTGAATTCCATAGGACCGAAATTCAATTTCTGGGGTATGTACTGTCTACACAAGGAATTTGTATGGATGGAAGCAAAACCCAAGCCATCAAGGATTGGCCAAGTCCTAGAAATGTGAAGGAGGTACAGCGCTTCATCGGGTTTGCCAACTTCTATAGACGTTTCATTAGAAATTTCTCTGAGGTAGTGTCACCTATCACTCAACTTACCCGGAAAGAGTCTAGGTTTTCCTGGACTCCCCAAGCCCAGGAAACATTTTCCGTCTAAAAGATAAATTTACCACTGCACCTATCCTAGTACATCCCAACCCCGAGCTTGCCTTCATAATAGAAGTGGATGCTTCAGACTGTGCCGTTGGAGCTATACTCTCTCAGAGAACAGGTGAGAAGAATGTCTTGCATCCTTGTGCCTTCTTTTCCCAGCAGTTGTCTTCGGCTGAGAGGAACTACGATGTGGGCAATAGAGAGTTGTTGGCCATTATTGCCGCCTTCAAAGAATGGAGACACCTTCTTCAGGGAGCTGCACAGCAAATAGTCGTCCTGACAGACCATCGTAACCTTGAGTTTATCAGGTCGGCTAAGTGCCTGACTCCTCGCCAGGCTCGCTGGAATCTTTTCTTAAACCAATTTAATTTTATCATCTCTTATAGACCAGGATCGCGCAATGGAAAGGCTGATGCACTCTCCAGGATTTACTCAGCAGAGACACGTCCAATTACTCCTCCTAAGACTATTCTTCCTGACTCTAGATTCCTAGGAGTAATTCATAATCAAGACCTACTTAAGGACATCAAGGAAGCATACCATGCGGATTCCTTTTTGGCACAACCCCCAAGGGACGTAAGTCTTGTCTTTAAGAATGGTGTGTGGATTCAGGGACAACGTCTGTATATTCCTGAAACAGTCAGATTAAGAGTATTGCAACTCATTCACGATTCCAAGATAGCTGGGCATAGAGGAATTCTAAAGACACAGGAATTTCTTTCTCGTTTCTTTTGGTGGCCCACTTGCAGGAAGGATGTTTTGAATTATGTCACTTCATGTGAGGTCTGTGCAAGATGCAAAACACCTCGCTCCTCACCAACTGGTCTGTTACAGCCTCTTCCCACCCCGTCCCGCCCGTGGGGATCCATTTCTATGGACTTCATTGTGGAGTTACCAACCTCTCAGGGGAAGAACACCATTCTAGTGGTGGTTGACCGTCTAACAAAGGCAGCTCATTTTATCCCTTGTGTCGGCTTACCCACTGCAAAACAGACATCAGATTTGATGATTAAAGATGTGTTTCGCTTACATGGAGTACCGGATGAGGTTATTTCGGATCGAGGGGTGCAATTCACTTCTAGGTTTTGGCAAAATTTCTGTGCAGCATTGGACATTAAAGTAAACCTTTCTTCTGCTTTTCATCCCCAGACTAATGGACAGACCGAACGAACCAATCAAACCCTGGAGCAGTATCTCCGCTGCTTTATCTGCCACCTACAGGATGATTGGGTGGATCTACTTCCATTAGCTGAGTTCTCGTATAACAACTCTCAGAGTGCCTCCACTAAACAGTCTCCTTTTTACTCTAATCTAGGTTATCATCCTAACATTCTACCACGATTTCCCATAGAAACGCCTTTACCAGCAGTGGCTGAAAGAATCACGTCTTTACAGAAGAATATGGATCTTCTAAAGGAAAATCTGGAATTGGCTCAAGAAAGGTACAAGAAAGCAGCAGATAAATTTCGTAAACCTGCACCAGCTTTCAAGGTAGGAGACTTGGTCTGGCTGTCAACCAGAAATCTTAAGTTAAGGATTCCATCGTCTAAGTTGGGACATAAGTACATTGGACCCTATAAAATCAGTAAAATTATAAGTGCCGTTGCTTGTCGTCTTCAACTGCCCAGAACTATGAGAATCCACCCTGTCTTTCATGTATCCCTACTAAAGGCTGCGACACCCAATACGTTTCCTGGACGTTCTTCTCCTTGCCCTGACCCAGTGCTAGTCGATGGTCAGGAAGAATTTGTGGTGGAAAGGATTTTAGATTCCAGGTTGTATAGAAATCAGTTACAATATCTGATTAAATGGCAGGGCTACCCAGTGGAGGACAACTCATGGGAACCGGTCAATAACGTTAATGCTCCTCGCTTGCTCCGTCAGTTTCATCAGAGGTACCCACACAAGCCTGGTCTGAGGTCATCCGGAGGTTGTCCTTAAGGGGGGAGTAATGTAAGGTTCTATGTATATATTCCTGAAACTCAGTTTGTTCGTCAGCCATTTTACTTTCTGTCTTGCTGCAGCTATCTTGCCCTCAGTCAAAATGGAGTTTCCAGCTTGCATGTTCCCGCCCTGATTCTCTTCTTTGCTTCTTAAGCAGCCACAGCTGAGCAATCAGTGCTTCAGAATCTAGCCTGCAGTGAACCTGTGACTTGACTCCTGTAAGCCTTGGACCTTGTACTCCAGCTATTCCTACTGAGGAACTCTGAAGCACTTGTGGACTCTGAACCCTGCTCTTTGAAAGACCCACGTTTGCATGGACTTACGGTAACAGAGAAGAAGATCCTGAATCTGTATTGGAGAGTGATTGCTGAGCTTGGATTACTCTGGCCTGCTGTGTCTCCTGTTTCTGTGTCTGCAAACTGTGTGACTATTTCTGCCAACTTGTATGAAGTAATACAGGACTTTTCTATATCAAACCTGTGACTCCTGTGTTTTCATCGCACCCAAGCACAAGACGCTATATGAACTGTACTACCTACATTACACCTGGATTGGGGAAGACTTCTGTACACCACCGAATGAGAAGAGCAAAACATAACCTCCAAAACAGTGTATTTTTTTGGGAGGTGTATTACCATGCACTGGCACATATATCATATATATATAGGGATGAAATCAAATGTGTAGAACATAAATTCCCTCTTAAAACTAAATTTTATTGATAATCATAAAAAACACCAACCCAGTGAAAAGGTAAATACAATTACCGACGATAAAAAACTATACTAATTACGTGACCTAAATGTACTCCTATATGATCCTACCTGACCGTGGAGGTTGGCACCACTAGAGATTCGACTTGGCGCCCCCACTCAGCGTAGGCTGACCCTCACTGCCCTATTGTACCCTACACTTTAGGTAGGAAAACAATGTATAAATAGGCAGGAGTGAAGAGAGTCTTTGATCTAGGCACACGTAACATTAAAAAGAAGACACTTGTACCCCTAGATACATGATATATTAGGAATATGATGATATTAAATCAATGGGATAAAAAGATATACCCCTAGTTGTCCTTATTATGGGTTATAACCAAATGTGGAAGGAACAAGTGGTAAACAGCACTAATTTAGACCATCAACATTGATTTGTGCTGATCTTCCAATAAATCATAAATAGGGCATAACATATTGTTGTCCTAGTGTCCCATATAATCCCATAGGGGTAACTTATCGTGTCTTCTGTAGCCCCGACGCGTTTCCCCGTCAAATTGAGTGGTTCATCAGGAGGTCTTAGAGAGATACAAATCGGCTGCCATAATGGATGATGGTGCACCGCCGTATCGTATCAGGTGGACTTAAATAACCACCCCTTGTCAATACCATGATTGGTCCGCCCTCATAATTAAGGGCACATATACCGGGTTAAACCATAGGTCACTAACCGCTTTGTAGATATACGTCAGACGCCATCGCTCCTCACGAGACTCCAGCGTGGTATAGAGTCTCTTTGATACTTCCGGGAACAAACTGCATAACAATTGCTTGAACGCACACATCACTTCCGCCCTAGACGGTCACGGGGTACTGATGTCATGTCCGTCCCGCCCATCATATCGATGCATTCCACTTACGCCATATCGAGCGTAATGCAGTGTTCATTCTACATGATCAGAGTGCAAATAAATTGCACAATCGCCAAACAGGTAGTTAGGTAAGGCATAACGCCACATTCATTCTATATAGTCAGAATGCAGATAAATGGCACAGATCGCCAGACAACCAGTCAGATAAAATAATTCATAGAGAAAATATCGGAGCATTATGCTGCCATCTGATGGTATGGCAGCAATTATTCATCTCCGATATATGGCAACACTGATCATAATGTAGACAGGTTTATTAAGAAAATTATGAAATTTATAGAAACATTATATAACGTTGTGACCAGGGCATAATAAATAATTAAAGATGCGGCAGCTATCCAGAAACCTAGAGTAGGATGATAAAAAAATCAAAAAACCATAATAGGTTATGACATATAACATGTCAATAGTATGGGTGTGTATATATACAAAATCATCTCTCTATCATAAAGAAATATCAAGAAAACAGGGTACCAGTCAAGTGAAATTATTCCTTTTGTTATTCAAATTTTTATATAAAGCATGTATACGATATGTATTCATTTAGACCCTTGGGAGACAGGGATTGCAGCCTAAAGGTCCACTCAGCTTCACGCTTTAGGATCATTTTATCATGGTCCCACCCCTCTGGCTTTGGTTTAATTAATTCTATCATTGTGAAGGTAATCTCGATAGATGGCCTGAGTGGACATTATTCATGTGGCGAGATATCGGTGTGTCTTTTTTGTTCTTAATGTCATTACAATGTTCGCCCACTCTTGTTCTTAACTCTCTTTTTGTTTTTCCAACGTAGTCCAGGGGGCAGGTACAGGTAGCTTTGTAGACCACCCCTATGGATCTACAGTTACCAAAGTCCCTGATGGTAAATCTTTTGCCATTAGCCGAGCTACAAAATGTTTTAGTCTGATTCATCATATTACACCTTGAACATTTTCCACATTTAAAGAATCCTAAAGGTCTCCTCTCCAGCCAGGTGTTGGTCCCTACGGGTCTTTGATACAGGCTGTGGACAAGGCGGTCCCCTATTGAACGTCCTCTCCTATATGTAATACTTGGTTTTGGGGGTAGCAATTTACTCACATTGGGGTCAGCTGTAAGAATTCCCCAGTATTTTTTTATAATGTGATATATCCTTTCAGATTGTCCATCATATGTCCCGATTAGTCTTACATATTGTTCCTTCTCATCTTCCCCCCTTGTGTTGTTAAGAAGCGTCTCCCTATTAGACGTAAGGGCATAATTGAGAGGTCCATTCAGGACATTCTCAGGGTAGCCTCTCCTCTTAAACCTATCATACAGTTCCCTGGATTGTCTTTTAAAAGTCCCCATCTCCGAACAGTTTCTGCGAATGCGGAGAAACTGTCCCTTGGTATCCCTCTTTTTAGGGGGACCGGGTGATGGCTATTCCACCTTAACAGGCTATTGGTTGCTGTCGGTTTTCTGAAGGTGCTAGTACATATTTTGCCATCATCATTTTTAACAATAGTCAAATCCAAGAAGTTTATACTGCGAGAGTGACATTCAAAAGTAAATCTCAGACCCACCCTATTGTTGTTGATGGTCTTAACAAAGCGGGTGAACATCTCCTCTGGGCCAGACCAAAAGACCAAAATGTCGTCTATATATCTGGCCCAGAGGCAATGTAGGGGGTCCACCACGCGTCCACCTCCTCACCACCAAAAATGTGGGTTTCCTCCCCCCAGCCCAGGAAGATATTAGCATAAGTGGGGGCACATGGGCTCCCCATTGCAGTCCCCCTGAGCTGGTGGAAGTACTTTCCGTTGAAAAGAAAATAGTTATGAGTCAGGGTAAATTGGAGTAGTTTCTCAACAAACACATTATGTTCACGACAGTCAATTGCACTTGTCCTAAGAAAATGATTGACTGCTCCAATGCCATGATCATGTGGGATGCTACTGTATAATGCCTCAACATCAATGGAGGCAACCAGTGTATTACTATCCACTGACATCCCTTATAAAATGCACAAGAGGTGTGAGGTGTCACGTACATATGATGGTAGGGAGGTGACAAAGGGTCTAAGGACTCGATCTATGTATATACCAACATTTTGTGATAAAGAGTCTATGCCCGATACTATGGGGCGTCCTTTTAATGGTTCCAGACCCTTGTGTACCTTTGGGAGGGCATAAAAAGTAGGGACAACTGGAAAAAGTGATGTCATGAATTTTAGTTCATTTTCTGATATAAGGCAATCAGCTTTAGCCCCCATCAATATTCCTCCCAATTCCTCCTTGTACGTGTTGGTCGGATCCCCTCTTAGGATCTCATATGTACTCTGGTCATCCAACAGACTGTAACACATCTTCAGATACACAGGATGATCCATAAGCACCAGATTGCCCCCCTTATCGGATGCCTTAATAATCAAATTATTATTCCTTTCCAATCCGGAGAGAGCTTCTTGCTCCCCTCTCGAGAGATTACATTGGTGTTGACTTCCTGGTATTTTACTAAGTTCAGTTTCTACCAGCCTAATGAAAATATCTACACTGGTAACATTCGAAATGGGAGGCATCCTGGTGCTCTTCTTTTTTAAGTCTGTGAAGGGGCCCTTCCCCCTCTCCTGTGAATTCTCACCGAGGAGGCCAGTAAGTGCCTGAAAACCCTCTAGGTCCTCCTCGGATAGACCCAAACTATTTAGCTGTTCAGCGTCATGCTTTTGAAAGAATAATTTCCACTTTAAATTGCGCCCAAACAAGTTTAGGTCCTTCACCCAGCCAAAACAATTAAACGGGTTTGTGGGAACAAAATTCAGGCCTTTTCTCAACACTGAATAATCCTCCCTTGATGGAGTATATGATGAGAGGTTAATAACCTGGCCTTGATCTATCAGTGTTTCTTCCTCACATCGTACCCCATCAATGGGCCACGATCCAAAAAAGACTGTGAGACTCCAGAGCCAGATGCTCCAAAATTGGTACCTGTGTTTTGATATACACCTCTTCCACTTCCCCTTTGTTTTTGGTACTGGCCCCTTGATGCCTTCCATTTACCTCTGTTTGGTTTACCTCTTATAGAATAATTAGTGAAATTCTCAGTTCTTTCTGTATCAGACGTATCTATGTCAGAGGAAGAGATTTCACTGGCTATCCCTATCTGATATTCGTATGCTTTATTTTCTTTAAACTCAGATAAATCCCGCAAAAATTGTGTATGTTTACGGTCCTTTAAATTGTATTGAAGTTTTTCCACAGACGTTTGTAGTATAATTTCTCGTCTCGTGAAATCAGGATCTGTTTTTTTCTGAATTTTCTCTATTAGACTATTTAGTCTTTTACTAGATTCCTGAAAGAGTTTTTGTTCTTCGTTTAATAGAAGTTGCATAAAGCGTAGAGATGAATCAATAGATTCTTTTGTCCAGGCTGTTAACAGTGAAGGACTAGCTGTCCGTGGGGAGGGATGTAAATTAATCCTCAGACCTTTCGGTACGATTTTATTTTTAACTAGCTGAAGAGCCCGGCGCTGCCCGGGCATAGTACCTAACTACGGTTAGTTATAACAAATTGTAATGATTATATCTATATACAAGTATTCAGCTTTCTCCCCATTATGTAGATAGGGCCAACGTGCGGGGGTTAAAATTTCCATTCAACACATAGCCTATGATGCTCCTGGGGTTGAGATGTGCGGGCATGCAAAATTTCATGCCCGTAAGTACAACGGTGCAGATTCCTATCCCGGGCCAAAATTATTTGCCGATTTGGAATGCGCGGGGTTAAAATTTCGACTAAAAACCTAGCCTATGACGCTCCCGGGGTCGAGACGTGCGGGTGTGCAAAATTTCATGCCCGTAAATGCAGATTCCTATGCCGGACATACACACAAGCATTCAGCTTTCTCCCCATTATGTAGATAGGGCCAAAATTGTTTGGCGATTTGGAACGTGCGGGGGTTAAAATTTCGATTCAAAACATAGCCTAGGACTCTTTCGGGGTCGAGACGTGCGGACGTGCAAAATTTCATGCCATAAGTGCGACGGTGCGGATTCCAATCCCGGACAAACATACCCAAATACATACACACATACATACATTCAGCTTTATATATTAGATATAGTTTTCCAAACCCTTGACCTCCCACCATGACTTAATGTTGTCCTTATAGCACAGATATAATTCTTTAAACAGACCTTTTAAAGAGGTAGCATCATTACTCCCAGAGGATATTGGGCCAGTGGAAAACACTTGATTAGCGTCCTGTGTCCATAAATCAACATTGATAGGAGTAGACAAAAAACTCGCCATACTATGAAAAATTCTTGTAGTGGCACATATATCATATATACACTACCGGTCAAAAGTTTAGGGTCACTTAGAAATTTCCTTATTTTTGAAAGAAAAGCAGTTTTTTTCCAATGAAGCTAACATTAAATGATTCAGAAATACACTCTATACAGTGTTAATGTGGTAAATGACTATTCTAGCGGCAAACGTCTAGTTTGTAATGCAATATCTTCATAGGTGTATAGAGGCCCATTTCCAACAACCATCACTCCAGTGTACTTATGGTATTTTGTGTTCGCTAACTGTGTAAGAAGGCTAATAGATGGTTAAAATACCCTTTAAAACCCTTGTGCAAGTATGTTAACACAGCTGAAAACCGTTTGGTTGATTAGAGAAGCTATAAACCTGACCTTCCTTTGAGCTTGTTGAGAATCTGGAGCATTACATTTGTTGGTTCCATTAAACTCTCAAAATGGCCAAAAGAAAATAATTTTCTTGTGAAACTCGACAGTCTATTCTTGTTTTTAGAAATGAAGGCTATTCCATGCGAAAAATTACCAAGAAACTGAAGAATTCATACAATGGTGTGTAGTACTCCCTTTAGAGGAGTGCACAAACAAGCTCTAACCAGAGAAGAAAGACAAGTGGGAGGCCCCGCTGCACAACTGAGCAACAAGACAAGTACATTAGAGTCTTTAGTTTGAAAAATTGACGCCTCACAGGTCCTCAACTGGCAGCTTCATTAAACAGTACACATTAAACGCCAGTGTCAACATCTACAGTGAAGAGGCGATTTGGGGATGCTGGCCTTCAGGGCAGATTGGCAAAACAAAAGCCATATTTAAGACTGGCTTAAATGAAAGGAAAAGATTAATATGGGCAAAAGAACACAGACATTGGACAGAGGAATATTGGCTTTTGTTTTGCCAATCTGCCCTGAAGGCCAGCATCCCCAAATCGCCTCTTCACTGTAGATGTTGACACTGGCGTTTAATGTGTACTGTTTAATGAAGCTGCCAGTTGAGGACCTGTGAGGCGTCAATTTTTCAAACTAAAGACTCTAATGTACTTGTCTTGTTGCTCAGTTGTGCAGCGGGGCCTCCCACTTGTCTTTCTTCTCTGGTTAGAGCTTGTTTGTGCACTCCTCTAAAGGGAGTACTACACACCATTGTATGAATTCTTCAGTTTCTTGGTAATTTTTCGCATGGAATAGCCTTCATTTCTAAGAACAAGAATAGACTGTCGAGTTTCACAAGAAAGTTCTTTTTTTTTGGCCATTTTGAGAGTTTAATGGAACCAACAAATGTAATGCTCCAGATTCTCAACAAGCTCAAAGGAAGGTCAGGTTTATAGCTTCTCTAATCAACCAAACGGTTTTCAGCTGTGTTAACATACTTGCACAAGGGTTTTAAAGGGTATTTTAACCATCTATTAGCCTTCTTACACAGTTAGCGAACACAAAATACCATAAGTACACTGGAGTGATGGTTGTTGGAAATGGGCCTCTATACACCTATGAAGATATTGCATTACAAACTAGACGTTTGCCGCTAGAATAGTCATTTACCACATTAACACTGTATAGAGTGTATTTCTGAATCATTTAATGTTAGCTTCATTGGAAAAAAACTGTTTTTCTTTCAAAAATAAGGAAATTTCTAAGTGACCCTAAACTTTTGACCGGTAGTGTATATAGGGATGAAATCAAATGTGTAGAACATAAATTCCCTCTTAAAACTAAATTTTATTGATAATCATAAAAAACACCAACCCAGTGAAAAGGTAAATACAATTACCGACGATAAAAAACTATACTAATTACGTGACCTAAATGTACTCCTATATGATCCTACCTGACCGTGGAGGTTGGCACCACTAGAGATTCGACTTGGCGCCCCCACTCAGCGTAGGCTGACCCTCACTGCCCTATTGTACCCTACACTTTAGGTAGGAAAACAATGTATAAATAGGCAGGAGTGAAGAGAGTCTTTGATCTAGGCACACGTAACATTAAAAAGAAGACACTTGTACCCCTAGATACATGATATATTAGGAATATGATGATATTTAAATCAATGGGATAAAAAGATATACCCCTAGTTGTCCTTATTATGGGTTATAACCAAATGTGGAAGGAACAAGTGGTAAACAGCACTAATTTAGACCATCAACATTGATTTGTGCTGATCTTCCAATAAATCATATATAGGGCATAACATATTGTTGTCCTAGTGTCCCATATAATCCCATAGGGGTAACTTATCGTGTCTTCTGTAGCCCCGACGCGTTTCCCCGTCAAATTGAGCGGTTCATCAGGAGGTCTTAGAGAGATACAAATCGGCTGCCATAATGGATGATGGTGCACCGCCGTATCGTATCAGGTGGACTTAAATAACCACCCCTTGTCAATACCATGATTGGTCCGCCCTCATAATTAAGGGCACATATACTGGGTTAAACCATAGGTCACTAACCGCTTTGTAGATATACGTCAGACGCCATCGCTCCTCACGAGACTCCAGCGTGGTATAGAGTCTCTTCGATACTTCCGGGAACAAACTGCGTAACAATCGCTTGAACGCACGCATCACTTCCGCCCTAGACGGTAACGGGGTACTGATGTCATGTCCGTCCCGCCCATCATATCGATGCGTTCCACTTACGCCATATCGAGCGCAATGCAGCATTCATTCTACATGATCAGAGTGCAAATAAATTGCACAAATCGCCAAACAGGTAGTTAGGTAAGGCATAACGCCACATTCATTCTATATAGTCAGAATGCAGATAAATGGCACAGATCGCCAGACAACCAGTCAGATAAAATAATTCATAGAGAAAATATCGGAGTATTATGCTGCCATCAGATGGTATGGCAGCAATTATTATATATGGCAACACTGATCATAATGTAGACAGGTTTATTAAGAAAATTATGAAATTTATAGAAACATTATATAACGTTGTGACCAGGGCATAATAAATAATTAAAGATATCCAGAAACCTAGAGTAGGATGATAAAAAAATCAAGAAAAACATAATAGGTTATGACATATAACATGTCAATTAGTATGGGTGTGTATATATACAAAATCATCTATCATAAAGAAATATCAAGAAAACAGGGTACCAGTCAAGTGAAATTATTCCTTTTGTTATTCAAATTTTTATATAAATAGAAAACATAGTCTCAGACTAAAAGCTCAAATATGCATGGCTAAAGGTAGTCC
Organism: Oophaga sylvatica; assembly: GCA_033576555.1. Classification (NCBI taxonomy): domain Eukaryota; kingdom Metazoa; phylum Chordata; class Amphibia; order Anura; family Dendrobatidae; genus Oophaga; species Oophaga sylvatica. The sequence continues at coordinate 394,797,364 of JARQOD010000002.1, forward strand.
AGAAAGGACTACAGAAGAAGAGGGGGAGAAAAAATCCCAATGGCACTCCACTAAATACGTATAAACACAAAAAGATTGGAGAGAAACGCCATATACAAATGTATAAATATTTATTAATATCAAGAGATGTAATGATACCTGTAATGCTTAGGACAGCAGGGTAAGGTGGACACACAAATCGCCAATATATAGTCCAATGCTAAATTGCATAGTGTGCCCCACTAAGTAAACATATTACAGCGCAGCAAAAAGGATGTTCCCAGACGCGCTCTGTATCCTAGTGCCAGCATGGGTGAGTCTTATTATTGATTAAGGCAGCAGCAGTTATCTGATATGAGTTAGGGAATCCGGACCCTTTCTATATGCACTTGCAACCATATTAACCTAAGTTTTTCTCTGGGAACATCCTTTTTGCTGCGCTGTAATATGTTTACTTAGTGGGGCACACTATGCAATTTAGCATTGGACTATATATTGGCGATTTGTGTGTCCACCTTACCCTGCTGTCCTAACCATTACAGGTATCATTACATCTATTAACATCTCGCATACCATTTCAAACCACTTATTGAGCTTAGCATTTATGTATGTATGTACTAATGATTATTGAGATATATGACTCTTGATATTAATAAATATTTATACATTTGTATATGGCGTTTCTCTCCAATCTTTTTGTGTTTATATTTTATATAAAGCATGTGTACGATATGTATTCATTTAGACCCTTGGGAGCGGGTTTTTAGTGCCGCTGGTGGAATAATAACTGATAAGCGCATCCGCCTGTCAACAGAAAATGCTGACAGGCTGACTCTTATAAAAATGAACAAGGCCTGGATTGGGGCAGACTTCTGTACACCACTGAATGAGAAGAGCAAAACATAACCTCCAAAACAGTGTATTTTTTTGGGAGGTGTATTACCATGCACCTCTTCACATCCACACATGGGTATGCGCTTCCTGACTTCCTCCTTCTCCTCATCCTCACCATCCACCACCACTAGATCACCAGAGTGACCGTGTTTCGTGATAAAACAGCCACTATATTGTTTTGCAAGGGTGTTATGATGTCCGTAACAAAAAATATTTACACAGTAGCTTGATGTTTTCCCCCCCAGGGGAAAATTTTTGTCAGCCCATACACTTAGTGTATGTGCATTGCAAGTATAGGAGACACATTCCTTTAAACTGGGAAGAACTTATTCGCAGGCCATGATTCACATCTCTTACTACACCACCACTAGATCTCCAGGGTGACTGTGTTCCGTGATGAAACAGCCACTATATTGTTTTGCAAGGGTGTCAGGATGTCCGTAACAAAAAATATTTACACAGTAGGTTGATGTGTACCCCCCAGGGGAAAATGTTTGTCAGCCCATACACTTAGTTTATGGGCATTCCAAGTATAGGGGACCCGCTCCTTTAAACTGGGAAAACCTTTTTCATAGGCCATCCTCCACGTCTCTTCCTACACCACCACTAGATCACCAGGGTGACCGTGTTCTGTGATGAAACAGCCACTATATTGTTTTGCAAGGGTGTTATGATGTCCGTAACAAAAAATATTTACACAGTAGCTTGATGTTTTTCCCCCCCAGTGGAAAATGTTTGTCAGCCCATACACTTAGTGTATGTGCATTGGAAGTATAGGAGACACACTCCTTTAAACTGGGAAGAACTTTTGCGCAGGCCATTCTCCACGTCTCTTACTACACCACAACTAGATCACCAGGGTTACGGTGTTCCGTGATGAAGCAGCCACTATATTGTTTTGCAAGGGTGTTAGGATGTCCGTAACAAAAAATATTTCCATAGAAGGTTGATGTGTACCCCCAATGGGAAAATGTTTGTCAGCCCATACACTAAGTGTATGGGCATTCCAAGTATAGGAGACTCGCTCCTTTAAACTGGGAAGACCTTTTTCGTAGTCCATCTTCCACGTCTCTTCAGAAACCACCACTAGAACACGAGGGTGAACGTGTTCCGTGATGCAACAGCTACGTAATTTTTTTGAAGGGTGTTTATGATGCCCGTAACAAAAATGTTGAGACAGTATGATGATGTATACCCCACAGGGAGAATTGTTTTGTCAGCCCATACACTTACTGTATGGGCATTCCAAGTATAGGAGACCCACTCCTTTAACCCCTTCACCCCCAAGGGTGGTTTGCACGTTAATGACCGGGCCAATTTTTACAATTATGACCACTGTCTCTTTATGAGGTTATAACTCTGGAACGCTTCAACGGATCTTCATGGTTCAGAGAATGTTTTCTCGTGACATATTGTACTTCACGTTAGTGGTAAAATTTCTTCGATATAACTTGCGTTTATATTTGAAAAAAATGCAAATATGGCGAAAATTTTGAAAATTTTGAAATTTTCAAACTTTGAATTTTTATTCCCTTAAAACAGAGAAATATGTCACATAAAATAGTTAAGAAATAACATTTCCCACATGTCTACTTTACATCAGCACAATTTTGGAACCAAAATTTTTTTTGTTAGGAAATTATAAGGGTTAAAAGTTGACCAGTGATTTCTCATGTTTACAACAAAATTTACAAAGCCATTTTTTTTAGGGACCACCCCACATTTGAAGTCACTTTGAGTGATCTATATGGCAGAAAATTCCCAAAAGTGACACCATTCTAAAAACTGCACCCCTCAAGCTACTCAAAACCACATTCAAGAAGTTTATTAACCTTTCAGGTGCTTCACAGGAGCTGAAGCAACGTGGAAGGAAAAAATGAATATTTAACTTTTTAGTCACAAAAATGATCTTTTACAAACTTTTTTTTATTTTCAGAAGGGTAAAAGGAGAAAATGGACAGATAAAGTTGTTGTGCAATTTCTCCTGAGTACGCCAAAACCCCATTTGTGGGGGAAAACCACTGTTTGGGCACACGGCAGAGCTCGTAAAGTAAGGAGCGTCGTTTGACTTTTTCAAACCAAAATTGGCTGGAATTGAGATTGGACGTCATGTCGCGTTTGGAGAGCCTCTAATGCGCCTAAACAGTGGAAACCCCCCACAAGTGACACCATTTTGGAAACTAGACCCCCTATGGAACTTAGCTAGATCTGTTGTGAGCACTTTGAACCCCCAAGTGTTTCACAAAAGTTTATAATGCCTGGGTGTGAAAAAAAAAAAAAAAAATTTCCACAAAAATGATTTTTTTAGTCCCAAATTTTTGATTTTTCCCAAGGAAATTGGACCTCAAAAGTTCTTGTCCAATTTTTCCTGAGTACGCTGATACCCCATATGTGGGGGGGTGAAAACTGTTTGGGCGCACGGCAGGGCTTGGAAAGGAAGTAATAACGTTTTGGAATGCAGACGTTGATTGGGGTCATGTTCAGTTTGCAGTGCCCCAGATGTGCCTACACAGTGGAAACCCCCACAAGTGACCCCATTATGGAAACTAGACCCCCTACGGAACTTATCTAGATCTGTGGTGAGCACTTTGAACCCCCAAGTGCTTCACACAAGTTTATAATGCCCGGGCATGAAAATAAAAAATCCTATTTTTATCCCACAAAAATTATATATTAGTCACCAATTTTTTATTTTCCCAAGGGTAACAGGAGAAATTGGACCACAAAATTTGTTGGCCAATTTGTCCTGAGTACGTTGATACCCCATATGTGGGGGGAACCACTGTTTGGGCGCACGGCAGAGCTCTGAATGGCAGGAGCACCATTTGACTTTTTCCAACCAAAATTGGCTGGAATTGAGATTGGACGCCATGTTGTATTTGGAGAGCCCCTGATGTGCCTAAACAGTGGAAACCCCCCACAAGTGACCACATTTTGGAAACTAGATGCCCTAAGGAACTTATCTAGATCTGTGGTGAGCAATTTGAACCCCCAAGTGCTTCACACAAGTTTATAACGAAGAGCCGTAAAATTAAAAATCATATTTTTTCCATAAAAATTATCTTTTCACCCCAATTTTTATTTTCCCAAGGGTAACAAGACTCAAAAAGTTATTGTGCAATTTGTCCTGAGTACGCTGATACCCCATATGTGGGGGTAAACCACTGTTTGTGTGCATGGCAGAGCTTGGAAGGAAAGGAGCAACGTTTGACTTTTTCAATGTAGAATTGGCTGGACGCCATGTCGTGTTTGGAGAGCTCCTGATCTGCCTAAACAGTGGAAAACCCCAACAAATGACACCATTATGGAAACTAGACCCCTCAAGGAACTTATCTAGATGTGTGGTGAGAACTTTGAACCCCCAGGTGTTTCACTAAAGTTTATAACGCCCGAGCATGAAAATAAAAAAAATCTTATTTTTTCCACAAACATGATCTTTTAGTCCCCAAATTTTTATTTTCACAAGGGTAACAGGAGAAATTGGACCCCAAAAGTTGTTGTCCAATTTGTCCTGAGTACGCTGATACCCAATATGTGGGAGAAAACTACTGTATGGGCACACGTCGGGGCTCGGAAGGGAAGTAGTGACGTTTTGGATTGCAGACTTTGATGGAATGGTCTGCAGGCGTCATGTCGCATTTGGAGAGCCCCTGATGTGCCTAAACAGTGGAAACCCCCCACTAGTGTTGAGCATTCCGATACCACAAGTATCGGGTATCGGCCGATATTCGCGTTATCGGAATTCCGATACTTAATTCCGATACTTTTTCAATATCGTATACCGGAATCGGAAGTTCCCATAATTCTTTGAGAGGCAATGTGATTTTAGTCAGCCAATGAGGAATCCTACGAAGTGTGGGCACATCCTGTAATGCTGCGGTCATCTTAACTAATGGCATGGCTGTGATTGGCTGCTGAAATGATGTCAGAATGCACTATAAAAGGCGCCGCAGCCATTTTAGCGTCACTGTGCTGTGAACTCAGTAAGGGACAGAACGCTGCTGTGCTGACTCTGAGGGACAGTTAGATATTGCGATTTTGTGTACTACTGTGCTTGAGGCAGGCTAGTTTACCAACCGCTGTGTAAAGCTTCATTTTGCCAGTGTTGTTTTAACAGCTCTGTGCAAGGTGTGGTGTGACAGTGCAGGTGACGCTGCAGTTTGCTCTGCATCCACCGCTGTTTGTAGGCATCTGCACGTGTCACTGACTCTTTTTTTTTTTTATTTTATTTAGTGGAATTGGTGCAGCTCCATTATATTAGAAAAAAATCAAATCTATTAGTGTGACGTGCTTCCATCCGTATACAATACATTGGTTGCAAACACTATAGAAGTACACAAAGGAGCTTTTCACAGATAGTGAATAGTTGTGTTTCAGTGTTCACTGCAGTCTGTGAGGTTTTGATTTTTTGAGTGCAGATCACGCTCCAGTTAGTTCTTCAACCACTGCTGGTTGTAGTCTGCTGAGCGTGTGTCACTGCCTCATCCTTCACATTTTTCTCTAATTGGTGCTGCTCCATTTTAGTGGAAAAAATCTAATCTATTAGTGTGACGCGCTTCCATCCGTATACAATACATTGGTTGCAAACACTATAGAAGTACACAAAGGAGCTTTTCACAGATAGTAGTGAATAGTTGTGTTTCAGTGTTCACTGTAGTCTGTGAGCTTTTCATTTTGTGAGTGCAGATTACGCTCCAGTTTGTACTTCAACCACTGCCGGTTGTAGTCTGCTGAGCGTGTGTCACTGCCTCATCCTTCACATTTTTCTCTAATTGGTGCTGCTCCATTTTAGTGTAAAAAAATCTAATCTATTAGTGTGACGCGCTTCCATCCGTATACAATACATTGGTTGCAAACACTATAGAAGTACACAAAGGAGCTTTTCACAGATAGTGAATAGTTGTGTTTCAGTGTTCACTGTAGTCTGTGAGCTTTTCATTTTGTGAGTGCAGATTACGCTCCAGTTTGTACTTCAACCACTGCCGGTTGTAGTCTGCTGAGCGTGTGTCACTGCCTCATCCTTCACATTTTTCTCTAATTGGTGCTGCTCCATTTTAGTGGAAAAAAATCTAATCTATTAGTGTGACGCGCTTCCATCCGTATACAATACATTGGTTGCAAACACTATAGAAGTACACAAAGGAGCTTTTCACAGATAGTGAATAGTTGTGTTTCAGTGTTCACTGTAGTCTGTGAGCTTTTCATTTTGTGAGTGCAGATTACGCTCCAGTTTGTACTTCAACCACTGCTGGTTGTAGTCTGCTGAGCGTGTGTCACTGCCTCATCCTTCACATTTTTCTCTAATTGGTGCTGCTCCATTTTAGTGGAAAAAAATCTAATCTATTAGTGTGACGCGCTTCCATCCGTATACAATACATTGGTTGCAAACACTATAGAAGTACACAAAGGAGCTTTTCACAGATAGTGAATAGTTGTGTTTCAGTGTTCACTGTAGTCTGTGAGCTTTTCATTTTGTGAGTGCAGATTACGCTCCAGTTTGTACTTCAACCACTGCCGGTTGTAGTCTGCTGAGCGTGTGTCACTGCCTCATCCTTCACATTTTTCTCTAATTGGTGCTGCTCCATTTTAGTGGAAAAAAATCTAATCTATTAGTGTGACGCGCTTCCATCCGTATACAATACATTGGTTGCAAACACTATAGAAGTACACAAAGGGGCCTTTAACAGCTACAGAACAGTTGTGTTTCAGTGTTCACTGTAGTCTGTGAGCTTTTCATTTTGTGAGTGCAGATTACGCTCCAGTTTGTACTTCAACCACTGCCGGTTGTAGTCTGCTGAGCGTGTGTCACTGCCTCATCCTTCACATTTTTCTCTAATTGGTGCTGCTCCATTTTAGTGGAAAAAATCTAATCTATTAGTGTGACGCGCTTCCATCCGTATACAATACATTGGTTGCAAACACTATAGAAGTACACAAAGGGGCCTTTAACAGCTACAGAACAGTTGTGTTTCAGTGTTCACTGTAGTCTGTGAGCTTTTCATTTTGTGAGTGCAGATTACGCTCCAGTTTGTACTTCAACCACTGCCGGTTGTAGTCTGCTGAGCGTGTGTCACTGCCTCATCCTTCACATTTTTCTCTAATTGGTGCTGCTCCATTTTAGTGGAAAAAAATCTAATCTATTAGTGTGACGCGCTTCCATCCGTATACAATACATTGGTTGCAAACACTATAGAAGTACACAAAGGGGCCTTTCACAGATACTGAACAGTTGTCTGCAGGGTTCACTGTAGTCTGTGAGGAATAACCACACTTAGGCCTTAACTTTTCTGACTTTCTTTATCAATCTACCAAGATGAAGAAGTCAGTGAGTAAGGCACGTGGTCGTGGTCGAGGCCGTGGATTTGCAGCAGGGAGAGGACGTGGGGATTCTGTGGCTGCTGCCGCACCCAGTGACACAGCATCCACCAGTTTTCCCCGTGAGCGTTCCTTTATGCGCACTTTTGTAGGAGCTCAGCGTACCCCCCTGCTGCGTGAAGAACAAATTGAAGCCGTTGTTGGTTGGATGGCAGCCAATGCATCGACTTCAATAGCTTCCACCTCCTCTCAGGACCACAGCACTGTTGAACAACCATCAGTCTCTTCACCGCCTGCCAAATTGCCCAGGCAGTCAGAGAGCTCTGTACAGGAGCCAGCTGAGTCTCTGCTTCTGTTCTCAGAATCTGTTGGCTTGGAAACAGGGCCCAGCCAAGCAGCATTCTGGAATGTGAAGAAGAGGCAGTATGCAGTGATGCGCAACAGCTGTGTCTCTCTGAATCTGAAGAGGCGGGTGAGCCAGTGCCGATGGTCAGCACACCGCAGAACGCATCTGATGATGATGAGACTCAGTTGCCAGTTTCTGTTGAGCATGGTGCTGGCCAGACCACCCAACAACAGCAGGTGTTGGAAGAGGGTAGTGGTGGAGATGATGAGGTCCAAGACCCAACATGGCGTGAGGAACAGGAAGGTGGTGGGAGCAGCTCTGAGGAAGAGATTGCACCAACGGTCCAAACAGTAGGGAGAGGTAGGCTGCAGACTCGCTTGCCTGTAGCCTCCAGTTTGGCACCCGTTCGGAGCAGTTCTCTTACAACAGCCAAACCGGGCGCTCCCAGGACTTGCTCTGCGTGGTCCTTTTTTGATACAGTTGCAGATGATATTTGCTATGTAAAATGCAAGCTGTGTAATCAAAAAATTAAAAGAGGTAAAAGTGTCAGTAACCTTAATACAACAAATATGTGGAAACATGTGCGGTCAAAGCACTTTGTTGAGTTACAAAGACACACTGGAGATGTAGGCCAACCTACAGCAGCACCTACATCTTCAGCTCCTGTTGGAGCCTCTTCCTCCAGTTCACACACAGCTGGTTCGGCTTCCTCAAAGGATCGCCATGGAAGAACCTCTGTCACTGTTGTCCAGAGACACAGTGTTATTCCACCCACAGCTGCAAGTTCCCTGTCATCCTCACACACCCAGGCCACAAAACAGCCATCGGTAGCACAGGCATGGATAAAAGACGGCCATACTCGGCAAACCATCCACGAGCACAGGCTCTGAATGCTGGCATTGCAAAACTCCTGTCCCTTGAAATGCTGTCATTCAGGCTGGTGGAGACTGACAGTTTCCGTGAATTAATGGCATTGGCAGTCCCACAATACAATGTGCCCAGCCGATTTTATTTCAGCAGGCAAGCCGTCCCTGGTCTGCAAAAGCATGTTGAGGCAAAAATTAAACATGCGCTACTAAACGCCGTCAGTAGCAAGGTCCACCTGACCACCGATGCGTGGACCAGTACTTATGGCCAGGGACGATACCTTTCACTCACTGCCCATTGGGTGAATGTTGTGGAGCCGGGTACAGATCTTGCGAGTGGCGCTGTACGTGTTCTGCCAACTCCAAGGATTGCCGGAATCAAGTCTGTCCACATTGACTCCTCCTCCTACTCCAGTTCCTCAGAATCATCGCTGCAGGAGCCGTCACGGTCTACCTCCACATGGACCCGTGGACGCTTACCTGATGCGACCGATATGAGCACAGCCGTGGCCAAACGGCAACAGGCCGTTCTGAAATTAATTCCCATGGGGAATCGAAGCCACACAGCGCAGGAGGTCTGGAATGCCATCAAGCAGGAGAGCGACGTGTGGTTTTTGCCAGCGAATCTCCAGCCAGGCTTGGTAGTGTGTGACAATGGCCGAAATCTGGTGGCAGCTCTGGGCCTTGGCAACCTCACTCACATACCATGTCTGGCACATGTGCTCAACTTGGTCGTGCAGAGTTTTTTGAGGGACTATCCGGATCTTGATGCACTGCTGCACAAGGTCCGCCTAGAGTGCGCTCACTTGCGACGTTCCAGCATGGCCAGATCGCGCATTGCAGCTCTGCAACGCAGATTGCGCCTTCCTGAACATCGCATCATATGTGACGTATCCACCAGGTGGAATTCAACGTTACATATGTTGGAGCGGTTGTGTGAGCAGCAGCCAGCAGTTATGGAGTATCAGCTGCATCAGGCGCAATCAACACGCAATTTGCGCCGTCCACACTTCACCATTAATGAGTGGGCCACTATGAAGGACATGTGCCACGTTTTGCGTGCGTTTGATGAGTCAACGCGGATGGCGAGTGCAGAGGATGCACTAGTCAGCCTGACTGTCCCCCTTATCTGCCTGCTTCAAAAAACACTGCAAGCAATAAGGGATGAGGTTTTGGAAGAGGTGGAGGATGAGGAGTCACAAATTCCATCACCTTCTGGAAAGTCAGCGCAACGTGGTTCCTCACAAAGGGCTGGGCAGGGCTCACTTTGTGAGGAGGATGAGGAGGAGGAGTCAATGGAGGAGGAAGACATCGCTCCAGAGGGAGGTACACAACGCTCTAGTCAGTATGTAGAGCGAGGGTGGGGTGATGCAGAGCAGGCAGAGATAACGCCTCTTGCAGAGGACAGCGTTTCTTTGCCAGTTGGGAGTCTGCAGCACATGGTTGATTTCATGCTGCAGTGCCTAAGAAACGACCGCCGCATCGCCCACATTCTCAAGACGTCTGATTATTGGGTGTACACCCTCCTAGACCCTCGCTACCGGGACAACGTCAAAAGCCTCATCACACCGTTGAACCGGGAGCGTAAAATGCGGGAGTACCAAGACACACTGGTGCAATCCCTAATGTTCTACCTTACTGCCGAGAGCACTGCTGCTGCTACTGCTTTACAAAGCAGCTCTGTGCGTCGAGGCAGTGTAGAGAGCTCTGCAACAAGAGGGAGCACACGCAGTGCCTCTGCACAGGGAAAGACCAGTATGTTAAAAATGTGGCAAAGTTTTGTGGCAGCGCCACAAATGTCTACACCATCCGAGAGGGCTCCAGTCAGCGGGAGGCAACGTATCCGTCAGATGGTGACAGACTACTTGGCTTTGCCTCTCAGTGTACTCCCAGATGGCTCTTCCCCATTCAAGTTTTGGGTCTCTAAGCTGGATACATGGCCAGAGCTTAGCCAGTATGCATTGGAGGTGCTGGCTTGCCCTGCTGCCAGTGTATTATCGGAGCGCGTCTTTAGTGCTGCAGGTGGTGTACTAACAGACCGTCGCATGCGACTATCCTCCGATAATGTAGACCGGCTTACTTTTCTGAAAATGAACAAGGCATGGATCTCGGCAGAATTTGTCTGTCCGTTTTCAGATTAAATAACTGGTTCGCAACGTTATCCATGTCTCCTGTTATGTTCATCTTTCTACCACCTGAACTCTACTCCCTGGGCTCCAACACTGCCAGTTGCTGCTCAGAAGTGTCGTGTCCACAGAACAAAACACAAGCTCTACTGTTAGTGGGGTTCAGTAACGCCAGCTGTTCCCCTGCTGTGTCAACGGCAAGAAGTCTCCTGTTCCCGACACATGGACAGAAAAACATATGACCAACATGCTCCAAATAGGGAAGAGCCGTCACCCTGCTTGTTATGCTGAAAACATGAAATTGTGAAGTTTTGCAGGCCTAGAATGATAAATTTTTATGACAAATATGGACAAATAATAATTTGTCATCACAGCGCATATCTGCACATGTCTATTAGAAATGGTAACAAAAAATAAAACATAGTCTACTCTTCACATTTTGAAATTAATGCATAAAAGTACATTTCAGACTTATGAATTAATGCTTTTTAAGGAACTTTATCTGTACCTGTAAGATAATGCACTCAATGGATGTACGAATCATTAAATCCTCATCATCATCATCACGAGTTTTATTTATGACAGACATTATAAAATACACATACTGATGCCAACTGTAACTTCAAACACCATATATGAAATGGCCAGCATGTAAACATGGTAATAATGTCCAATAATAAATTATTACATCTAGAAAGTGTATCATGCATACTGACAATAGGTAGTTATACCTGCAAGTGCTGTTGAAACAACCACAAGAGATATAAATTAATACTGGTATATAGGTATCACAGTGCATAGTTACTCATGGACAATGTTGATGTAATACTGTATCTCAATTAAGTCAGCGTCAACCATTAGGCTTGTTAGTCTTGTACATTGTTAAAGAGGGAACGTAATTTTTTGGTTTGTCATAGGTGGAGTATTACACATTAAATTATTACTGCTGTATTTTTTTTTGCGTCCCTAGTGCGCAATAACGCAGCCTAACCTCACATTTGATAGTCAGCTAATTGCCACACGCTACCCTACCCTACGCGTGACAGTAGGAAGGTAGTGTTGACGGATAAAGCTTTGCGCAACCAGACATTCTTTTACCCTCTTCAACACTCTACAAGCAAAAAATGCATGATTTCAGCCGCAGACTTTATTGACGTACAGTATAACATCGGCATTACCCATCAGAGGCTGTCCACTGTCTGATACAGACATAGAATATACCTTTGCTATCCGTAGCCTTTGTTTCACCTACACTTGCAGGCACACACTTAAATTGTGACAAACAATGCCTAATGTTTTTTTAAATGGTTATTTTTTATTGTACATTATTGTGTCATCAATCACATTGATGAGTCCATGCTGGACATGTCATACATGCTATAGAAAGTTACGATTTTATGAACTTAAATAATTGAAATGTCTGTGACTGTCACATAAAATTTGCGATGATGATGATGAGTGACTATTACAAAATCCATTGTCTTCACTATGTTATGGTTTAACATAGCGTTCCTTAAGCATTATTCATAAAAAAAAAAATTGACTTTTATTCTTAAATTTACAACACTATATTTTGTTACCAATTTTTTGGGTGTTGTGTTGTTCCATTTATTTTTGGCATGTGCATATATGCGTTTATATTTGTATTTTCTTTATTTTTCCTTCTTGAAATTAGAAAACATGTGTATCTTTGTACCGTGTTAGCCAGTAGATAGAAAAATATTTAGACTTCAGAGTCAGCAGTGGTTGATACCTTTTAATGGATAACTGAAAAGATGGAAACAAATTGCAAGCTTTCAAGGCTACTCACGTCTCTTCATCAGGGAAAGACTAACTAAAAAAATTAAGCATCACATATTTCTATACACAACAGGACACAGGAATAGTGCAATAGGTAAGACAAGTAAGTGACGTGTATCAGAACTGTCATTATCTCACAGGGATGAACATAAATATTGGAACAGTTCCTAGATAAGGATAGAAAGTTTGATTGCCCTCTCATTGGCGTATTTTTTTGGGTTTTCATGACCCTGCAAGGGCATAGACGCAGATTCCTTAATTGATATAGAATGACATAAATCCATGTGATCTATTCATTCCATCACTAACAGTGTCAAAGGTCATGATGAGCTTATATTCTGAAACCTTTGTACGTTTCTCATATTTGAAGTTATATTTTAATACCAGTAATTCCATATCCATGATGCTATGACCGGGCATACAAAAGTCTTTTGCCACAGGTAAATTCATTAATTTATCTGTGATTGTGTGGCGCTGATAATTCATCCTTGTTCTCCTTTTTGTTGCCGGTCTCCCCTCACTTGTCCCTCCCTCACTTGTCTTAGCTATTCCTGTGTCCTGTTGTGTGTAGAAATATGTGATTCTTCATTTTTGGCTTTACTCTTAGCCTGATGAAGACACCTGAGTAGTCTCGAAAGCTTTGAATTTGTTACCATATTTTCAGTTAGCCATTAAACGTTATCAACCACAGAGGACTGTCAAGTATAAATATTTTTCTATTCTTGTAATTGAAATTTATCATTTTATTGTTGTAGTAAAACTTCATTTATTCTTGTTTGAAGTACATACATTTGCAATGGCCACGTAACAAGGCAATAACTCAATATTTTATGCCTACACCCTCCTTGACCCTGGGCTTCAACAGCGCCAGTTGCTGCTCAGAAGTGTTAGATGCACAGATGAAAACAATCGCTGATGTGTTTGTGGGGTTCAGTAACGCCTGCTGTTCCCCTGCTGTGTGTCCGGCAAAAATTACTGCTAGCTACCTAATCATGGTGAAAAAAAAAAATTACATCTCAAAGTGTCTAGTGCTACACATAGATATGAGGCTACACCATGATTTCTAAGCTGTAAACATTTGAAACGTCAACTTTCAAACCATAAAATGATTTGTCTTTGTCACAAATCTGTAACAAAATAATTGTGACATATTATTACAGATATGCACATGTCGAAAACAAATGCAAACACAAAAGCCTACTTATGCTATAGGATACTGATGGTCAACCTTGTCACTCCATAGCTTAGACAAATCCAACTCACATCATGATGACTCAAATACTGCAATGTTGGAAGTGCATAATGTGGGTTGAACTTTGACAACTGCTGCAGTGCGAAGGTTATACTTCAGTGTTCTTGCCTTTGAAATAAAAGCATACAAGTAAATATAATATCCAATGTTGATTAAGGGACGTGATGTACACCTGTAATATTGTGCAAACAATGCATGTAGGAATAGTCCTCTTCAACATTACTTATATTTGTGTCATTTTAAAAAATACATATTTGATTAGAAAGTTAACAGCCCATATCATAAAGGTCCTTCATGTAAACATGATAATCGCTAACAAAAATCATGCATTACCTTGGTAAAGTCAATAGTGCATAGTCACAATAGCAAAATATATACCTGTAAGTGGTGCTGAAAGAACGACAACTGATAGAATAGGTGAATGATATCTATTTATCAGACTGAATAGCGACACCTGTACAATGTCGATATAATACTGTACCTTAACAAAACAGCTGTGTCACACCTCACACGCATTTTTCTTGTAGCTTGTTATGTAATAGGGCACATGCGTGTATGTTTCATCATAGGTGCATGTTTACTGAGTAAAGCAGTCATGACAACGCCTTTGTGTTGTCGGTACGCTTGCGATGATGAACGATGCGCACCGTGAATGTTAGTCTGCGTCATAAGACGCACAGACGCTCCAATACCCAACGCGTCACAGCAGGAAGCCAGTCTGTGCGTCCAAACAAAGGCGCAAGCATACATGCACGTACCCTTTTATAAAGCTATATAAAAATAAGGATGTAGTACTTAGTAACACACACTTTATTGAGGTACAGTATTACATCGCCATTCACCATCTGTGGCTATGCAGTGTCATCTATATATACCTTATCTATCCGTTGTCATGCTTGCAAGTCCACAGTCAGGCATAAATAGCTGTTTTCACTATGCACTTTTTAAAGGTTTTTTTTGTTAATATAAATGATTGGCACATATTATCAGTATTACATGATGGAAATTTTAGATATTTTTAAAAACTTTTTAGTGATATTATTCAGCAAATGAAAATGGTGTACATACTGTTACTTATCCATCATTAATGGATTCTGATATGTACTTGTATGCTTTTATTTAAAACCGTATAGCAGATTATTTAACCTATTTTTATTGTGGTTTGCATTGCTTTTCAACATGTTAATGTATGCGTTTATGTTTGTCAATTATTAATTTACATATATTTTTTAAAGTAAAATCATCATCTTATGGTACTAAAGGTTATATTTCTCTTGTTTGGAGTATAGACATTTTTAATTGACACGTAACAAGGAAAATACTTCATCTAGTATTTAAACATCCTCCTTGACCCTGGCTCCAACACCGCCAGTTGTTGCTTGGAAGTGCTGTTAGCACAGTCTACACTTGCTCCCGTGTTACTGGGGTTCAGTAATGTCAGCTGTTCCCCTGCTGTGTGAACGGCAAAAAGTCCTGCTGCCTCCACCATGTTCTCTTCTCATCCCTGGGCTACAACACCGCCAGTTGTTTCTCGGAAGTGCTGTTAGCACAGTCTACACTTGCTCCCGTGTTACTGGGGTTCAGTAATGTCAGCTGTTCCCCTGCTGTGTGAACGGCAAACAGTCCTGCTGCCTCCACCATGTTCTCTTCTCATCCCTGGGTTACAACACCGCCAGTTGTTTCTCGGAAGTGCTGTTAGCACAGTCTACACTTGCTCCTGCGTTACTGGGGTTCAGTAATGTCAGCTGTTCCCCTGCTGTGTGAACGGCAAACAGTCCTGCTGCCTCCACCCTGTTCTCTTCTCATCCCTGGGCTACAACACCGCCAGTTGTTTCTCGGAAGTGCTGTTAGCACAGTCTACACTTGCTCCTGTGTTACTGGGGTTCAGTAATGTCAGCTGTTCCCCTGCTGTGTGAACGGCAAACAGTCCTGCTGCCTCCACCCTGTTCTCTTCTCATCCCTGGGCTACAACACCGCCAGTTGTTTCTCGGAAGTGCTGTTAGCACAGTGAACACTTGCTCCTGTGTTACTGGGGTTCAGTAATGTCAGCTGTTCCCCTGCTGTGTGAACGGCAAACAGTCCTGCTGCCTCCACCATGTTCTCTTCTCATCCTTGGGTTACAACACCGCCAGTTGTTTCTCGGAAGTGCTGTTAGCACAGTGAACACTTGCTCCTGTGTTACTGGGGTTCAGTAATGTCAGCTGTTCCCCTGCTGTGTGAACGGCAAACAGTCCTGCTGCCTCCACCATGTTCTCTTCTCATCCCTGGGTTACAACACCGCCAGTTGTTTCTCGGAAGTGCTGTTAGCACAGTCTACACTTGCTCCTGTGTTACTGGGGTTCAGTAATGTCAGCTGTTCCCCTGCTGTGTGAACGGCAAAAAGTCCTGCTGCCTCCACCATGTTCTCTTCTCATCCCTGGGCTACAACACCGCCAGTTGTTTCTCGGAAGTGCTGTTAGCACAGTCTACACTTGCTCCCGTGTTACTGGGGTTCAGCAATGTCAGCTGTTCCCCTGCTGTGTGAACGGCAAACAGTCCTGCTGCCTCCACCATGTTCTCTTCTCATCCCTGGGTTACAACACCGCCAGTTGTTTCTCGGAAGTGCTGTTAGCACAGTCTACACTTGCTCCTGTGTTACTGGGTTCAGTAATGTCAGCTGTTCCCCTGCTGTGTGAACGGCAAACAGTCCTGCTGCCTCCACCATGTTCTCTTCTCATCCCTGGGTTACAACACCGCCAGTTGTTTCTCGGAAGTGCTGTTAGCACAGTGAACACTTGCTCCTGTGTTACTGGGGTTCAGTAAAGTCAGCTGTTCCCCTGCTGTGTGAACGGCAAACAGTCCTGCTGCCTCCACCATGTTCTCTTCTCATCCCTGGGTTACAACACCGCCAGTTGTTTCTCGGAAGTGCTGTTAGCACAGTGAACACTTGCTCCTGTGTTACTGGGGTTCAGTAATGTCAGCTGTTCCCCTGCTGTGTGAACGGCAAACAGTCCTGCTGCCTCCACCATGTTCTCTTCTCATCCCTGGGTTACAACACCGCCAGTTGTTTCTCGGAAGTGCTGTTAGCACAGTGAACACTTGCTCCTGTGTTACTGGGTTCAGTAATGTCAGCTGTTCCCCTGCTGTGTGAACGGCAAACAGTCCTGCTGCCTCCACCATGTTCTCTTCTCATCCCTGGGTTACAACACCGCCAGTTGTTTCTCGGAAGTGCTGTTAGCACAGTCTACACTTGCTCCTGTGTTACTGGGGTTCAGTAATGTCAGCTGTTCCCCTGCTGTGTGAACGGCAAACAGTCCTGCTGCCTCCACCATGTTCTCTTCTCATCCCTGGGCTACAACACCGCCAGTTGTTTCTCGAAGTGCTGTTAGCACAGTCTACACTTGCTCCCGTGTTACTGGGGTTCAGTAATGTCAGCTGTTCCCCTGCTGTGTGAACGGCAAAAAGTCCTGCTGCCTCCACCATGTTCTCTTCTCATCCCTGGGTTACAACACCGCCAGTTGTTTCTCGGAAGTGCTGTTAGCACAGTGAACACTTGCTCCTGTGTTACTGGGGTTCAGTAATGTCAGCTGTTCCCCTGCTGTGTGAACGGCAAAAAGTCCTGCTGCCTCCACCATGTTCTCTTCTCATCCCTGGGTTACAACACCGCCAGTTGTTGCTCAGAAGTGCTGTTAGCACAGTGAACACTTGCTCCTGTGTTACTGGGGTTCAGTAATGTCAGCTGTTCCCCTGCTGTGTGAACGGCAAACAGTCCTGCTGCCTCAACTTTAATTTCCATGGGTACCTTCTGCTACCCATCCGGGTTCCAGTACCGTCAGCTGGTTCTCCGCAGTACCTTTGGCGTAGGTGCCTCCATGTCGGTATCCGAGTTCCAGCAACGTCTGCTGGTCCTTGGTAGTGCTTTGGAGCACAGGTACCTCCTGCTTAGTAACCCTGTCCCAGTAACGTCAGCTGGTCCTCGGTTGTGCCATTGGCTCTTTTCCTTCTGCTGACCCTCCGGGTTCCAGCACAGTCAGCTGGTCCTCGTTACTTTCATTGGCTCTTGTACCTTCTGCTACCCATCCGGGTTCCAGTACCGTCAGCTGGTTCTCCGCAGTGCCTTTGGCCTAGGTGCCTCCATGTCGGTATCCGAGTTCCAGCAACGTCTGCTGGTCCTTGGTAGTGCTTTGGAGCACAGGTACCTCCTGCTTAGTAACCCTGTCCCAGTAACGTCAGCTGGTCCTCGGTTGTGCCATTGGCTCTTTTCCTTCTTCTGACCCTCCGGGTTCCAGCACAGTCAGCTGGTCCTCGTTACTTCCATTGGCTTTTGTACCATCACCAACAGGACAAAGAAGGTTAAGACAAACTACAAGATACAGAACAAGAGACAGAAGACCAATAAGCAGAAGATCAAAAAGCAGAAGAACATTAAGTATAAGACCAAAATGAAGAGCAAAATATATGCTCTAAATTCTAAGCAGAAGAAGACTAAGCAGTGTATGGGGGTGAGTCCGTTCCTCCTCGTGGTGCCCCTGGAAAATGCCTGATGCTGCTGCAGGCTAAACTGAACGCGGACAAATACTGTTGTAATTAAAATCTTTCGTGACAGCAAGAACGGAAGGATGAAAATTCAGAGTTTTACAGATTACAAGTACAGGAATGTCTGTCACAAATAAGAATATGATGAAAAGGATGAATAGGAAGAAGATGAAGAAGTAGAATATGAAGAATAATAACTGTTTAATAAGAACAATATAAGTAATGTTAACAAAAAGATGAATAGCAAGAAGTTTTAGAAGATTAAGAAGGTGAAGATGAAGAATAATTTGATGAGAAAGATGATGCTGCTGAAGATTATGAAGGAGAAAGTGTGTGAAAAGTTAAAAAGGTGAAGACCATGGAAGTTGTGAAACAGACATATTTGACAAAATAGAAAAAAGGTTAACAACATTGTCAATTTGTTCGTCAATCCGAACGTATTTCCTAAAAAAAAAAAATTAATGCTATTCCATTGGATTGGGTTAAACATCTATGCCTTTAATGTCTCCTCAACCTCCCCCAATACATTCTACATTACTCTTTGTTGTTTTCCTTCATGTACAATTAACCTACAAGGCAAGAATGGGGTTTTTTTTATTTCGATATTTTGTTCCCATAGACTTACATGGGACTTCCGGTATCGGTATCGGGTATCGCCGATATTTTTTGTGTATCGGCGATACCATTCCGATTCCGATACTTTTGGATATCGGAAAGTATCGCTCAACTCTACCCCCCACAAGTGACCCCATTTTGGAAAATAGACCCCACAAGGAACTAATCTAGATGTGTGGTGAGCGCTATGAACCCCCAAGTGCTTCACAGAAGTTTATAACGTACAGTCGTAAAAACAAAGAAATCCTTTTTTTTTACAAAAATGATATTTTCGCCCCAATTTTTTATTTTCCCTAGGGTAACAGAAGAAATTTGACCCCAAGAGTTATTGTGCAAATTGTCCTGAATATGCTGATACCCCATATGTGGGGGTAAACTACTGTTTGGGCGCATGGCAGAGCTCAGAAGTGAAGGAGCACCGTTTGACTTTTTCAACGCAGAATTGGCTGGAATTGAGATCAGACGCCATGTCACATTTGGAGAGTCCCTGATGTGCCTAAACAGCGGAAACCCCACAATTCTAACTCCAACCCTAACCCCAACACACCCCTAACCCTAACAATAACCCTAACCACAAACCTAACCCTAACACAACCCTAACCCTAATCCCAACCCTAACCCTAACTTTAGCCGCAACACTAACCCTAACCCTAATGGGAAATTGGAAATAAATACATTTTTTTAATTTTATTATTTTTCCCTAACTAAGGGGGTGATAAAGGGGGGTTTTATTTACTATTTATAGCGGGTTTTTATGTTTGGCAGCTGTCACACGCTAAAAGACGCTTTTTATTACAAAAAATAGTTTTTGCATCACCACATTTTGAGAGCTATAATTTTTGCACATTTTGGTCCACAGAGTCATGTGAGGTCTTATTTTTTGCGGTACGAGTTGACGTTTTTATTGGTACCATTTTTGAGCACGTGACATTTTTTGAACGCTTTTTATTTCGATTTTTGGGAGGTTAGAATGAACAAAAATCTGCAATTCATGAATTTCTTTTGGGGGGGGCGTTTATACTGTTCCGCGTGTGGTAAAATTGATAAAGCAGTTTTATTGTTTGGGTCAGTACAATTACGACGATTCCTCAGTTATATAATTTTTTTAGGTTTTGGCGCTTTTATACAATAAAAATTTTATATAAAAAATAATTATTATTGCATCATTTATTCTGCGAGCTATAACTTTTTTATTTTTTCGCTGATGATGCTATATGGCAGCTCGTTTTTTGCGGGACAAGATGACATTTTCAGCGGTACCATGTTTATTTATATCGGTCTTTTTGATCGCGTGTTATTCCACTTTTTGTTCGACTGTATGATGATAAAGCGTTGATTTTTTGCTTTTTTTTTTTTTTAAGGGGTTCACTAAAGAGGTTAACTAGTGGGACAGTTTTATAGGGTAGGTTGTTACGGACGCAGCGATACCAAATATGTGTACTTTTATTGTTTTGTTTTTTTTATTTACAGGAAGAAATTAATTTATTGGGGAATATTTTTTTTTTTCCTTTATTTTGAAATTTTTTTTTTTACCCTTGTGATTTTGATTTTTTTTTAACTATTTTACTTTATCCCAGGGTGGGACATCACAGTATTTTATCAGATCGCTGGTCTGGCAGTGTGCACAGCACTCTGTGAGACCAGCGATCTCACAGGCAGTGCAGGACGCTTCCTCATCGCCTGCTCTGAGCAGGCACTGAGGAAGCCGCCTCCCTGCAGGACCCGGCGGCCATCTTGGATCCGGGGTCCTGCAGG
Source organism: Oophaga sylvatica (assembly GCA_033576555.1). Classification (NCBI taxonomy): domain Eukaryota; kingdom Metazoa; phylum Chordata; class Amphibia; order Anura; family Dendrobatidae; genus Oophaga; species Oophaga sylvatica. The sequence goes on from JARQOD010000002.1 coordinate 394,817,827, forward strand.
GAAGAGGCCTTCAGAACAGCGCGGTCACATCGCGCTGTTCTGAGGGCCTCAGGGGAGCACGCAGGGAGCCCCCTCCCTGCGTGATGCTCCCCTGTGCCCCCGGTACACAGCTGTTATGATTTGGTAGCTGAGGAGAGCAGGCAAAAAAGGCAATACACCAGAGAGGTTGGAATCTATTGGATTGCAGTACCCTGACTAACCACCACAACTAAAGGCAGCCGTGGAGCGTACCTACGTTGGTCCTAGACGCCTCGTCACAGCCTGAGAAGCTAACTTCACCTAAAGATAGAAAGAGGAAAACTATCTGCCCCAGAGCAGATCCCCAAAGAACATAGGAAGCCCCCAAACATGTAATGGCTGTTAGACAAGAGGTAATACAGACACAGACAGAAAATAGTATGAGCAAACGTTGGGGCCCAATCTTCCTAGACAGAAAAGGAAAGGAAGGTCACTTACTGCAATCCAAAAAAACCCTAAAAAAATACCAACACACTAATTGCAAAAACACCTGAGATCACACGACCTCTACCACCTAAATTAGTTCTCTGGTGTAACAAAACTAAGCCGCAGCCACAGAAAAAACTGGAAAAGGCAAATGAACAAACAACTGGCTGAACTAAACTGAGAGGAGCACAAGCCCCCGGAGGGGACCTGGCAGACCCCCACAGAAGTGCAGGACAAAATGCAAAAAGCAAGCACAAAAAACTAAAAGAAGAAAATGTCTTATCTGTTAGCAGAAGATGCAGGCACGAAACAGCAAGCTTCAAAGTGAACCAGGAACAAAAGTTGAGACCAGAACAATTGATCACCGGCAACCCTGATGGGAGGGAACCTCCCTTTTATAAGACCAGTCAGTAACACCTGATCGCCAATCTTCACAATCTTCATTGAATAGTTCAGTACTGTTTGTAACCACCAGAGGGAGCTTCTGCTCAGAATTCATTTCTAGCACATTCACAACACACCGCGATCTTGTTTGATCGCGGTGTGCCAGGGATTAATGTGCCGGGAGACGTCCGTGACCGCTCCTGGCACATAGTGCCGGGTGTCAGCTGTGATAATCAGCTGACACCCGGCGGCGATCAGCTGCGCTCCCCCCGGGAGCGCAGCTGATCGCCTTGGACGTACTATCCCGTCCATGGTCAGATTGTCACGGATTTTATGGACGGGATAGTACGTCCGATGGCAGAGAGGGGTTAAACTGGGAAGACCTTTTCGTAGGCCATCCTCCACGTCTCTTCAGACACCACCACTAGAACACGAGGGTGAATGTGTTCTGTGATGCAACAGCCACGTAATTTTTTGGAGGAATGTTTATGATGACCGTAACAAAAATGCTGAGACACTATGTTGATGTGTACCCCACAGGGGGAATTGTTTTGTCATCCCATACAATTACTGTATGGGCATTACAAGTATAGGAGACCCGCTCCTTTGTTATGGAAACAGATTTTTAGAAGGACTTCCTCCACATGTCTTCCAAGTGGTATTTTGGTTTGTCCAAATTTGGGGCAGGCCTGGCATTTACTGCATAGGCAAACGGTATGGGAGACCCACTCCGTAATAATGTGAACTTTCTTGGTTGTTCATCTTCAATAAGGCAATACTTCACTGCCAGTTCTTCAGCCTCAACACTGCAATGCTAAAATGCCGGGTCTTTAGCATCAACACTGCAGTTGTCCACTGCCGGGTATTTAGCCTCACACTGAAATTATATACTGCAGGTTTTCCAGATTCAACACTGACATTCTCCACTGCCGGGTCTTCATCCTCAAAACTGACATTCTCCAATGCAGGTTCTTCAGGCTCAACAATTCACTGCGTAGCCAAACAATATGGGAGTACCAAATTAATAGGAACAATGCTTTCAGGTGTCCATCCAGTATGTGGGTTCAAAGGCTTATTGGGGTGCATTTGAATTTGGTGCAGGTTAAGCCTTGCATTCAATGCATAGGCTAACATTTTGGCAGAACAAAATGAATAATTTGAACTTGGTTTTTCAGTGGCCATCCAGTACGTGGGTTCAAAGGCTTATTGGGGTGCATGTGACTTTGTGGCAGGGCGGGCCTTGCATTCAATGCATAGTCTAACAGTATGGCAGAACAAAATGAATAATGTGAACTTGGTTTTCCTGTGGCCATCCAGTACGTGGGTTCAAAGGCTTATTGGGGTGCGTTTGAATTTGGTGCAGGGCAGGCCTTGCATTCAATGCATAGGCTAACAATATGGCAGAACAGAATTAACAATGTGGACTTGGTTTTCCTGTTGCCATCCAGTACATGGGTTCAAAAACCTATTGGGGTGCATTTGAATTTGGTGCAGTGCAGGCCTTGGATTCAATGCATAATCTAACAGTATGGCAGCACGAAATGAATAATGTGAACTTGGTTTTCCTGTGGCCATCCAGTACGTGAGTTCAAAGGCTTATTGGGGTGTGTGTAAATTTGGTGCAGGCTGTGCCTTGCATTCAGTGCATAGGCAAACAGTATGGGAGACCCACTTCCTAATAATGTGAACTTTGTTAATTGTTCATCTTCAACAATGCAATTCTTCACTGCCAGTTCCTCAGCCTCAACACTGCATTGCTAAAATGCAGGGTCTTCAGCCTCAGCCCTCAATTCAACAATGCAGGTTCTTAAGCCTCAACAGTGCAATTCTCCACTGAAGGTTCTTCAGGCTCAACACTGAAATGCTCCACTGCTGGGTGTTCTTCCTCAACATTGCAATGCTACAATGCATATTCTTCAGGCTCAAGATTGTAGTGCTCCACTGACGTGTGTTCATCCTCAACACTGCAATTGTCCACTGCAGGGTCTTCAGCATCAACACTGCAATTTTCCACTGAAAGGTCTTTAGCGTCAACAATGCAATTCTCCACTGCCAGGTCTTTAGCCTCAACACTGCAATTGTCCACGGCCGCCTCTTCAGCCTCAACACTGCAATTGTCCACTGCCGGGTCTTCAGCCTCAACACTGACATTCTCCAATGCAGGTTCTTCAGTTTAAACAATTTACTGAGCAGCCAAACAGTATAGGAGTACCAAATTAATAGGAACAATGCTTTCAGGTGGCCATCCAGTATGTGGGTTCAAAGGCTTATTGGGCTGCGTTTGAATTTGGTGCAGGGCAAGCCTTGCATTCAATGTATAGGCTAACAGTATGGCAGAACAAAATGAATAATGTGAACTTGGTTTTCCAGTGGACATCCAGTACGTGGGTTCAAAGGCTTTTTGGGGTGCGTGTTACTATGGTGCAGGGCAGGCCTTGCATTCAATGCATAAGAAACCAGTATGGCATCAACAAATGCAAAAAATGTACACTTGGTTTTCATGTGTCCATCCAGTACGTGGGTTAAAAGGCTTATTGGGGTGCGTGTAACTTTGGTGCAGGGCAGGCCTTGCATTAAATGCCTAGGCTAACAGTATGGCAGTACCAAATGGAAAAAATGGGAACTTTGGTTTCATGTGGCCATCCAGGACATCTGTTCCAAGTGTTATTGTGGTGCGTGTTACTTTGGTGCAGGGCAGTCCTTGCATTCAATGTATAGGTGACCACTAGAGTTGAGCGAAACAGGTTGGTCAGATTCATAAGTCGCTGACTTTAGCCAAAGTCGGGTTTGGCTGAGCGAAACCCGACAATAGCATGAAGTCGGCCATGCGGTCGACAAAACAAGCGCCAAAGTCGGATGTCCCAGAATGCTTTCAGGCGCATTTTTTCAGCCAATGAGCAAGGACGTACACTGTGGGCAACGAGATGACATGTGCAGCGTCCACCACCATCGTAGAGAAGGGCATTTCAGTGATTGGCTTGCTTTGGGGGGCGCCATAGTGTCTATAAAAGCCCTAACCACCGACCTCCATTTTACTTCTGCCGATCTTAACAGTAGGGAGAGGTTGCTGTTTATCAGTAGGGAGAGAGTTAGGGCTGGAAAGATAGAAGTTCTTCTGTGCTTGTACTGATAGCAATTGTGCTGTACAGTTAGTGTGCAGTGACAGGGGAGGATTTTCTTGTGTGCAGCAGCGCTGGTTATTAGGCTGCCTGATAACTGCTTTTTACACAGCACTAATACTTTTATTAGTTTTTTCTGCACAGTTACCAAGCATTCATTTTTTCCCACACCGTATAGAGCTGTACGCTCCTCACACACTACCGTGTACCGGCTGGTATCACGGACAAATACATGCTGACTATCTGTGTGTGACTCCGGAAATATTTACGGAGATTTAAATTTTTCCCTACACCATATACAGCTGTACGCTTCTCATACAGTACCGTATTTCTGCTGTTTTTATTACGGTCAAATCCATACTGAGTGAGCGTCTGTGTCTGACTCCGGAAATATATATGGAGATTTACATTTTCCCTACACCTTATACAGCTGTACGCTTCTGATACAGTACAGTTTTTCCGATTTTTGTGTTACGGTCAAATCCATACGAGTGAGCGTCTGTGTCTGACTCCGGAAATATATACGGAGATTTAAATTTTCCCCTACACCATATGCAGCTGTCTGCTTCTGATACAGTACTGTGTATCTGCTCTTTGTTTTACGGTGAAATCCATACTGAGTGAGCTCCGGAAATATATACGGAGATTTAAATTTTCCCCTACACCGTAAACAGCTGCAGGCTTTTCATAAAGTACCATATATCTGCTGGTATTTTTGGTACACTTTCCCAAACATGAGGAAGTTTGGTGGAAGAGGCTGCGGACGAGGGCAGGGGGAGGCCAGCTGATACTGATGGTGGTGGTGGTGGTGCATCTGCTGGTAGTGCCAAAAGCACAATAGCACCTAAGGCAGGAGGTGTTGAGCCTGCATCATCGTCTGGCTCCAGAAGGCCTGGAAGGCTCCCTTTTCTGAGAGTAGGTAAACAGCTTTTAAAGCCAGAGCATCAGGAACAGGTTTTGGCTTACATTGCCAAAACAGCCTCCAGCTCTATCGCCTCCTCTTCTGAAGTTTAAAAAAATGCAAGCACTGAGTCGTCAGTGCAGGCTCCTGGTCAGGAACAACACCTTTCCTTGTGTGCTTCACCCCCACCAAAAGTGAAGGATGAGGCAGGCCACACTTCAGATTACTCCCTGGTGCTCTTTTCACATTCCATGCCTAACTTATCAAGTCAAATCCTGAATTTCCAGTCCAAGATGAATATGACATGGAGTGCACTGATGCACAGCCACTGCTATATGATTCTGCTGGAACATTCACCTAGAGCACTACATTGCCCTTGCAGTCTACTGAGCCAGAATCTGACCCTGATGAAACTCAGGTGCCCCTTCCCGCATACTATACCACCTTACACGGTGACACAGAGGAAAGTGCAGATGAAATTAAAGAGGAGGTGATGGATGACCCAGTTGTTGACCCGGATTGGCATCCATTGGGGGAAGAGGGTGCCACTGGCAATAGCTCAGAAGAGGAGGAGGATACGCAGCAGGCATCGACATCGCAGCTGCGGTTATCTGGCAGGCCCATAGCAGTACAAAAACGTATTAAAAAAGCAAAATGAGTTGCAGGACAGCTTGGCCAGACGGTCAAATTAGCACAGCGTGCAAGCCCTGAAAAGTTTTCCCATAGTAGGAAGAGTGCAGTGTGGCCCTTTTTTGACCAAAATCCTATTGATGAGGCAAAGACTATCTGTAAGAAGTGCGGAAAGACCTTTAGCCGAGAGAAAAATCTCCGAAATTTGAATACAAGTTGCATGCTTAGACATGTAAACACCATGCACTTGCAAGCGTAGACGGACTACAAAACCTCAGGTAGGACACGTGCACCTGCTCCGACTGAAGGTAGCCAGCAATGCTCCATTGCTTCCCCCACTGTAAGCCCACCGGTTAGTACTCCGCCAGCAAGAAATGTTGAGGTGTCATCGCAAGGCCAAAGCAGTCAGGGAATCCCAATTTCCAACGAAAGACAGCATCTAGGCCATCACTACCACCACCACCATCACCACCCCCCTATCAGTCCGCCATGTCCACCGCTAGGTCCACCATATGCAGCTCTCAAGCCCAGCTGACCGTAGCAGAGACTCTGAGTAGCACAAGAAAGTACTCATCCTCTCATCCGCATACACTGGCTTTGAACCCCTACATTGCCAAACTGATCTCATTAGAGATGATGCACTTCCATTTGGTTGAAAGCGCAGCATTCTGAGAGCTCATGGCCTACGCTGTCCCATGCTATGACCTACCCAGTCGGCACTTCTTTGCTAGAAAAGCCATCCCTGCCCTCCACCTGCATGTGAAAGACTGCATTGTCCATGCACTCAAACAATCAGTGAGTGGAAAGGTGCACCTCACACCAGATGCATGTGCCAGTATGCCTGGCCAGGGCCGTTACATGTCCATCACTGCGCACTGGGTTAATGTGGTGGATGCAGGGTCCACAGGGGACAGCGGTGGTGGGACAGTGCTGCCTAGCCCACAGTATAGGCAACAGTTGGTTGTAGGCATTCGACCCTCCTCCTCCTCCTTCAGAAGCAAAAGCTCGTCGACAGAGCGCAGTCGCACGAGCACTCCATCCGCAGCTGCCAGTGTTGCACACGAGGTGTCACACTATTGAACAGCTAGTGGTAAGCGTCAGCAGGCTGTTTTAAAGATGATATCTTTGGTTGACAACAGACACACCGCGAAGGTACTGGCCGACTACTTGCAGCGAGAAACTGAGTCATGGCTGGGCAGTCAACATCTTGAGCTAGGCAAGGTAGTCAGTGATAACGGCTGTAATTTTGTGGCGGCCATAGACCCCATCGTATGCAGGGGCTGCAGTGATCGCTCCACCTCTCCAAGCACCGCCTAATCATAGACTTTGCAACAAGGTGAAACTCCACCATGCACATGGTTGAGAGGCTGTGTGAACAGAGGCAGGCTGTAATGCATTTGTGGCAGGATACACGGGCAGGCAGCTTGAGGGCAGACATCGAGTTGTCTGATGTGCAGTGGTCAAAGCTGAAAGACCTCTGTAAAGTCCTTCAGTGTTTTGAGGAATGCACACGGCTGGTAAGCGCAGACGACACCATCATAAGCATGAGCATCTGACTTATGCATCTGCTCATGCAAACTTTGACGCACATTAATTATCAGGTGTCTGCAGCGGAGGAGGAAGAGGAGGAGGAGTAGGGAAGCCTTGATGACAGTCAGCCATAGTCTGCTGAGGGAACTGTCTTGGACGAGGTGGAGGAAGAAGAGGAAGAAGAGTAGGATGAGGGGGATGATTATTTTGGGGAGGAGGATGCTTCTCAGGGGGCAAGAGAAACTATTGGCTTGCCAAGGTCAGGTGCAGGGTTTGTGCGTGACTGGAGGGATGTGGATTTAGCAGAAAGTGCTCCTCCACCCACCACTGGCAGTGCATCATTGACACCTGGAACATTGGCCCACATGTGTGATTATGTCTTGTGGATCCTAAAAAGGGACCCCCGCATTGCCAAAATTATGAAGGATGACGACTACTGGTTGGCCAACATCCTCGATCCACGCTTAAAGGCAAATTACAGAACATCATGCCACAGGAGAACCTAGAGCTAATATTGGCGAACAAACAAGCAACTCTGGTAAACCATTTGATAGAGACATTCCCAGCACACAGCAGCGGTGCCGTACTGGGCAGCATGGAAGAGTTGTTCGTGGTGCACACAGCTGAAGTGGCGTTGGAGACAGGAGTTTCATGACTATGTTGTGGACTGATTTCTCGAGTACTGCTCACACGACTGGTAATACTGAATCGATTGCAACAGACAGGAGACATCAGTTGTGAAGTATGGCTCAAAATTACCTCTCCTCCCCATCGATGTTCTCCCTCACAGTTCATTCCCCTTTGACTACTGGGCCTGTAAACTGGACACCTGGCCTGAATTGCCACAATATGCCTTACAGGAGCTCGCTTGCCCTGCTGGTAGTGTGCTATCAGAACAAGTCTTCAGTGCTCCTGGATCAATCCTGACAGAAAGAAGGACCCGGCTGTCAACCCAAAATGTAGGTGATCTCACCTTCATTAAAATGAACCATGACTGGGTTTCAAAGGATTTTGTACCACCTTCCCCTGATGACACATAGGTTGCCAGAAAAATGGCTCGCTTTTTCCTCCTCTACCTCCGACTTGCTCAATTCCTCCATTTGCAGCTGCTGAACGTCCAGCCTACACCTCAACATATGCCAGTTTTTCCACCTCCCTAACTGGGCTGTACCCCCCTCCCCAGGGCCGGTGTACGCACCTGGCGTGCCCGGGCAAGTGCCGGGGCCCTGAGCAGGTGGGGGGGCCCCGGCGTACTATGAGGGGCCCTGTGCCAGTTCCGGCACCCACGAGTGTGCCCCCCCTGCTTGCTCAGGGCCCTAGCACTTGCAATACTTAGCTCCCTGCTCCACCACTGTGACGTCTTCCGCGTTTCCTGACAGTGACATTCAGGTCAGAGAGCGCAATGACGTCATGTCTGTGTGCCCTCTGCCTGAACAGCCACAGTGCAGAGAGCTGGAAGATGGCGATGCTGAGGAGTCCAGAGTAGAGCAGTGCCCAGCGAGGAGAGATATTTTATTTTTTTATGTTTGGAGAAATATATGGGGAGCATTATACACTGGAGAATTATATATGGGGCCCATCATACACTTGAGCATCATAGATAGGGCCCATTATACACTGGAGCATTATATATGGGGCCCATCATGCACTGGAGCATTATAAATGGGACCCATTATACAGTGGAGCATCATATACGGGGCCCATTATACACTGAAACATCATATATGGGGCCCATTATATACTGCAGCATCATATGGGGCCCATTATATATGGAGCATTATATAGGCCCATCCTACTCTGGAGCATAATCCATGGGGCCCATCATATACTAGAGCATCATATGGGGCCCATTATATATGGAGCATTATATATGGGGACCATTATATATGGAGCATTATATGGGGCTTATCATACACTGGAGCATCATATATGGGGCCCATCATATACTAGATCATCATATGGGGTTCATTATTTATGGGGCACCATATAGGGCCCTTTATATATGGAGCACATATGGGGCCTATTCTGTATGGAGCATTATATGGAGCCCATTCTGTTTGGAGCAATATATGGGGCCCATCATATACAGTATGGAGCTTTATATGTGACTCATTATGTGTCGACCCGCCACCACAATTGTGGATTACCAGGGCAATGGGGTACTCAGAGCCGAGCCCATGGAAGTCTATGGGGATTTTGTCACAGGTAGCTGTGGCTCGGTCTGTGGCCCGGGCGGTCTGGCGTATGTTGGGGATATATTTACAGGGGATTGGTTTATATACAGTTCGTGACGCCACCTGTAGTATTCTGGTAATTAGTACCAGCGCTGCTGCAGATCTCTGAGGGGATGGTGAGGCAGCTAGATGTCGGGTCCCCTACAGGTGGGACTCTTCCCTCAAAGTCTATGGGATTTGTGAAGTCGAGTGCAGATAAAGAACACAGTCTCACACGGTCAGCGTCTTTCCATACCTTTACTTGCAAGATGATAAGGCAGGTCCCAGGGAGGCTGATCCAAGGAGAGTGTATCTTGAGACAGCAGCTGGACAAGTTAGGGGCCTCCTTTAACTCCAATAAAACGAGTACAACCAGCCTGAAGCGTAGTTCCCTCAAATCTCCAGCTAATCTTTAGCTGTACCTGCCCAGTCAGCTTAGTGTTAGGGGCCTTCCTGTGAAGGAGCTGAATTCTTATTTTGTCCTGCAGAAACTCCAAAGTCTTCACTCCCCCTGACCCCAGTTACGTACTGACTATAAGGGGCTTGTCTGCCGCGACCTAGGGTCCGGTAGATTCCTGGTTTTCTTATCACTGTGCTTGAAACAACAGTGACCCTTCGGTCCCCAGTGACCGGGTGCAATGTGCTGGACTTCTGCAATCCGTAAGCACTAATCTTATAAATCCACTTGCCTTTCGCCTTGTCCACGCTGGTAACATAAGCACTCAAACTAGCCAAGGGTCGAGCAGTCACTTCTTTCTTCTTCCTTCCTACGAAGTTAGCCACAGATGCTCAGTTATCACAGGCAGGAGCACGTCTCTGAACCTGATACCGTCCTTTAGACAGGAATGCTGAAGACTTTCTGTACTAAAACTTCTTCTTTCTTTCAGTGTATGCTGATGAGGTGATACAGCTCTGACTAGACTAAGGTGTATTCCAAACACCTATACCAGACTCCACGATATGAACTAGTGATAAAGCAGGCTAGACTCCTTCCTCCCTCCAAACGTCTTCTCTCACAGAAGTCTAGACACTCACTCCACACGTCCTCACTGTCCGAAGACAGGAACTAGACTAACTAAAATCACCTCAACACCTACTACCTTGACCACTCCCTCTAGAGTATCCTCCACTACCCTAGGGGTGTGTCTAGTGTGTGTTGAGTGAATGGATATTTAGCATTAAACTGCTGTCTCGCCATACACTCTCCAGGGTACTGCGTGTGCCTACCACCAGGGCTACACATTCCCCCATGGTAAACGACAGCACTCCCGGGCTGTAAAATACAAAAGACATTTTGTTTATGCAATAAACATTTAACAATAACATCTTCCCATCCGGGAGGTGAGAATATCTTGAACGTTGCAAACATTATAGAAAATACAAATATTAAATAGCATTTAATAAATATACGATATACTTGTGAAGGACCCGCACCAAACCTTCAACGTGGGTCCTGGGTGGGCTGCAGGACATCCAATTGCAGACCTCACTCAGTGCCACACCACACGGGTTTTGTTTTCAGAGGTAGTTGTAGATGGTTTTTTGTAAAACCAAGATAGGGCACCGAAGCGCAACTATTTACAAGCAAGTTCTGGGTTAGCATAGTCCTTAACCTCCAAGTCCAATGTAAAACCAAAATAGATATAATATCAACACTTTTCTGGTCATTTATCAATTACCAATTACCCAGCCGGGCATTCTACAGTATATATATTTACTATATAAATTGTGCAAAACTTTACAAACATTTCAAACTTTTTACTATATTACTGATGGTAGACCCGATATGGATCTCACCAACTCTTTACTTATTTATTCATTTTCATCACACTTTTCCAATACATTTTCCACCCCGGGGGCTGGAACAACGCAATGGGCCCTTGATCCCAGGACCAGCAAATCATGTGCTGCGATCAGGGTCTGGGTCGCCACAGTTCTGGTGCGAACCTCTAGGGGCGCAACGGGTACAGTCTCTCCACATGACACCGATTGCGTCTCAATTACGGTTAGCGATATGGACCGCGTTAGGGATTGCGATCGAGACTGTGTCGCATGTTGCGATGAAGAGGTGACTTTAAGTCGTGATGAACTCTGGGTCGCTAGTTGCGATGACTTTGCAGGGGGCGATGCTGGGGCACGGCCGGATGCTGCTTGAGCTGGAAACGGGGACGCGGCGGTAATGGTGACGGTACCTGCGTCTGGGACGGGGTCGCGGACGACGGTGACGTTAAGGGCATACCATCCCTTCATTCCCCAGTGCCGCGTATATGTGACGATATCTCCGTTTGCTAAGTCCCTCCCGGGATGACCTTGCGGCAGGTGGGATTCTACGTCACGCCTGCTGACAAAGACCGCTGGGTAGAGGCCTGGTTCACGGATAAAGCCCCAGCCCTTCCGGAGCTGGAACTCAGTCACACACCCCTGCCGCCGCGGTTCCCTCAGAGTACCTTTATCTCGCCGGACAGTCTCCTTGTCCGCGATCAGCTCGGCAAATTGTCGCTGACGGTTCCTCTGAGTCTCCCGCTCTTCCTCCTGCTGACGCCTTTTCTTCTCCTCACGACTCTGCCATTCTTGTTCCCACTGGACGGTGTAGGCGACATCATCCAGGCGCGCCATTTCGTCCCAGTCCACATCTGGTAGTGACGGACAGGACCCCTCCGGTGTCCCTGCCGGGGACCGATAATCTGCTGCGGCCTCTTGGCCGGGCGGGCGTTCCGGGATTGGCTGTACCTCCTCAACCTCCTCCGCCTCCACCGCTTCACCAGTGGGATCGGGAACGGTACTTTCGGGGGCAGCCTCCGGTTGCTCCTTCGCCTTGGGCAGCAGACTCTTCAGTACTTGGAATCGTGGGGGTTCGTTGAGGGGAGAGGACGCCGTGTTTCGTTAGTTGCCACTGCAGCAGGTTACATCGGCGTCTCTCAATCTCCTCCAGTCCAGGTTGGAACTTCTTCTTTAGGCGTGCGTTCTCCTCCTGAAGCTCTAGCAACGCCTGTTGCAGGTGCAGGATCGCATAAGACTCCGATGCCGATGGCAGCTTGGCGGGGGCACGGGGCCTGCCTTCCTCCGCTGCCCCGCTCGGCTGCACACGTCCTGCCTCCATCATGTTCCAGAAGATTCTCTCTTCTTCCTGCGGAGACATCCGGTCTCTTCCGTGGAGGTGGGGTTTGCGTCTCCTCCTCCTCGCAGGGAAGGTGAAGAGGAGGCGGACCTCCTTTGCTGTAGGGCAGGACCGCATGTTGTAATAGCACTTTGAGAGGGCAGGCATTTTCTTCGCGCCACAGGGGGGTAGACGCCCACGAAGGTACGCCCACCTTCTTCTCCAGCGCCTGAGGGCGCGAATATGGCGACAAAAATGGCGATTTTGGCGCCAAAAGTGCAAACAGTCCTTTCTCACAAAACAATTCCTTAGGCACACAGGGCTCGCAATTTCGCGAGTTTCGCATCCTGTTCGTGACGCCAAGTTTTTGTGTCGACCCGCCACCACAATTGTGGATTACCAGGGCAATGGGGTACTCAGAGCCGAGCCCATGGAAGTCTATGGGGATTTTGTCACAGGTAGCTGTGGCTCGGTCTGTGGCCCGGGCGGTCTGGCGTATGTTGGGGATATATTTACAGGGGATTGGTTTATATACAGTTCGTGACGCCACCTGTAGTATTCTGGTAATTAGTACCAGCGCTGCTGCAGATCTCTGAGGGGATGGTGAGGCAGCTAGATGTCGGGTCCCCTACAGGTGGGACTCTTCCCTCAAAGTCTATGGGATTTGTGAAGTCGAGTGCAGATAAAGAACACAGTCTCACACGGTCAGCGTCTTTCCATACCTTTACTTGCAAGATGATAAGGCAGGTCCCAGGGAGGCTGATCCAAGGAGAGTGTATCTTGAGACAGCAGCTGGACAAGTTAGGGGCCTCCTTTAACTCCAATAAAACGAGTACAACCAGCCTGAAGCGTAGTTCCCTCAAATCTCCAGCTAATCTTTAGCTGTACCTGCCCAGTCAGCTTAGTGTTAGGGCCTTCCTGTGAAGGAGCTGAATTCTTATTTTGTCCTGCAGAAACTCCAAAGTCTTCACTCCCCCTGACCCCAGTTACGTACTGACTATAAGGGGCTTGTCTGCCGCGACCTAGGGTCCGGTAGATTCCTGGTTTTCTTATCACTGTGCTTGAAACAACAGTGACCCTTCGGTCCCCAGTGACCGGGTGCAATGTGCTGGACTTCTGCAATCCGTAAGCACTAATCTTATAAATCCACTTGCCTTTCGCCTTGTCCACGCTGGTAACATAAGCACTCAAACTAGCCAAGGGTCGAGCAGTCACTTCTTTCTTCTTCCTTCCTACGAAGTTAGCCACAGATGCTCAGTTATCACAGGCAGGAGCACGTCTCTGAACCTGATACCGTCCTTTAGACAGGAATGCTGAAGACTTTCTGTACTAAAACTTCTTCTTTCTTTCAGTGTATGCTGATGAGGTGATACAGCTCTGACTAGACTAAGGTGTATTCCAAACACCTATACCAGACTCCACGATATGAACTAGTGATAAAGCAGGCTAGACTCCTTCCTCCCTCCAAACGTCTTCTCTCACAGAAGTCTAGACACTCACTCCACACGTCCTCACTGTCCGAAGACAGGAACTAGACTAACTAAAATCACCTCAACACCTACTACCTTGACCACTCCCTCTAGAGTATCCTCCACTACCCTAGGGGTGTGTCTAGTGTGTGTTGAGTGAATGGATATTTAGCATTAAACTGCTGTCTCGCCATACACTCTCCAGGGTACTGCGTGTGCCTACCACCAGGGCTACACAATTATACTGTATAGAGCAATATGTGGGGCTTATTATACTCTATGGGGACTGTCCTATACTGTATGGCACATTATATGGGGACCATCATATACTGGAGCATTTTGTGGAGCTCATCATATACTGTATGGAACATTATATGGGACCAATTATGTATGGAGCAATATATGGGGCTCATTATTATGTATGGAGCAATATATGTGTCTCATTATACTGTATGAAGCATTATATTGGGCCCTTTATTCTGCATGGAGCAATATATGGGGCTCATTATTCTGTATGGTGCACTATGTGGTGCCCATATTACTGTACGGAGGACTATACCGTCCGGTTTTTGAGCTATTGTAGAATTTAAAATAGATATCACTCATGTAATGTAAGAAGTAAAGTATTTGGCATTGTACTATACCTATATTTCTCTGCTGTATCGGAGCATCATGAATTGTGCTATGTGTTAAAGGGGCCCACTGAGACTCTTTCGCCCGGGGCCCACGAAAACCTGGAGCCAGCCCTGCTATCACGCTGTATAACAGTTATAGATAATGTCAGTAATCTATATCAAGTGGGACAACATTCTATATAACATAAAAATAGGTTATATCAACATGAACATATAGTATTTGGACTCGCTCTGCCTATTGTTAAGAGCGAACTCTGCCAGCGGCAAGAAAGAAGACCAGTCCTCCTGGTTCTCTGAGACAAAACACCGAAGATATGTCTCTAGGCTCTGATTCAGACGCTCTGTCTGACCATTGGTCTGCGGATGAAAAGCCGAGGAAAATGACAATTGCATCCCCCGACGTGAACAAAATGCCCTCCAGAATTTGGACACAAACTGAGACCCCCTATCTGACACCACATCAGAAGGCAACCCGTGAAGTCTCACAATCTCCCCAATGAACACCTGCGCCAGAGTTTTAGCATTAGGAAGAGCAGGAAGAGCAATGAAATGTGCCATCTTACTGAACCTGTCAACTACAACTAGTATGACAGTTTTCCCAGACGACGGAGGGAGGTCCGTAATGAAGTCCATAGACAGATAAGTCCATGGACGCTCCGGAATTTTCAAAGGTAAGAGGGTCCCAGACGGACGGGTATGTGGGGTCTTAGAGCGAGCACAAACCCCACAGGACGCGACAAAAGTTACTACCTCTTTATTTAAGTTAGGCCACCAAAACCGGCGAGAAAGGAGATCCACAGTTGCTTTACTCCCTGGGTGTCCTGCCAAAGCAGAATTATGATGTGCCTCGATAACTTTTTGTCTTAACTGATCTGGAACAAACAGTTTCCCTGGAGGTCCTACAGGGGCGTCCCCCTGAGCCTCCAATACCTCCTCCTCAAGCTCAGAGCATACAGCCGACACCACAACTCCCTCCTGAAGGATAGGAACCGGGTCATCCGTCTTCCCGGCCCCTGGGAAACTACGAGATAAGGCATCAGCCTTAACATTTTTTGACCCAGGACGATATGTGACGACAAAATTAAACCTGGTAAAAAACAACGACCATCTAGCTTGTCTGGAATTCAGACGCTTTGCAGATTCTAAATACAGGAGGTTCTTGTGATCAGTAATGACGGTGACCGGGTGGACTGCCCCCTCCAAAAAGTGACGCCATTCCTCAAAAGCCAACTTAATGGCCAAGAGTTCCCTATTGCCGACATCATAATTCCTCTCGGCGGACGACAATTTTTTAGAGAAGAAAGCGCACGGATGCCATTTACCAGGGGACGGACCTTGGGATAATACCGCACCCACCCCTACGTCAGACGCGTCTACCTCCACAATGAACGGTTGTGATGCATCAGGTTGAATAAGTATGGGTGCCGAAGCAAAACATTTTTTCAAGGAGGAAAATGCTTGACAAGCTTTGTCAGACCACCTAGAAAAATCCGTCCCTTTTTTTGTCATGTCAGTGAGAGGTTTGACAACAGATGAGAAATTACGAATACATTTCCGGTAGTAGTTAGCAAACCCCAGGAAACGTTGCAGTGCCTTAAGATCCTCTGGCCGATCCCATTCAAGCACTGCTCTCACTTTCCCAGGGTCCATACGGAAACCGGAAGCTGACACCAGGAAACCCAAAAACTGAAGTTCCTGTACGGCGAATACACACTTTTCCCATTTGGCGTACAGTTTATTGTCTCGCAAGATCTGCAACACCTGTCTCACATGCTCCTCATGAGACACAAGATCTGGCGAGTAAATTAAGATGTCATCTAAATAAACGACCACAAACTGCCCCACAAGGTGGCGAAATATGTCATTAACAAAATGTTGAAACACCGCCGGGGCAGTAGTCAGACCAAAAGGCATGACAAGGTTCTCATAATGTCCCTCCGGAGTGTTAAACGCCGTCTTCCACTCATCCCCCTCCTTTATCCTAATCAGATTATACGCCCCCCTGAGATCCAACTTAGAGAACCACTTGGTGCCCACAATCTGATTGAAGAGATCAGGAATAAGTGGGAGCGGATACGGATCTCGGACAGTAATCCGATTAAGCTCATGGAAATCTAAGCAAGGGCGTAGGCTCCATCTTTTTCTTCACAAAGAAGAACCCCGCGGCCACTGGGGAAGATGAAGGTCTAATATGCCCCTTGGCCAGACTTTCCGAAATATAATCCTTCATAGCCTGCCTCTCAGGACCAGAAAGGTTATATAACCTAGATTTAGGTAACTTAGCATCAGGAAGCAATTTTATAGAACAGTCATACGCGCGATGAGGAGGTAATTCTTGACACCCCTCCTCAGAGAACACATCCTCAAAGTCCTCCAGAAAAGGAGGCAAAGTTCTAGGCACGACCGCACTGATGACCGTGTTCATGCTGTTACTCTTGCAAAATTCACTCCACTGGCTTATCTCTCTGGATTGCCAATTAATCACTGGGTTATGTTTAGCCAACCAAGGAAGTCCCAACACAATAGGAGTAGGAAGACCCTCCAACACATAACAAGACAATCGTTCTTTATGTAATGCCCCTACTCGAAGGTCTATGTTATGAACAGCTTGTACAAAGCTACCTTGACCGAGAGGCCTGGCGTCAATAGAGAAAATAGGGATCGGTTTGGCCAATACACTCAGTTGCATACCTTGCACCTGGGCAAACCGAGCGTCCACCAGATTAGCCCCGGACCCACTATCAAGAAGAACAGAAATCCTCTCAGCTCTCGTACCTACCACCACCTCCGCTGGTACGAGAAACTGAGACGGACCTGGGGACGAAATACATACTCCCAGGTTGTCGTCCACCACACAACCTGGGATTAACAGTTTTCCGGCGACTTCTTGCTCAGTGAGGCACGGGATGGACACCCCTCAACAAAATGCCCCTCTCTCCCGCAGAAGAAACACTTTCTTGTCTTGCGGCGCACCGCCGATCCCCTCCCTCGAAAAGATGTCCCTCCCAACTGCATAGGTTCCTCAGAACAGACCAGGGGAACCTCAATATAAGGGACTTTAGTAGTGGGTGGAGTCATAACAGGGGGCAGAGTTACCTCGCACCTCTCCCGAAGCCATCTATCAATGCGAATAGCAAGGGCCATAGCGGCCTCCAGAGACGGGGGAGAATCATACTGAGCCAACACGTCTTTTAATTTGTCAGATAACCCTTGACAAAACTGGCTCCTAAGAGCTGGGTCATTCCACTGAGTATCTGTGGCCCATCTACGGAACTCAGAAGAAAACTCCTCTGCCGGACGATCCCCCTGCTGTATCTTACGTAACTTCGTTTCAGCAAGGGAGACCCGATCCGGGTCATCATATACCAGACCCAGGGCAGTAAAAAATCGATCTACTAACTGAAGAGCCGGGGAGCCCGGAGGAAGAGAGAACGCCCAGGATTGAGGGTCCCCTTGTAAGAGCGAGATGACAATTCCCACCCTCTGCTCTTCACTCCCCGATGACCGAGGCCGTAGCCGAAAATATAACTTACATGCCTCCCGGAAGGTAAAAAATTTGTCCCGCCCACCAGTGAACCTGTCCGGGAGAGCAACTTTAGGTTCAGATCTGGATTGCTCCGGGGGAACAAAACCTTGGACTTAATGTCCGTCAGCTCCATGGACAAACTCTGCAACTGCAGGGCAAGCTGGGCTACTGGATCCATGGTAGCTGGGGAGAATCTTTTTAGTATGGCCGGTGAAAATATCACGCTGTATAACAGTTATAGATAATGTCAGTAATCTATATCAAGTGGGACAACATTCTATATAACATATAAATAGGTTATATCAACATGAACATATAGTATTTGATAACATAGTATTACCTGTCATAATATCCGAAGTACTGAGGATCTATACTGGATCTGTTTCACGCTGTCTCAGGCTAGAGGTGGACCGGGGTCTATACTGACCCTAAACTGGGGTCCTGACTAGTCCCTCTACCTGGAGGTACTGTTAATGGTACAGAGGTCCAGGCCGCCAGCGTAACCCTATCTCCTATAAGTCCCTGACCACTGTAATCTAGTCCTTAGAAGGACACTGATTACCACCACAGGGATATGGGCAGGTCACCGCTTAATAAACAGTAAAGACAAACGAGACAGACAGGGGATAAAGTAAATACTGTCTTGCATACAACACTTAAACACAGAGGGAACACAAAAGGTCTAGGAGATAAACTATAAGCGAGGAGAGGAGAAACCACAAAGGAGCTCTTAAGGTACTGCCACACTAAACAATCCCGCTAGCGATCACAATAACGACGCATACTAATGCGATCGCTAGCGGGATTGTTTCTATATCGCTAAATGCTGCCGCATTTAGCGATATAGTTAACGACGCTATCGCCGTTAGCGATCTTCTTAACGACTTTAGCGGTACAAAAGTACCGCTAAATCGCTAAGAAAAGGTGCCACACAGCGATTAGATACTTACCCAGCGGGAGCGCCGACGAGAAAATAGGGTCCGGAACGATTCCAGCGACGAGCGAGATCACAGCAGGAAGCTCGTCGCTGGAAGCTGCCGCACTGAACAACATCGCTAACAGGATCGCTAAATAGTGACGTTTTTTAGCGATCCCGTTAGCGATATTGTTTAGTGTGGCATACCCTTTAGCTTAAGTCTTCTCAGAACCGATCCTATCTGCTGGTCTGTATGAATGCTTTCACCAGCATCTCCCAAGCAGACTGGCAGGTATATAAAGGAAGCTAATTAGTGCATAATGAAACTGCAGCCGGGCGAGGCTGGACCTAGTCTTAGCACAGAGCTAGGTAGAATTAACTCCCTCACTGCCAAACACAAAGAAACAGCAACTCAGCTGCGAGAAGTCAGAATGTGTAATCGCGACGATCTTCGTGGCGATACACCCATGACACCTGCCCACCCCCACAACTTTAGCCAAATAACCCCCAGTTTTCAATGTGTTACTATTATTATAAAGTAAATTAAGGTTGACAAGCTTAAGTAATAAGAATTGATGTCGTTGGCATTGAAATGGGCACTGTAGGTGTGTTTACTGTCCTCCACTCACTGTCGACTTTACTTACCCATTGACTTGCAATGGGGTCGGTTTGGGTTTCAGTCAGAACTCTGACTTTTTCCGTTAGTCGGCCGATTTTGTTCGACTCGACTTTTGAGAAAGTTGGGTGGTCCGAAACCCGACTCGACCCTCCCGGAGGCAAAGACGCTCATCTCTAGTGACCACTCTAGGAGACCCATTTTCTTATAATTGGAACACTTTTTCACGTGTCGTCAAAGGTGTATGTGGGTGCGTCCAAATTTTTGGCAGCTCAGTCACTCACTGCATAGGCAATAACAGTATAGGAGACCCAAAGTTTAATAATGGGAACAACAAAGCATAGCCAGCTGATGGCCCTTTAAGAAGATTTTTGCTGCCTGATGCCCCTATAAAAATAGGCTTTGTGACTTTCAGAGTCCTTCCTTCATAAATTAAACAGGATGTGTCTGTTGATGTGTCACACACCACATGGCCAGCTAAGGTTGTTAAATGGTAAAATGACATTTTCCATAGAATGCATTTGTATTGGTTGAAAGCAATGTGTGACAATCCACACTGTGTGTGGACGGGGGGTCACTCGCTTAGTTGGTCATAGAGGCAAACTCTGGCACGCTCAGGGTTAAAATAACAGTTAATCTGGTTTATTCTTCACCATTGTACAGCATTCATTATACAAACGATGTCTTTATGACCCCAGTCATTATCAACACGGACCCTGTCCATTACCTGCTGGTGTCTCAGGTTCTCAGACACCTCTTCCCCTCAGAGGCATCTTACAGAAAACAGTCTTTATGACCCCGGTCATCATCAACACGGACCCTGTCCGTTACCTGCTGGTGTCTCAGGTTCTCAAACACCTCTCCACCTCAGAGGCATCTAATCCACATCGCTCACAGACCCCGATCCGTCTCTCTCTCATGGCTTTCAAGACTGTTTGTCCTTCTCTGGCTCAGACTTGCCAGGACTGCTTCCCAGTCGCTGCAACGTCCCGCCTGGACGTCCGGGACCTCTGTCCAGCCTGACAGAGTCCCAACACTCCACACAGACTCAGTCTGAACACATCAGACTCTCCACAGTCTCAGATAGACTCTCCAAGACAGACTCATCCCACCATGTGCCAAACATTCCCTTTCATAGCTGTAGCCACTCCCCCAGCTAAGGTATGGAACACATGATCTGGTCATGGTCACATGTTCCTGACCTCATCACAGGTCCTTCACAAACACTCACATACATCAATGAGCGGTGTATGTGTGGTTAGCCAGTCCCACCCAGCTCACAAGCTAACCCTGTAGGTCACCCTTGACAATAACTAGAACTCTTATGGGACTACAAGTCCCAGAACAATATTCCTGACCTACAGCGCAGAGGAGCTCTGCGACACATATCTTCCATTTATAACCATGCCGGGTATTATTTTACCAGCCACAACATGCCTCCATGCATATCCCGAGGAGCATACACAGCACCCCCTAGCTGTATCATGGGTTATTACACCACATACCTCCCCCCTCTGTTCTGTTTGGGGTTGAACACTCATTACCCGACCAGAGATCCTTCTCGGTCGTCTCTGCCAGTCAAACAGTCTCAGTTGATTTTGGGTATCATGCAACATCACCTCTTTGTTAGGCCTCCCCCGCCCCCAGCGGTCAGAATATTGGCCTTGTCCTTCTGTCTGTGTCCCCAGACCCTTTTTAAACGACCCACCTTCCAAGTGTGCCCGTTCACACGACCTTTCTTTCCCTGGCCGCCTCCTACGGTGATGAGACCATCGTCCTGTCGAGCCTACTGGCTGATGTGAGTCTGACCCTCTGTCCTTTCGTCCGCTACAGGGTCTCCCACTTAAGTCACTCAGCCCTGAGCCAACAGAGTCGTCATCTCCTCTAATTCTCATTGCTTCTGACCGTGTAATACTAGTCCCCAGAGAAGCCTCTCATCTCTCCATATTTCGGGCTGGAAGTAGTCGCCCTCTTTGTTCCAACTCCTGTAGATGTTTCTTAATCTGCTTTCTTTTAAAGATCAGCTGCTCCACCTCTCGTAGGTACGTCATTTGATATTCCAGGAGCATTCGGATGTTCTTAAGGCTCTCCACTGAGCCCTCGATGACGAATGGAACCATCTCTTCTTTACCAGCTACCTGGACCTCACCTTCAGGTGGGATCCTCACTCTCTTCACACCGGAACAATTCACCATCTCCTGCATTACTTTTCCAAGTTTTCCAATGACTTTGCCCACCAGTTCTCTGGGTATCGATATTATGTCTTCTACAAAGCCCAGCTGACTTTGAGCTTCCTTCGCCAGCTCCAGGCGTCGAGCGGCTTCCACATTACCCAACAGGATCATCTGCTTTGTGCGGAGACATTGCAGATGCATCTCTTTCAGGACAGCCACCCGCTTCTCCGTGACCTCCTTATCTGCCAGTATCACCAACTGGTTCGTCTCTGCTGCCCAGTTCACACTATAGGCCTTTACTGCCTTTTTAAAGGCCTCATGCACACCCTCGCTGGCACAGGCTTCTCGCATGTCTTCGGGTACCTCCATCACGCACTTAAAGAGCGAAGCCTCATTTTCTTCCTGGTTTACCTCGGACACTTCCTTCAAGACATCTGCCACGACCGGATGAGTGTCTTGTTCAGCTCTTAGTTCAAGATCCTCCTGAGATTTACCTTCTTCAAGACCCCTTGCCAAGATGGACACTGGCAGCTCCGTCTTGTTAACACTCGGGCACTGCCGCTGTAAGTCTTCGACCACCAACTTCCTTTCCTGCAGAAGACCTCTTACTGCTTCTCTGAGCACTTCCACATCTTCCCTTAAGGTCTTATTCACACTTTGCCACATTGACAGGCGACCTCTGAGTTCAGAGACTCCCTTCTCCAGCTCATCCACTCCTTGCTCAGCAGTTTGTCTCAGGGCCTTTTCTTTTCCGACCTGCTCTTTAATGATATTTAGTTCGGCCTGTAAATCAGCAGACTTTTGCTTCTCACCAGACAACTGGTTAGCAAGGTCCTGGAACTCCTGTGCTTTTTCTCCAAACTGGGCCTTGAGTGCCGCAAACTCGGACTCCAGGTGGCGCACCAGCTCCAATTGCACGGAGTTGGTGACTTCCATATCAGACCTCTTCAACCTTTCTTGAGGCTCTGCCCGGTCATCCTCAGGTACCTCTCGACTCTTTGTACCTTCAGAGAGCTCCACACTCTCCAGCTCTTCAGCAACAGGTTCTTCTTCATTGACCTCCTCAATGGGTGCAAGTTGCTCAGGCTCTCTGCGCCCTTTACGTCTCCGACGACGGGAGGACTTTTTCTCCTTGTGGGGCCCTTCATTACTGTGCTCCCTTTCTCTATTAGAGTCACAGTCACCCTCGGAGTCTGAGTCACATCCCCCTGTATCGTTAACCCTCCAGTTACCCTCTAACTGGGTGTCCATTCTAGACGTCTTATCTACCACATCGTTATCGGTTCTTCTGTCATACATTTCAGGGGACATCATGTCAGTAAGTTGGGCAGACGCATCCTTTCCTCCTGTGTCACCGTCTGACCTGTCAGTTTTGGGAGGCGTCACTGTCCCAATGTCTGCCACCCCAACAGTAGAGAGGCCTCCCTGCTGCTGTAGAGGAACTCCCCTGTCCCACAAGCCAGAGAACAGTTTAGAGTCCCGACCTATGACCATTGGACACGACAAATTAGGGACTATAGCGACATCCTGTCCCACAATGTCCCAGCCTGTCTCAAAGATTACCCTGGCCACTGGATAATTCTTAGTGTTCCCATGGATGCAGGTGACCCCGACCTTTCTTCCAAGCATTTGAAACCCCTCAGGTGCAACCCTCACTAGAGTCACCAGACTCCACGAGTCGACCAGAGCCACCACATCTTCATTGTTTATCTGCAGGGCAGTCCCCCATAGTAGTGTGCCGGGTGGATAGTTCATAAGGCAGACTGGACACACATAACATATTTGCCTCAGGCAACAGTTCGTCTGCACCTCCCCTTTAACGTTGGGATACTCCACCCCCTTTTTGCCAACCATCCCTGCTTGTGGGTTTCCGCCCCCTTTAGGCCACCACCCCGCACTGGGATACAACCCGTGGACTCCCCCACGGCTTTCTTAGGCACCAGTCCCACAGTACAGTTTTATGTCTTTTGGGTTTGTACTGGCCCTTTAAGAGTTTGTGTGACCTGGTTCACACTGTCCTCCTTTGACACCACACCAGCTCCTGCTGGTACTGCCACCGACTTGCAGCCACAAACCACCGGCACCTCCAGATGCCGCTCACAAGCCGCTGTGGCTGTTACTGCAGCTCCTGCAGAACCTCTTGCTGTAGCAGTCACGGTAGCTCCTGCTACCACAAGTCTCTGCACGGCTCCGCACCGTTGACTTCGTGGACCCGCCGATCCACAGCCAGCCGCTTGTCCCCTTCGTAACCCCGCCGAGTTACAGCCAGACGTCTTCAGCCCCGCCGAGCCATAGCAAGTTCAAAAAGAAAAAAAAAATGCATGGACTTGCTACTCCACAGGAAAAAAAAAAAAAACCTGTACACATGCTCCCTGAGCCGCTGCCAGCATTCCATCCACCAATTGTGACGATCCACACTGTGTGTGGACGGGGGGGTCACTCGCTTAGTTGGTCATAGAGGCAAACTCTGGCACGCTCAGGGTTAAAATAACAGTTCATCTGGTTTATTCTTCACCATTGTACAGCATTCATTATACAAACGATGTCTTTATGACCCCAGTCATTATCAACACGGACCCTCTCCGTTACCTGCTGGTGTCTCAGGTTCTCAGACACCTCTTCCCCTCAGAGGCATCTTACAGAAAACAGTCTTTATGACCCCGGTCATCATCAACACGGACCCTGTCCGTTACCTGCTGGTGTCTCAGGTTCTCAAACACCTCTCCACCTCAGAGGCATCTAATCCACATCGCTCACAGACCCCGATCCGTCTCTCTCTCACGGCTTTCAAGACCGTTTGTCCTTCTCTGGCTCAGACTTGCCAGGACTGCTTCCCAGTCGCTGCGACGTCCCGCCTGGACGTCCGGGACCTCTGTCCAGTCTGACAGAGTCCCAACACTCCACACAGACTTAGTCTGAACACATCAGACTCTCCACAGTCTCAGATAGACTCTCCAAGACAGACTCACCCCACCATGTGCCAAACATTCCCTTTCATAGCTGTAGCCACTCCCCCAGCTAAGGTATGGAGCACATGATCTGTTCACATGTTCCTGACCTCATCACAGATCCTTCAAAAACACTCACATACATCAATGAGCGGTGTATGTGTGGTTAGCCAGTCCCACCCAGCTCACAAGCTAACCCTGTAGGTCACCCTTGACAATAACTAGAACTCTTATGGGACTACAAGTCCCAGAACAATATTCCTGACCTACAGCGCAGAGGAGCTCTGCGACACATATCTTCCATTTATAACCATGCCGGGGATTATTTTACCAGCAACAACATGCCTCCATGCATATCCCGAGGAGCATACACAGCACCCCCTAGCTGTATCATGGGTCATTACACCACAAATGCTAAAGTTGAAAAACGCATCAAGAACGCTATGTGTGAATATAGCCCAAGTGGTGGAGGAACATTTTTGTTTTGGGTTAATTAATTTGCCTTATATAAAAATTCATTACCCTGGAAAGCATGTTCCTTAACATATTTCCAAGGAAAATCCATTTTGGTTTTGTATGTTTTTTGGTGCGCCTTTAAAAATGCTGTAAAACTCTGACAACATTGTTCACAGCTGTGACCTGGGAGTCATAAATGCTTCCAGGGGCATTCCCCATGATGTTCCCCTGTCATTTGAGCACTCTTTCCATCATTTTCAGACATTTTTAGACTTTAAAAAGACCCCTGGGGGGGATTAGTGGCAAAAATGCTCGGTTTTCCCATAGACTTACATTGGGCTTGTTGCTCAGGTCGAGTACTTGAGTATTCTAATTTGCTCGACCGAACAACATGCACCTGAGCATTTTAGTGCTCACTCATCACTAATGACAATGGGTTGCGTTATATTTTATAGGATGATTATAGGTGTGCATTATATTACTATGAATGACTATGAGGTGCATTATACTTTATAGGATGACTATGGGGGTGCATTATATTACTATAGATGAATATGGGGTGCACTATACTTTATAGGATTACTATGAGACTGCATTATACTTTATAGGATGACTATGGGGGTGCATTATATTACTATGGATGGCTATGGGGGTGCATTACACTACTGTAGATGACAATGTTGGTGCACTATGCTACTATGGAAGACTATGAGTGCATTATACTTTATAGGATGACTATGGGGTGCATTATGCTTTTTAGGATGACTGTGGGGCTGCATTATACTTTATAGGATGACTATGGGGGTGCATTATATTACTAAAGACGACTATGGGGTGCATTATACTTTATAGGATTACTATGAGACTGCATTATACTTTATAGGATGACTATGGGGGTGCATTATATTACTATGGATGGCTATGGGGGGTGCATTATACTACTGTAGATGACAATGGTGGTGCATTATGCTACTATGGAAGACTATGAGTGCATTATACTTTATAGGATGACTATGGGGTGCATTATACTTTTTAGGATGACTGTGGGGCTGCATTATACTTTATAGGATGACTATGAGGGGTGCATTATACTACTATGGATGAATATTGTGATGCATTATACTACTTTGGATGACTGTTGTGGCGCATTATACTACTATAGATGACTATTTGCATTGTACTACTATGGATGAATGAGGGGTGCATTATACTACTATGGATGACAATGGGGGTGTATTATACTACTGTGGATGACTATGGGTTGCATTACACTTTATAGGATGACTATGTGGGTGCATTATACAGCTATAGAAGAATGGTGGTGGTGCATTATGCTACTATGGAAGACTATGGGGTGCATTATACTTTATAGAATGACTCTGGGAGTGCATTATACTACAATGGATGACTATGAAGGTTCATTATACTTTATAGGATGACTGTGGGGGTGCATTATACTTTGTAGGATGACAATAGGGGTGCATTATATTACTATGGATGACTATGTGGATGAATCATACTTCTTTGGATGACTATTGGGGTGCATTATGCTACTATGGATGACTATGTGGATGCATCATACTTTGGATGACTATTGAGGTGCCTTATACTACTATGGATGATTATGGGGATGTATTATACTTTATAGGATGAATATGGGGTGCATTATACTACTATGTATAACTATGGGCTGTATATTTTACTTTATGTATGACTATGAGCTGTGCATTATACTTTATGGATGACTATGGGGTGTGCATTATACTTTATGGATGACTATGGTCTGTACATTATAGTTTATGAATGAATATGGGCTGTGCATTATAGTGTATGGATGAGTATGAGCTGTCCATTATATTTTATGGATGATTATGCGCTGTGCATTATACTACATGGATGACTATGAAATGTGAAGTATATTATATTGAGGACTATGGGAAGGATTATACTACATTGAGGACTATGGGGGTTTATTTTACTTTGTGGATGACTATGGGCTGTGAATTATACTTTATGGATGACTACAGGCTGTGCAGTATGTTATATGGAGTACTATGAGATGCATTATACTATATGGAGGACTATGGGGGATTCATTATACTTCTTCTATGTAGACCAATGACTTCTATGTAGACCCTGATGAGAATAATGATTTAAATTTTTCTATACATTAAAGAACCTCAGCTGAACGGGGGGACATATATACCTGGATATGACTAGGATGGGGGACATACTGTATATACCAGGATGGAGGATGCATATACAGTACAGACCAAAAGTTTGGACACACCTTTTAATTCAAGGATTTTTCTGTATTTTCATGACTATGAAAATTGTAGAATCACACTGAAGGAATCAAAACTATGAATTAACACATGTGGAATTATACATTACACTTTACAAAAAAGTGTGAAACAACTGAAAATATGTCTTATATTCTAGGTTCTTCAAAGTAGCCACCTTTTGCTTTGATTACTGCTTTGCACGCAGAAAAGGTGAACAGATGGACTCTACATGCCTGGTTCCCACAGTGAAGCATGGAGGAGGTGGTGTGATGATGTGGGGTGCTTTGCTGGTGACACTGTTGGGGATTTATTCAAAATTGAAGGCATACTGAACCAGCATGGCTACCACAGTAACGTGCAGCAGCATGCTATTCCATCCGGTTTGCGTTTAGTTGGACCATCATTTATTTTTCAACAGGACAATGACCCCAAACACACCTCCAGGCTATGTAAGGGTTATTTGACCAAGAAGGAGAGTGTTGAGGTGCTACGCCAGATGACCTGGCCTCCTCAGTCACCAGACCTGAACCCAATCGAGATGGTTTGGGGTGATCTGGACCGCTCATCGCTTCAATTTTGAATAAATCTCCAACAGTGTCACCAGCAAAGCACCCCCACACCATCACACCACCTCCTCCATGCTTCACGGTGGGAACCAGGCATGTAGAGTCCATCAGTTCACCTTTTCTGCGTGCAAAGCATTAATCAAAGCAAAAGGTGGCTACTTTGAAGAACCTAGAATATAAGACATATTTTCAGTTGCTTCACACTTTTTTGTAAAGTGTAATGTATAATTCCACATATGTTAATTCATAGTTTTGATGCCTTCAGTGTGATTCTACAATTTTCATAGTCATGAAAATACAGAAAAATCTTTGAATGAGAAGGTGTGTCCAAACTTTTGGTCTGAACTGTATATATATATATATATATATATATATATATATATATATATATATATATATTGTGAGGGGTTGACACACTCAGCTGCTCCACAAGGTAAACACAGGAAAGGTTTTGGTAATAGATCACCTGCTGGTTTTATTATGGGCAGCATAATACCTTAGCAGGGATCATCACAATAAACAAAGCTTTCTGGTGTATCGTTAAAACAAAACAAAGATACAGTCCAAAAGAGTCCTTTCCCTGCAGGATTCACCCATAGGTAGCACACAACATCTTCAGCTCCTCCTGGAGCCACGTGGGAGTTCCTCCTCTTCTAAGACACAACACCCACTGACTCTCTAGACCAGCTTTTTCAAGTCAGACCATGTGATGATCTCCTGACCGTGACATCATCTGAGATTCTGTCAGTACATATGCTGGTGTGGGCTCTGCAGGTGGAGATATGGTGAGCACCTCCCACCCACTCAATGAGTGCCCAAATAAAACTAGCCCATGCATACAACTTTAAATTAACCCTCTCAAAACGTAGTGTGCTGGAGGAAAAATATCCTGGTTTCACATCACTGATACCAATATACACAGTGACACATATCTCCCCTCATATACTGTACCATTGACCCTGTCACAATGTATACAACTTTAAATTAACCCTCTCAACACGTAGTGTGCTGGAGGAAAAATATCTTGGTTTCACATCACTGATGCCAATATACGCAGTGACACATATCTCCCCTCATACACCGTGCCAGTGACCCTGTCACAGTGTAAATATAATTTATTCAGGATTTGGAAGGGGCGTGGTCCTAGTCTTGCACCGGGGTCCATCAAACTCTAGTTATGCCACTGCAAGGTGGAGTTTCACCTTGTTGGTACTTTGCATATCAGCCATTGTGTGGGAA
Organism: Oophaga sylvatica; assembly: GCA_033576555.1. Lineage (NCBI taxonomy): Eukaryota > Metazoa > Chordata > Amphibia > Anura > Dendrobatidae > Oophaga > Oophaga sylvatica. Next base: position 394,846,975 of record JARQOD010000002.1, read on the forward strand.
TGCAGAAGTGATGCTGCAGCACAGACAGGCGAGCAGCAGCAGGGTGAATTCGTCAAAAGTGTGAACACAATGCCCACAGCTGCAGCTCTGAGATGTGTGGGTAGTTTTTTAGGAAGCTCTGCACAACCAAGTTTAGCACATGTGCCAGGCAAGGTATGTGCATCAAACCGGCTAGTCCTAGAGCTGCTTTGAGTTTCGCCGGTAATCACACACCACCAGGCCAGGCTTGAGGTTCACCAGCACTAACCACTCATCTGTCTGTTGTGTGATCCCAGTCCACAGATCCTGCGCATTGTGGGATTTGTCAATCAAACAGATACGTTTCAGAATAAACTGCTGTCATTTCACCATAGCTGGTGCAGGTCTTACTATGACCAGATGAGTAGGTAGTATAGGAAGAAAAGTTGGTGGAAGAATCAACCTGAACAGAAAACCTTCCAGCAATCTTCAGTGGTGGTTGGACATTGGCTACAACGTCTTCTGTCTCTGTCCCAGTCACCACTGCATTTACCCAGTGGGCTGTTAGGGAGATGTAACATCTCTTGCCGTAATTACTGGTCCACATATTGGTGATTATGTGGACCTTGACACTGATGACTCTGCGCAGTACACAGCTTATTTGGTTGCAACATGTTTGTTCAAGGCAGGGATGACCCACCTGGAAAAGTAGTTGCGGCTATGGCAGCAATTCAAAGGCAAGTTGTTTGGAAATACTTTCATTAAAGACAATGACTCGTGGGTGGCTGGTGGGGTATTTCCACTTTTTCTCAAGGGTTTGGGAGGATGAAAAGCTGAAAACTTCCATGGGACGGTGTGGAGACGCTCTTTGACGCTGGTGGAGGTGGTGGTCATGCTATCACATCCTCTCTTTGCAGGGAGGCAAGTGGCCCTGTTGATCGTGATCGAGAGTAAGAAGCCGAGACCACAGAAGAAGAGGGAGCAGGGAGAGGCTCAGAATTGTCATGCCTTTTAATGTGTGTACTCCACTTGAGCTTATGCTTGGAATTCAGATGCCTCTGTATACAGGTGAGGCTCAGATTCAGAACATGTGTGCCTTGCTTCAGGGTCTACCAGCACAGAGTGGAAGCAAATTCCCTGAAGAAATGTCACGCCAGGGAGATCTTTTGAGCTGTCTTTGATGTGCTGATTTCAGCAGTGCGGTGGGCAGTAGGAGACGATGTACTGGCCAGGGACTGCCCACTGTGCTTTTGCACTGTGCTCCCTTTTTTGCTGTGCTGCTGTAAAAACGTAGCCACATCCTTTTCCTCTGAGCTGCGCATGTAACTAGGATGGCCTCTGCTCCATGTGGGCTCTAGGACCTCATTATCCCCCATATCATCTTCCACTGACTCCTCAACCCTGCCCTCCTTGCCAGTCTGCACACTGCAGAATGACGCACCAGTTGGCAACAGAGTTTCATCATCATCTTACATATGCTGTGGTGGTCCACTGATCATATGCACTGGCCCTCCCATGTACTCATACTCCAACCTAACAAGTGGTTAAGTATCACTGCACTCAGTCAATTCCACTTTTGGGGTAGGGCCAGATGGATGGGCCACGGAGCATGACTTGGGGCCCAAACTGCTTGGCTGATTTGCAAGGGGGTGAGGTGGAAGCCTGATGACCATGGTCCTCAGCTGGCAACTGTGCTCTTTCTGCAGTGAACTGGGTGGAAGGTAATGTGAAGTAACAGGAGCCACTCTTAGCTATCCAATCTAACACGTTCTCTACATTTTGTGGCCTCACCATTTGTGCAATGGCATTCGGGCTCACTAAAGGACGCATAATGTCCTGTCGTCTGCGTGCACCATAGGAAGATGTTGTATTTGGGAAAATAGCAGGTAATCCTTTCCTTGCAACAGCTACACCACCACCACCATTAGCAGCTACATGCGCACAACCACAGCCACGGCCACAGCCACAGCCACGTCCACGTCTCCTAATAGTTGCTTCCTCATTTTTGGAAGTGTTTTTTTGGAAGAGATGACAGAAGAGTAAATTTATTTATTCACCACACTTCTAGAAAACACACATCGGTCCTGAAAAATTATTTCTTTTGCTTAGAAATGGCAACTGGATTGCTGATGCCAATTATTTATTTCTCAAACAACTAAAAAAACAATCACTGGTCTACAAAAATTATTTCTTTAGCCTAGAAATGGCCCTGATATGGCTGATTCTAGTTATTTATTTGCAACTCTAAAATACACAGCGGTCATGAAAAAATATTTATTTGGCCTAGAAATGGCAACTAGATGGCTGATGAAAATTATTTATTTCCCAGATTACTAAAAAAACAGACACAGGCCCAGAAAAAAATATTTCTTTGGCCTGTAAATGGCAACAAGTTAGCTGATGCTAGTTATTTATTTGCTACGCTCTCCGCCTGATCCATTGCTACCAATACCGCTCTCCTGTGAACTGACCTCGGCCTGCCCTTCTGACTACGTCCTCCGCCTGATCCAGTGCTACTAATAACGCCTTTCCAGTGTACTGTCCCGGCTATCTCTGACCACGTTACCTGCCTCTGCTTTCCCTAGTGTTTGCAGTAACATCGGCTCCAACCCAGACGGGATCCTGACAGAATAATCTCGCGCCAAAATGGAGTCCGCTGTAAACACCCTGAGGCAGCAAGTTACGGAACTTCAAAATTTTTGTACTAACTATCAAGGAAAATATTCCAAGTTACAAACTGAGTTCACGGGTCTACAACAGGAAGTAATTGAGTTACAAAAACAACTTCTGGACGTGCGCAATTCAGGGTCCGAATCAAACGCGCGGCTGCCGCTGCCTGCAAAGTTCAGTGGGGATCGCCAGCAGTACCGAGGATTCCTCAATCAATGCCGCATATACTTCCAGATGCAACCTGCTCCCTTTACCAGTGAGAGGAAGAAAGTTTTTTTCATGATAAATCTCTTGACGGATGAAGCTCTTGCTTGGGCTTCACCTTATGTAGAAAAGGACTATGGCCTCCTTAATGACCTGGAAGCTTTTACCGCAGCTATGAATCAAGTTTTTGATGACCCAAACCGCTGTGCCACAGCAGAAACCAAATTACATAATTTGCGCCAAGGACGTCGCTCTGTTGCGGAATATACATCGGAGTTCCGTCGCTGGGTGGCCGACACCACCTGGAATTCAGCGACCCAGAGAAGTCAATTTTGACGAGGGTTATCAGAACCAGTGAAAGACGAGCTTGCCAGGGTTGAGACCCCTGACCAGTTGGAGGACTTTATTCAACTGTGTATCTGGATAGACCAGAGACTTACTGAAAGGAGAAAGGAGAGACTGCGAGCACTTGGGAATAGCCCTGGCTTCTCATTTTCAGCATCAGACCACCAAGAAAAGACGCAAGGCGTGTCTGAACCGATGCAGATCGACGTCATCTGAAGACCACTCTCTGCACAGGAGAAGGAGAGGCGACGCGCAGAACATCTCTGCCTCTATTGTGGGGACCCTGGACACTATGCCATCAACTGTCCTAACAAAAGGACTATAGCCTTTACCAGCAACAGGTCTGCCAGCAATATGGACCTTTCTCAGCAGTCGGATTCCATCATGCAGACTATCTCATCAGTAACACCAGAAACAGACAAAATACATACTACATCATCTCATTTTGTAATCCCCATTCAGGTTGTAATGGGCACCCAAAAAATACAATGCTCTGCCCTGTTGGATTCGGGAGCAGGAGGAAATTTTATGGACTTAAAATTTACACATGATAACAATATTTCCAGTAGGACCAAATCCACACCAATTGAAATGCAAACTGTGGATGGATCACCCTTGTCTTCTGGACCTGTCACGCATGAGACAATCGAACTTGAGATTTGTATCGAACCGGATCATTATGAAGCTGTCAGTTTCCACCTTATTTCATCTCCGAAATTTCCGGTTATCCTAGGGATCCCCTGGTTTTCAGTCCATAACCCTTCTATCAACTGGGCATCAAGGACCATCACCTTTCCATCTGACTACTGCAAGAATAATTGTCATAAGGAACCCCTGTTCTCCAACAAGTCCAAATCTCTGAGATTTCGCATGAGAAGGAAGAGAAACTACCACCTCAATATCAGCAGTCCTCTGATGTCTGCAGTAAGAAGAAAGCAGATCAATTACCTCCTCACCGTCCTTACGACTGTCCCATTGAATTGCTGCCAGGAACAACCATTCCATTTGGACGGATTTACAATCTTTCTGAACCTGAATTGAAGGTATTAAGAGAGTTCCTGGATGAAAATTTAGAGAAAGGCTTTATTCGATCTTCCACATCTCCAGCTGGGGCACCCCTGTTCTTTGTTGAAAAGAAAGACTCCACTCTGCGGCCATGTATTGACTACAGAGAGATTAATAATATCACCGTTTAGAATCGCTACCCGCTACCCTTGATTCCTGAACTATTCGAGAGACTCCGTTCTGCGAAAATCTTTACGAAGCTGGATCTTAGAGGGGCTTACAACCTCATACGGATTCGCCCAGGAGATGAGTGGAAGAACGCCTTCAGAATGAGATATGGACATTTTGAATCTCTGGTTATGCCCTTTGGCCTTAGCAATGCCCCAGCCACCTTTCAACATTTTATTAATGATGTATTTCGAGATTTCTTGGATCAATTCGTTGTGGCTTATCTCGATGACATTCTTATATTTTCAGACACCTTGGAAGAGCATCGCAGGCACGTCCAATTAGTCTTGGAACGACTACAGGAGAACCATCTTTACATTAAACTTGAAAAATGTGAGTTTGAACAAACCAGTATCCAATTTCTGGGATATATCATCTCCCCAGAAGGTCTGAGCATGGATCCCAGCAAAATCAATGCTGTAGTGGATTGGCCTGTTCCAAGAAATTTAAAAGACGTCCAGCGTTTCATAGGATTTGCAAATTTTTACCGAAAATTTATAAAGAACTTTTCACGGATCATACTACCAATTACTACACTAACAAAAAAGACCAAAGCATTTTCCTGGTCTCCGGAGGCACAGGAGGCTTTTGACAAGTTGAAAACTCTTTTTACGTCTGCTCCATTGTTAGTACACCCAAATCCTGAATTGCCATTTACTGTCGAAGTGGACGCCTCGGACTCTGCAGTGGGAGCCATTCTGTCTCAGCGAGTTGGGGACAAAATGCAACATCACCCATGTGCGTTTCTTTCCCACACCATGTCATCTGCAGAAAAAAACTACGACATCAGTAATAAAGAACTGTTAGCCATTAAAGTTGCCTTCTCCAAATGAGACATCTTCTGGAAGGTGCTAATCACCCTGTGACTGTCCTCACGGACCACAAGAATCTTGAATTCCTCCGTACAGCAAAAAGATTGTCTGCAAGACAAGCACGATGGGCCTTATTTTTCTCAAGATTCAATTTTATAATTTCTTACCGGCCTGGTTCAAGAAATGGCAAGGCTGATGCCCTGTCCAGGATGTGTTCGGAACCTCAGGAGAGGTCTAGTAATGACGATACAATTCTAGGCCCTAAAAATTTTGTGAATATTGCACTCTAAAGGACTATGTAATAGAATTAAAGATGGATACCAAGAGGACTCTTTCCTTAACCATCCTTCGGAAGACGTCGATCTTTCATTCAAAGAGGGGTTTTGGATGCAGAAACACAAAATATATGTACCTGAATCTTCTCGCCTTGAAGTCCTCAAAAGTGTCCATGATTCTAAACTGGCAGGACATCCTGGAGTTGCAAAAACACAAGACTTACTACTTTGTTTCTTTTGGTGGCCTAATTGTAGGAAGGACGTGAGGAAATATGTTTCAACCTGTTTAACATGCGCACGAAACAAGACCCCACAATCGTCTCCTCTAGGACTCCTGCAACCACTCCCAGTTCCATCCAGGCCTTGGGGATCTATTTCCATGGATTTTATTGTGGAACTACCCCCTTCCAAACAGATGACCGTCATCCTTGTCATAGTGGACAGACTCACAAAAATGGCCCACTTTATCCCAACTGAAGGATTTCCTACTGCTGAAAAAACTGCAGAACTGATGATCAAAGAGGTATTTAGGTTACATGGAATTCCTGACAGCGTGGTGTCTGACAGAGGCATTCAGTTTACGTCAAAATTTTGGAAGAGTTTCTGTACAGCCTTGGGAGTCACGGTGAATCTTTCTACCGCTTTCCATTCTCAGTCCAATGGCCAGATGGAGAGAACGAACCAGACTTTGGAGCAATACCTCCGTTGCTTCATTTCCTATCTTCAGGATGACTGGGTGGACTATTTACCAACAGCAGAGTTTGCCTACAACAACTCCATACATAGCGCTACATCTCAAACCCCATTTTTTGCTAACTATGGATTACATCCAGTATTTATCCCTAATCTGCCAGTGAACACTCCCATTCCTGCTGTTAATGACAGGCTTGCAAAATTACAGGAATCCCAGAAGGAACTATCAGAGATGTTACTCAAGACCCAGGAAGAATATAAGGAAGCAGCAGATAAACATCAGAGAGTGCCCCTGCTCTTCAGGTTGGAGACAAAGTTTGGCTGTCCACTAAAAATCTAAAGACACATGTACCATCCTCCAAATTTGGTCAAAAATTCATTGGACCTTTTCAAATTTCTGCAAAAATTAACCAGGTTGCTTTTCATTTAAAACTTCCCAACAATCTAAAGATTCATCCAGTATTTCACATATCCTTGCTCAAACCCTTTTGTGAAAACCCGTTTCTAGGAAGAATTCAGCCACCTCCTCCACCAGAAAGGATCTGTGGTGAAGAAGAATACTTTGTGGATAAGATTCTGGACTCCCGAAAATTCAGAGGTAAACTGCAGTGTCTGGTGCAGTGGAAGGGTTATGGACCAGAGGAAAATTCATGGGAACCAAAGAACAACGTCCATGCTCCTAGACTTACAAGAGCCTTTCATCAGAGGTACCCAGATAAGCCATCTCCTGAGATGTCCAGAGGCCATCCTGGAAGGAGGGGAGTACTGTCAGGAATTGAACCCAGTACCTCTTGTCCACCGGCCAGCAGCTCTACCATCTGAGCTATTCTGCTGGCTGCAAGGTTCCTTGCTGAACCCAGATACCATTGACTGTTCTTCCTGATCGGCTCCACCCAGTGCTCTCTTGATTGGCCTCTGATTGTCAATTACACACCCTATATAAGCCTGGCCCTGTGGGTGTGTCATTGCGAGATTATTGTGCTCTTAGCCTCTAGTCAAGCTTTTCCTGCTGTTCCTGCTGCTACCAATACCGCTCTCCTGTGAACTGACCTCGGCCTGCCCTTCTGACTACGCTCTCCGCCTGATCCATTGCTACCAATACCGCTCTCCTGTGAACTGACCTCGGCTTGCCCTTCTGACTACGTTCTCCGCCTGATCCATTGCTACCAATACCGCTCTCCTGTGAACTGACCTCGGCCTGCCCTTCTGACTACGCCCTCCGCCTGATCCAGTGCTACTAATAACGCCTTTCCAGTGTACCGTCCCGGCTATCTCTGACCACGTTACCTGCCTCTGCTTCCCCTAGTGTTTGCAGTAACATCGGCTCCAACCCAGACGGGATCCTGACATTTTGTTTACTTCTTCCAGGGACATTTAAGATCCATAACGTGTTCCACAAGTCCTTATTGAAGAGGTTTGTCGAGCCAGTGGTTCCTATGGCTGTGCCTCCTGACCCTGTTTTGGTTGAGGGCAATCTGGAGTATGTGGTTGAGAAAATATTGGATTCTCGTTTTTCTAGACGGAAACTCCAGTATTTGGTTAAGTGGAGAGGTTATGGTCAGGAGGACAATTCTTGGGTGTTTGCTTCGGACATCCATGCTAGGAGACTGATCAGTGCATATCACCAAGCTCATCCTGACCGACCTGGTTGCACAAATGAGGGTTCGGTGACTCCTCCTCAAGGGGGGGTACTGTTGTGAATGTTTTGGAAATGAATTCTGAGCAGAAGCTCCCTCTGGTGGTTACAAACAGTATTGAACCATTCAATGAGGATTGGCAATCAGGAGTCACAGACTGGCTTGTTATAAGGGAGGTTCCCTCCCATCATGGTTGCCGGTGATCAATTGTTCTTGTCTCAACTGTGGTTCCTTGTTCACTTGGAAGCTTGCTGAGTCTTGCCTCTTCTTCTGCTTTCAGATAAGATATTTTCTGTTTTTGTTTTTGTGCTTACCATTTGCATATTTCTCTGCATTTCTGTGAGGTTAGCCAGGTTCCCCCCGGGGGGCTTGGGCTCCTCTCAGTTCCGCTGGAGCCACTGTTATTTGTTCATTTGCCTTTTCCAGTTTTTTCAGTGGCTGCGGCATAGTTTTGTTACACCAGAGAACTGATTTAGGTGGTAGAGGTCGTGTGATCTCAGGTGTTTTTGCAATCAGTAGCGTTGGCATTTTTTAGGGTTTTTTTGGATTGCAGTGATTATCCTTTCTATCCTTTTCTGTCTGTGTCTGTATTTCCTCTTGTCTAACTGCCATTACATGTTTGGGGGCTTCCTATGTTCTTTGGCGATCTGCTCCGGGGCAGCTAGCTTTCCTCTTTCTATCTTTAGGTGTAGTTAATCTCTCAGGCTGTGAAGAGGCATCTAGGACCAACGTAGGAACGCTCCACGGCTGCCTTTAGTTGTGGTGGTTAGTCAGGGTACTGCAATCCAATAGATTCCAACCTCTCTGGTGTATTGCCGTTTTTGCCTGCTCTCCTCAGCTACCAAAACATAACAGGGGAATTTCATGTCATCTATCTTTGCTCGTCGCCACGCAATACATCTGGTAGCGCTCGACAAACCAGTGACTGTCCGGGTAGTGAATGGGTTGACATTGCCCTCGCCAATTACACATCAGACTGTCCCTCTTACTTTGTGTGTACCCCCTTCCCATCAGGAAATTATTTCCCTTCTCGTCCTTCCCGAGGGAATAGACAAAATCCTACTGGGAGTACCCTGGCTCCGTTCCCACTCCCCTCATATTGAGTGGACATCCGGTAGGATACTGGGTTGGAGTGAGTCATGTAAGGACAGATGTGTCAGGGAGTGCATTCAGGTTACCACTACAGAGATACCTGCAGATCTTTCTCCTCTTCCCAAGTGCTATCAGTCATATGCAGACGTGTTCTCTAAAAAGGCTGCGGAGACTCTGCCGCCCCATTGTCCCTACGACTGTCCTATTGACTTCTTGCCTGGAGCAGAAACTCCTCGGGGAAGGGTCTATCCCCTCTCTCTTCCTGAGATGGAAGCTATGTCTCAATATATCCAGGAGAATCTGGCAAGAGGGTTCATTAGGAAGTCGGTGTCACCAGCAGGAGCGGGGTTCTTCTTAGTGCAGAAGAAGAGTGGAGAATTACGTCCGTGTATAGATTACAGAGGTCTTAACGCCATCACCGTTAAGAATAAGTACCCGCTGCCCCTGATATCAGAGCTCTTTGATAGGCTCCGGGGAGCAAGGATATTTACTAAATTAGATCTGCGTGGTGCTTATAACCTGATTCGCATCCGTGAGGAGGACGAATGGAAGACGGCTTTTAATACCAGGGATGGGCATTATGAATACCTGGTGATGCCCTTAGGGCTCTGTAATGCCCCAGACGTTTTCCAAGCTATGTCAATGACATCTTCCGGGACATGCTTTCCACCTCTGTAGTAGTCTATCTGGATGATATTCTCAGCTTTTCTCCAGATATTGACTCTCACCGGAGGGATGTATGCAAAGTCTTCGACCTGTTACGGGCGAACTCCCTCTATGCAAAGTTGGAGAAATGCATGTTTGAGCAGGAGTCTTTACCTTTCCTGGGCTATATCATCTCCGCCCACGGATTGGCTATGGATCCTGCCAAACTATAGGCTGTGATAGATTGGCAAGAACCCCATTCTCGTAAAGCGGTGCAGCGCTTTATGGGGTTCATTAAATACTATCGCCAATTCATTACCCACTTCTCCACTTTGGTAGCTCCCTTGGTAGCCCTCACCAAGAAGGGAGTCAATCCCAAATTGTGGTCAGAGGAGGTCTCCAAGTGTTTACTTCAATTAAGTCCCATTTTGCTAGCGCTCCCATCTTACATCGCTCCGAGATTGATAAGCCTTTTATATTGGAGGTTGATGCCTGTCCGTTGGTGCTGGAGCAGTCCTTTTTCAAAAGGATGCTCAAGGTCAGAAACATCCTTGTTTCTTCTTTTCCAAGACCTTCACACCAGTGGAGAGGAATTATTCCATTGGGGATAGGGAGTTGCTAGCCATGAAGTTGGCCTTTTCCGAGTGGAGACATCTCCTGGAGGGTGCTCACTTTCCCTTTCAAGTTTTGACTGACCACAAAAATTTGGTCTATTTACAGACTGCCCAGCGGCTAAATTCTCGTCAGGCCAGATGGTCCCTGTTCTTCTCCCGGTTCCATTTCACCCTCCATTTCCTCTCCGGTGAGAAGAACATTCGGGCCGATGCTCTTCTCGCTCCGTGGTGTCACTGAGGAGGTGGAGGAGGAGCCTCGGTTGATTGTCCCCACATAGAGCCTAAGAACTGTGGCCCCGGTTTCGCTTGAGTCTGTGCCTCCGGGCAAGACTTTTGTGCCCACCAATTTGCGACCAGAGGTACTCTCTTGGGCACATTTGTCCAGGGTGGGTGGACATTTTGGGGCAAAAAGGACATCTGAGTTGCTGGCGAGGACATACTGGTGGCCACATATGGTCCGTGACGTCAGGGAATACGTTCAGGCGTGCATCTCCTGCGCCAAGAATAAGTCCCCTCGACAACGGCCAGCTGGGCTACTTTTCCCTTTACCGGTGGCAGACAGGCCTTGGGAGATGGTCGGGATGGATTTTGTGGTGGGCTTACCCAAGTCTCGGGGCTGCACCATCATCTGGGTGATAACCGAACACTTCTCCAAAATGGTGCACTTGGTGCCCTTACCATGGTTACCTTCTGCACGGGCCTTGGCAGCATTATTTATTAGGCATATTTTCCGTTTACACAGAATGCCAGACAAAATCGTCAGTGATCGAGGTCCCCAATTTGCGTCTCGGTTCTGGAGAGAGCTGTGTCGTCTACTCAGCATTGAGTTAAATCTCTCCTCGGCATATCATCCCGAGACGAATGGGTTGGTAGAGAGGGCCAACCAGACCTTGGTCACATACTTGCGACATTTTGTCTCTGCCAGGCAGGATGACTGGGCATCCTTGCTACCGAGGGCTGAGTTCGCTCTAAATAATGCTGTGGCTGACTCCACCGGACAGACCCCATTCCTCCTAAACTACGGTCAGCATCCGTGGGTACCAGTGCCCATGCCAGTGTCTTCCGCTGATTGCAGGGTGGCAGACTGGGCTGTGGAGGCACTGGACATTTGGGACCACACCCAGGATGACATTCAGGCCTTCAAAGAGAGGATGAGGTCTTCGGCCGATGCCCATCAGCGCCCCGCTCCTACATTTGCTCCGGGTGACCTAGTGTGGCTCTCTGCCTGAAACATCAGGCTACGTGTAGAGTCCACCAAGTTGGCATCTCGCTTTTTGGGTCCCTTTAAAGTTCTTGAGCAGGTGAACCCGGTGGTTTACCACCTAGCCCTTCCGCCTCGCCTTGGTATCACCGACACCTTTCACGTGTCCCTCCTGAAACCCGTGGCCATTTCCCTGTTTTCCGAGTCATCTGCCGGGACGTCGGGTTCATCTACCGACGATCATGAGGTGAACGCCATTGTTGGGTGCAAGGTGGTACGAGGCAAAAAATTTTATTTGGTGAATTGGAGGGGTTATAGGCCTGAGGATAGGTCCTGGTAGCCTGCCGAGCATGTTCATGTTCCGCAGCTCATCGCTGCCTTTGAGCGCAGCGAGGCCCAAAGAAGGGGGGGCCCTAGGAGGGGGGGTAATGTTAGTGTTCAAGTTCCCACTCCTGCACAGGGGGAATCTCGAGCTGTTCCCACTGCGGTCCCCCATTCATCTCTGGCCGCAGTGGTTCCTGCTCAGCAGAGACGTTGGTCCCGCGTCTTGCCCGGCCCAGTACTGTGCAGAGACTTGCTGCTGCAACCAGTTTTGGAGTAGGCAGATTTGGGACTAAGTCCTTTGTTGCTTCATCTGAGCATGCCCAGGGCAAGATCTCCCATTGGAGATCAGGGGTCACATGCTCAGATACAGTTGCCACTACTATTGGTCCTTCAGGAAGGTCCTGTGACTGTTGACATTCTGAAGCAGCTTCCCATTGGTCCTTCCTGGAAGGTCTTTTTCTCGTGGCTGCTATAAAAGGCAATTCTTACAGCACGGCCGTGCGCTAGTATCAAATCTGTTACGTGCTTGCGCCAGTGTGGTCATGTATGCATGTGGTTAGGTCTGGCTGAAATAAGCCCCTAGAATACCGGCACCTCCGGTGAGGAGATTGTATGCACGTGTTCAGGGCTCGGCTGAAAACGCTATTAGAATACCGGCTACTCCGGTGAGGAGATTATTGCTTGGGTTCTGATTGCATGACCACAGACTGCAATCCGCTTAGCAGTCATCTGTGTTCCCTGTGAGTCTAACAGGACACAGTCTTTGTTACAGCGGCTCTGTGAATTAACAGAGTCCGCTTATATCGCCATATAGTGCTACGGCGTTTACATCTGCGACTCTGCGTGATAACAGAGTTCGCTCATACTGCCTATTTACGCCATCTTACTAGCAGCAGGCTCTGCCTGCACGGTGGACCCCGGGCTGCGAACGCACCTCTCCTTAATATCTATTAGGTGTGTTCTGCAGGCCCCTAACAACCCGTTAGTGTATACATTGAATTTTATTGAAGAAACCTCCCAATGATAACAGTATAATCTCCAAAATGGAAAAAACTCAAAATGCATTGTTCCAAATTATTAGGCACAGTAGAATTTCTGAACATTTGATCTGTTTTAAAGAACTGAAAATGCTCATTTGTGGAATTTGCAGCATTAGGAGGTCACATTCACTGAACAAAAAAGCTACTTAACTCCAAAACATCCTAACAGGCCAAGTTACATGTTAACATAGGAACCCTTCTTTGATATCAACTTCACAATTCTTTCATCCATTGAACTTGTGAGTTTTTGGAGAGTTTCTTCTTGTATTTCTTTGCATGAAGCCTCCCAGAGCTTCTGTTTTGTAGTGAACTGCCTCCCACCCTCATAGATATTTTGCTTGATGATACTCCAAAGGTTCTCTATAGGGTTAAGGTCAGGGGAAGATGCTGGCCACACCATGAGTTTATCTCCTTTTATGCCCATAGCAGCAAATGAATCAGAGGTATTCTTTGCAGCATGAGATGGTGCATTGTCATGCATGAAGATGATTTTGCTCCTGAAGGCACGTTTCTGTTTTTTATACCATGGAAGAAAGTTGTCAGTCAGAAACTCTACATACTTTGCAGAGATCATTTTCACACCTTCAGGAACCTTACAGGGCCCTACCAGCTGTTTCCCTATGATTCTGGCCCAAAACATGACTCCTCCACTTCCTTGATTACGTCGCAGCCTTGTTGGGACATGGTGGCCATCCACCAACCATCCACTACTCCATCCATCTGGACCATCCAGGGTTGCTCAACACTCATCAGTAAACAAGACTGTTTGAAAATTAGTCTTCATGTATGTCTGGGCCCACTGCAACCGTTTCTGCTTGTGAGCAATGTTTAGGGGTGGCCGAATCGTAGGTTTATGCACCACAGCAAGCCTTTGAAGGATCCCACACCTTGTGGTTCGAGGGACTCCAGAGGCACCAGCAGCTTCAAATATCTGTTTGCTGGTTTGTAATGGCTTTTTAGCAGCTACTCTCTTAATCCGATGAACTTGCCTGGCAGAAACCTTCCTCATTCTGCCTTTATCAGCACAAACACGTCTGTGCTCAGAATCAGCCACAAATCTCTTAACAGTACGATGATCACACTTAAGTTTTTGGGAAATATGTTTTCATCCCTTGACCAAAGCATTGCACTATTTGATGCTTTTCAGCAGCAGAGAGATCCTTTTTCTTTCACATTTTACTTGAAAACTCTGGCCTGCTTAATAGTGTGGAACATCCAGTTTTCCTTTTATTGGGCTCACATGGCAAACTAATTAGCACAGGTATCTGAGATTGATTTCAGTGATCCAAAGAACCCTGAGTAGGGTTGAGCGATACTTTCCGATATCCAAAAGTATCGGAATCGGAATGGTATCGCCGATACCATTAAAATGTCGGCGATACCCGATACCGATACCGGAAGTCCCATGTAAGTCTATGGGAACAAAATATCGGAATTAAAAAAACCCCATTCTTGCCTTGTTGGTTAATTGTACATGAAGGAAAACAACAAAGAGTAATGTACAATGTATTGTGGAAGGTTGAGGAGACATTAAAGGCATAGATGTTTAACCCAATCAAATGGAATAGCATAAATATTTTTTTTTTTAAAGATGTTCGGATTGACGAAGAAATTGACAATGTTGTTAACATTTTTTCTATTTTGGCAAATATGTATATTTCACAACTTCCATGCTCTTCACCTTTTTAACTTTTCACACACTTTCTCCTTCATAATCTTCAGCAGCATCATCTTTTTCATCAAATTATTCTTCATCTTCACCTTCTTTATCTTCTTCTTAAACTTCTTGCTATTCATCTTTTTGTTAACATTACTCAGATTCTTCTTATTAAACTATTATTCTTATTCATATTGTACTTCATCTTCTTCATCATATTCTTATTTGTGACAGAGAATCCTGTACTTGTAATCTGTCAAAGTATGAATTTTTCATCCTTCCGTTCTTGCTGTCACAAAAGATTTAAATTACAACAGTATTTGTCCGTGTTCAGTTTAGCCTGCAAGCAGCAGGCATTTTCCAGGGGCACCACGAGGAGGAACGGACTCACCCCCATACACTGCTTAGTCTTCTTCTGCTTATAATTTAGAGCATATATTTTGCTCTTCATTTTGGTCTTATACTTCATGTTCTTCTGCTTTTTGATCTTCTGCTTATTGTTCTTAAGTCTCTTGTTCTGTATCTTGTAGTTTGTCTTAACCTTCTTAGTCCTGTTTGGTAATCTTTTATTTCTTCTTTGTGATGGTGTTTAGGCTGGTTGGCTTGATGCTCGTCGTCCTTGAGGTCATCATCTTCTTCGGGGTGGTCATCAGGGTCGTCGTCTTCATTGTTGGAGATCCAGAGTGATTACCCAAAAAAGCATTGAAAAAATCTTCAATTTGTAAATGTAGCAGAAGGTACAAGAGTCAATGCAAGTAACGAGGACCAGCTGACTGTGCTGGAACCCGGAGGGGCAGCAGAAGGAAAAGAGCCAATGGCACAACCGAGGACCAGCTGACGTTACTGGGACACGGTTACTAAGCAGGAGGTACCTGTGCTCCAAAGCACTACCAAGGACCAGCAGACATTGCTGGAACTCGGATACCGAGATGGAGGCACCTAGGCCAAAGGCACTGCGGAGAACCAGCTGACGGTACTGGAACCCGGACGGGTAGCAGAAGGTACAAGAGCCAATGCAAGTAACGAGGACCAGCTGACTGTGCTGGAACCCGGAGGGGCAGCAGAAGGAAAAGAGCCAATGGCACAACCGAGGACCAGCTGACGTTACTGGGACACGGTTACTAAGCAGGAGGTACCTGTGCTCCAAAGCACTACCAAGGACCAGCAGACATTGCTGGAACTCGGATACCGAGATGGAGGCACCTAGGCCAAAGGCACTGCGGAGAACCAGCTGACGGTACTGGAACCCGGACGGGTAGCAGAAGGTACCCATGGAAATTTAAGATGACAGGCCGCGAGCCGGCCGCAGTTACCGAATCCCACAGTACTACAGTGGGTGATTGTCCTATTGTCACAACGGAAACAGCCTTTATTTGCATATCCCGCAGCACACATAGGAAGCACCTAAACTCCAAGCACCATAGAGTCGGCTAACCCGACCGCAACACGACAGGACAACTTATTGGAGGCTAAGTGACGTTTACACTGACAGGAAACAGATGGCGTGCTGTAACCAGTCTGGGCAGGAGTGAGTACCCGTGCCAATGACACTTCCGAGCAACAACTGGCGGTGTTGTAGCCCAGGGATGAGAAGAGAACATGGTGGAGGCAGCAGGACTTTTTGCCGTTATCACAGCAGGGGAACAGCTGACATTACTGAACCCCAGTAACACAGGAGCAAGTGTAGACTGTGCTAACAGCACTTCCGAGCAACAACTGGCGGTGTTGTAGCCCAGGGATGAGAAGAGAACATGGTGGAGGCAGCAGGACTTTTTGCCGTTATCACAGCAGGGGAACAGCTGACATTACTGAACCCCAGTAACACAGGAGCAAGTGTAGACTGTGCTAACAGCACTTCCGAGCAACAACTGGCGGTGTTGTAGCCCAGGGATGAGAAGAGAACATGGTGGAGGCAGCAGGACTTTTTGCCGTTATCACAGCAGGGGAACAGCTGACATTACTGAACCCCAGTAACACAGGAGCAAGTGTAGACTGTGCTAACAGCACTTCCGAGCAACAACTGGCGGTGTGTAGCCCAGGGATGAGAAGAGAACATGGTGGAGGCAGCAGGACTTTTTGCCGTTAACACAGCAGGGGAACAGCTGACATTACTGAACCCCAGTAACACAGGAGCAAGTGTGACTGTGCTAACAGCACTTCCGAGCAACAACTGGCGGTGTTGTAGCCCAGGGATGAGAAGAGAACATGGTGGAGGCAGCAGGACTTTTTGCCGTATCACAGCAGGGGAACAGCTGACATTACTGAACCCCAGTAACACAGGAGCAAGTGTAGACTGTGCTAACAGCACTTCCGAGCTACAACTGGCGGTGTTGTAGCCCAGGGATGAGAAGAGAACATGGTGGAGGCAGCAGGACTTTTTGCCGTTATCACAGCAGGGGAACAGCTGACATTACTGAACCCCAGTAACACAGGAGCAAGTGTAGACTGTGCTAACAGCACTTCGAGCAACAACTGGCGGTGTTGTAGCCCAGGGATGAGAAGAGAACATGGTGGAGGCAGCAGGACTTTTTGCCGTTATCACAGCAGGGGAACAGCTGACATTACTGAACCCCAGTAACACAGGAGCAAGTGTAGACTGTGCTAACAGCACTTCCGAGCTACAACTGGCGGTGTTGTAGCCCAGGGATGAGAAGAGAACATGGTGGAGGCAGCAGGACTTTTTGCCGTTATCACAGCAGGGGAACAGCTGACATTACTGAACCCCAGTAACACAGGAGCAAGTGTAGACTGTGCTAACAGCACTTCCGAGCAACAACTGGCGGTGTTGTAGCCCAGGGATGAGAAGAGAACAGGTGGAGGCAGCAGGACTTTTTGCCGTTATCACAGCAGGGGAACAGCTGACATTACTGAACCCCAGTAACACAGGAGCAAGTGTAGACTGTGCTAACAGCACTTCCGAGCAACAACTGGCGGTGTTGTAGCCCAGGGATGAGAAGAGAACATGGTGGAGGCAGCAGGACTTTTTGCCGTTACACACAGCAGGGGAACAGCTGACATTACTGAACCCCAGTAACACAGGAGCAAGTGTAGACTGTGCTAACAGCACTTCCGAGCTACAACTGGCGGTGTTGTAGCCCAGGGATGAGAAGAGAACATGGTGGAGGCAGCAGGACTTTTTGCCGTTATCACAGCAGGGGAACAGCTGACATTACTGAACCCCAGTAACACAGGAGCAAGTGTAGACTGTGCTAACAGCACTTCCGAGCAACAACTGGCGGTGTTGTAGCCCAGGGATGAGAAGAGAACATGGTGGAGGCAGCAGGACTTTTTGCCTTTACACAGCAGGGGAACAGCTGACATTACTGAACCCCAGTAACACAGGAGCAAGTGTAGACTGTGCTAACAGCACTTCCGAGCTACAACTGGCGGTGTTGTAGCCCAGGGATGAGAAGAGAACATGGTGGAGGCAGCAGGACTTTTTGCCGTTATCACAGCAGGGGAACAGCTGACATTACTGAACCCAGTAACACAGGAGCAAGTGTAGACTGTGCTAACAGCACTTCCGAGCAACAACTGGCGGTGTTGTAGCCCAGGGATGAGAAGAGAACATGGTGGAGGCAGCAGGACTTTTTGCCGTTATCACAGCAGGGAACAGCTGACATTACTGAACCCCAGTAACACAGGAGCAAGTGTAGACTGTGCTAACAGCACTTCCGAGCACAACTGGCGGTGTTGTAGCCCAGGGATGAGAAGAGAACATGGTGGAGGCAGCAGGACTTTTTGCCGTTATCACAGCAGGGGAACAGCTGACATTACTGAACCCCAGTAACACAGGAGCAAGTGTAGACTGTGCTAACAGCACTTCCGAGCTACAACTGGCGGTGTTGTAGCCCAGGGTCAAGGAGGATGTTTAAATACTATATCAAGTATTTTCCTTGTTACGTGTCAATTAAAAATGTCTATACTCCAAACAAGAGAAATATAAACTTTAGTACCATAAGATGATGATTTAACTTAAAAAAATATATGTAAATTAAAATTTACAAACATAAACGCATACATTAACATGTTGAAAAGCAATGCAAACCACAATTAAAATAGGTTAAATAATCTGCTATACGGTTTAAAATAAAAGCATACAAGTACACATCAGAATCCATTAATGATGGGTAAGTAACAGTATGTACACCATTTTTATTGTGTAGACAATGAATGGCTGACTTAAAAACATAATCAGCATTACAAGTTTTCTTTGACATTCATAAAACTTTACATTTGGTGAATAATATAACTACAATTTTTTAAAAAATATCTAAAATTTCCATCATGTAATACTGATAATATGTGCCAATCATTTATATTAACAAAACAAAAATTTAAAAAGTGCATAGTGCAGAGTGAAAACAGATATTTATGCCTGACTGTGGACTTGCAAGCATGACAACGGATAGATAAGGTATATATAGATGAGACTGCATAGCCACAGATGGTGAATGGCGATGTAATACTGTACCTCAATAAAGTGTGCGTTACTACTACATCCTTTTTTTTATCTAGCTTTATAAAAGGTTACGTGCATGTATGGTTGCGCCTCTGTTTGGACGCACAGACTGGCTTCCTGCTGTGACGCGTTGGGTATTGGAGCGTCTGTACGTCTTATGACGCAGACTAACATTCACGGTGCGCATCGTTCATCATCGCAAGCGTACCGACACACAAAGGCGTTGTCATGACTGCTTTACTCAGTAAACATGCACCTATGATGAAACATACACGCATGTGCCCTATTACATAACAAGCTACAAGAAAAACGAGTGTGAGGTGTGACACAGCTGTTTTGTTAAGGTACAGTATTATATCGACATTGTACAGATGTCGCTATTCAGTCTGATAAATATATATCATTCACGTATTCTATCAGTTGTCGTTCTTTCAGCACCACTTACAGGTATATATTTTGCTATTGTGACTATGCACTATTGACTTTACCAAGGTAATGCATGATTTTTGTTAGCGATTATCATGTTTACATGAAGGACCTTTATGATATGGGCTGTTAACTTTCTAATCAAATATGTTTTTTTAAAATGACACAAATATAAGTAATGTTGAAGAGGACTATTCCTACATGCATTGTTTGCACAATATTACAGGTGTACATCACGTCCCTTAATCAACATTGGATTATTATATTTACTTGTATGCTTTTATTTCAAAGGCAAGAACCTGAAGTATAACCTTCGCACTGCAGCAGTTGTCAAAGTTCAACCCACATTATGCACTTCCAACATTGCAGCATTTGAGTCATCATGATGTGAGTTGGATTTGTCTAAGCTATGGAGTGACAAGGTTGACCATCAGTATCCTATAGCATAAGTAGGTTTTGTGTTTGCATTTGTTTTCGACATGTGCATATCTGTAATAATATGTCACATTTATTTTGTTACAGATTTGTGACAAAGACTAATCATTTTATGGTTTGAAAGTTGACGTTTCAAATGTTTACAGCTTAGAAATCAGGGTGTAGCCTCTTATCTATGTGTAGCACTAGACACTTTGAGATGTCATGTTTTTTTCACCATGATTAGGTAGCTAGCAGTAATTTTTGCCAGACACACAGTAGGGGAACAGCAGGCGTTACTGAACCCCACAAACACATCAGCGATTGTTTTCATCTGTGCATCTAACACTTCTGAGCAGCAACTGGCGCTGTTGAAGCCCAGGGTCAAGGAGGGTGTAGGCAGAGGCCTAGTATGAGACGTTTGAAGTTGAAGTTGTAGTTAGCAGCAGTATTTTTGCCAGACACACAGCAGGGGAACAGCAGGCGTTACTGAACCCCACAAACACATCAGCGATTGTTTTCATCTGTGCATCTAACACTTCTGAGCAGCAACTGGCGCTGTTGAAGCCCAGGGTCAAGGAGGGTGTAGGCAGAGGCCTAGTATGAGACGTTTGAAGTTGAAGTTGTAGTTAGCAGCAGTAATTTTTGCCAGACACACAGCAGGGGAACAGCAGGCGTTACTGAACCCACAAACACATCAGCGATTGTTTTCATCTGTGCATCTAACACTTCTGAGCAGCAACTGGCGCTGTTGAAGCCCAGGGTCAAGGAGGGTGTAGGCAGAGGCCTAGTATGAGACGTTTGAAGTTGAAGTTGTAGTTAGCAGCAGTAATTTTTGCCAGACACACAGCAGGGGAACAGCAGGCGTTACTGAACCCCACAAACACATCAGCGATTGTTTTCATCTGTGCATCTAACACTTCTGAGCAGCAACTGGCGCTGTTGAAGCCCAGGGTCAAGGAGGGTGTAGGCAGAGGCCTAGTATGAGACGTTTGAAGTTGACGTTGTAGTTAGCAGCAGTAATTTTTGCCAGACACACAGCAGGGGAACAGCAGGCGTTACTGAACCCCACAAACACATCAGCGATTGTTTTCATCTGTGCATCTAACACTTCTGAGCAGCAACTGGCGCTGTTGAAGCCCAGGGTCAAGGAGGGTGTAGGCACAAAATATTGAGTTATTGCCTTGTTACGTGGCCATTGCAAATGTATGTACTTCAAACAAGAATAAATGAAGTTTTACTAGGACAATAAAATGATGAATTTCAATTCCAAGAATAGAAAAATATTTATACTTGAGAGTCCTCTGTGGTTGATACCGTTTAATGGCTAACTGAAAATATGGTAACAAATTCAAAGCTTTCGAGACTACTCAGGTCTCTTCATCAGGCTAAGACTAAAAAAAAAAAGGAAGAATGACATATTTCTACACACAACAGGACACAGGAATAGGTAAGACAAGTGAGGGAGGGACAAGTGAGGGGAGACCGGCCAAAAAATGAGAACAAGGATGAATTATCAGCGCCACACGATAAGACAAAAAATAATGGATTTACCTGTGGCAAAACACTTTTGTATGCCCGGTCATAGCATGATGGATATGGAATTACTGGTATTAAAATATAACTTCAAATATGACAAAGATACAAAGGTTTCAGAATATAAGCTCATCATGACCTTTGACACTGTTAGTGATGGAATGAATAGATCACACGGATTTATGTCATTCTATATCAATTAAGGAATCTGCGTCTCTGCCCTTCCAGGGGCATGAAAACACAAAACCAGACCCCAATCAGAGGGCAATAAAACTTTCTATCGTTATCTAGGAACTGTTCCAATATTTATGTTCATCCCTCTGTGATAATGACAGTTCTGCTACACGTCACTTACTTGTCTTACCTATTGCACTATTCCTGTGTCCTGTTGTGTATAGAAATATGTGATGCTTCATTTTTTGTTTAGTCTTTGCCTGATGAAGAGACGTGAGTAGCCTCGAAAGCTTGCAATTTGTTACCATCTTTTCAGTTATCCATTCAAAGGTATCAACCACTGCGGACTCTCAAGTCTAAATATTTATCTATCTACTGGCTAACACGGTACAAAGATACACATGTTTCCTAACTTCAAGAATAAAAATAAAGACACTGCAAATATAAACGCATATATGCACATGCCAACAAGAAATGGAACAACACACCACCCAAAAAATTGGTTACAAAATATAGTGTTGTAAATTTAACAATAAAAGTCCATTTTTGTATTTATGAATAATGCTTAAGGAACGCTATGTTAAACCATAACATAGTGAAGACAATGGATTTTGTAATAGTCACTTATCATCATCATCATTGCAATTTAGATGTGACAGTCACAGACATTTCAATTATTTAAGTTAATAAAATAGTTACTTTGTACACCATGTATGACATGTCCAGCATGGACTCATCAATGTGATGACACAATAATGTACGATAAAAAATAACCATTTAAAAAAACATAATGCATTGTCACAATTTAAGTGTGTGCCTGCAAGTGTAGGTGAAACAAAGGCTACGGATAGCAAAGGTATATTCTATGTCTGTATCAGACAGTGGACAGCCTTTGATGGGTAATGGCGATGTTATACTGTACGTCAATAAAGTCTGCGGCTGCAATCATGCATTTTTTGCTTGTACAGTGTTGAAGAGGGTAAAAGCATGTCTGGTTGCGCAAGGCTTTATCCGTCAATACTACCTTCCTACTGTCACGCGTAGGTTAGGGTAGCGTGTGTCAATTAGATGACTCTATAAAATGTGACGTTACGCAGCGTTATTGCGCCCTAGGGACGCCAAAAATACGACAGCAGTAATCATTTACTGTCTAATACTCCACCTATGACCAACAAAAAAAGACTGTTCCCTCTTTAACAATCTACAAGACTAACAAGCATAATGGTTGACGCTGACTTTATTGAGGTACAGTATTACATCGACATTGTCCATGAGTAACTATGCACTGTGATACCTATATACCATTATTAATTTATATCTGTTGTGGTTGTTTCAACAATACTTGCAGGTATAACTAGTACTACCTATTGTCAGTATGCATGATGCACTTTCTAGATGTAATAATTTATTATTGCACATTATTACCAGGTTTAGATGCTGGCCATTTCATATATGGTGTGTGAAGTTACAGTTGGCATCAGTATGTGTATTTTATAATGTCTGTCATAAATAAAACTCGTGATGATGATGATGAGGATTTTATGATTCGTACATCCATTGACTGCATTATCTTACAGGTACAGATAAAGTTCCTTAAAAAGCATTAATTGATAAGTATGAAATGTACTTTTATGCATTAATTTCAAAAAGTGAAGACTATGTTTTAGTTTTTGTTACCATTTATAATAGACATGTGCAGATATGCGCTGTGATGACAAATTATTATTTTCCATATTTGTCATAAAAATTTATCATTCTAGGCCTGGAAAACTTCACAATTTCCTGTTTTAAGCATAACAATCAGGGTGACGGCTCTTCCCTATTTGGAGCATGTTCGACATGGGTTTTTCTGTGCATGTGTAGGGAACAGGAGACTTGTTGCCGGACACACAGCAGGGGAACAGCTGGCGTTACTGAACCCCACTAACACTATAGCTTGTGTATTGGTCTGTGGACACGACACTTCTGAGCAGCAACTGGCAGTGTTGTAGCACAGGGAGTAGAGTTCAGGTGGTAGAAAGATGAACATAACAGGAGACATGGATAACGTTGCGAACCAGTTATTTAATCTGAAAACGGACAGACAAATTCTGGCGAGATCCATGCCTTGTTCATTTTCAGAAAAGTAAGCCGGTCTACATTATCGGAGGATAGTCGCATGCGACGGTCTGTTAGTACACCACCTGCGGCACTAAAGACGCGCTCCGATAATACACTGGCAGCAGGGCAAGCCAGCACCTCCAATGCATACTGGCTAAGCTCTGGCCATGTATCCAGCTTAGAGACCCAAAACTTGAATGGGGAAGAGCCATCTGGGAGTACACTGAGAGGGAAAGACATGTAGTCTGTCACCATCTTACGGAAACGTTGCCTCCTGCTGACTGGAGCCGTCTCGGATGGTGTAGACATTGGTGGCGTTGCCACAAAACTTCGCCACATTTGGAACATACTGGTCTTGCCCTGTGCAGAGGCGCTGCTTGTGCTCCCTCTTGTTGCAGAGCTGTCTCCACTGCCTCGACGCACAGAGCTGCTTTGTAAAGCAGTAGCAGCAGCAGTGCTCTCGGCTGGAATGGAGAACATTATGGATTGCACCAGTGTGTCTTGGTACTCCCGCATTTTACGCTCCCGGTTCAACGGTGTGATGAGGCTTTGTAAGTTGTCCCGGTAGCGAGGGTCTAGGAGGGTGTACACCCAATAATCAGACGTGGTGAGAATGTGGGCGATGCGGCGGTCGTTTCTCAGGCACTGCAGCATGAAATCAACCATGTGCTGTAGACTCCCAACTGGCCAAGAAACGCTGTCCCCTGCAAGAGGCGTCATCTCTGCCTGCTCTGCATCACCCCACCCTCGCTCTACATACTGACTAGAGCGTTGTGTACCTCCCTCTGGAGCGATGTCTTCCTCCTCCATTGAATCCTCCTCATCCTCCTCACAAAGTGAACACTGCCCAGCCCTTTGTGAGGAACCACGTTGCGCTGACTGTCCAGAAGGTGATGGAATTTGTGACTCCTCATCCTCCACCTCTTCCAAAACCTCATCCCTTATTGCTTGCAGTGTTTTTTGAAGCAGGCAGATAAGGGGGACAGCCAGGCTGACTAGTGCATCATCTGCACTCGCCATCCGCGTTGACTCATCAAACGCACGCAAAACGTGGCAGATGTCCTTCATAGAGGCCCACTCAGTAGTGGTGAAGTGTGAACGACGCAAATTGCGAGTTGATTGCGCCTGATGCAGCTGATACTCCATTACTGCTGGCTGCTGCTCACACAACCGCTCCAACATATGTAACGTGGAATTCCACCTGGTGGGTACGTCACATATGATGCGATGTTCAGGAAGGCGAAATCTGCGTTGCAGAGCTGCAATGCGCGATCTGGCCATGCTGGAACGTCGCAAGTGAGCGCACTCTAGGCGGACCTTGTGCAGCAGTGCATCAAGATCCGGATAGTCCCTCAAAAAACTCTGCATGACCAAGTTGAGCACATGTGCCAGACATGGTATGTGAGTGAGGTTGCCAAGGCCCAGAGCTGCCACCAGATTTCGGCCATTGTCACACACTACCAAGCCTGGCTGGAGATTCGCTGGCAAAAACCACACGTCGCTCTCCTGCTTGATGGCATTCCAGACTCCTGCGCTGTGTGGCTTCGATTCCCCATGTAAATTAATTTCAGGACGGCCTGTTGACGTTTGGCCACGGCTGTGCTCATATCGGTCGCATCAGGTAAGCGTTCACGGGTCCATGTGGAGGTAGACCGTGACGGCTCCTGCAGCGATGATTCTGAGGAACTGGAGTAGGAGGAGGAGTCAATGTGGACAGACTTGATTCCTGCAATCCTTGGAGTTGGCAGAACACGTACAGCGCCACTCTCAAGATCTGTACCCGGCTCCACAACATTGACCCAATGGGCAGTGAGGGAAAGGTATCGTCCCTGGCCATGGGTACTGGTCCACGCATCGGTGGTCAGGTGGACCTTGCTACTGACGGCGTTTAGTAGCGCATGTTTAATTTTTCCCTCGACATGCTTTTGCAGACCAGGGACGGCTTGCCTGCTGAAATAAAATCGGCTGGGCACATTGTATTGTGGGACTGCCAATGCCATAAAGTTACGGAAAGTGTCAGTCTCCACCAGCCTGAATGACAGCATTTCAAGGGACAGGAGTTTTGCAATGCCAGCATTCAGAGCCTGTGCTCGTGGATGGTTTGCCGAGTATGGCCGTCTTTTATCCCATGCCTGTGCTACCGATGGCTGTTTTGTGGCCTGGGAGTGTGAGGATGACAGGGAACTTGCAGCTGTGGGTGGAATAACACTGGGTCTCTGGACAACAGTGACAGAGGTTCTTCCATGGTGATCCTGTGAGGAAGCCGAACCAGCTGTGTGTGAGCTGGAGGAAGAGGCTCCAACACGAGCTGAAGATGTAGGTGCTGCTGTAGGTTGGCCTACATCTCCAGTGTGTCTTTGTAACTCAGCTACGTGCTTTGTCCGTACATGTTTCCACATATTTGTGGTATTGAGGTTACTGGTATTTTTACCTCTTTTAACTTTTTGATTACACAGCTTGCATTTGACATAGCAAATATCATCTGCAAGTGTGTCAAAAAAGGACCACGCAGTGCAAGTCCTGGGAGCGCCCGTTTTGGCTGTTGGAAGAGAACTGCTACGAACGGGTGCCAAACTGGAGGGTACAGGCAACCGAGTCTGCAGCCTACTCTCCCTACTGTTTGGACCGTTGGGGCAATCTCTTCCTCAGAGCTGCTACCACCACCTTCCTGTTCCTCACGCCATGTTGGGTCTTGGACCTCATCATCTCCACTACCCTCTTCCAACACCTGCTGCTGTTGGGTCGTCTGGCCAGCACCTTGCTCTACAGAAAATGGCACCTGAGTCTCATCATCATCAGATGCGTTCTGCGGTGTGCTGACCATCGGCACTGGCTCACCTGCCTCTTCAGATTCAGAGAGACACAGCTGTTGCGCATCACTGCATACTGCCTCTCCTTCACATTCCAGAATGCTGCTTGGCTGGGCCCCTGTTTCCAAGCCAACAGATTCTGAGAACAGAAGCAGAGACTCAGCTGGCTCCAGTTCAGAACTCTCTGACTGCCTGGGCAATTTGGCAGGCGGTGAAGAGACAGATGGTTGTTCAACAGTGCTGTGGTCCTGAGAGGAGGTGGAAGCAATTGAAGTCGATGCATTGGCTGCCATCCAACCAACAACGGCTTCAATTTGTTCTTCCCGCAGCAGGGGGGTACGCTGAGCTCCTACAAAAGTGCGCATAAAGGAACGCTCACGGGGAAAAACTGGTGGATGCTGTGTCACTGGGTGCGGCAGCAGCAGGCACAGAATCCCCACGTCCTCTCCCTGCTGAAACTCCACGGCCACGACCACGTGCCTTACTCCCTGCCTTCTTCATCATGGTAGATTGATAAAGAAAGTCAGAAAAGTTATAAGGCCTAAGTGTGGTTATTCCTCAGAGACTGCAGTGAACACTGCAGACAACTGTTCAGTAGCTGTGAAAGGCCCCTTTGTCTACTTCTATAGTGTTTGCAACCAATGTATTGTAAACGGATGGAAGTGCGTCACACTAATAGATTAGATTTTTTTCAAATATAATGAAGCAGCACCAATTAGAGAAAAATGTGAAGGATGAGGCAGTGACACACGCTCAGCAGACTACAACCAGCAGTAGTTGAAGAACTAACTGGAGCGTGATCTGCACTCAAAAAATGAAAAGCTCACAGACTACAGTGAACTTTGAAACACAACTGTTCAGTAGCTGTGAAAGGCCCCTTTGTCTACTTCTATAGTGTTTGCAACCAATGTATTGTATACGGATGGAAGCGCGTCACACTAATAGATTAGATTTTTTTCAAATATAATGGAGCAGCACCAATTAGAGAAAAATGTGAAGGATGAGGCAGTGACACACGCTCAGCAGACTACAACCAGCAGTAGTTGAAGAACTAACTGGAGCGTGATCTGCACTCAAAAAATGAAAAGCTCACAGACTACAGTGAACACTGAAACACAACTGTTCAGTAGCTGTGAAAGGCCCCTTTGTCTACTTCTATAGTGTTTGCAACCAATGTATTGTATACGGATGGAAGCGCGTCACACTAATAGATTAGATTTTTTTCAAATATAATGGAGCAGCACCAATTAGTGAAGGATGAGGCAGTGACACACGCTCAGCAGACTACAACCAGCAGTGGTTGAAGAACTAACTGGAGCGTAATCTGCACTCAAAAAATGAAAAGCTCACAGACTACAGTGAACACTGAAACACAACTGTTCAGTAGCTGTGAAAGGCCCCTTTGTCTACTTCTATAGTGTTTGCAACCAATGTATTGTATACGGATGGAAGCGCGTCACACTAATAGATTAGATTTTTTGCAAATATAATGGAGCTGCACCAATTCCACAAAATCAAATAAAAAAAAGAGTCAGTGAGTGACACGTGCAGATGCCTACAAACAGCGGTGGATGCAGAGCAAACTGCAGCGTCACCTGCACTCTCACACACACCTTGCACAGAGCTGTTAAAACAACACTGGCAAAAGGAAGCTTTACACAGCGGTTGGTAAACTAGCCTGCCTAAAGCACAGTAGAGTACACAAAATCGCAATGTCTAACTGTCCCTCAGAGTCAGCACAGCAGCGTTCTGTCCCTAACTGAGTTCACAGCACAGTGACGCTAAAATAGAGGCGGCGCCTTTTATAGTGCATTCTGACATCATTTCAGCAGCCAATCACAGCCATGCCATTAGTTAAGATGACCACAGCATTACAGGATGTGCCCACACTTCATAAGATTCCTCATTGGCTGACTAAAATCACATTGCCTCTCAAAGAATTATGGGAACTTCCGATTCCGGTATACGATATATGAAAAATATCGGAACTAAGTATCGGAATTCCGATACAGCGAATATCGGCCGATACCCGATACTTGCGGTATCGGAATGCTCAACACTAACCCTGAGACACAATACCATCAATGGGTTTCATTTACAAAAAAAAACAAAAAACGCTATGACACTTAAAACCAATTTGCATAATAATTTGAAACATAGTTTATGCTCATTACAAGAACATAATTTTGTCTCTAAACAGATCACCATTCATGTACTTTTAGAATATTGTATACAGTTTAAGGCTCCAATGTATAACAAGGACATGGCTGAACTAGATCTGTTACAGATAAGAGCAATCAAAGTTATTGAGGGAATGGGTGGACTTCAATATCAAGACAGGATATCATTCTCGGGCTAATTTAGATTAGAAAAACAAAGGTTTAAGGGACAATTTTATTACCTAGTACAAATATATGAATGGACAGTACAGAGATCATTCTGAAGATATTTTTACATCTAAGGGCCCCGTCACACATAGCGACACACCAGCGATCCCGACGATATGCACTTGTCAGGATCGCTGGTGTGTCGCTACATGATCGCTAGTGAGCTGCCAAACAGGCAGCTCAGGCAGCGATCAGGACAGCTACACTGCGGGTAACGTTGCTTAGTTACCCACAGTGTACATTGGATACCAGCCCGCTGGTGCAGGGAGCTGTTAACCAAGGTACACATCGGGTTTCCAGGCGCTGCGCGGCACCTGGAAACCCGATGTGCACCTTGGTTACCAGCTCCCCTGCAGCAGCGCGCTGGTATCCACCATACACATCTGGTTTCCAGGCGCCCCTGGAGTGTTCCCCTATGGACCAGTCCGAGCCTGAAGTGGCATAATGTACGGTAGTCCCCTTTAGTCTTCATTCAAGGTAAATTAACAGTTAATCATGGGACTCGTGGTACTACGATTACTCCAAAGTGTTTCAAGAGACATTTTTCAACAGGACAACACCAGGACATATTTTGCTCATGCTACTATGAGCAGCCAGTGTAGCTTAAACATGCTATTAAAGACTGTATCATTTTTGGTCATCAATTGCAAAGGAAGCTGACAAGAGTAAATTTTGAAGATTTGTGTGCCCAAACGCATTTAGCATGGCAAAACATTTTTCAGACAACCATGAATAACTTATGTGTATTTATTTTACTCACTTATATAATTGTACAATGCTTTAGTGCCATCACCACCACTGCTCCCATTGGGGCTCACAATTTTGATTCCTTATCAGTTTGTCTTTGGAGTGCAGGAAGAAAACGGAGAACCAAGAGGAAACCCATGCAAACACGGGGAGAACAAACTCCTTGCAGATGTTATCCTTGGTGGGATTTTAACCCCTTTCTGACATCTGGCATACTATTCCATCCATGTGCTCTGGGACTTAATTTCCAAGGACGGAATAGTACGTCATATGTGATCAGCTGCGCAGCTGACCGCAACCGGGTGTCAGCTGATTATCACAGCTGACACCCAGCACTATGTGCCGGGAGCGGTCATGGACCGCTCCCGGCACATTAACCCCAGGTTAACATGATCGCAGTGTTTCGGCGGCACAGGGAAGCCCCCTCACTGCGTGCTTCCCTGAGACCCTCAGAGCAGCGTGATGTGATCGCGCTGTTCCGAGGGCCTTCTCCCTGCAGGACCCCGGATCCAAGATGGCTGCGGGGTCCTTCCGGGTCCTGCAGGGAGGAGGCTTCCTCACTACCTGCTGAGAGCAGGTGCTGAGAAAGCCTTCAGCAGTGCCTGTCAGATTGCCGATTTGACACAGTGCTGTGCACATTGTCAGATCTGCGATCTGACACTATACAGTGATGTCCGACCCTGGGACAAAGTAAAAAAGGTAAAAAAATAAAAAATAACGTATAAAAAAAATATTCCCCAATAAATTTATTTCTTTATGTAAATTTAAAAAAAAAGTACACATATTTAGTATCGCCGCATCCGTAACGACCCGCCCTATAAAACTGTCCCACTAGTTAACCCCTTTAGTGAATCCCTTAAAAAAAAACAAGGCAAAAAAAACAATGATTTATCATCATACCGCCGAACAAAAAGTGGAATAACACGCGATCAAAAAGACATATAAATAAAAATAGTACCGCAAAAGTCATCTTGTCCTGCAAAAAACAAGTCACCATACAGCATCATCAGCGAAAACATAAAAAAGTTATAGCTCACAGAATAAAGCGATGTAAAAATAATTATTTTTTATATATAATTGTTTTTATTGTATAAAAGCGCAAAAACATAACAAAAATTATATAAATGAGGTATCGCCATAATCGTACTGACCCGAAGAATAAAACTGCTTTATCAATTTTACCACATGCGGAACAGTATAAACGCCCCCCCCTCAATAAAAAATCATGAATTGCTGGCTTTTGTTCATTCAGCCTCCCAAAAATTGTAATAAAAATGTCATGTGCCCAAAGATGGTACCAATAAAAACGTCAACTTGTCACGCAAAAAATAAGACCTCAAATGACACTGTGGGCCAAAATAAGAAAAAATTATAGCTCTCAAAGTGTGGTGATGCAAACACTACTTTTTGCAATAAAAAGTGTCTTTCAGCATGTGACAGTTGCCAAACATAAAAACCCACTATAAATAGTAAATAAAACCCCCCTTTATCACCCCCTTAGTTAGGGAAAAATAATAAAATGAAAAATGTATTTATTTCCATTTTCCCATTAGGGTTAGGGTTGGGGCTAAAGTTAGGGTTAGGGTTAGGGTTGGGATTAGTGTTAGGGGGGTGTGAGGGTTAGCTTTGTGGTTAGGGTTATGGTTAGGATTGGGATTAGGGTTAGGGGTGTGTTGGGGTTAGGGTTGGAGTTATAATTGGGGGGTTTTCATTGCTTAGGCACATCAGGGGCTCTCCAAACGTGACATGGCGTCTGATCTCAATTCCACCCAATTCTGCATTGAAAAAGTCAAATGGTGCTCCTTCCCTTCTGAGCTCTTCCATGCGCCCAAACAGTAGTTTACCCCCACATATGGGGTATCAGCGTACTCAGGACAAATTGCACAATAACTATTTGAGTTCAATTTCTTCTCTTACCCTTTGGAAAATAAAAAATTGGAGGTGAAAATATCATTTTTATGGAAAAAAATATAATTTTTTATTTTTATGGCTCTACGTTATAAACTTCTGTTTATAAAGCACTAGGGGGTTCAAAGTTCTGACCACACATCTAGATTAGTTCCTTTGGGGTCCAGTTTCCAAAATGGGGTCACTTGTGGGGGCTTCTACTGTTTAGGCACATCAGGGGCTCTCCAAACGCGACATGACACCCGCTGACTATTTCATCAAAGTCTGCATTACAAAACGTCACTACTTCTATTCCAAGCCCCGACATGTGCCCACACAGTAGTTTTCTCCCACATATGGGGTATCAGCATACTCAGGAAAAATTGGACAACTTTTGGGGTCCAATTTCTCTTGTTACTCTTGGGAAAATAAAAAATTGGTGACTAAAAGATCATTTTTGTGGGATAAAAATAGGATTTTTTATTTTCATGCCAAGGCATTATAGACTTGTGTGAAGCCCTTGGGGTTCAAAGTGCTCACCACAGATCTAGATAAGTTCCTTTGGGGGTCTAGTTTCCAAAATGGGGTCACTTGTGTGGGGTTTCCATTGCTTTGGCACATCATGGGCTCTGCAAACGTGACATGACACCCGCAGACCATTCCATCAAAGTCTGCATTACTAAACGTCACTACTTCTATTCCAAGGCACATCAGGGGCTCTGCAAACTGAACATGACACCCATCAAAGTCTGCATTCCAAAATGTCATTACTTCCTTTCCGAAGCCTGCCGTGCGCCCAAACAGTATTTCTCTCCCACATATGGGGTATCAGCGTACTCAGGACAAATTGGACAACATTTTGGGTCCAATTTCCTTGGGAAAAATCAAAAATTGGGGACTAAAAAATTATTTTTGTGGAATTTTTTTTTTCACACGCAGGCATTATAAACTATAGTGAAACACTTGGGGGTTGAACGTGCTCACAACAGATCTAGATAAGTTCCTTAGGGGTCTAGTTTCCAAAATGGTGTCACTTGTGGGGGGTTTCCACTGTTTAGGCACATCAGGGGCTCTCCAAACGCAACATAGCGTCCAGCCAATTCCGCGTTGAAAAAGCCAAACGGCGCTTTTTCCCTTCCGAGCTCTGCCATGCATCCAAACAATGGTTTACCCCCACATATTGGGTATCAGCATACTCAGGACAAATTGGACAACAACTTTTGGGGTCCAATGTCTCCTGTTACCCTTGGGAAAATAAACAATTGGTGACTTAAATATCATTTTTGTGGGAAAAAGATAGGATTTTTTATTTTCATGCCCGGGCATTATAAACTTGTGTGAAGCACTTGGGTGTTCAAAGTGCTCACTACAGATCTAGATAAGTTCCTTAGGGGGTCTAGTTTACAAAATGGTGTCACTTGTGGGTGGATTCCACTGTTTAGGCACATCAGGGGCTCTGCAAACTGAACATGACACCCATCAAAGTCTGCATTCCAAAACGTCATTACTTCCTTTCCAAGCCCTGCTGTGCGCACAAAAAGTTCCCCCTCCCACATATGAGGTATCAGCATACTCAGGAAAAATTGGACAACAACTTTTGGGGTCCAATTTACTTGGGAAAAATCAAAAATTGGGGACTAAAATATCATTTTTGTGGAAATTTTTTTTTTTCACACCCACGCATTATAAATTTTAGTGAAACACTTGGGGGTTCAAAGTGCTCACAACAGATCTAGATAAGTTCCTTAGGGGGTCTAGTTTCCAAAATGGTGTCACTTGTTGGGAGTTTCCACTGTTTAGGCACATCAGGGGCTCTCCAAATGCGACATGGTGTCCAATCTCAATTCCAGACAATTTTTGTTTGAAAAAGTCAATTGGTGCTCCTTCCCTTCCGAGCCCTGCCGTGCGCCCAGACACCCCACATATTGGGTATTGGCATAGTCAGGAGAAATTGCACAACAACTTTTTTCGTTCCATTTTCTCCTTTTACCCTTGTTAAAATAAAAAATTGTTTGTAAAATATCATTTTTGTGACTAAATAATTAAATGTTCATTTTTTCCTTCCAAGTTGCTTCAGCTCCTGTGAAGCACCTGAAAGGGTTAATAAACTTCTTGAATGTGGTTTTGAGTACCTTGAGGGGAGCAGTTTTTAGAATGGTGTCACTTTTGGGTATTTTCTGCCATATAGACCCCTCAAAGTGACTTCAAATGTGAGGTGGTCCCTAAAAAAATGGTTTTGTACAATTTGTTGTAAAAATGAGAAATCGCTGGTCAAATTTAAACCCTTATAACTTTGTAACAAAATAAAATTTTGGTTCCAAAATTGTGCTGATGTAAAGTAGACATGTGTGAAATGCTATTTAGTAACTATTTTGCTTGACATATTTCTCTGTTTTAAGGGAATAAAAATTCAAAATTTGAAAATTGCTAATTTTTCAAAATTTTCGCCATATTTACATTTTTTTCATAAATAAACGCAAGATATATCGAAGAAATTTTACCACTATCATGAAGTAAAATATGTCACAAGAAAATAATCTCAGAATTGCGAAGATCCGTTGAAATCTTCCAGAGTTATAGCCTCATAAATAGACATTGTTCAGAATTGTAAAAATTGGCCATTAACGTGCAAACCACCCTTGAGGGTTAAGGGGTTAAAATCCAAAATGTTGGTGATACTGTTGTTTTTAAACCAGGTATTGGTACTTTTGGCAGTGTGGACAGGTGCCAAGTCCTGCTGGAGAATAAAATTTCCTTCTCCAAAATCCTTGTCAACAGAGTGAAGCATGAAGTGCTCTCAAATTTCCTGGTAGATGGCTGCGCTGACTTTGGTCTTAATAAAACACAGTGAACCTACACCAGCAGATAACATGGCTCCCCAAACCATCACTGATTGTGGAAACTTTACAGTAGACCTCAAGCAGCTTGGATTTTGAGCCTCTCCACTCTTCATCCAGCCTCTGGGTCCTTGATTTCCAAATGAAATGCAAAATTTACTTTCATCTGAAAATAAAAACTTGGACCACTGAGCAACAGTCCAATTCTTTTTATCCCTGGCCCAGGTAAGACGCTTCTGGCTTTGTCTATTGGTCATAAGTGGCTTGATACAAGTAATGTGACACTTGTAGCCCATGTCCTGAATAAGTCTGTGTGTGGTGACTCTTGAAGCAATGACTCCAGCAGGAGTCAACTCAGTTAGGCACCAGGATTCACCTGCTGCATGGGGTGAATCTCAGGTGCTGTCTTACTGCTGCAGGTCCTGCTCAGCGTGGACGTTGGTCCCAATGTCTTACTTGGATCCATGGTGTACCTTTGGTTACTACTGGCTCTCCAGCCAAGTCTATGGTAACCAGTGTTATACAGGTGCAGCCTCATGTCCTGGACTCTAAGTCCAGTAATCACCTTACTGAGCATGTCCGTGATGTGGCGTCTTCTCATTGGTGGTCGGACATCAGCTGCTCTGGTGATGTAGCAGCTTTGGAATGGTCCATGGGAAAGGTCCTGTTCAACTGGACATGAGTCTAGTGAATAAAAGACTCTCTGTGGCTCATTTTTCTGCCTGTGCTAAGACTGCACACCTTGGCAGGCAGGCACTACTCGTATGCGGTTTCGTTCCTTTGAGCATCTGAGTTTCTGGTCGGCTACATGTGTAGGGTGTCAGTTAGTCACTAATTCCATGGTGTCAGAATTGTGTAACTAGTAACTACCACTTGCCTTTGCAACTGCTTTGTTCTTGTGTGGAGTTAGCACAGTCCAGTTACAGTGCAAGCACTACTTTTATGCGGTTTCGTTCCTTTGGCTCAGCACTTGGGTACCTAGTCTGCTACATGAGAAGAGTGTCGATTAGGCACTAATTCCGCAGCGTATAGGACTAGGGTAACTGTTATGTTTCGGTAGCTGAGGAGTGCAGGTAAAAAAGGCAATACACCAGAGAAGTTGGAATCTATGAGATTGCAGTACCCTGACTAACCACCACAACTAGAGGCAGCCGTGGAGCGTTCCTACGTTGGTCCTAGACGCCTCGTCACAGCCTGAGAAACTAACTACACCTAAAGATAGAAAGAGGAAAGCTATCTGCCCCCGGAGCAGATCCCCAAAGAACATAGAAAGCCCCCAAACATGTAATGGCGGTTAGACAAGATGAAATACTGACACAGACAGAAAATAGTATGAGCAAACGTTGGGGCCCAAACTACCTAAATAGAAAAGGATAGGAAGGGCACTTACTGCAATCCCAAAAAACCCTGAAAAGCACCAACTCTACTAATTTCAAAATCACCTGAGATCACACGACCTCTACCACCTAAATTAGTTCTCTGGTGTAACAAAATCAAAACAGCAGCCACTGAAAAAACTGGAAAAAGCAAAAGTACAAACATCAGTGGCTGAACTAAACTGAGAGGGCAAAAGCCCCCGGAGGGGACCCTGAAGGCTCCCACAGAAGTGCAGGACAAAAATGCAAAAATCAAGCACAAAAACAAAAAGAAGAAAATGTCTTATCTGTTAGCAGGAGATGCAGACACGACACAGCAGGCTACAAAGGAAACAGGACTCAAGGATTGAGACCAGAACAATTGATCACCGGCAACCCTGATGGGAAGGCGACTCCCTTATATAAGACCAGTCAGTAACACCTGATTCCCACTCCTCACAATCTTCACTGGACAGTCCAGTACCGCTTGTAACCACCAGAGGGAGCCTCTGCTCAGAACTCATTTCAAGTCCATTCACAACAGGTAACTACTGCTCGGCTTTCTCTCAGTCTGCACATATGTGTGTGTGTTGTTTCACCTTAGCTCAGAGCCAGTTAGGGTTTTTGCTTGCCGCTTGGCTTTCATCATCTGTATCCGGTCGTGTGTGTGGTTAGCACAGCTGAGTTACAGAGCAAGTTCAACCACAGATCTTTTTGCTCCCCTGTGAGTTCTACAGGGTTATGTTATAGCTGACTAGCATCAGCTTAGTATTTTCTTTTGACTCTGCGTCTGTTTCGGCCACGTGTGCGATTGGCACGGGTCAATTACAGAGCGAGCTCAACTCTTAGCTTCTTCTCTCTATGAAGTTAACAGAGTTGTGTGTTCTGTTCACACTGCGTGGAGTAACGCAGTCAAGTTTAGGTGTATGTTTGCCATGTGTTCCACCATTACTCTATAGCAGCAGTTTTACATCTCTGCACTGTGGACCCAGGGTTTCGATTGCACTTTATTATTCATCTTTATTTAGTGCAATCCGTCAACCCTAAACCACTCCTTGTGAATCTCCTCCAAATTTTTGAATGGCCTTTTCTTAACAATCCTTTCAAGGCTGCGGTTATCCTGGTTACTTGTGCACCTTTTTCTATCATACATTTTCCTTCCACTCAACCTTCCATTAATATGCTTGGATACAGCACTAGGTGAACACCCAGCTTCTTTAGCAATAACTTTTTGTGGTCTATCCTCCTTGTGGAGTGTGTCAATGACTGCCTTCTGGACATCTGTCAAGTCAGCAGTCTTCCCCATGATTGCAGAGCCTACTGAAACATAGTAAGGGACCTTTTTAACCGCTTAGGAAGCCTTTGCAGGTGTTTTTTGTTAACTATTCAAATTTACTGAGATAATGACTTTGGGTTTTCATTGGCTGTAAGCCATAATCATCAACATTAACAAAAATAAACACTTGAAATAGAATACTCTGTTTGTAATGATTCTATAATATATCAGTTTCACTTTTGTATTGAAGAACTGAAATAAATTAACTTTTGATGATATTCTAATTTTGTGAGAAGCACCTATATAATACCAATATGGGTATGTGCACATGCTTGGTAAAATGTTGGTATAATTTCTGCATCTATTTGCAGGTAAAATGCAGCTGCAAATATGACTTTGTTTTTGATTGATTTGAGTGAAGTCAATGGTGAAAAACGATAGCAAAAACACACATAGAATTGAGAATGCTGCAGATTATTTTCTGCACCAAATCTGGAAGTCAAAAATTCTCAACATGCGCATGACTCATCAGGTTTCTCATTCACTTTGTTGGCATCAGGTTTTGTCACAAATAAACACAGAAAAAACTAGACAAAAACGCACCAAATCTGCAACGTGTGCACACAGCCTAAATGTTTTAAGACTTTTTTGATGGTTATATGCCAACAAAATGTATTCCAGACCACATAATAGTCTATGGGTGAGCAATATAATACTATTAAAATTATGAACAAGCTTTTTTGAAGGTTTTAAACCAATGAAATGGACTCCAGACCACGGAGTAGTTTATGGGTGAGTAATATAATACCGATAGATTTTTGAACTATTTTTTTGAGGATTATATATCAACTAAATGTACTCATGACCCTGGAATAGTGTATGGGTGAGCAATATATTCAGAATTGAGAATCCTCAGTGGTCGATACCTTTTAATGGCTAACTGAAAAGATAGTAACAAATTGCAAGCTTTCGAGACTTCTCAGGTCTCTTCATCAAGCATTGACTAATACAAAATCTGAAGAATCACATATTTATACACAACACAGCACAGAAAAAATGCAATAGATAAGACAAGTGACGTGAAGCAGAACTATCATTATGGGAGAGTGATAGACAGTTATGGCCATAAATATTGGAACCGTTCATAGATAAGGAGTGAAATCTTTATTGTCCTCTGATTAGGGTCTGATGATGTGTCGTGATGCCCCCACAAGGTCTTAGGAGCAAATTCCTTAATTGATGTAAAAAGACAAAAATCCATGCGACACATTCATTCCTGCCCTGAGTGTGTCAAAGGTTGTCATGAATTTATACTCCCAGACCCTTCTGTCTCTCTGAGATATGAAGTTACCTTTCAATACCAGTAATTTCATGTGTATGGTGCTATGATCAGGCATACAAAAATGTTTGGCCACAGGTAGATCCATTCTTTTTTCTCTTATTGTGTGGCGGTGAGAATTCATCCTTGTTCTCAGTTTTTGCCCTGTCTCCCCCACATATAGACCCCCCCCAGTTGGACATTTAGTACAAATAATTAAGTACACCACATTAGATGTGATGCAGCTGAAAGTACCTGGGATCTTGTGGTCCTGATGTGAATTGGAGATTGTTCTGACTTCATACATGTTGACACGTTGTGCAATCTAGCATACAGCATAAACCACTTTCTGTCTTCCAAATAAGCAGACTGTTCTCTGTAGTCTAATTTGTTTATTGGTGAACAGTATAGAACAGGGGTGCCCAACCACCGGTCCGTGGACTGGCAACAAAACTCCAACGGCCCGGTCCTGGTCCGCGGCTCAGAATGCTGGACACACGGGGAGCCGTCGGCTGTAGCACTGTAGCGACAGCTGCAGCCGCCGGCTTCAAGAAGACAGCAATACTCCCCTTCACTCCCTGCATCCCTGTCTCGGCGTTGCAGCTTCATCTTGTCCTGAGTGGTCAGGTAGTACCGCTCATTAAGGTCATGAATATGGATGCGACTCCACTCCCATAGGTGTGGCATCCATATTCATGAACTTAATGAGCGGTACCAAGTGACCGCTCTGCACAGGAAGAAGCTGAGGTGCCAGGATAGAGATGCAGGGAAGTTCAGCGATGGTGTGAGGGTAAGTATGATGGGGGAGGACGGGGGAGGAAGGGGGAGCTCAGCGGAGCCCAGCCATGCTTACAAGGATGGGAGGGTGGGAGTGGAGCCATGTATACAAGGATGGGGGGTGGGAGCGGAGCCATGCATACAAGATGGGACAGGGGAGCCATGCATACAAGGATGGGAGGGTGGGAGCGGAGCCATGCATACAAGGATGGGAGGGTGGGAGCGGAGCCATGCATACAAGGATGGGAGGGTGGGAGCGGAGTCATGCATACAAGGATGGGAGGGTGGGAGCGGAGCCATGCATACAAGGATGGGAGGGTGGGAGCGGAGCCATGCATACAGGATGGGAGGGTGGGAGCGGAGCCATGCATACAAGGATGGGAGGTGAGGGCGGAGCCATGTATACAGGATGGGAGGGTGGGAGCAAAGCCATGTATACAGGATGGGAGGGTGGGAGCGGAGCCTTGTATACAGGATGGGAGGGTGGGAGCAGAGCCATGCATACAAGGATGGGAGGGTGGGAGCGGAGCCATGAATACAAGAATGGGAGGGTGGGAGCGGAGCCATGCATACATGATGGGACTGGGGAGCCATGCATGCAAGGATGGGAGGGTGGGAGCAGAGACATGCATACAAGGATGGGAGGGTGGGAGCGGAGCCATGCATACAAGGATGGGCGCGGAGCCATGCATACATGATGGGACAGGGGAGCCTTGCATACAGCAGGGGGAGCCACACAGAGCTGGACAGGACGGGGGGAACCACACATACCGGGATAGGAATAAGGGGACAATGCATACCCGGCTTATACTCGAGTCAATAAGCTTACCCAGTTTTCTGTGGCAAAATTAGGTGCCTCGGCTTATACTCTGGTTGGCTTATACTTGAGTATATACAGTATATATATCAATCAGTACTTTGTGGGGCCATCATACTATACATGGGGGGATTATATGTGTGAGACCATCTTGCTATACATACTACAACTCCGTCAACAGCCCCGCCCCCATATGACCAAAGCCCCACCCCTGCCCCACCTCCATCCTCGCCCTTCCGGGCCATGAAAGAATGGTCTTGCTTGAAGCCGGTCCCTGGTGCAAAAAAGTTTGGGGACCACTAGTATAGAACATGCGGTAAAACTATAAGAATACAAATAACATAGATAAGTATTGGGCAGATGATCACACAGCTAACACAGTTACAGAAAAGTATACAGTGTGATGCAAACTTTAAATGGAAATACACAGGTTTCTAATCACATCTCCTATGCACTGGCTGCTATACACTTAATAACATCTCTGTACAACACTGCATTGCAAGAAAGGATATTAATCTTACCAGATATACTTTACCAGGATAGCAAACTCAAGTTGGGGAGTTACAAGAGGACAAATAAACACGTGTGTCCTATGAAGTACACAGAAGAAAAATGGCATCTTCCTCTTCCCATTATACATTGCTTCAATCCCACTATGCAACACTCTGTCTGCTGTTAAAGACACAGGCTATAAATGCTATTAAAGACACAGCTATAAATTCAGCCACCACTAGATGGTGCTAAAACAACTAAACCAGCACATAATACAAACATATTGCCCTAAATTCAGAGGGCAGAACACTCCCCGCTTGGCATCAACTGATGCCACTTACAGGCTCTTTTGGTGAAAGCAATAAAACTAGTTCAGCAACTGGTCTGAGGAATAGTTTATGGATCGCCCGCCAGGGCAGTGGGATACTTGGTACTGGGCCGGTGCATGGAAGGGATGTGTCACAGCGGCAGTTACCCGGTCCGTGGCCCTGGGCGTCCAATAAAAGGGGAATATTTACAGGGGATGTTAGAGTTTGTAGTAAGGTATACGTGACGCCTCCTGTGGTATCTGGTCAATGATGACCAGTGCTGCGATGCAGATCCTCTGGGACAGATGGTGAGATGCAGCAGAGTTGGTACAACCTCCCACAGGTGAGGCTATGATATCCCAGGGCAGGTAGATGTAGTAAAGGTGGTAATGGTGCTGGGAGATGTAGCAGAGTGGAATGTATGACGCAGGAAGAAACTGAGAAACAGTCAGTTGCAGTTTCCAAAGCTTTACTCACAATTCTGGCTGCCAGCAGTACAGATGCCCGCTTGGTACCGTGTCCTCCAGGTGAGGGGCTCAGCAAACCCCCAGGTAGATTGGGAAACACCTTTCCAGGACTCCTTTCTATATATGTGTTCCTTTTACTGGCCGTCTCACTTTGCTGATTTTCCCGCCTTCTATCCTTCCAGCACTTTTACAAACAGTGTCCCAGATCAGCAGCTGCGAATCCTGTCGAATAACGTCTTATCTCTGTGTTTCGTTGATTCTATATAGCTACTTCTCCGGCGAAGATATTTGTGGTTATTGTCTGTGATCCCTAAAGTTATCACAGCAGTCGACTTGCTAGCTGAGTCATAAAATCCTCCACTAGGCTAAGGGGTCAAGTTCCCTCTGCGACTTGGTCCCTCTGCCAACAGATCGGGACCGACGGATGGTTCTTGCTCTCTCCGTATCCCTAGGACCCCTTCCTCTCTCTCTCCAGAAGCTTCTTCTTTCTGCTTCTTTCTCTTCTACTCTCCACTTCCCGGACCGAGCTCTTCCCGGCTCTTAGTCCTCTCTGCGTCTCTCTCTAGACTCATTCCTTTTCCTCTGCAGCCTCCCCTCACTGGGAGCTGCTTCACTACACGTCCGTCTCCTTCCTCTTTCTCCTCACGTCTCTCTCAACTCTGTTCTTGCTTCCTCAAGCTTCACTCCTCCTCTTGCTACTTACTAACTCCACCCACCAATACACTCTTTACTAACCAGCCTGGGATGAGACCATCCTCCCGAGGGTACGTCCAGGGTGCCCAGCTGCTATAGTCTGTGTTGGGTGCAAGTGTTAAGAGTCCTGGGTGGTGCTCCCTCCTCACCTGAAAGTGAAGTATTACACCTCTGGGTGAGGTGCAATACCTCTGTGGTGACTGAACCCTCAGGGGCACCACATTTACTCTTCCCAACCTTCCACACTTTGACCTCGACCTTGCGCACCTTCTCGTCCTTGCTTGGGAATACATTGGTGATGAGGCCTAGTGGCCACTCATTTCAGTGTTACTGGTTGTCCTTCATGAGCACAATATCACCAGGTTTGATGTTCGGCTTGTTGATCTGCCACTTCTTCCTAGGCTGTAAAATAGAGAGATATTGCTTTCTCCATCTGTCCCAGAAAGTATTGGAGAGACTTTGAACTTGTCTCCATTGACGTCTGTAGAGGTCCATGTTGCTGAATTCTTCCAGTGGAGCGCTGGAAGTGTTGGTTTTCTGAGTAACATGAGGGAGTGAGAATGGTTGGATCTTCAGCGTCACTGGAGAGTGCAGTCAATGGTCTGGCATTTATGATGGCCGAAACTTCTGCCAACAATGTAGTCTAACCTTCGTTTGTGAGTCTTGTGCTATCTTCTTGCAAGAAGATAGAGTCTAAGATTCTACGTGCTATTCCTATCATCCTCTCCCAAGCACCTCCCATATGAGAAGAGTGTGGTAAATTGAAGTTCCAGGTGCATCCCTGCTCACTCAAGTATCTTTCCACACTGGTAATGTCTAGGTTGGAAGGAATTTGAAGTTCTTTCACTGCTCCTACGAAATTTGTGCCTCTATCAGAGCGAATGTGTTTCACGGTGCCTCTGATGGCAATGAAACGTCAGAGTGCATTTATGAAACTTGAAGTGTCCATGGATTCAATTACTTCGATGTTGAACACTCTGATGGACATACAGGTGAACATAACTGCCCAGCGTTTTGCGT
Organism: Oophaga sylvatica; assembly: GCA_033576555.1. Taxonomy (NCBI): domain Eukaryota; kingdom Metazoa; phylum Chordata; class Amphibia; order Anura; family Dendrobatidae; genus Oophaga; species Oophaga sylvatica. Next base: position 394,889,678 of record JARQOD010000002.1, read on the forward strand.
TGGCTTGGGCTCTTCTAGTGAGCCATGCAACCACAGACCATGGCCCGAATACATCCAGTCCGATGATGGTAAAGGGAGGATCCATACTACTTTGGGTTTTGAGTCACGCCGCGGAGTTTGCGACAAGTCACACAGTTGAAGATGAGTTTACTCACACATCTCTTTGCTCCGACTTTCCATAGTCCAGCAGTTCGTAGATTCCCTTCGGAAAAAACAATCGGCCTTGATGTTTCACCAAAACATGATGGTGCTGTACGATCAGAGTAGTGACATGATGATGACTAGGAATTATTACAAGGTGTTTTTCCACAAATTCCACCTTGGCTTCTTGAAGACGACCTCCAATTCTTAACAGCTCATTTTAGTCAATGATTGGATCAAGCTTTTACAAGACACTGTCTCTAGAAATGGGTGACCTTTGTTGAGGTTGTCTATTTCTTTGGCGTAACACTCACGTTGTATGGTACGAATTATCATGTTCTTGGCATTTTCCAGGTTTTGGAGCGGTAAAGGCGTGCTTGCAATGGTGCCAACCTTTACAAGAGTTCTGACTGGCAGGTGACATTGACTTGTAAGACTGAGCCACATGAATTAAACAAACAATGGCACGAACAAGCGAGTTCCAGGTTGAAAACCTGCTGAAATGGTGGGATTTGAGGCAATTGTCTGAAGTCACTGTACGTAGAACGGATACCTGAGGGCGGATTTCTTCATCTGTACATGGATCTACCAGTTCAAAGGTGTCTGATTCGTCACTGTAAGGCGTTGAACAGTATAAGAATGCAGGCCCGTAAGCCAGGTTGTGTCCTTAAGGTGTCTTGATTCAACAAATCTAGTTGCGTGGTCCCCAGGATTGTGGTGTGTGGACACATAGCGCCACTGTTTAGGGCATGTGAACCTCCTGATCCTTAGCACCCAATTGCTGACGTAAACATAAAAGCGTTGAGTTTTGTTGCAAATGTACACAAGCACTACCTTGCTGTCTGAGTAGAGCTCAACGTCCTTGATTTCCAGGTCAATTTCTGTCGAGATAAGTTCAGCTAACTCTACTGCTAGCACAGCCACACAGTGTTCCAGTCTGGGTATTTTGTGCTCTTGGACTGGCGCTAGTTTTGTCCATCTCATAACAAGCCTTACATTGCATTGTTCTTTAATGTCAGTAGTTTTCAGATATGCTACTGCTGCAATCGCTTTGGTTGAGGCATTGCAGAAGATACAGAGCCTTTGCAACTTGATTCTGTGGATGGTACGGAAGTGTATGGTCTTGCCACATAAAGATTTGACAAGGCTTCTAAAGATTTCTTCCATCTTACCCAAAAACCTCTCTTCTCCATGGGAAGCGGATCATCCCATTCAGACATCTCTTGGATGAAGTCTCTCAACATCATTTTACCTTGGATAGTTATAGGGGTTACAAATCCTAGAGGATCATACAAGCTGTTTATCACGGACAGGACACCTCTATGCGTGAAAGGTTTTTCTTCTTCGCTGATCCAAAAGGTAAATGCATCTCTCTTCAAATCCCAGAGCAAGTCAAGGTTTCGTTGCATGGGAAGGAAGTCTGTGTTTAAATACAAGTCTTTTAGATCAGTTGAGAAATCTCGAGAGGGAAAATCATTTTTTGGCTGTTGGAAGCAATTTTGTGCAGCCTCAAATTGGACAAAGCGAGCATTTCTTGTGTCCTTTTTAGGAGACTAGAAAAAGAAACTCTGAACTTAACTTCAGATAAATTAACGAAAAACAGAATTTATTGTGGTCCAAAATAAAGTAGTATACAGGGGAGACGTTTCGGTCTCACGACCTTCATCAGCTACTACAATAGATAATACAATATCAACATTAATATAAACAGTGAAAACAATACGAAATAAGTTCAGAAATCAAGTATATATAGGCAATAAGGGTCTAAGTTAAAACTCAGATTCCAACTAGTATTAAGGTTCACAGATTGAACAGAGTGCCGTTCAGGAATATAGTAAGGAGGTGTGGACCAGGTATAGAGCGTTATTTGTGCATATGAGAAAGATACACATACCCCTGTTTAGATATATCTGTCACTTGTGGACACAAAAGGTGGAGTTCACTTCATAACTAGTGTTGAGCGATACGATACTGCAAATATCGGATATCGGCCGATATTAGCTGTATCGGCCTTTCGATTCCGAATACCGATATTTTCGTCTTATCGGATACCGGAATCGGATTTGTCACTGTCACTGTCAGTGTCCGTCGGTCGGGTCTGTCAGGAGTCAGCGGCACTTACCCGGCAGAAGATCTCCGGCGGTCACGTCATGGACTGCTTGATGGCCGCCATTATCTTCTCCCTGGCGGTCACATGCAGTTTTTCGCGATAACTGCAGTGACTGCTGGGTAATCCCGGCCGTAAAGCAGTCAGTCCGATGACGTCACCGCCGGGGAAGCAGGTAATCAGCTGTGCTGCGCCGGGATGACAGGCTCTGCCTGTCATTCTGATGTAGCAGAGCTGGATCGTCGTGGGACACTCGTTACTATGGACTGCGTCGGACAGGTGGTATACTGCTGTTTTTTTTTTTCATTTTTTTACAGGAGATTGATGGCGTCGCAGGATGAGACTGTAATAAAAGTAATGAAAACTGTTGTTTTTTTTATTAAATTAAAAAACTTTTATATGAACATTCACCCGTCCGGGTACATCAACAATTTAACTATTTACATACAGGGACCCTGTCCGAGTTATTTATAATTCTTTGGCAGGGTGTGTTCCAGGTACCACCTGGTACTCTTCTGATGCTTGCCAAACATCCGAGACACCAAGGACCACCAGGACCTGATGACGTCGTGTGGCCTGTACAGTCAAGTCGTGACCCGCTATCTGTGTCTGTGTGGCCACCTCTTTCATCTCCCTCCGGGTCTGGAGCCCTATGTCCCGGACTGAACGAACCCCAGGGGGCCTAACAGGCGCCGGGTACGGGCCAGCTATAGTTATCATGTCCATAGCTGGGGCTGCTGAGGAGACCACTGAGGGAGGCTGGGGAGATTTACGGCGTGGGGTGGGCACTTGTGCAGAGGCCTGGATGTGGGAGGCTGAAGGCTCCGAGGGTCTCACAGGTTCCTGACACTCTGGGGAGTAGGGGTCGCACCTGGTAACATTTAGGGCGTACCATCCATTGTAACCCCAGTGTCGGGTGTAAGTCACCAAGTCTCCTGGCAACAGGTCCCTCCCTGGGTGTCCTTCTGGGAGGTGAGTCTCCACGTCCCGCCGTGTCACAAAGACTTCTAAATAAAGTCCAGGCTCCTGGATGAAGCCCCAACCACCTTTCAATTTAAAGCTCCGTACTGCACCCTTACGCCGCGGCTCCCTCAGGGTTCCTTTATCTTTTCTCATCCGGTCCTTATCTGCCCGGTCCTTCTCCAGGTTACGTTGCCGAAGTTTTTGGGATTCTCGCTGCTCCCTTTGTCGCTCTGCTTCCCGCTCCCAACGTCTCCACTCTTCCTCCTGACGCCGGTTGAAATTCTCCTCCAGCATCTCCATGTCTCCACCATCAAACTGCAGCTTACGATGTCCGGTTTGCGGCAGCTCTCCTGGTGCCCCCCAGTCCTGGCGGCGCTCACCTGCAGAGGAAGCAGCCGGCTCTGGAACAGATGACAGTCGGGGCTCCGGTACAGACAGGTAGACCTCTGGTGCCTGCGCGGCCTCCTCCATGAGGACGGGTGTCGCTTCTTCTGTCTCAGCGACGGGGGCAGACAGCGGGATCTGGGGTGCTGCCGGTGCAGAGTTTTTTGCAGGAACGGGTGCCTCCACTGCGACAACGTCAACCGGATCACATTGCAAGAGCTGGGATGCCCGCACGGACTCCTCTACTAGAACGGGTGCCTCACCTTCCGGTACAGACACTTCAGGTAAGAGGGATTGGCGCCGCTCCAAGTTTAGTTTTAGGGCACGCCAGCTGGCTTCCATCCTGGCGACCTCCTCCCGGTGCCGGGCCAGGCCTCTTAGGGTATCCTCCGCTTCTTGCAGCGTAGGAGGGTTTCCAGGCCGGGTGCCCAACGGTGGTTCCGTGGCGATCGGGTCGCTTCCGTGGGGGAAGAGCTCTGACTGCTCCATCCCTTCACACTTCTGCTCGTGTCCATTAGCCATCTCTGCCAAGTCACATGTGTCATTAGCATCTGGAGAGGGCCCCTCTTTTGTAGTGAGGCGGGACCTTCGTGTTAGTTTCCGCACACTGAGGAGGATGAGGAGGCGGAACTGAAGAGCTGTGGGGCACGATCTTGCATTGCAGTACCATTTAGAGTGGTCGGCCATCGTTTTCAGGCCACTGAGTGAGTGTACACCCACAAAGAGCACGCCCTTCTTCTTCACCAGTGCCTCGTCGTGACGCAGATATGGCGGAAAAATGGCAAATACATTCTCTGATGATTTTAGCAATTCTCAAGCACAAAACCAGTTCAATTCAGGCACACAGGACTCGCTTATAGCGAGCTACAGAATCCTGTTCTTGACGCCCAAGTTGAGTCGCACAGAGCCAGAGGTTTTGGGGGTACTCGGCACCGAGCCCGTCGACTTCTATGGGGTATGTCACGGCTTTACCCGGCAATTGAATCAGAGTCTATTTTACTATGTAGAAGTGTATAAACTATAAATATATGTATATATATGTCACAATGACATGTATATATATATATGTATATATATATATATGTATTCTATGTGTGTATATTTTGTGTTTACAACGAAAGAAAGGGTTTTTTTTTGTTGCGATTTTTTGTTCCCATAGACTTACATTGGACTTCCGGTATCGGAATCGGATATCGACGATATTTAGTGATATCGGCGATACCATTTCGATACGATATTTTTAGATAATATAACTATATGAGGCAAAGAGAGAGGTGTATATGAATAACTTATCTTACACACAGACCAGACATGTTGAAGTTTGAATGTCTACCAATGGTTAATATGTGGCAACCTTGTAAAATAAATGTAAAATAAATGGTGACACACGTTGAAGATATGTAACCTATAAGAAAGTGGACCAACAAGCTCAGTGAAGGACATAATTAGACACTGTAAAAAAACATGATGTGACACTGAAAAAAAGAAGTGCCGTGAAAGCAAACCTTGTGGGAGAGGAGATTCGTCTAATGCTGCAGCTGAGACGCGGTATCCACCGCTTGTCTGTGTCAGCGTGAACGTAACACTTCCTATGTGATAAAGGAAGGAGGAGAAGCACGTTACCGCTCACAACCAATAGAATAGTAAGAGCTGCGGTGTGTGAGTGGTTACGCAAGCGGAAGGACATGGCTGTGCATTCCACAACTATCACTGATGCGTTCCAAGGTATTGTAGGCGGTACTAGTCATAAGAGGAGCCGTGAAGACAGCAACGTGAAGGCTGTGGAGAACTGTGGCTAGCGTGATGCTACGGAGAATCATCCCCACAAGTGCTTGTGCCCATATAATGTCATATTTCAGTATAGTCAGCTCTAGAGTAGATAAAGAGAAGAGTATTAATACAAAGAAAGCAATAACATGGGGTAACATCATGAAAAGCATAGATAACGTAGCGGTCCATATGATGGAATCAAACAGAGATAACGTTACTAGATACTGCCAATTGAGGAATAAGGACAACAACACACATGTGGCTATTATAATTTACAGACTGCAGGCATGCATAATATGAAGCTTGTACCATAACAACCTATGGTTTGGGCACATACTCTTGCACCTTCCGTCAGGCTGTGCATACGTTTTTGATATTACTTTTTAGGAGACTAACTGCCAATTTATCTGTGGGTGTGGATTTCAAGCAGTCATCCACGTAGAAGTTCTTCTCCACAAACGATCTAACATCCGACCCGTACTTTGCTTCGCCCTCTCTGGCTGAATGTCTAAGATCATAAATGCTGACAGCAGGGGAAGGGCCATTCCCGAAGATGTGTACTTTCATCCGATACTCCACGATGTCTTTGTAGGGGTCATTATCACGGTACCAGAAAAACCTCAAATAGTTTCAATGTTCTTGTTTGACAAGTAAGCAATGAAACATCTGTTATATGTCAGCCACGAATGCCACTTCATCTCTGCGGAAGCGAAGAAGTACTCCTAGAAGTCTTTTATTGAGGTCTGGGCAAGACAAAAATACATCGTTTAGTGAGACACCTTCATATCTGGCGCTTCTGGTGCTTGAGTCAAATACTACTCTTATCTGACCAGGTTTCTTAGGATGATACACGCCAAAAATGGGTAAATACCAACATTCCTCGGAATCTGGAAGTACAGGTGCAATATCTGCATGGCCATTCTAAAATATTCTCTCCATGAAGGCGAAGAAGTGCTCTCTCATTTCAGGTGCCTTCTGCAGTTTGCGTTTGAGGGAGACAAATCGACAGTAGACAAGCTCTCTGTTGTTGGGTAAGTGTTGCCTCTGGGGTTTAAATGGTAAAGGGGCCATCCAACTCTTTGACTCATCTCTTACCATCTCTCGATCCATGATGTCCAAAAACAGTCTGTCTTCTATGGACATTGCTACCTCGTTTTCTTCTCTTGTTCTGTGGAAAACTGTGCACCCTATGTGATCTTGGTCGCCGTCACATGTGCGGTCTTCACAGGAACGGTCAGCTAGTGGACAAGGTAGAGGATCATTGCGTGGCAACTCTTTATCAGGAAGCTATTCTTACATGGCTGGAAGAGAGACGGACGTCCATTTTCAAGAGTATTGGTGAGCATACTGCTGACTGAGGTCGGTTTGTGTGCTCCACTGAAACAGACGTCTCCTACAATGACACATCCCAGGTTAAGTCTCTGAGCATATGGGGCGTTCTGTGGGCCGTTAATCTGTCCTCTAGCTTTACGGACTCGTAATATGTCTCTTCCGAGGAGTAAGACAATCGGAGCTTCTTGATCCAGTTCCGGTATCAGATGGACTATAAGGTTCAGATGAGAATGGTGAGCTGCTACCTCTGGCGTATGTATCTCAGACCTATTGTCAGGAATCTGGTTGCACTCCAGTATTGTTGGCAAGGCTATGCAGGTTTGACAGTCTATAGACTCTACCTTTAACCCAGTTGCTTTACTCCCCGCTGTCTCGACAGTACCCGCACATGTTTTCAAGAAGGAGGAACAGGGCCAGCAATGTTGGATGTGTCAAAGAGAAAGGACTTTGCTAGAGACCTGTTGCTCTGATCATCCAAAATTGCATACACCTTGATTGCCTTATCTCGGTGGCTCGCTGGGTAGACTCTGACAAGGCAGATCTTCGAGCAGGATCTTCCTGTTACAAGTTCCTTACAGATCTCTGTACACTGAGAAGTGATTACTGGAGTGTCTAAGTCGGTGACCATCGGCCTTTCGCCGCACTCTTCTACTTGCGATGATATCCCTAAGGGTAGTCCAGAGTGTAAGGCTGTGTTGTGCTCCATGCTACCACATTCCTCGCATTTCACATTGGTTCCACAGTCCTTAGCGAAGTGCGAGGTCATTGCACAGCATCTGAAACATATCTTGCTTTCTATGAGGAAACCTTTGCGGTCTTCTAGAGACTTTTCCCTGAAGGCTTTGCGTTTTAGCAGAGGATGTGGTTTCTTGTGTAGGCGGCAGAGTTTGCTGAGATCCTGAGGTTTGTCTTCCTCCGGGGAGGACTTGCTTGCCCTGTATGAAAACCCTGTGGGAGCAACATTAGTTTTGTGAACTGCCCCTGGTGTTTTACAGGGTTTGACACCAGGGGCAGTGCTACATGACATAGTGAAATCAAAACTGGGGTCATTTCTAACTCTTGCTTGTTGAGTAACAAAGTCTACGAACACCTTGAAAGGGGGAAATGAGACCTTATGAGTCTCTGACTGACCCACTTCTCTTGTAAGTTGTAAGGGAGTTTTTGAACAATTGGGTTGACACCTTTGACAGTGTCCAGGAATGCCAACCCTGGCAGGTCCCCTTCTGTCTGAGAAACCTGTACCTCCATTAACAAGTCACTCAGTTCCATGAGCTTTTGATAACCCTTATTCCCTATTCTGGGAAAACCATCAATTCTTTTATACAAAGCATTTTCAATAGCTTCTACTGACCCATAACATTCCTCAAGTCTCTCCCACACCATACGGAGGCCTATGTGTGGGCAATTTATGTTAATGTTTCTGGTTCTTTTGGCGTGTTCAGCGGACTCGTTTCCAAGCCACTTTACCAGTAGATCTAACTGTTTACCACTAGAAAGATCTAAGTCTCTAATGGCATTCCGGAAGGAGGCTCGCCATGCTCTATAGCTCTCAGCTCGATCAGTGATTTTACAAGTCCCTTGGTCACCAGCTCCCAACGAGCAAAGAACTTCTCAATGTTCGTAGTGGCTGGGTCTGCGCCAACATGAGCTGGTGTGCTGTTGTCATTTGTGTGTGTGGTGTATCCTCATACCTGTAAGGAGCTTTTGGCTTAGGATAGTCCATATAATACAGTTCTGATGCAAAGGGTGTCCCTTTCAGTCTGGGTGGAAGCTGTACCTTCTGCTCTGTGGAATGGTAGCTGTAGTCGACATCTCTGTGCTGGACGTCTCCTCGCCTATGGTAGTGAAGTTTCGGGTTGGATCGCTGGTAATCGGCGTAGGCTGGTCGATGTGGTGCGTCAGGGCTGTCATCCATGCCGGAATGTTGACAAACGTACTCTGGGATGCACTGCGCTGGATCTTGCTGCTCTAGATCTGGTACGGAAATGTTGCTGCGTGTCTCACAATCAGGATCCTTCATAGCTTCCAAATACTCTGCTTTAGCTATTGCAGCTGCTGTCTGTTTGTCTGCCACAAGTTTTTCTAGCTCTGCTTGGAAACTTGCAGTTTCCGCTTCTCTCTTTGCCTGCAAACGTGTGGTTTCGGCTTGCAGACATGCGGTTTCGGCTTCTCTCTCTGCCTGCAGACGTGCGGTTTCTGCATCTTGCTCTGCCTGTCTCAGCTTTAAGTGCATCTCTCTTTCGGCGAAGGAGGATCTTGCTTTGGCTGCTTCGGCCTCGGCACGAGCGACGGCAGCGAGCTCTGCTAATGACGACCTGCTGGAGTTGTTCGTGACCTCATTTTGAGTGAGGATGTGCTGTTTCGAGACATTGTATGCTTAGCTGCATGCTGCTGAGTATATTAGCAGGAAACAGTTTATGCGTGGCGGCTTTCGAGTGGCGGGAATGATGAAGCGCTTGATGGCGGGCTGCACTCTCGGTACTTGTGACTGTATGGCGGCCGCTGCAGTATCCGCAGGCAGTGTCGTGTGGGTACAAGCGGCTCCTTAAGTCGTATTCACTATCGCAGGCGTCTAGCATCTGTTTTACTGTTCTGCCTTCATACACGTTAACACGGTGTGCAATCTAGTATACAGCATAAACCACTTTCTGTCTTCCAAATAAGCAGACTGTTCTCTGTAGTCTAACTTGTTTGTTGGTGAACAGTATAGATTCATGCGGTAAAACTATAAGAATACAAACGACATAGATAAGTATTGGGCAGATGATCACACAGCTAACAATTACAGTTACAGAAAAGTATACAGTGTGATGCAAACTTTAAATGGAAATACACAGGTTTCTAATCACATCTCCTATGCACTGGCTGCTATACAGCTAATAACATCTCTGTACAACACTGTATTGAAAGGATATTAATCTTACCAGATATGTTTTACCAGGATCAGGGCCGTATTTGGTGTTCATGCTGCCCTAGGCACTCTAAGTCGTGACGCCCACTACTGATAAGCCAGACTAAAAGTGCCCATATCTTTAGATATTACCATAGTTAAAGTCCCCCATACACACCAGACTAATGTCGGCCAAACTCGCCGGTATCACCGAGTTCGGCTGACAGTCTAAGGGACAAGTGTATGAGAGATCACCTGGGTTTCATCCAGAAAATTTGGACAATTTTCTAATTTTCATTGGATTTTAATCTATGCATCATCCGTGTGTCCATTTTTTATGTCCGTGTGCGATCCGCTTTTATACAACTACTTTAAAACACGTCCATGATCACATACAGTTTCCTAGGTTTCCATGTGGGATCAGATTTTTTCTCGCACCCAAAGACTTCAATGTGTGAGTCTCATCCGAGACTCAGTAGAAAGTAGTGCCTGCTGACATTTTATTCTCATGGACAGTCGGAGCGAAAAAAAAAAATCGTTCAACTGAACAGCACTAATGCATAACATTGATCAGTGCACTGTCCGTGTGCAATCTGATCACAAATCAAGACAGCAAATATCTGTAAATGCTCATCTGCATGAGCCCCAAGGCCACATTGACACATCCATTGTGAGAGATAAAATCCAAGAGAAACAGATCAATATTTCCTCAGGTGTCTTCCTAGTTGTGCCTATTTGCTTCTGTGTGTGGAAGAGTCCATGCTTCCAAGACAAGAAAAACCTTTGGAAGATGACGATTTTACTCAAGTTTATCACTAAGCAACAAATCCTTGATGAAAAACGGAAGCAAATGTGAAGTCTCCGATCTGCATCCATGTCTCACAGATCCCCATAGACCTGAGTGACCGAGTCTGATCAGCCGATAGGATCAGATTAAGACCTGTTCTGAGTCACGGATCTCACTACCTGATCTACAGTTGTAACAATGTGTGAATACATCTATTCTACTTTATGGGACAAATATGTCAAAAATAAAAATTGGACAGCACCCAGATGCAGTCACAGCCGAATAACACGGCTTGGACTGACCAGCGGCTCTTGTCACCCGAGCATGACAGGTGTATAGAAATACGCTCAGGTCAGGAGAGCCACCAGCCAGTCCGAGCACTGTGATGCAATAGTCATCAAAGTTATACAGCCTCCTAACTGCGCCTCAGGCTTTGGTCCTGCAATTAATATTTTGCTACATGCAATTTATTGCGTTTCCGCACATATAGCCCAGCAACCCCATATATACCCCCACATATAGCCCTGCAAATGTACCCCACATAGCCCTGCAACCCCATATATAGCCCTGCATAGGTACCCCCAAGCGTGATCGGTTAGTGCAGGATCCTGATCCTGTATAGTGATGTCTGTGGTCTCTCTGCTGGGACTCAGTAAGATTTATTGACCCAGACTGAACTTTCTGCACTGACAGGACAACCTTAATCTGCCTCAAAGTTCAGACTGCAGTAACTCACACTGAGCCCCAGCAGAGAGGCTGTGAACCCCGGACACTGTACAATTCTGTGTGAGGAGATGAGCAGCGTCCTGCTGCCCCCCTCACTGGAGACCTCCTGAGTCCTGACCTCATACTTTTCCACTGAGGTATCCGATCAGCAGGCTGATCTCTCTCCGGCAGACTGAAGCAGTGGTAGGCGCTGTGTGACATCACTTCAGCCCACACAGAATGTAGGGGGCATGTCTGCATCTCTATCATGTGGCCAGGACAGCAGATGAATATATTCACAGGTAACAGCGTGGTCCCCTGGCGGTCCTGAGCAGCTGCTGCATACCTCGCTCTCCAGTTACACCGGCTGCTCCCCGGTCTCTGCACCACCCCGGTCCCACTCTCCCCCTGTCCCGGGTGTTCTGTACTCACTGGCAGTTTGGGGCTGACCTCCCCCTTGCAGTTCTGTGATGGCAGAAGCGATGCTGGAACACTGCCGCCGCCTTCGTCATTTTTATCTTCCTCCTCTGCCCGCTCCTCTCCTCACATCAGTCTCCCGAGCATCAGAGAGAGCTGCCCTGGCACAGCTGCTCTATCCCTGCAGCCACCAGGGAGAGGCGCCCGATCCTCCAGCACCACTGAGATGAGGGCAGAGCGTCTTGCTTCAGGGGCCACTCTTTCCATGGCAATAAGAACTAAAAAAAAAAAAAAAACATGCTCAGGTGCCGCCCCCCCGCATCTTGCCGCCCTAGGCACATGCCCCAAGTGCCTAGTTGCAAATACGGCCCTGACCAGGATAGCAAACTCAAGTTGGGGAGTTACAGGAAGATAAATAAACACGTGTGTACACAGAAGAAAAGTGGCTTCGTCCTCTTCCCAGTATACATTGCTTCAATCCCACAATGCAACACTCTGTCTGCTGTTAAAGACACAGGCTATAAATGCTATTAAAGACACAGCTATAAATTCAGCCACCACTAGATGGTGCTATAACAACTAGACCAGCACATAATACAAGCATAGTGCCCTATATTCAGAGGGCAGAACAGGGATCTTGTAGTCCTGATGTGAATTAGGGATCTTTATCTTGTCCATGTTCATTATAAATGGACAGGTTTTACATTTTTTCTGGTTGCAAAGAATGGTTCCTGCAGCTGTTGGAGAGGACTACTGTGTTTTAGGCAGCCCCCAAATCTAAGAAGCATCATTGTCAGAAGCTCCCTGTCTTCCAGTTCCTTGAGGGTTAAATACCAACAAAATGTTGTCAAGAAGATGTAATACCTTATGGGTGAGTAATATATTACTGATAAATTTTTTTATCCATTTTTTGAGGGTTATCTACCATCGAAATGTACTCCAGACCACAGAACAGTCTATGGGTGAGCAATATAATATCAATACATTTTGAACAAGTGTTTTGAGGGTTATATACCAACGAAATGTACCCAAGAAGATGTAATTCCCTATGGGTGAGCAATATAATACCGATACATTTTTAGCAAGTTTTTGAGGCTTTTATAACAACGAAATAGACTCCAGACCACAGAAAAGTCTATGGGAGAGCAATATAGTACTGATACATTTTTAACACGTTTTTTGAGGCTTTTATAGCAATGAAATGTACCTAAGAAGATATAATACTTTATAGGTAAGAAATATAATACCAATAAATTTTGAACAATTTTCTTGAGGCTTTTATGCCATGGAAATGTACTACGAACCATGGAATAGGTGAATGGGTGAGCAATATAATACCAATACATTTTTGAACAATTTTTTTATGCTTTTATAACAGTGAAAAGGACCACAGACCACAGAATAGTCTATGAATGAGCAATATATTACTGATAAATTTTGAACACGTTTTTTGAAGCTTATATAGCAAGGAAATGTACCCAAGAAAATGTAATACCCTATGGGTGAGAATTATAATACCGATAAATTTGAACAAGTTTTTTGAGGTTTATATACCAACAAAATGTAATCCAGACCAATGCAATAGTCTTTGGATGAGCAATATAATACCAATACCTTTTTTTAATAATTTTTTTGAGGCTTTTATATCAAAATGGACTCCAGAACACGGAATAGTCTATAAGTGAGCAATATAATATCAATAAATTTTAACAAGTTTTTTGAGGCTTATTTAGCAATGAAATTGTCATGACCCAGGACGGGGATTTGTCTTTGCCCCGTCCTGGTCAGACTGGGGTTAATGGTTTCAGCCTCTCTCTGGCAGAGGGCGGCTATTTAGTTGCCAATTGACCTAGGTCTGGTGTCAGTTATACTCCTGCCCTCGGCTGAGTTAGTTGACCTCCTGTGTGCCTGTGCCTTGTGCCTGATCTTGTTGCTTGTTTGGTTTTGACCCGGTCCGTCTCTTCGTTGTGAGTTTGTCTACTGTCTTGGTACTGTGTATTTGCCCGTTCTGGTTTTCTGATCCCTTGGCTACGTTCTGGTTATTCTCTGCCTGCTCCACTTGTACTGCGTTGCTCCCTCTGTGTATGACCTGGCTATCCTGACTATCCGTTTTGTCTATGCCCCTTGGTAACTCTGTCCCGTAGTTACCCTTCTAGGAGTTTTCCTTCTGCTCATAGCTCTCTGGAGCTTAGGCCACGCCCACCAGCAGTCACGTGCTTAAGGTCCTCTGGCCTGAAACAATCTCTGTCTGTTACTGCCTTCTCTGAGAGACCTGTGGCCGGCGCCGCCCCTTGGCAGTCACGTGCTTAGGGTCCTGTTAGTCTGAAGCAGGCATCTTCACCGCTACTGCCCCGTTCCACAGGTATCTTTGAGTGCAGTCTGTCTTATTCAGGACACGCGCACTGGCTCAGTGAGCAAGTGCAGTGCGGTGTTCGTGATAGAAATGTACCCAAGAAGATGTAATACCCTATGGGTTAACAATATAATATCAATAAATTTTTAACAAGTTTTTTGAGGGTTATATACCAACGAAATGTACTTCAGACCATGAAATTTAATTTGCAAGTTATTCTCTGTGCATTTAAGGTCCTTTTTATTGTCTGGGCTTTCTTGAACCCAGAGCATAATAAATTTAAGATGTACTGTATATACTCGAGTATAAGCCAACCAGAGTATAAGCCGAGGCACCTAATTTTGCCATGGAAAACTGGGTAAGCTTATTGACTTGAGTATAAGCCGGGTATACATTGTCCCCTCATCCCTGTCCTGCTATGTGTGGCTCCCCCATCCTGTGATGCTCTGTGTGGCTCCCCCTGTTGTATGCATGGCTCCCCCGTTCCCCTCGTTGTATGCATGGCTCCCCCCCATCCCATCTTGTATGCATGACTCGGCTCCCTCCTTTCCATCATTGTATGCATGGCTGGTCTCCCCTGTCCCATCCTTGTATGCACAGCTGGGCTCCTCTATCCCATCCTTATATGTATGGCTCAGCTCAGCTCCCCCCATCCTCCCCTGACATAGAAAAGAAAAAAAGACGCGCACTCTAGCTTAGGAGGTGCCAACTGAACGTGGAATAAATCCACTGAACATAATCCAAAGGATAAACAGTCGAACTCAGAGTCTTGTATAATTTGCAAAAAACTGAATTTATTTCAATCATCAAATAAAGATACTCACCCTCCTTGCGCCATCGCTGTACGTCCCTGCATCTCCGTTGTCCCGGCTTGGCAGCTCTTCCTGTGCTGAGCGGTCACGTGGTACTGCTCATTAAGGTAATGAATATGCACTCCATGCCTATGGGAGTGGAGACGCGTGCATATTCATTACCTTAATGAGCGGTACCACGAGACCGCTCAGCACAGGAAGAACTGCCGCAGCGGGACAACGGAAATGCAGGGGACATTCAGCGATGGCGTGAGGAGGGTAAGTATTATGTCACAGTGGCCGGCTCTTGCGGCTGCTCCGCCGCTCCCCTCCCCCTCTCCGCTGGCTTTCTGGACAATAGGGAGAAAAAGATGCGCACTTTTGCTATAATGGAGGTGCAGACTGGACGTGGATTTAATCCACAAACAGCATCATAAAGATAAACAGTCGCACTCAAAAAATCATATCTTTAGTAAAGATTTATTTCAATCATAAAAAAAAAATGTACAACAAATTCACCACAGTCAGGTCACTCCACCGCAGCTGTCTACTCCAACGCATATCGCAAGCCCCTAACGGGATTCTTGTACCATTTGTGCAAAATTTCTCTTCATGACCTTCCATATTAGCAAGGTTTGAAAAAGACCCAAGATAGGGTCGAAACGTTACCTTTGTCTTCTTCATTTGACCTGACTGCGGTGAATTTATTGCATATTTTTTTGTGATTGAAATAAATTTTTTCTTTTCTAAAGATATGATTTTTTCAGTGCGACTGTTTATCTTTATGGCTTTCTGGACAATGACTTGTGTATAAGCCAAGGGGGGTGTTTTCAGCACAAAAAAATGCGCTGAAAATCTCGGCTTATAAATGAGTATATACGGTAATAAATAAAAATGATTCTTAAATTCACCTTACCACTTACCATTTCGGGTCTCCACTTCTTTCCATAACCTGTCACATCTTCTTATCATCACCATGAGCTAAGCTATAAGGCTATGACCCAACGATCAGGAATACAGTAGAAACATTTTGGATGCAGTTTATTTTTGCTGCATCCAAAACGCTGCGTTCTTATTGCCGCACTTGTTTCTCAGTACATGCGGTACATTTTGGTGCATGCGGATTTTTGTAATATTTCAATTCCACTTTAAATACATAGCAAATTTTCTAATAATCTGAAACATTGATTTATTTTCCATTTTACAGAGCATTGAAAAAATTGCTATCAACGATCGCATGAAAACATGGAAAAATTACAGAGATCAATGTTCTTTATGGTTTCATCAGAAGTCCTGCTACGTTTTTGAGCTGGGCAACTGAACCTGATGACATGGGTAGTGAGGTAGTAACCATCTGATCAGCGTGACCAATATATCCGTCGTGTGGCATTAACATACCAGCACCTGTGATACATTTATTCATCATTGACTTTTAAGGGGTTATCCATATTTTGTTACTTTTCTTGGACACCTCTACATTTCCACACAATAAAATTAAATTATATAATGTAACCATTTTCTAAATTGTAAAGTGTTGAAGTTGTTGAACATGTGAAATTATATTTCTTGGTTAAAAATTGAAGTAGAATGACTAAGCAGCCGCACTAAGAATTCTTCTCACATTATACTAACCCCAATCCATTTAGCTGAAAAATGAAAGAGTCTTGCTTTTCTTTGAATTTCAGCTCTTTTATGTCACAGAAAGGATAAGAAAAGTGGATTATTTTTGGATTTAGAAGCAATGGGTTACATACTGACTTGCAATGTGGTGTAAGCTTATATTTAGATCTTGGTACAGAATTTCTGAAGAATTTGTTCATTTACCAGAGACACAGTCAACAAGTATTTCCCTGTAAAATTAATTAACCTCAAATACTGGTGTTTTTGTGACCTCAATTTGTGACTGCAGTTCCTGATAATGGACATTCTAAGTATATTGCAAAAGTAAATGTTCTAGAATGTAAGTCCGTTTAATTAAAATAGCACAAATAGATAATTAAGAATAATTGTTAAGGAAAGCTGTTTTTGTTAGCTAGATATACATTTGCATTATTACACTAAAACATTTTTATTATGGTTTCAGTATATTTAATAATCAAATTAAAAGGTCATGGAGGTCAATGTCATTTTCATGTACATGCTCCCAAAGCTTCATTCACATGAATGGTACGACAATTCATCACTTGCTGTCTTATATATCACAGTTGAAGCCTATACTGCCATAAGACAGCAATGGTGATAAAATTGTGAGTCAGTATAATAAAAACATTCAAACTCTATCACATTATGCTACAATGATGACTTCTCCTTTGCGAGATAATATTAGGAGACCACTGATGAGGCTTGGATAAAATTAAGATATGCAATTAATAGAGATTGATGAATCTTTTGAAATTTGAATTTTCCAGCTTTGAAAAAGTTTTCTCCCCAACAACTAAATTAAAAATAATCCAATTGCTCTGAAAATCTGTGTATGATACTGAGATTTCATAGTGCTGTGTAATTCCATTTCAATCTCTTGCTTTTTAAGTTTGTGCTCTCATCTAAAACTCCTGTCTGTCATACCTATAATACAGGTGTTATCTTATATAGGGACTTTTATATAGGGACTAAGTCCCCAACATACCCATATAAGGGATTTAATTAGTGTATTAGTTTTGTGTGGTGAAAGACTCCCTTAAAGCAATACCAGAGTGAACTGCACAGATATATCTATGTGTAACAGATGCTTCATTTCCTACTTCTGCTTTTATACCGGCTATAATGGTCCATACCAGTTCCCTGAGCTATACCATGTGTTGTAATAGCAGCAAAGCTTTATGTGGTTGTTTAACTTTATATGATACTTCTCTAGTTGACGCAATCTTCTACACTGTGTAAAATTGAAGCTGTCATTTTAGGCAATTCACACTAAAGGAATTGCAAATGTTTGAATGAATTCAGAGAATTCCTAAAAATCATACTTGAACTTGATTCATATCAAATTGATCCACTCATTTTTTATAAATACTTGAGCGTTATTTCTTAGTTTCCATGATGCATAGTTGCTGACTACGGCTTGTTTCACATGATCTGTTTACATGAACTGTTCTTGCATCAGAAGGCCAGTCACGATCACCAGGTCTCCCAACCTGGGTTAACTGCTTTCTATGATAACCAATAGTAGATAAGAATGGGTTAAATCTTCTGCTGCCAGGATAGAGGAGACCATTGATGAATGAAATCAGAGATCCGTGCTGATCAAATGCTATTTAATTGTCAATGCATTTTGAGGTCACAGGCTGTGGTTTGTCCTTAAGAAGTGTGTAACTTTGAAATACGCTGACAAACCGCATTGAATCTGCACAGGTCACTGACTCCATCCTTAAATGGTTTCCTCTATCCAGGCAGTGCAGGAATTACCCCATTCTTCTCCACTATTGGTTATCCTAGTATCTATATGGGTCTGCAGCAGCATGTATCTAAGTGTAATAAGTGGTTGTGGTCACACAACTTTGCCAGATAGCAATTCTCCCTATCAACTGATTTTTTTTTTAGCCAGGTAAGACCTTGTTGGGCTATTATTTTTCCAGCTCCTCCCTATAGCATAAGTGCATCCTAAGTATATATGAAGCAGTTGATTCAGGTCCAGAGACCTGGCCAGAGACGCAGCGCGCTGGGTCTTCCTCCATGTATCTCCATGCAATTACCTGGCTATTTAGCTCGCTCTCTGCCTCCAATTACTGCCAGTTGTACCTTAGCTCAAGTGGTTTATGTGCTTGGTGTGCACTATGTGGTCCTGTATTTTGATCTTTGTTGCTCGACCTTGGACCTTGTCTTGGACTATCCATTTTGCCTTGCTCCTTTGTCTTAATCTGTTACCTTCCTGGGATTGTGACCTTGGACTGTGACCTGACTAATTCTTTGCCTTACCCCTTTATCACGAGCCCTCTTGGTATCTGTCCCCAGACCTCTTGACTACTCAGCCTCACAGCTTGTCCATGAGTAGTGACTAGCATCACATAAAGAAAGCTACCTTACAATTTATTGCTTACTATAATGCTATGGCAATCATACAGCAAACTAACGCTTGTGTTGATGATTACAACAATCCTTAATGATATATAAGTTATTTATTACATAATAACAAGTTGAAAAAACGAAAGTCTCTGTACAGTCATGGCCAAAAGTTTTGAGAATGACACAGATATTAATTTTTACAAAGTCTACTGCTTCACTTTTTCTAATGGCAATTTGCATATACTCCAGAATGTTATAAAGAGTGATCAGCTTAACAGCAATTACTTGCAAAGTCAATATTTGGCTAGAAAATGAACTTTATCCCCCAAAACACATTTCAACATCATTGCAGCCCTGCGTTAAAAGGACCAGCTAACCTCTTTTCAGTGATTGCTCCATTAACACAGGTGTGGGTGTTGATGAGGACATGGCTGGAGATCAATCTGTCATGATTAAGTAAGAATGAGACCACTGGACACTTTAAAAGAAGGCTGGTGCTTGGCATCATTGTTTCTCTTCTGTTAACCATGGTTATCTCTAAAGAAACACGTGCAGTCATCATTGCAATGCACAAAAATGGCCTAACAGGGAAGAGTATCGCAGCTAGAAAAATTGCACCTCAGTCAACAATCTATCGCATCATCAAGAACTTCAAGGAGAGAGGTTCCATTGTTGCCAAAAAGGCTCCAGGGCGCCCAAGAAAGACCAGCAAGCGCCAGGACCGTCTCTTAAAAGTGTTTCAGCTGCGGGATCGGGCTACCAGCAGTTCAGAGCTTGCTCAGGAATGGCAGCAGGCAGGTGTGAGTGCATCTGCACGCACTGTGAGGCGGAGACTCTTGGAGCAAGGCCTAGTCTCAAGGAGGGCAGCAAAGAAGCCACTTCTCTCCAGAAAAAACATCAT
The DNA here is from genome assembly GCA_033576555.1 of Oophaga sylvatica. Lineage (NCBI taxonomy): Eukaryota > Metazoa > Chordata > Amphibia > Anura > Dendrobatidae > Oophaga > Oophaga sylvatica. The sequence goes on from JARQOD010000002.1 coordinate 394,909,218, forward strand.
GGACAGACTGATATTCTGCAAAAGGTACAGGCAGTGGACTGCTGAGGACTGGGGTAAAGGTATTTTCTCTTATGAATCCCCTTTTCGATTGTTTGGGACATCAGGAAAACGCCTCATTCGGAGAAGACAAGGTGAGCCCTACCACCAGTCTTGTCTCATGCCAACTGTTAAGCATCCTGAAACCATTCATGTGTGGGGTTGCTTCTCAGCCAAGGAAATCGGCTCTCTCACAGTCTTGCCTAAAAACACAGCCATGAATAAAGAATGGTACCAGAATATCCTCCAAGAGCAACTTCTCCCAACCCTCCAAGAGCAGTTTGGTGATCAACAATGCCTTTTCCAGCATGATGGAGCACCTTGCCATAAAGCAAAGGTGATAACTAAATGACTCAGGGAACAAAACATAGAGATTTTGGGTCCATGGCCTGGAAACTCCCCAGATCTTAATCCCATTGAGAACTTGTGGTCAATCATCAAGAGACGAGTGGACAAACAAAAACCTAAAAATTCTGACAAATGAAAGCATTGATTGTGCAAGAATGGACTGCTATCAGTCAGGATTTGGTCCAGAAGTTGATTGAGAGCATGCCAGGGAGAATTGCAGAGGTCCTGAAGAAGAAGGGTCAACACTGCAAATATTGACTTGCTGCATTAACTCATTCTAACTGTCAATATAAGCTTTTGTTACTCATATGTTTGCAATTATATTTCTGTCTGTGATAAAAACATCTGTCAAACACACACATAAAAACCAGAGGGCAGCAGATCATGTGAAAATATAATATTTGTGTCATTCTCAAAACTTTTGACCATGACTGTAGAGAGAGATGATCTATTCTTGAGAAATTCATATTTGCCAGGTTCAGCTATTTTTTCCCAAAAATTGATTCACAGTAAATAGCATGTAATCCAATTGCCCTTAAAAGATGTGCTTAATCCATAGTAAGCCTGTGTGCGTCTGTCTGTTACTCCGGAAATATATACAGAGATTTACAATTACCCCAACACTGTATACAGCTGTACGCTTCTGATGCATTACCCTTTTTCTACTTTTCATATTCTGGTCTAATTCATACTGAGCCTGTGAGCGTCTGTGTGTTACTCCGGAAATATATAAGGCGATTTAAAATTACCCCAACACTGTATACAGCTGTATGTTTCTGATACATTACCTTTTTCTGATTTTTATATTCTGGTCTAATCCATACTGAGCCTGTGAGCATCTGTCTGTTACTCTGGAAATATATACGGAGATTTACAATTACCCCTAGACTGTATACAGCTGTACGCTTGTGATACAGTACCCTTTTTGGCAGAAAGTCCTCCTCCACCCACCACTGTAATTGCATCATTGACACCTGGAACATTGGCCCTCATGTGTGATTATGTCTTGCGGAGCTGCTTTTTATATTTTGGTCTAATCCATACTGAGCCTGTGTGCGTCTGTCTGTTACTCCGGAAATATATACAGAGATTTACAATTACCCCAACACTGTATACAGCTGTACGCTTCTGATACATTACCCTTTTTCTACTTTTTATATTTTGATGTGATCCATACTGAGCCTCTGAGAGTCTGTGTCTGACTCTGGAAATATATACGAAGATTTCCAATATTTTCACTATATTATATACACCTGGTATCTGGTGATACAGTACCCTTTTTCAGCTTTTTATATTGTTGTCTAATCCACACTGAGCCTGAGAGCGTCTGTGTCTGACTCCTGAAATATATACAGAGATTTACAATATTTTCACTATACTATATATACCTGGTGTCTACCCCTTTTTCTGCTTTTTATGTGCTGGTCTAATCCATACTGATCCTGAGAGCGTCTGTGTGTGACTCCTGAAATATATAGGGAGATTTACAATTTTGTCACTATACTATGTACACCTGGTATCTGGTGATACAGTACCCTTTTTCAGCTTTTTATATTCTTGTCTAAACCATACTGAGCATGAGAGCGTCTGTGTCTGACTCCTGAAATATATACGGAGATTTACAATATTTTCACTATACTATATATACCTGGTATCTGGTGATACAGTACCCCTTTTTCAGTTTTTTATATTCTGGTCTTATCCATACTGAACCTGAGAGCATCTGTGTCTGACTCCTGCAATATATACAGAGATTTGAAATTAACCCAACACTGTATACAGCTGTACGCTTGTGATACAGTACCCCTTATTCTGCTTTTTATATTCTTGTCTAATCCATACTGAGCCTGAGAGAATCTGTGTCTGACTCCTGAAATATACAGAGGATATTTACAATATTTTCACTATACTATATACAGTCATGGCCAAAAGTTTTGAGAATTACACAAATATTATATTTTCACATGATCTGATGGCCTCTGGTTTTTATGTGTGTTTGACAGATGTTTTAATATCACAGACAGAAATATAATTGCAAACATATGAGTAACAAAAGCTTATATTGACAGTTAGAATGAGTTAATGCAGCAAGTCAATATTTGCAGTGTTGACCCTTCTTCTTCAGGACCTCTGAAATTCTCCCTGGCATGCTCTCAATCAACTTCTGGACCAAATCCTGACTGATAGCAGTCCATTCTTGCACAATCAATGCTTTCATTTTGTAAGAATTTTTAGGTTTTTGTTTGTCCACCCATCTCTTGATGATTGACCACAAGTTCTCAATGGGATTAAGATCTGGGGAGTTTCCAGGCCATGGACCCAAAATCTCTATGTTTTGTTCCCTGAGTCATTTAGTTATCACCTTTGCTTTATGGCAAGGTGCTCCATCATGCTGGAAAAGGCATTCTTGATCGCCAAACTGCTCTTGGAGAGTTGGGAGAAGTTGCTCTTGGAGGACTTTCTGGTACCATTCTTTATTCATGGCTGTGTTTCTAGGCAAGACTGTGAGAGAGCCAATTCCCTTGGCTGAGAAGCAACCCCACACATGAATGGTTTCAGGATGCTTAACAGTTGGCATGAGACAAGACTGGCGGTAGCACTCACCTTGTCTTCTCCGAATGAGGCGTTTTTCTGATGTCCCAAACAATCGAAAAGGGGATTCATCAGAGAAAATAACTTTACCCCAGTCCTCAGCAGTCCACTGCCTGTACCTTTTGCAGAATATCAGTCTGTCCATGATGTTTTTTTCTGGAGAGAAGTGGCTTCTTTGCTGCCCTCCTTGAGACCAGGCCTTGCTCCAAGAGTCTCCGCCTCACAGTGCGTGCAGATGCACTCACACCTGTCTGCTGCCATTCCTGAGCAAGCTCTGCACTGCTGGTAGCCCGATCCCGCAGCTCAAACACTTTTAAGAGATTGTCCTGGCGCTTGCTGGTCTTTCTTGGGTGCCCTGGAGCTTTTTTGCCAACAATGGAACCTCTCTCCTTGAAGTTCTTGATGATGCGATAGATTGTTGACTGAGGTTCAATCTTTCTAGCTGCGATACTCTTCCCTGTTAGGCCATTTTTGTGCATTGCAATGATGACTGCACGTGTTTCTTTAGAGATAACCATGGTTAACAGAATATAAACAATGATGCCAAGCACCAGCCTCCTTTTAAAGTGTCCAGTGGTGTCATTCCTACTTAATCATGACAGATTGATCTCTAGCCATGTCCTCATCAACACCCACACCTGTGTTAATGGAGCAATCACTGAAAAGAGGTTAGCTGGTCCTTTTAAGGCAGGGCTGCAATGATGTTGAAATGTGTTTTGGGGGATAAAGTTCATTTTCTAGTCAAATATTGACTTTGCACGTAATTGCTGTTAAGCTGATCACTCTTTATAACATTCTGGAGTATATGCAAATTGCCATTAGAAAAACTGAAGCAGTAGACTTTGTAAAAATTAATATTTGTGTCATTCTCAAAACTTTTGTCCATGACTGTACACATAGAGTTGATAATTTTTTGGGCACATATTATTCAGGGCATTGAGATGTTCATTTTGAGCACCAGTGGTCCAGGGTACCTCTTTTCAAATTAAAGTTATGTACGATTAAAGTTATGTGTGTTTGGTTATGCGCGACATAAATAAGCAATTTCCGTGAATAACTCCTGAAGTACACATAGAGTTATAATTTTTTTGTTAAATATTATACTGGACATTGAGATGTTCATTTTGAGTACTAGTGGTCCAGGGTACCTCTTTTCAAATAAAAGTTATGTACGATTGAGTACGTTTGATCATGTGCGACATAAATAAGCGATTTACTTATTTGAATAACTCCTGAACTACACATAGAGTTGATAATTTTTTTTGTCAAATATTACTCAGGACAATGAGACATTCATTTTGAGTACTAGTGGTCCAGGGTATCTTGATCCAAATAAAAATGATATATGATCAGTGCACCATAGATGAATATCTAATAGCTAAAGTCAAACTTCATACTAACTTGAATCTGGTGGTGGAACTGGGTTTACTGGATACTGGTGAGAGGAGAGCAGTTGGGGGATGGTATATGTATGAGAGGACAGAGCATGGACACATACAGGTCCTTCTCAAAAAATTAGCATATAGTGCTAAATTTCATTATTTTCCATAATGTAATGATTACAATTAAACTTTCATATATTTTAGATTCATTACACACCAACTGAAATTTGTCAGGTCTTTTATTGTTTTAATACTGATGATTTTGGCATACAACTCCTGATAACCCAAAAAACCTGTCTCAAAAAATTAGCATATTAAGAAAAGGTTCTCTAAACGACCTATTACCCTAATCTTCTGAATCAACTAATTAACTCTAAACACATGCAAAAGATTCCTGAGGCTTTTAAAAACTCCCTGCCTGGTTCATTACTCAAAACCCCATCATGGGTAAGACTAGCGACCTGACTGATGTCAAGAAGGCCATCATTGACACCCTCAAGCAAGAGGGTAAGACCCAGAAAGAAATTTCTCAACAAATAGGCTGTTCCCAGAGTGCTGTATCAAGGCACCTCAATGGGAAGTCTGTTGGAAGGAAACAATGTGGCAGAAAACGCTGTACAATGAGAAGAGGTGACCGGACCCTGAGGAAGATTGTGGAGAAGGACCGATGCCAGACCTTGGGGGACCTGAGGAAGCAGTGGACTGAGTCTGGTGTAGAAACATCCAGAGCCACCGTGCACAGGCGTGTGCAGGAAATGGGCTACAGGTGCCGCATTCCCCAGGTAAAGCCACTTTTGAACCATAAACAGCGGCAGAAGCGCCTGACCTGGGCTACAGAGAAGCAGCACTGGACTGTTGCTAAGTGGTCCCAAGTACTTTTTTCTGATGAAAGCAAATTTTGCATGTCATTCGGAAATCAAGGTGCCAGAGTCTGGAGGAAGACTGGGGAGAAGGAAATGCCAAAATGCCTGAAGTCCAGTGTCAAGTACCCACAGTCAGTGATGGTGTGGGGTGCCATGTCAGCTGCTGGTGTTGGTCCACTGTGTTTCATCAAGGGCAGGGTCAATGCAGCTAGCTATCAGGAGATTTTGGAGCACTTCATGCTTCCATCGGCTGAAATGCTTTATGGAGATGAAGATTTCATTTTTCAGCACGACCTGGCACCTGCTCACAGTGCCAAAACCACTGGTAAATGGTTTACTGACCATGGTATTACTGTGCTCAATTGGCCTGCCAACTCTCCTGACCTGAACCCCATAGAGAATCTGTGGGATATTGTGAAGAGAAAGTTGAGAGACGCAAGACCCAACACTCTGGATGAGCTTAAGGCCGCTATCGAAGCATCCTGGGCCTCCATAACACCTCAGCAGTGTCACAGGCTGATTGCCTCCATGCCACGCCACATTGAAGCAGTCATTTCTGCAAAAGGATTCCCGACCAAGTATTGAGTGCATAACTGAGCTTTATTATTTGATGTTTTTTTTGTTTGTTTTTAAAAAACACTTTTATTTTATTGGATGGTTGAAATATGTTAATTTTTTGAGACAGGTTTTTTGGGTTATCAGGAGTTGTATGCCAAAATCATCAGTATTAAAACAATAAAAGACCTGACAAATTTCAGTTGGTGTGTAATGAATCTAAAATATATGAAAGTTTAATTGTAATCATTACATTATGGAAAATAATGAAATTTAGCACTATATGCTAACTTTTTGAGAAGGACCTGTACATTGTCTGCCATTAGTTATGTGGGCACATGTGCTGGAGACAAAGGTGAGAGGGGAAGAGTTGGGGATGGTGTGTGTTTGATGAGAAATGACTGCGCTTCATGGCAAGGCTGTGTGTACTGGCTCTGCTGTGCTGATTATTCCCTTTCTCCTTCCCATTTATGGAGTCTTGTGACCTGTATGTGACATCATCTTTGCTATATGCTGATCATTTTGTGTGTACAGATTCAGTGGAACCAGGCTGCTTTCACTATATATGTGGTATCTGTGTAAAGGCTCCATCCAAATGTGCCGTATACTTATCATAGATACATACCTGAGGTACATATTATCACTTCTCACTCTGCTATATACGGATAATGCTGTGTATATAGATCCTGTGTATACAGGTTTTCTCCTTGCTGTACATATAATCTGGACCTGACTTCCAGTTTAGTTCTTTATTTCTGTAGTTATGGCAGCTTTTAGTCCTCTTATGTGGCACGCTGTCCTGCCTGATATATCCATCCTATTTCTGTATATTGTCCCCCTCATATTTTACAGGATCAGTGTATACCCACTAAGTTCTTATTTTATACTATCTAAGATGGTGGATAGCACATGCCTGATTGGATTACCTGGAGCTTTAACATATATGTTTCATCATATATAAAATAAATATTTGGGGAGTATCTCAGCACTAGGCAGGGCAGTGAGTGGAGCACTAATAACCCAGCATATGGCAGGCAGCCAGTGGGTACTAATAACTCAGCACATGGCAGGGCATTCAGTGGGCACTGGGCACTCCTAGTGTGATGCTGCACCTTGCTCTTGAGGACACATCAAGAGCCTAGTTTTCAGCCCTGTTTCTCGTCTATTGTATGTACGTTGCGTGACTGAATGGGATACAGAACGTGCAGTCTTCTACACATACACCTATGGCTGCAGGCAGATTATACTAGACCTACATATTATATTTCTTAATATTTATGTGCAACTGGTGATTTGAGAGCCGTGTCAGTCTGTAACTGCTGTAAAGGAGCAGGCGGCTTCTTATTTATAGCTGCAGCATATAATGTTATGGAAATTTAATTAGGATAAATTTATCCTTCAGTGTTTGCTGCTTGCCGTTCCCAATTCTCTATTAAATGTCTTTTTGAGCGCTCAGAACGAAATGAAACTGTCCACAACGGAAGTGTCAGTATAACAGTTCGTCAAGACCACTCATTTATTATTCATTCAAGGTTTTATACGTTTACAAAAAGGGGCTGGTTAGTCAATTAACATACAATTAAAAGCTGCTAGATTATTGGCTGTTCTAGTGTAAGTATGATAATTATGATAAAAGGGCTGAAGTTGCAGATTTATTGTTTTATGTTCTTTTGCCCTAGCTTTCTTGCATGACTAGAAAAGTAAACAATAGATATCTACTAAGACTCTATGTACTTGTTCCTTATGAAGTCCAGAGTCGTTTAAAACGACTGTTTAACTGTTATCAGCTTTTGCAAAGATATGTGTGAGCACAGGATTTTTAGCAAGTGAGATCTATCTAACTGTGAATTCATATATATGAATATACTTTGAATATATGGAATACATATATATTTCCATGACAGTCCCCTCTTAGATACCACTTGCCCTAAAAACCTGCTCCTGTCCCAAAGCGCTGCAACTCTTTTGTGCTGCCGGCGGGTTGAGAATATGCCTAGCGCATGCCTCCCCCACCGAATACAGACTTTTCGCAAATGGGCGGTCAGGAGGACTGTCCCTGTCGGGGGTTTATGTGTTTGCAATCATAGTCTCTTTATTTAACTGCATGTTCAGAAAAAAACGTGTGTATTCTTCATCAGGTAGGTCATCTGTCTGGTCAGTCAGAGCATCCACGACATCTTTCATGGCTTAGGTGTCTCTCCTGGTACGGGAGCTTCCTTGCAATGCGATACGTGGATCTAAACAGGCTTTCCCTGTAGTTACACAGAGGTTGGTGTCATCTGGGGCTCTTGGACAGGACCATCAAATCTGGCAACGAAGAGAAAAACTCGAGAATGGACATTAGTTTTTGACCAATTCAATTACATAAGCAAACAAGATATCTGTTATGTTTCGGTAGCTGAGGAGTGCAGGTAAAAAGGCAATACACCAGAGCAGTTGGAATCTATGAGATTGCAGTACCCTGACTAACCACCACAACTAGAGGCAGCCGTTGAGCGTTCCTACGTTGGTCCTAGACGCCTCGTCACAGCCTCGTCAAACTAACTACACCTAAAGATAGAAAGAGGAAAGCTATCTGCCCCGGAGCAGATCCCCAAAGAACATAGAAAGCCCCCAAACATGTAATGGCGGTTAGACAAGAAGAAATACTGACACAGACAGAAAATAGTATGAGCAAACGTTGGGGCCCAAACTACCTAAATAGAAAAGGATAGGAAGGGCACTTACTGCAATCCCAAAAAACCCTGAAAAGCACCAACTCTACTAATTTCAAAAACACCTGAGATCACACGACCTCTACCACCTAAATTAGTTCTCTGGTGTAACAAAATCAAAACAGCAGCCACTGAAAAAACTGGAAAAAGCAAATGTACAAACATCAGTGGCTGAACTAAACTGAGAGGGCAAAAGCCCCCGGAGGGGACCCTGAAGGCCCCCACAGAAGTGCAGGACAAAATGCAAAAATCAAGCACAAAAACAAAAAGAAGAAAATGTCTTATCTGTTAGCAGGAGATGCAGACACGACACAGCAGGCTACAAAGGAAACAGGAATCAAGGATTGAGACCAGAACAATTGATCACCGGCAACCCTGATGGAAGGCGACTCCCTTATATAAGACCAGTCAGTAACACCTGATTCCCAATCCTCACAATCTTCACTGGACAGTCCAGTACCGCTTGTAACCACCAGAGGGAGCCTCTGCTCAGAACTCATTTCAAGTCCATTCACAACAGTACCCCCCCCTTGAGGAGGGGTCACCAAACCCTCACTTGAACAACCAGGTCGGTCAGGATGAGTTCTATGATACGCACGGATGAGTCTCCTAGCATGGATGTCCGAAGCAAACACCCAAGAATTGTCTTCCTGACCATAACCTCTCCACTTAACCAAATACTGGAGTTTCCGTCTAGAAAAACGAGAATTCAATATTTTCTCAACCACAAACTCAATATTGCCCTCAACCAGAACAGGGTCAGGAGGCAAAGCAGTAGGAACCACTGGCTCAACAAACCTCTTCAACAAGGACTTGTGGAACACGTTATGGATCTTAAATGTCCCTGGAAGAAGCAAACGAAAAGAAACAGGATTAAGAATCTCCATGATCTTATAAGGTCCAATGAACCTAGGCTTAAATTTAGGAGATGCCACTCTCATAGGAATATTTTTTGAGGACAACCAGACCAAGTCCCCCACTTTAAACCGAGGACCATCAGTCCTATGCCGGTTAGCAAACCGCTGGGCCCTCTCCTGAGAGAGGGACAACCTCTCCGCTACCTGGTCCCAAATCTGTTGCATACGCTCCACAACAGAGTCAACACCTGGACAGACAGAAGCCTCCGTCTGTCCTGAAGAAAATCGAAGATGAAACCCAGAATTACAGAAAAATGGAGACATCAAAGTGGCAGAGCTAGCCCTATTATTAAGAGCAAAATCAGCCAAAGGCAAAAAAGAGACCCAGTCATCCTGATCAGCAGACACAAAGCATCTTAGATAAGTCTCCAAAGTCTGGTTTGTTCTCTCAGTTTGACCATTGGTCTGAGGATGAAACGCCGAGGAGAAATACAATTGAACACCAAGTTTAGAACAAAAGGTCCTCCAAAATCTGGAAACAAACTGGACTCCTCTGTCAGACACAATGTTCTCAGGAATGCCGTGTAAACAAACCACGTGCTGAAGGAACAAAGGCACCAATTCAGACGAGAAAGGCAACTTATGTAATGGCACAAGATGTATCATCTTGGAAAACCTATCACAAATCACCCAGATGACGGTCATTCTCTGAGAAACAGGGAGGTCGGAAATGAAATCCATAGAGATATGGGTCCATGGTCTCTTGGGCACAGGCAATGGCATCAGCAAACCACTAGAGCGAGAGCAAGGCTTGGAGCGAGAGCAAGTCCCGCAGGACTGCACAAATTCCCTGACATCACGAGACAAGGTAGGCCACCAAAAGGACCGACTAACCAAGTCTCTGGTACCAAAAATTCCGGGATGACCGGCCAACGCGGAACAATGAATCTCAGACATCACACTCTTTTTCCACTGGTCCGGGACAAACAATTTCCCAACAGGGCAGCGCTCGGGCCTATCCTCCTGACACCCCTCCAGAGCCAGTCTCAAATTGGGCGAGATGGCGGAAAGAACTACACCTTCTTTCAAAATAACAGAAGGATCAGATAACTCAGGAGAGTCCGCAAGGAAACTCCTCGAGAGGGCATCCGCCTTAACATTCTTAGTGCCAGGAAGAAAGGAAACCACAAAATTAAAACGTGTGAAAAACAAGGCCCGCCTGGCCTGTCTAGGATTAAGTCGCTTGGCAGATTCCAGATAAACCAGATTCTTATGGTCCGTAAGGACCACCACCTGATGTTTGGCTCCCTCCAGCCAATGTCTCTACTCTTCAAAAGCCCACTTCATGGCCAATAACTCCCGATTACCCACGTCATAATTACGTTCAGTAGGAGAAAATTTTCGAGAAAAAAAGGCACAAGGGTTACTTTTAGAGGTCTCTGGATCTCTTTGGGACAAAACGGCACCTGCCCCAATTTCAGAGGCATCAACCTCCACCTGAAATGGCAGAGAAACATCAGGCTGCCGTTGAACAGGAGCAGAAGTGAATCTCTGCTTAAGTTCCTGAAATACAGAGACTGCCTCAGGAGGCCAATTCACCACATCAGAACCCTTTTTGGTCAAATCAGTTAATGGTTTAACAATAACCGAGAAATTACCAATAAATTTACGATAAAAATTGGCAAAACCCAAAAATCTTTGAAGAGCCTTTAATGAAGTAAGTTGGACCCAATCACAGATGGCCTGAACCTTGACCGGGTCCATTTCAATAACAGATGGGGACAAAATGAATCCCAAAAATGAGATCCTCTGTACGCCAAAAAGACACTTTGATCCCTTCACATACAGAGCATTCTCTCTCAAAATCTGGAACACAGTTCGAACATGTTTCACATGAGAGTCCCAGTCATTGGAAAAAATCAAGATATCATCCAAATAAACAATCAGAAATTTATCCACAAAATCCCTGAAAATGTCATTCATGAAGGACTCGAAGACAGAAGGAGCATTAGTGAGCCCAAAGGGCATCACAAGGTACTCAAAATGCCCCTCAGGGGTATTAAATGCCGTCTTCCATTCATCCCCGTGCTTAATGCGAATAAGGTTATATGCCCCCCTGAGGTCATGCTTGGTAAACCAAGTAGCGTTTTTCACCCTGGAAAACAGGTCAGAAATCAAGGGTAACGGGTATTGATATTTCACAGTAATATTGTTCAAAAGACGATAATCAATACACGGCCTTAATGAACCATCCTTTTTGGCCACAAAGAAAAAACCGGCATCTAAGGGTGAAGAGGATGGTCTGATATGACCCTTCTCCAATGACTCCTTGATATAAGACCGCATAGCGTCATGTTCAGGTACAGACAAGTTAAAAAGGCGACCTTTAGGGAATTTACTACCAGTCACTAATTCAATAGCGCAGTCATAGCTCCTATGGGGAGGCAAGGATGCAGATTTACTTTCGCTAAACACATCAGAAAAATCAATCAAAAAGTCAGGAACATCCTGAGCCTGGGAGGAGGCAGAAAAAACAGGAGTGTTGGTATTAACACATTGGCAGCCCCAACTGGTTACAGACACAGATTTCCAATCCAAAACAGGATTATGAGACTGTAACCAAGGGAAACCCAGTACGATAATGTCATGCAGATTATACAGAACCAAAAATTTGCAGCTCTCCTGATGATCAGGTTCAACCCTCATTATCACCTGAGTAGAGAACTGAGGTTTATTCTCAGCCAAAGGGGTAGAATCGATCCCCAGTAGGGGAATAGACTTCCGTAGGGGTATCAAGGGAAACCCACAACGTTTAGCAAAATCATAATCCATCAGGTTAATAGCTGCTCCCGAATCAACGAAAGCCTGAGCAGAAAATGAGGACAGAGAGCATATCAGAGTAACAGGTAATAAAAACTTAGTCTGAACACTACCCAAGACAACTGAGCGTGCAAAACGTCTTCCCAGCTTAGGGCAGACTGAAATAGCATGAGAGGCATCACCACAGTAGAAACATAACCCGTTGTGTTATGTTACGGTAGCTGAGGAGTGCAGGTAAAAAAGGAAATACACCAGAGCAGTTGGAATCTATGAGATTGCAGTACCCTGACTAACCACCGCAACTAGAGGCAGCCGTGGGCGTTCCCACGTTGGTCCCAGACGCCTCGTCACAGCCTGAGAAACTAACTACACCTAAAGATAGAAATAGGAAAGCTATCTGCCCCGGAGCAGAACCCCAAAGATAATAGAAAGCCCCCAAACATGTAATGGCGGTTAGACAAGAGGAAATACTGACACAGAAAGAAAATAGTATGAGCAAAAGCTGGGGCCCAAACTATCTAAATAGAAAAGGACAGGAAGGGTACTTACTGCAATCCCAGAAAACCCTGAAAAACACCAACTCTACTAATTTCAAAATCACCTGAGATCACACGACCTCTACCACCTAAATTAGTTCTCTGGTGTAACAAAAACAGCAGCCACTGAAAAAACTGCAAAAAGCAAAAGTACAAAACACAGTGGCTGGACTAAACTGAGAGGGCAAAAGCCCCCGGAGGGACCCAGAAGGCCCCCACAGAAGTGCAGGACAAAATGCAAAAATATAGCAAAAACACAAAATAAGAAATTGTCTTATCTGATAGCAGGAGATGCAGACACGACACAGCAGGCTACAAGGGAAACTGGAAAGAAGGATTCAGACCAGAACAATTGATCACCGGCAACCCTGATGGGAAAATGATTCCCTTAAATAAGACCAATCAGTAACACCTGATTCCCAATCCTCACTAGTACCGCTTGTAACCACCAGAGGGAGTCTCTGCTCAGAACTCATCTCAAACCCATTCACAACAGTACCCCCCCTTGAGGAGGGGTCACCGAACCCTCATTTGAGCAACCAGGTCGGTCAGGATGAGTTCTATGATACGCACGGATAAGTCTCCTAGCATGGATGTCCGAAGCAAACACCCAAGAATTATCTTCCTGACCATAACCTCTCCATTTAACCAAATACTGGAGTCTTCGTCTAGAAAAACGAGAATCCAATATTTTCTCAACCACATACTCCAGATTGCCCTCAACCAAAACAGGGTCAGGAGGCACAGCAGCAGGAACCACTGGCTCAACAAACCTCTTCAACAAGGACTTGTGGAACACGTTATGGATCTTAAATGTCCCTGGAAGAAGCAAACGAAAAGAAACAGGATTAATAATCTCCATGATCTTATAAGGTCCAATGAACCTAGGCTTAAATTTAGGAGATGCTACTCTCATAGGAATATTCTTTGAGGACAACCAGACCAAGTCCCCCACTTTAAACCGAGGACCATCAGTCCTATGCCGGTTAGCAAACCGCTGGGCCTTCTCCTGAGAGAGGGACAACCTCTCCACTACCTGGTCCCAAATCTGCTGCATACGCTCAACAACAGAGTCAACACCTGGACAGACAGAAGCCTCCGTCTGTCCTGAAGAAAATCGAGGGTGAAACCCAGAATTACAGAAAAACGGAGACATCAAAGTGGCAGAGCTAGCCCTATTATTAAGAGCAAACTCAGCCAAAGGCAAAAAAGAGACCCAGTCATCCTGATCAGCAGACACAAAGCATCTTAGATAAGTCTCCAATGTCTGGTTTGTTCTCTCAGTTTGACCATTGGTCTGAGGATGAAATGCCGAGGAGAAAGACAATTGAAAACCCAGTTTAGAACAAAAAGTCCTCCAAAATCTGGAAACAAACTGGACTCCTCTGTCAGACACAATGTTCTCAGGAATGCCGTGTAAACGAACCACGTGCTGAAGGAACAACGGCACCAATTCAGAGGAGGAAGGCAACTTAGGTAATGGCACAAGATGTATCATTTTGGAAAACCTATCACAAATTACCCAGATGGTGGTCATTCTCTGAGAAACAGGAAGATCGGAAATGAAATCCATAGAGATATGGGTCCATGGTCTCTTGGGCACAGGCAATGGCATCAACAAACCACTAGAGCGAGAGCAAGGCTTGGAGCGAGAGCAAGTCCCGCAGGACTGCACAAATTCCCTGACATCGCGAGACAAGGTAGGCCACCAAAAGGACCGACTAACCAAGTCTCTGGTACCAAAAATTCCGGGATGCCCAGCCAATGCGGAACAATGAATCTCAGACATCACACTCTTTTTCCATTGGTCCGGGACAAACAATTTTCCAACAGGGCAGCGCTCGGGCCTATCCTCCTGACACCCTCCAGAGCAAGTCTCAAATTAGGCGAGATGGCGGAAAGAACTACACCCTCCTTCAAAATAACAGAGGGATCAGATAGCTCAGGAGAGTCCGCAAGGAAACTCCTCGAGAGGGCATCCGCCTTAACATTCTTAGTGCCAGGAAGAAAAGAAACCACAAAATTAAAACGTGTGAAAAACAAGGCCCACCTGGCCTGTCTAGGATTGAGTCGCTTGGCAGATTCCAGATAGACCAGATTCTTATGGTCCGTAAGGACCACCACCTGATGTTTGGCTCCCTCCAGCCAATGTCTCCACTCTTCAAAAGCCCACTTCATGGCCAATAACTCCCGATTACCCACGTCATAATTACGTTCAGTAGGAGAAAATTTTCGAGAGAAAAAGGCACAAGGGTTACTTTTAGAGGTCTCTGGATCTTTTTGGGACAAAACGGCACCTGCCCCAATTTCAGAGGCATCAACCTCCACCTGAAATGGCAGAGAAACATCAGGCTGCCGTAGAACAGGAGCAGAAGTGAATCTCTGCTTAAGTTCCTGAAACGCAGAGACTGCCTCAGGAGGCCAATTCACCACATCAGAACCCTTTCTGGTCAAATCAGTTAATGGTTTAACAATAACAGAGAAATTACCAATAAATTTACGATAAAAATTGGCAAAACCCAAAAATCTCTGAAGAGCCTTTAATGAAGTAGGTTGGACCCAATCACAGATGGCCTGAACCTTGACCGGGTCCATTTCAATAACAGATGGGGACAAAATGAATCCCAGAAATGAGATCTTCTGTACGCCAAAAAGACACTTTGATCCCTTCACATACAGAGCATTCTCTCTCAAAATCTGGAATACAGTTCGAACATGTTTCACATGAGAGTCCCAGTCATTAGAAAAAATCAAGATATCATCCAAATAAACAATCAGAAACTTGTCCACAAAATCCCTGAAAATGTCATTCATGAAGGACTGGAAGACGGAAGGAGCATTAGTGAGCCCAAAGGGCATCACAAGGTACTCAAAATGCCCTTCAGGGGTGTTAAATGCCGTCTTCCATTCATCCCCGTGCTTAATGCGAATAAGGTTATACGCCCCCCTGAGGTCAAGCTTGGTAAACCAAGTAGCGTTTTTCACCCTGGAAAACAGGTCAGAAATCAAGGGTAACGGGTATTGATATTTCACAGTAATATTGTTCAAGAGACGATAATCAATACATGGCCTTAATGAACCATCTTTTTTGGCCACAAAGAAAAAACCGGCACCTAAGGGTGAAGAGGATGGTCTGATATGACCCTTCTCCAATGATTCCTTGATATAAGACCGCATAGCGTCATGTTCAGGTACAGACAAGTTAAAAAGGCGACCCTTAGGGAATTTACTACCTGGCACTAATTCAATAGCGCAGTCATAGCTCCTATGGGGAGGTAAGGATGCAGATTTACTTTCGCTAAACACATCAGAAAAATCAAACAAAAAGTCAGGAACATCCTCAGCCTGGGGGAGGCAGAAAAAACAGGAGTGTTGGTATTAACACATTGGCAGCCCCAACTGGTTACAGACACAGATTTCCAATCCAAAACAGGATTATGAGACTGTAACCAAGGGAAACCCAGCACGATAATGTCATGCAGATTATATAGAACCAAAAATTTGCAGCACTCCTGGTGATCAGGTTCAACCCTCATTATCACCTGAGTAGAAAACTGGGGTTTATTCTCAGCCAAAGGGTAGAATCGATCCCCAGTAGGGGAATAGACTTCTGTAGGGGTATCAAGGGAAATCCACAACGTTTAGCAAAATCATAATCCATCAGGTTAATAGCTGCTCCAGAATCAACGAAAGCCTGAGCAGAAAATGAGGACAGAGAGCATATCAGAGTGACAGTTAATAAAAACTTAGTCTGAACACTACCCAAGACAACTGAGCGTGCAAAACGTCTTCCCTGACTGAAATAGCATGAGAGGCATCACCACAGTAGAAACATAACCCATTGCGCTTTCGAAACTCATGACGCTGTGCCCCAGACACCACTCCATCACACTGCATGGGCTCAGCAGCTGGCTCACAAGGCAACACCACTCCACGCATACTTCTCCGCTCACGCAAACGTCTGTCAATTTGAATCGCTAATGACATAGAATCATTGAGACCAGAGGGGACAGGGAATCCCACCATAACATCCTTTACATTATCCGACAGACCCTTCCGGAAAAGGGCCGCCAAAGCGTCGTCATTCCATTTGGTCAGGACTGCCCACCTACGGAATCTCTGACAGTATAACTCAGCGTCATCAAGCCCCTGATTTAATGCCAACAAGGCTTTTTCAGCTTGATCAGTGACATTAGGCTCATCGTACAATAACCCCAAAGCCTGAAAAAATGCATCAACATCACTCAAAACAGGATCCCCAGGTGTGAGGGAAAAAGCCCAATCCTGAGGATCGCCGCGCAGGAGAGAGATGACAATTTGAACCTGCTGCGCTGCGTTCCCTGAGGACTTAGATTTTAAGGCAAGAAACAATTTACAATTATTTTTGAAATTCTGAAACTTAGCTCGATCCCCTGAAAACAAATCTGGCATGGGGATCCTAGGTTCCACAACAGGCAACCTAGCAAGATATGCAGCAATACTCCGAACCTCAGTGGCAAGCTGATCCACACGGCCAGACAACTGTGCAAACTCCATTGGGAGAAAAGATCCTCCCCAGCACCCAGAGATACAGAGGGGAAAAAAAAAAAAAAAAATGCAACAAACAGAAAAATATCTCTGACAACTTTTCTTCCTTCAAAATATTTTTTCCCTTCTGTGAGTACCATACAATTTTTATGGCCGTGATACTGTTATGTTACGGTAGCTGAGGAGTGCAGGTAAAAAAGGAAATACACCAGAGCAGTTGGAATCTATGAGATTGCAGTACCCTGACTAACCACCGCAACTAGAGGCAGCCGTGGGGCGTTCCCACGTTGGTCCCAGACGCCTCGTCACAGCCTGAGAAACTAACTACACCTAAAGATAGAAATAGGAAAGCTATCTGCCCCGGAGCAGAACCCCAAAGATAATAGAAAGCCCCCAAACATGTAATGGCGGTTAGACAAGAGGAAATACTGACACAGAAAGAAAATAGTATGAGCAAAAGCTGGGGCCCAAACTATCTAAATAGAAAAGGACAGGAAGGGTACTTACTGCAATCCCAGAAAACCCTGAAAAACACCAACTCTACTAATTTCAAAATCACCTGAGATCACACGACCTCTACCACCTAAATTAGTTCTCTGGTGTAACAAAAACAGCAGCCACTGAAAAAACTGCAAAAAGCAAAAGTACAAAACACAGTGGCTGGACTAAACTGAGAGGGCAAAAGCCCCCGGAGGGGACCCAGAAGGCCCCCACAGAAGTGCAGGACAAAATGCAAAAATATAGCAAAAACACAAAATAAGAAATTGTCTTATCTGATAGCAGGAGATGCAGACACGACACAGCAGGCTACAAGGGAAACTGGAAAGAAGGATTCAGACCAGAACAATTGATCACCGGCAACCCTGATGGGAAAATGATTCCCTTAAATAAGACCAATCAGTAACACCTGATTCCCAATCCTCACTAGTACCGCTTGTAACCACCAGAGGGAGTCTCTGCTCAGAACTCATCTCAAACCCATTCACAACACCGTTGCGCTTTCGAAACTCATGACGCTGTGCCCCAGAAACCACTCTATCACACTGCATGGATTCAGAAGCAGGTTCACAAGGCAACACTATTCCACGCATACTTCTCCGCTCACGCAAACGTCTGTCAATTTGAATCGCTAATGACATAGAATCATTGAGACCAAAGGGGACAGGGAATCCCACCATAACATCCTTTACATTATCTGACAGACCCTTCCGAAAAAGGGCTGCCAAAGCGTCGTCATTCCATTTGGTCAGGACTGCCCACCTACGGAATCTCTGACAGTATAACTCTGCGTCATCAAGCCCCTGATTTAATGCCAACAAGGCTTTTTCAGCTTGATCAGTGACATTAGGCTCATCGTACAATAACCCCAAGGCCTGAAAAAATGCATCAACATCACTCAAAACAGGATCCCCAGGTGTCAGGGAAAAAGCCCAATCCTGAGGATCGCCGCGCAGGAGAGAGATGACAATTTGAACCTGCTGCTCTGCGTTCCCTGAGGACTTAGATTTTAAGGCAAAAAACAATTTACAATTATTTTTGAAATTCAGAAACTTGGCTCGATCCCCCAAAAACAAATCTGGCATGGGAATCCTAGGTTCCACAACAGGCAACCTAGCAAGATAGGTAGCAATACTCCGAACCTCAGTGGCAAGCTGATCCACACGGCCAGACAACTGTGCAAACTCCATTGAGAGAAAAAATCCTCCCCAGCACCCAGAGATACAGAGGGAAAAAAAAAAAAAAGCAACAAACTGAAACATATCTCTGACAACTCTGACAACCTTTTTTCTTTCACAATATTTTTCCCTTCTGTGAGTACCATACAATTTTCAATTTTTAGGCCGGTGATACTGTTATGTTTCGGTAGCTGAGGAGTGCAGGTAAAAAGGCAATACACCAGAGCAGTTGGAATCTATGAGATTGCAGTACCCTGACTAACCACCACAACTAGAGGCAGCCATGGAGCGTTCCTACGTTGGTCCTAGACGCCTCGTCACAGCCTGAGAAACTAACTACACCTAAAGATAGAAAGAGGAAAGCTATCTGCCCCGGAGCAGATCCCCAAAGAACATAGAAAGCCCCCAAACATGTAATGGCGGTTAGACAAGAAGAAATACTGACACAGACAGAAAATAGTATGAGCAAACGTTGGGGCCCAAACTACCTAAATAGAAAAGGATAGGAAGGGCACTTACTGCAATCCCAAAAAACCCTGAAAAGCACCAACTCTACTAATTTCAAAAAACACCTGAGATCACACGACCTCTACCACCTAAATTAGTTCTCTGGTGTAACAAAATCAAAACAGCAGCCACTGAAAAAACTGGAAAAAGCAAATGTACAAACATCAGTGGCTGAACTAAACTGAGAGGGCAAAAGCCCCCGGAGGGGACCCTGAAGGCCCCCACAGAAGTGCAGGACAAAATGCAAAAATCAAGCACAAAAACAAAAAGAAGAAAATGTCTTATCTGTTAGCAGGAGATGCAGACACGACACAGCAGGCTACAAAGGAAACAGGAATCAAGGATTGAGACCAGAACAATTGATCACCGGCAACCCTGATGGGAAGGCGACTCCCTTATATAAGACCAGTCAGTAACACCTGATTCCCAATCCTCACAATCTTCACTGGACAGTCCAGTACCGCTTGTAACCACCAGAGGGAGCCTCTGCTCAGAACTCATTTCAAGTCCATTCACAACAGATATCATTTTGCATATTCTGCTGCTGAGGGAAGAATGCACCTAACTTGGGACTAGACCAAAACAATATTTCGTATGGTGACAGCTTTTCTGGGTCTCTGGGAGTGTGCCTTACGTTAAACAGTGCAATTGGGAGTGTGTCATGCCATGGTTTGCGTGTCTCTTGGGCAATTTTCAGCATCCTATTCTTAAGTGTTCCGTTCAGTCTTTCTACCTTCCCACTGCTCTGGGGGTGGTAAGGAGTGTGTAGGCCTAGGTCTGACCCTACTGCTAATCGAGTCTCGTGTGTCAGATTTGCTGTGAATGCGGGTCCCTGATCACTTTCTATCATTTCTGGAACCCCGTATCTGCACACTATTTTCCGAAAGTAGCTTCTTTGCAATAGTCTTT
>JARQOD010000002.1:394929639-395101969 GCA_033576555.1 Oophaga sylvatica
CGGTTACATGGCATTCCAGAGAACATCGTGTCTGACAGAGGAGTCCAGTTTGTTTCCAGATTTTGGAGGACATTTTGTTCTAAACTTGGTGTTCAATTATCTTTCTCCTCTGCATTTCATCCTCAGACCAATGGACAAACCGAGATAACAAACCAGACCTTGGAGATTCATTTGAGATGTTTTGTGTCTGCTGATCAAGATGACTGGGTCTCTTTTTTGCCTTTGGCTGAGTTTGCTCTTAATAATAGGACTAGCTCTGCCACCTTGATGTCTCCATTTTTCTGCAATTCTGGGTTTCACTCTCGATTTTCTTTGGGACAGGCGGAGGCTTCTGTCTGTCCGGGTGTTGACCCTGTTGTGGAGCGAATGCAGCAGATTTGGGACCAGGTAGTGGAGAGGTTGTCTCTCTCTCAAGAGAGGGCCCAGCAATTTGCCAACCGGCATAGGACTGTTGGTCCTCAGTTTAAAATAGGGGACTTGGTTTGGTTGTCCTCAAGAAATATCCCTATGAGGGTTGCATCTCCAAAGTTTAAGCCTAGGTTCATTGGACCTTATAAAATCATGGAGATTCTTAATCCGGTTTCCTTCCGTTTGCTTCTTCCAGGGACTTTTAAGATCCATAACGTGTCCCACAAGTCCTTATTGAAGAGGTTTGTCGAGCCAGTGGTTCCTATGGCTGTGCCTCCTGACCCTGTTTTGGTTGAGGGCAATCTGGAGTATGCGGTTGAGAAAATATTGGATTCTCGTTTTTCTAGACGGAGACTCCAGTATTTGGTTAAGTGGAGAGGTTATGGTCAGGAGGACAATTCTTGGGTATTTGCTTCGGACATCCATGCTAGGAGACTGATCCGTGCGTATCACCGAGCTCATCCTTATCGGCCTGGTTGCACAAGTGAGGGTTCTGTGACCCCTCCTCAAGGGGGGGGTACTGTTGTGAATGTGCTAGAGATGGTTTCTGAGCAGAGGCTCCCTCTGGTGGTTACAGACAGTACTGAACCTTTCAGCGAGGAGTGGCATTCTGGAATCACGGACTGGTCTGATATAAGGGAGGTTCCCTCCCATGATGTTTGCCGGTGATCAATTGTTCTTGTCTCAATTGTGGTTCCTGGTTCATTTGGAAGTTTGCTGGAGTCTTGCCTGCGTCTGCTGCTTTCAGATAAGATATTTTTGCTTTTCTTTTTGTGCTTGCTTTTTGCATTGTTTTCTGCACTTTTGGAGTTCAGCCAGGTCCCCTCCTGGAGCCTGTGCTCCTCTCAGTTTATCTGTAGCCACTGTTATTTGTTCATTTGCTTTTTCCTGTTTTGTCAGTAGCTGCGGCTTGGTTTTGTTACACCAGAGATCTGATTTAGGTGGAGGAGATCGTATGATCTCAGGTTTTTTGCAATCCGAAGTGTTGGTATTTTTTAGGGTTTTTTTTGGATTGCAGTCAGAATTCTTTCCTTTACTTTTCTGTCTAGACAGATTGGGCCCCAGCGTTTGCTCATTCTATTTTCTGTCTGTGTCCGTGCTTTCTTATTGTCTAACCGCCATTACATGTTTGGGGGCTTCCTATTTTCTTTGGGGATCTGCTCTGGGGCAGATAGCTTTCATCTTTCTGCCTTTAGGTGTAGTTATCTCTCAGGCTGTGACGAGGCGTCTAGGATCAACGTAGGAACGCTCCAGTTGTGTGGTTAGTTCAGGTTACTGCAATCCAATAGGTTCCAGCCTCTCTGGTGTGTTACCGTTTTTGCTATTTCTCCTCAGCTACCTAAACATAACACCTAACCCCAACACACCCCTAACCCTAATCCCAACCCTAACCCTAATCCCAACCCTAACCCTAATCCCAACCCTAATTCCAACACTAATTGTAACCCTAACCCTAATTGTAACCCTAACCATAGCCCTAACCCAAATGGAAAAATGAAAATAAATATATTTTCTTTATTTTATTATATGTCCCTAACTAAAGGGGTGATAAAGGGGGGGTTTATTTACTATTTTTTCATTTTGATCATTGTGTTCTGCCCATTCTGAGTACTGGGCGGCATGTTTCTTATTGTGAACTAGTTTTGTTTGTTATAGCACCATCTAGTGGTGGCTGAATTTATAGCCCATGCCTTTAACAAGCAGATAGAGTATAGCATTGTGGGATTGAAGCACGGTATTCTGGGAAGAAGAAACTCAATTTTCTTCCATGTACTTCAGGGAATACACGTGTTTCATGTACTCTCCTGTAACCTCTCCAACTTGAGTTTGCTATCCTGGTAAAGCATATCTGGTAAGATCAATATCTTCTCTAGCAGTGTAGTGTTTAGGAGGCTATTAACTGTATAGCAGCCAGTGCATAGGAGATGTTATTAGAATTCTGTGTTTTCTCATGTTATAGTTGCATCATACTGTATACTTTCTTGTTAATTGTAAAGTGTCAGCTGTGTGATTATTGCCCAATACTTATCTATGTCATTTGTTATTTTTATAGTTTTACCGCGCATGTTCTATACTGTTCACCAATAAACAAGTTAGACTACAGAGGACAGTCTGCTTATTTGAAAGATAGAATGATGGTTTAGCTGTATGCTAGATTGCACACCGTGTCAACGTGTATGAAGGCAGAACAGTAAAACAGATGCTAGACGCCTGCGATAGTGAATACGACTTAAGGAGCTGCTTGTACCCACACCGCACTGCCTGCGGATACTGCAGCGGCCGCCATACAGTCACAAGTACCAAGAGTGCAGCCCGCCATCAGGCGCTTCATCATTCCCGCCACGCGGAAGCCACTGCGCATAGACTGTTTCCCGATAATATACTCAGTAGTACGCAGCTAAGCGCACAATGTCTCAAAACAGCACATCCTCACTCAAAACAAGGTCGCGACAAGCTCCAGCAGGTCGTCATTAGCAGAGCTCGCTGCCGTCGCCCGTGCAGAAGCCGAGGCAGCCAAAGCAAGATCCTCCTTCGCTGAAAGAGAGATGCACCTAAAGCTGAGACAGGCGGAGCAAGATGCAGATAATGCACGTTTGCAGGCAGAGAGAGAAGCGGAAACTGCATGTTTGCAGGCAGAGAGAGAAGCGGAAACTGCACGTTTGCAAGCAGAGAGAGAAGCAGAAACTGCACGTTTGCAAGCAGAGAGAGTGGCCGAAACCACACGCCTGCAAGCTACAACTGCACATTTGCAAGCAGAGAGAGAAGCTAAAACTGCACGTTTGCAAGCAGAGAGAGAAGTGGAAACTGCACGTTTGCAAGCAGAGAGAGAAGCGGAAACAGCACGTTTGCGAGCAGAGCTAGAAAAACATGCGGCAGACAAAGAGACAGCAGCTGCAATTGCTAAAGCAGAGTATTTGGAAGCTAGGAAGGATTCTGATAGTGAGAGACACAGCAACATTCGCGGACCAGATCTAGAACAGCAAGATCCAGCGCAGCGCGTCGCAGAGTAGGTCTGTCAACATTCCGGCATAGATGACAGCCCTGATACACCACATCGACCAGTCTACGCCGGTTACCAACTATCCAACACCGAACTTCGTTACCACAAACAAGGAGTCGTCCAGTACAGAGATGTCGATCACAGCTGCTGTTCCACTGAGCAGAAGGTACAGCTCCAATCCCGCCTTAAAGAGACACCTCCTTGGCCGAGAAGGTACTGCACAGACTATACGAAGTCAGAAGCATCTCACAGGTATGGTGATACACCACACACTAGACATGACTAACAGGTCCAGGAAATTCTTATCCTCTCTTGCTGACAACTTTACCTTCCAAAAGGTAATGGAGAAAACAAGGGGATCTGCTACCTTGGATCTAATCCTCATAAACAGGGAGGAAATGGTGGAGGAGGTAAGAGTGGCTGGGACTCTAGGAGGTAGTGACCATGCTATTTTAGAATTTTGGATAACAAGAGGAGGAAGACCTGTGAAGACTCAGACGTCAAGGTTAGATTTCAGAAAGGCAGATTTTAAGGAACTCAGAAAGAGAATTGGAGGGATCCAATGGCTGGATATCCTTAAGGACAAAAATGTCCAGGAAGGATGGAAAATCTTGAAAAATGAGATTCTCAAAGCACAATCGTTAACAATTCCGAAAAGAGGGAAGAATGGGAAGCATTTAAGGAAACCAGGATGGATGAACATAGAACTTAAACACATGCTAAAAAGGAAGAAAGAAATGTTTATCAAATGGAAAGAGGGAGGCATATCTAAAGAAGAATATAATGCCGTCTGCAGAACCTGCAGGGCACAAATCAGATTATCTAAAGCTGACAATGAATTAAGGCTTGCAAGTGACGTCAAAAGCAACAAAAAAGGATTTTGAGGATACGTCAAAAGTAAAATAAAAGTCAAAGATGCTATAGGATTTTTACAGGATGAAAATGATGAAATGGTAAGTCAGGATGTTGAGAAGGCTGAACTTTTAAATTCCTATTTTGCATCTGTTTTCTCTCAGAAAGGAAATGTAACATCAACTGATCTTCACTGTCCTATTAAAGGAATAGAAGAATCCAGGATATCTATAAACAGAAAGACAGTGAGGAAACACTTAGCTAGCATAAATGAATTCAAGTCTCCAGGTCCAGATGAATTACACCCCAGGGTACTGAAGGAGATAGCAGAAGAAATTCTTGAACCACTGTCCATAATCTTTGAAAATTCTTGGAGAACAGGAGAAGTCCCAGAAGACTGGAGAAGAGCAAATGTTGTTCCTATCTTCAAAAAGGGAAGAAGGTGGACCCAGGGAACTACAGGCCGGTGAGTCTGACTTCTATACCAGGAAAGATCTTTGAACAAATTATTAAAGAACATGTATGCAAGTACCTGGATAAGAATGAAGTGATTAAACAGAGTCAGCATGGGTTTGTAACTAATAAGTCATGTCAGACTAACTTAATTTCCTTCTATGACAGAATCACTGACTGGGTGGATCAGGGAAATGCTGTAGATATAGTATATCTTGACTTCAGCAAAGCATTTGACAAAGTATCTCACACAATCCTTATTGAAAAAATGACTAAGTATGGAATGGACAAGGCAACTGTTAGGTGGATTCATAACTGGCTTAGTGATCGGACCCAAAGAGTGGTTGTAAATGGCTGCACATCCAGTTGGAAGAATGTCTCAAGTGGGGTACCACAAGGCTCTGTTTTGGGCCCTGTATTGTTCAACATCTTTATCAATGATTTAGATGAAGGAATTGAGGGTAAACTGATCAAATTTGCTGATGACACAAAGCTAGGAGGGGTAGCTAATACTAGAGAAGAGAGAGAGAGGATTCAAAAAGATATACATAAACTGGAGCAGTGGGCAGCAACTAACAGAATGGATTTTAACAGGGAAAAATGCAAAGTACTACATCTGGGCAATAAAAATGAAAAAAGCATATACAAAATGGGAGGAATAGGGCTAAGTAACAGCACATGTGAAAAAGACTTGGGTATACTAATTCATCACAGACTTAACATGAGTCAACAGTGTGATGCAGCAGCAAAAAAGGCAAATGCAATTCTAGGATGTATCAACAGAAGCATACAGTCTAGATCACGTGAGGTCATTATTGCCCTCTACTCCTCTTTGGTCAGACCTCATCTGGAATACTGTGTCCAGTTTTGGGCACCACATTTTAAAAAAGACATCAACAAACTGGAGCAAGTTCAGAGAAGAGCCACCAGAATGGTGACCGGTCTGCAAACCATGTCCTATGAGGAACGGTTGCAGGATTTGGGAATGTTTAGCTTGCAAAAAAGAAGACTGAGAGGAGACTTAATAGCTGTCTACAAATATCTCAAGGGCTGTCACATTGTAGAAGGATCATCTTTATTCTCATTTGCACAAGGAAAGACTAGAAGCAATGGGATGAAACTGAATGGGAGGAGACACAGATTAGATATTAGAAAAAACTTTTTGACAGTTAGGGTGATCAATGAGTGGAACAGGCTGCCACTCATTGATCATAGAGAAAGCTTTATACAAAAGAATTGATGATTTTCCTAAGATAGGACCTAAATGTTATCAAAAGCTTAGAGAATTGAGTGATTTATTGATAGAGTTACAGGTTGCTCAGGAGGAAGGAGACTTGCCCGGATTGGCATTCTTAGACACCGCTAGGGGTGTCAATCCGATAATACAAAAACTTCCTTACAACCTACAAGAAAAGTGGGTGACATATGGTTCACGGTATAAACAAAATCATAATGTACCATTCCCTCCTTTCACTGTATTCATAGAATTTGTCGCCCAACAAGCTAAGATCAGAAATGACCCTAGTTTTGACTTCACTCTGTCCTGTTTCACTGCCCCTGGTGTCAAACCCAGTAGGACACCCGTGGCAGTCCACAAAACTAACATTGTTTTCACAGGCCCTCCTCACAATGCGAGTAAACCCACTCCAGACTAGAACAAGCCTCAGGATGTCAGTAACAGTGTCCTCTACACAAGAAACCACATCCTCTACTAAAGTGCAGAGCCTTCAGGGAGAAGTCTTTGGAGGATCGCAAAGGTTTCCTCAAAGAGAACAACATCTGCTTCAAATGTTGTGCCACAACTAGGGATGAGCGATACGATACTGCAAATATCGGGTATCGGCCGATATTAGCTGTATCGGACTTTCGATTCCGAGTTCCGATATTGTCGTCTTATCGGATACTGGAATCGGAATTGTCACTGTCACTGTCAGTGTCCGTCGGTCGGGTCTGTCAGGAGTCAGCGGCACTTACCTGCAGAAGATCTCCGGCGGTCACGGCCTGGACTACTTGATGGCCGCCATCATCTTTCCCCGGCGGTCACATGCAGTTTCTCGCGATAACTGCAGTGACTGCTGGGTAATCCCGGCCGTAAAGCAGTCAGTCCGATGACGTCACCGCCGGGGAAGCAGGTATTCAGCTGTGCTGCGTCGCGATGACAGGCTCTGCCTGTCATTGCGATGTAGCAGAGCTGGATCGTCGTGGGACTGTCGTTACTATGGACTGCGTCGGACAGGTGGTATACTGTTGGTTTGTTTTTTTTCCTTTTTTTACAGGAGATCGATGGCGTCGCAGGAATGAGAGTATAATAAAAGAAATGAAAACTGTGTTGTCTCTTTTATTTCATTAAAAGACTTTTTTCTTGCTTTGTCTTTTTTTTATACATTAAAAACTTTGGGATTAATAATGGATCGGTGTCTTATTGACGCCTATCCATTATTAACCGGGCTTATTGTCACCGTGCAATCAACGGTGACATTAACCCCTTATTACCCCACTTGCCACCGCTACAGGGCAGTGGGAAGAGCCGGGTAAAGTGCCACAATTGGCACATCTTTTGATGCGCCAAATGTGGGGCTGCTGTAGCCTGGTATTATCAGGCTGTTGAGGGCCAAAATCCATGGGCCTTGACAGTCTTTTAATACCAGGCCGCAGCAGTCTGCATTTTACTTGGCTGGTTAACAAAAATAGGGGGACCCCTACGCCGTTTTTTTTTCGAGGGGATCCCCTATTTTTGTTAACCAGCCAAGATATGCAGACTGCTGTGGCCTGGTATTATCAGGCTGGCAAGGTCCATGGATCTTGGCTCCTTAACAGCCTGAAAAACCAGGCCTCAGCAGTCTGCTTCATCTGGCTGGTTAACAAAAATAGGGGGGACCCCACGCCAAATTTTTTTCGAGGGGATCCCCTATTTTTGTTAACCAGCCAAGATATGCAGACTGCTGTGGCCTGGTATTATCAGGCTGGCAAGGTCCATGGATCTTGGCTCCTTAACAGCCTGAAAAACCAGGCCTCAGCAGTCTGCTTCATCTGGCTGGTTAACAAAAATAGGGGGGACCCCACGCCAAATTTTTTTCGGGGGATCCCCTATTTTTGTTAACCAGCCAAGATATGCAGACTGCTGTGGCCTGGTATTATCAGGCTGGCAAGGTCCATGGATCTTGGCTCCTTAACAGCCTGAAAAACCAGGCCTCAGCAGTCTGCTTCATCTGGCTGGTTAACAAAAATAGGGGGGACCCCACGCCAAATTTTTTTCGAGGGGATCCCCTATTTTTGTTAACCAGCAAAGATAAGCAGGCTGCTGTGGCCTGGTATTATCAGGCTGGCAAGCAGGGTCGGACTTAGCCACCGGAGAAACCACCGGTGGGCCCCAGCTCCTGCGTGGTGGGCCCTGATTTGAAAGGATAGGTCGCGGGGCAGAGGGGGCGGTGGCCCGGGCCTCGCGCTCTGAGGGGGCCCACCCGGAGCTACGCTACAGTAACTGTATCGGTGTGCACAGCACGCCGATACAGTTACATTCTGCGGCAGAGCAGGGAGAATCGATCTTCCTGCTCTGCCGCCCAGAAGCTATGGGGCCTGAATAGGCGTTGGGGGGCCCGGTGCCAGCAGTGGGCCCCCCACCCGTCATCGGAGGGTCAGCTGTATCGGCATCCAGCCGATACAGCTGACCGCATAGAGAGAGTGTCACGCGGTCTTATGATATGTGTACGATGTCAGTAAACTATTCTTAAAAGAACAACACTCTATACAACATATAGATTAGCAACATCAGCATGTAAATATAGAATAGATTTACCTGACACGATATCCGTTGAACTCAGGGTTAATCTTGAGGACTCGATACACTGTCACAGGAAAGAGGAGGACCGGGGGTCTAACCTGACCCTAAACTGGGGTCCTAACTAATCCCTCACCTTGGAGTTACTGATAATGGTTCAGAGGTCCAAGTCTCCAGCCTAACCCTGTCTCCTATCAGTCCCTGAACCCTGTAATCAGTCCTAAGAAGGATTCTGATTACCACCAAAGGGATATGGGCTGATCTCTGCTAAATACACAGATTAGACATATAAGACAGACTGGAGAAAACACAGACTTGCATACACACTCAAACACAGAAGGAACATAAATGATCTGGGATATTAAACTCTAAGCAAGGTGAGCTTAAAACAACTAAGGAGCTCTTTAACTTAAGTCTATACAGATACAATCCTATCTGTGGTCTGCATGAAGAATTTCACTGGCAACTCCCAACACAGACAACCAGAGATTTAAAGGAAACCAATCACCAAATAATTAATTGCAGCCGGGAGAAACTGCACCCAGTCCCAGAACTGAGCACAGACAGAATTAACTCCCTAACTGCCAAACACAAAGAAACAGCAACTCAGCTGTGAGAAGTCAGAATGTGCAACCGCGACGATCTTCGTGGCGATGCACACATGACAGTACCCCCCCTTCTACGAGGGCCTCCGGACCCTCAGGGCCAGGTTTGCCCGGGTGAGTTCTGTGGAAGGTCCGCACCAAACGATCTGCGTTAATGTCAGACGCAGGAACCCACGTCCTCTCCTCTGGACCATACCCCTTCCAATGCACCAAGTACTGAAGGGACCGGCGATTCAGACGTGAGTCAATGATCTTTGACACTTGAAACTCCAAGTTACCATTGACCACCACTGGAGGAGGAGGTAGAGGTGATGGTATGACTGGTGCCACGTACCTCTTAAGTAATGACTTGTGGAACACATTATGAATTTTAAACGTAGGAGGGAGGTCCAGACGAAATGCCACAGGATTAATTATGGAACTGATCCTGTACGGCCCGATGAATCTGGGGCCCAGCTTCCAGGAGGGAACTTTAAGTTTTATATTCCTGGTAGACAACCATACCAGATCGTTCACATTAAGATCTGGACCAGAAACTCTCCTCCTATCAGCCATACGTTTATAACGGTTCCCCATAGCACTCAGATTATTCAATACACCTCTCCACACTGAAGCAAGTGACGACGAGAAACGCTCCTCCTCAGGAACCCCAGAAGGGCCCCCCCCATTGAATGTACAAAACTGGGGATGAAAACCATATGCCCCAAAAAACGGGGACTTACCAGTGGACTCGCTCCGCCTGTTGTTAAGAGCGAACTCTGCCAGAGGCAAGAAAGAAGACCAGTCCTCCTGGTTCTCCGATACAAAACACCGGAGATATGTCTCTAAACTCTGATTCAGACGCTCTGTCTGACCATTGGTCTGTGGATGAAAAGCCGAGGAAAATGACAATTGCATCCCCCGACGTAAACAAAATGCCCTCCAAAACTTGGACACAAACTGAGACCCCCTATCTGACACCACATCAGAAGGCAACCCATGAAGTCTCACAATCTCCCCAATGAACACCTGCGCCAGAGTTTTAGCATTAGGGAGGGCAGGAAGAGCAATGAAATGTGCCATCTTACTGAACCTGTCAACAACCACCAGTATGACAGTCTTCCCTGACGACTGAGGAAGGTCCGTGATGAAGTCCATAGACAAATGAGTCCATGGACGCTCCGGAAGTTTCAAGGGTAAGAGGGTCCCAGACGGACGGGTATGAGGGGTCTTAGAGCGAGCACAAACCCCACAGGACGCGACAAAAGTTAAAACATCTTTATTAACGTTAGGCCACCAAAACCGGCGAGAAAGGAGATCTAAAGTAGCCTTACTCCCTGGATGTCCTGCTAAAGCAGAATTATGATGTGCCTCAATAACCTTTTGTCTCAACTGATTTGGGACAAACAGTCTCCCTGGAGGTCCTGCAGGGGCGTCCCCCTGAGCCTCTAACACCTCCTCCTCAAGCTCAGAACATACAGCCGACACTACCACCCCCTCCTGAAGGATAGGAATCGGGTCATCCATTTTCCCGGCCCCTGGGAAACTGCGAGACAAGGCATCCGCCTTAACATTCTTAGATCCAGGGCGATAAGTGACAACAAAATTAAACCTGGTAAAAAACAACGACCATCGAGCTTGTCTGGAATTCAGACGCTTAGCAGATTCCAAATACAGCAGGTTCTTGT
Organism: Oophaga sylvatica; assembly: GCA_033576555.1. Classification (NCBI taxonomy): domain Eukaryota; kingdom Metazoa; phylum Chordata; class Amphibia; order Anura; family Dendrobatidae; genus Oophaga; species Oophaga sylvatica. The sequence continues at coordinate 394,940,404 of JARQOD010000002.1, forward strand.
GATCAGTAATGACGGTGACCGGGTGGACTGCCCCCTCCAAAAAGTGACGCCATTCTTCAAAAGCCAACTTAATGGCCAAAAGTTCCCTATTGCCAATATCATAATTCCTTTCGGCGGACGACAATTTTTTAGAAAAGAAAGCGCACGGATGCCATTTACCAGGGGACGGACCCTGGGACAATATTGCACCCACCCCTACGTCAGACGCGTCCACCTCCACAACGAACGGCTGTGATGCATCTGGTTGGATGAGAACGGGTGCCGAAGCAAAACATTTTTTCAAAGAGGAAAAAGCTTGGCAAGCTTTGTCCGACCATTTAGAAAAATCCGTCCCTTTTCTTGTCATGTCAGTGAGAGGTTTGACAACAGATGAGAAATTACAAATAAATTTCCGGTAGTAGTTAGCAAACCCCAGAAAACGCTGCAGAGCCTTAAGATCCTCTGGCTGATCCCATTCAAGCACTGCTCTCACCTTTTCAGGGTCCATACGGAAACCGGAGGCTGACACCAAGAAACCCAAAAACTGAAGTTCCTGTACGGCGAATACACACTTTTCCAGTTTGGCGTATAGTTTATTGTCTCGCAAGATCTGCAACACCTGTCTCACATGCTCCTGGTGAGACACAAGATCTGGTGAGTAAATTAAAATGTCATCCAAATATACGACCACAAACAGCCCCACCAGATGACGAAAAATGTCATTAACAAAATGTTGGAATACTGCTGGTGCAGTAGTCAGACCAAAAGGCATGACAAGGTTCTCATAATGTCCCTCCGGCGTGTTAAACGCCGTTTTCCACTCATCCCCCTCTTTTATCCTAATCAGATTATACGCCCCCCTGAGATCCAATTTAGAGAACCATTTGGCGCCAACAATTTGATTGAAGAGATCAGGAATCAGAGGGAGTGGATACGGATCTCGAACAGTAATCCGATTAAGTTCGCGGAAATCTAAGCAAGGGCGTAGGCCTCCATCTTTTTTCTTCACAAAGAAGAACCCCGCGGCCACTGGGGAAGATGAAGGTCTAATATGCCCTTTGGCCAGACTTTCCGAAATTAATCTTTCATAGCCTGCCTCTCAGGACCAGAAAGGTTATATAACCTAGCTTTAGGTAACTTAGCATCAGGAAGTAAATTAATAGAGCAGTCATACACGCGATGAGGAGGCAACTCCTGACACCCCTCCTCAGAGAACACATCCCCAAAGTCCTCCAAAAAAGGAGGCAAAGTACTAGGCACGACCGCACTGATGACTGTGTTCATGCAGTTACTTTTGCAAAACTCCCCCCATTGGCTTATATCTCTGGACTGCCAATTAATCACAGGGTTATGTTTAACCAACCAAGGAAGTACCAACACAATAGGAGTAGGTAGACCCTCCAACACATAACAAGATAATAGTTCCCTATGTATTGCCCCTACCCGAAGGTCAATGTTATGAACCTCATGAACAAAGCTACCTTGGCCGAGAGGCCTGGCGTCAATGGAGAATATAGGGATCGGTTTGACCAATACACTCAGATGCATACCTTGAGCCTGAGCAAACTGAGCGTCAACCAGATTAGCCCCGGACCCACTATCAAGAAGAACAGAAAATCTCTCCACTCTCGTACCAACCACCACCTCCACTGGTACAAGGAACTGAGAAGAACTAGCGGACGAAATACATACTCCCAGGTTGTCGTCCACCACACAACCTGGGATTAACAGTTTTCCGGCGACTTTTTGCTCAACAAGGCACGGGATGGACATCCCCAACAAAATGTCCCTCTTTCCCGCAGAAGAAACACCTTCTAGTCCTGCGGCGTACCGCCAATCCCCTCATACGAAATGATGTCCCTCCCAACTGCATAGGCTCCTCCGAACAGACAAGGGGAACCTCAACATAAGGGACTTTAGTAGTAGGTGGAGTAACAACAGGGGGCGAAGTTACCTCGCACCTCTCCCGGAGCCGTCTATCAGTACGGATAGCTAGGGCCATAGCAGCCTCCAGTGATGGAGGAGAATCATACTGAGCCAAAACGTCCTTTAATTTGTCAGAAAGCCCATGACAAAACTGGCTCCTAAGAGCTGGGTCATTCCACTGAGTATCTGTGGCCCATCTACGGAACTCAGAAGCAAATTCCTCTGCCGGACGATCTCCCTGCTGTATCTTACGTAATTTTGTCTCAGCAAGAGAGACCCGATCTGGGTCATCATATACCAAACCCAGGGCAGTAAAAAATCGATCTACTGACTGTAGAGCCGGGGATCCCGGAGGAAGGGAGAAGGCCCAGGATTGAGGGTCCCCTTGTAGGAGCGAGATAACAATTCCCACTCTCTGCTCTTCACTCCCTGATGATCGAGGCCGAAGCCGAAAATACAATTTACATGCTTCCCTGAAGGTAAAAAATTTGTCTCGCCCACCAGTGAACCTGTCCGGGAGAGCTACTTTAGGTTCAAATCTGGTTTGCTCCGAGGGAGACAAAACTTTGGACTTAATGTCCGTCAGCTCCATGGATAATCCCTGCAACTGCAGAGCCAGCTGGGCTACTGGATCCATGGCAACTGGGAATAATTTTATGGGCCAGTGAAAATGTCACGCGGTCTTATGATATGTGTACGATGTCAGTAAACTATTCTTAAAAGAACAACACTCTATACAACATATAGATTAGCAACATCAGCATGTAAATATAGAATAGATTTACCTGACACGATATCCGTTGAACTCAGGGTTAATCTTGAGGACTTGATACACTGTCACAGGAAAGAGGAGGACCGGGGGTCTAACCTGACCCTAAACTGGGGTCCTAACTAATCCCTCACCTTGGAGGTACTGATAATGGTTCAGAGGTCCAAGTCTCCAGCCTAACCCTGTCTCCTATCAGTCCCTGAACCCTGTAATCAGTCCTAAGAAGGATTCTGATTACCACCAAAGGGATATGGGCTGATCTCTGCTAAATACACAGATTAGACATATAAGACAGACTGGAGAAAACACAGACTTGCATACACACTCAAACACAGAAGGAACATAAATGATCTGGGATATTAAACTCTAAGCAAGGTGAGCTTAAAACAACTAAGGAGCTCTTTAACTTAAGTCTATACAGATACAATCCTATCTGTGGTCTGCATGAAGAATTTCACTGGCAACTCCCAACACAGACAACCAGAGATTTAAAGGAAACCAATCACCAAATAATTAATTGCAGCCGGGAGAAACTGCACCCAGTCCCAGAACTGAGCACAGACAGAATTAACTCCCTAACTGCCAAACACAAAGAAACAGCAACTCAGCTGTGAGAAGTCAGAATGTGCAACCGCGACGATCTTCGTGGCGATGCACACATGACAGAGAGAAGGAGCGAGCGCTCCTTCTCTCCCATAATCCCCCTCTCAGCGTCTGACAGCGGGCGCGATGACATCACCTGCCGGCGCCCGCTGTCAGACGCTGAGAGGGAGAACAGTGAGCAGCACAGGAGCCGGGAGGTGAGTATTGTTTTTTTTTTTTTTAATGGGGGTGCATTATACTACAGAGGCTGTATATGGGGGGTGCATTATACTACAGAGGCTGTATATGGGGGCTGCATTATACTACAGAGGCTCTATATTGGGGTGCATTATACTACAGAGACTCCCTATGGGGATGCATTATACTACAGAGGCTGCCTATGGGGGTGCATTATAATATAGCGGCTGCCTATGGTGGTGCATTATATTATAGACTCTGCATATGGGGGTTTATTATAATATAGAGGCTGCCTATGGGGGTGCATTATACTATATTGAGGACTATCTGGTGTATTATGCTGTATGGATGCTATCTAGGGGCCATCATACAGTGTTGGACCCATTAAATAGTTTGGGGACATTAAGGGGTCAGTATATATCCAGTGAGGGGCATTATTCTGTGTATAGGGGAGATGTACAGGGGGAGACTTGGGGCATTATTAAATGTAAAGTGGACACTTATTGTTATAGGGGAACTCGGGTTACTGTGACTGTCAAAGGGGCACACAGGGCATTATTACAGTCTAGGGGACAAAATGTGGTCACTGTTTTCCTGGGCACTTGCACCCGGCATTACTATATTCTAGAGGGGTGCTTTAAAATTTAGAGGTCACACAGAACCACACAGCAGGTGCAGTAATAGGGAGTGGGACACATACGGCAGCAGCAGCAGCAGCTCAGTATTGGGGTATCACGTGCAGTAATAGGGACACATACGGCAGCAGCGGCTCAGTATTGGGGTATCAGGTGCAGTAATAGGGACACATACGGCAGCAGCGGCTCAGTATTGGGGTATCAGGTGCAGAAATAGGGACACATATGGCAGCAGCGGCTCAGTATTGTGGTATCAGCAGGATGAGGAGTTTGTGCAGGTTGAGAATAGTCCAATTGGTGACCAAGACAGTGCTAAAAATATGAGAAGTGAAATGTGTCTTTGTTGTAATCTCTGCAGTCGAGTCCTGGCTGGAGAAGTCGTCATGTCGGTCTGGGCCAGATGGAAAAGAAATGAAAAGTGAACAATTCCATTAGAAAGAACATCAGCGGTAAGTCATTATCTGTACCTGTGCTGTAATCTATTATATGTTCTGTAGGACTGGTATTATTTACCACAGACCATATGGCGGTAATATCAATATTGGTCTTTTTATATATAGATTATTTTTGGCAACAGCGCGGTCATTTGCTGAGGTTCTCTGATTAGGGGCCCACTCAGAAGTTTCGCCCCCACTAAACCAAAACCCTAGCTACGCCTCTGGCTCTCTCTCTAGTCTTTCTTTCTCTCTCTAGTCTTTCTCGCTCTCTGTTCTTTCTTTCTCGCTCTCTGTTCTTTTTTCTCTCTGTTCTTTCTTTCTCTCTCTCTTTTCTTTCTTTCCTCTCTTTCTTTCTCTGTTTGTTCTTTCTCTCTCGCTGCTCTTTCTTTCTTTTCCTCAGTACCAGCCACTGTGCCCTCATTACCAGTCAGTGTGATCAGTAGTGCTAAATGGGTACGCTTGGGGCCAGTATATGGGTGTGATTAGCTGTTAAATGGGTGTGGTCGGGGCGTGGCCTAAAATTTGCAGCGACGCCCTACGCGCGCCGCAGCCTTTAACCCTCTTTCCTGTCTTCAAAATTTGGGAGGTATGCTGTATGACCTCACTACAACTTCTGGCCATGCTCCTGATGAGCGCGACGGATGGTCTCCTGAGGGATCTCCTCCCACACCTGGACTAAAGCATCCACCAACTCCTGGACAGTCTGTGGTGCAACGTGGCATGGCCTAAAATTTGCTGCAGCAGGCACAGCGTGCCACAGCCTTTGTCCCTCTTTCCCTTCTTCAAAGGTTGGGAAGTATGATGGTGGGCCCCAAGAATATTTTTTCTCTGGTGGGCCCAAGGTACTCCAGTCCGACGCTGCAGGCAAGGTCCATGGATATTGGCTCCTTAACAGCCTTAAATACCATGCCTCAGCAGCAGGGGCGTACATAGAAATCATGGGGCCCCATAGCAATAGTCTGAATGGGCCCCTCCCCAAAAAGAAAAACCCAGAGCCATTGTAAATGTAAAGTGCCAGCACAGTGAGGGGACACATTAAACAAAAAAATGTATTATGCCCCCATAGATTGTGCCCCATAGATGCTCCATAGTATAGGCCCTTATGCTGCCGCAGCTGCTGCAACCAAAAAAAAAAAAAAGACATACTCACCTTTCGTCGCTGGGGGCCAGGTGCCGGTGTCCTGAGCAGGGGGTGACACCAGGTGCCGATGTCACCGCTCGCTCAGGGCCCCGGCACCTGAGATATTTACCTGTCCTCTCTCCACTGCTGAGTGCCGCTGTCTTCGGGATCCTCCAGCAGTGAATGATCAGGCAGAGGGCGCGGCGCGCACTAACGACGTCATCGCGCCCTCTGACCTGAACATTGCAGCAAGAGGACGAGAGCAACGGTGGAACGGGACAGGTAAATATCCCTTATACTCACCCTTCCGCCGGTGCGGTCTGTGCAGCCCCTGCTCTTCTCCCACGGTCTCCGCCGCCAGTGTTCAGCGGTCACGCGGGACAGCTCATTAAAGTCATGAATATGTGCGTATTCATGACTGTAATGAGCGGTACCACCTGACCGCTGAACACAGGCGTCGGAGACCGTGGGAGAAGAGCAGGGGCTGCAGAGACCGCACCAGGAGGGGTGAGTATATAGAAGAGCTGCGCTCCCCCTCCCCCGCCGACCCCCTAGTAGTACTGTGTCAGCACAGCTACCCGACCGTCGAGGGCCCCCTCACCTGTCCGGGCCCCATAGCAGCTGCTTGGTCTGCTTCATTCACGGTACGCCACTGCTCAGCAGTCTGCTTCATCAGGCTGGTTAACAAAAATAGGGGGGACCCGACGCCATTTTTTTTTCGAAGGGAACCCCTATTTTTGTTAATCAATTCCCTCTGACGTCACTGATTGTGTCCCTGGCTGACCTGAAGTGAAAGTGGAAAGCAATCAATTAAGCTTTCCACTTCCTCTCTGTCAGCCAGGAGAGGAACTCATTCATTTGGGGGTTTACTGTGAGGCTGCAGCATTAGCTGCGGTCCCTGCAGTAAACATTAACCCTTTCTGAAGGATTAAAACCGTGGGACCTGACTGTGCATGGGATAGGTAAGAATAATTTTGCTTTTTTATTTTATTTTTATTACAGGAAATGGTTTTTGCAGTCAAATAAAAGATGGTCAAAAACATGTGTCTTTATTTCATTAAAATGATTTTTAATTAAAGTGTGTGTGTTTTATCTTTATTTCATGCAATAGGATTAATAATTGATAGTTGTCTAATTGACAGCTCTCAATTATTAACCTGGCTTAAGGTCACCTTTCAATTGCAAGGTGGCTTTAACCCCATATTAACCCATTCGCCACCGCTACAGGGCAATGGGAATAGACGGGCAAAGTGCCAGAAAGGGCGAATCTAATTATAGATTTTTCTTTTCTGGGGTGTCTGGGGGCAGATGTTAGTAGCCGGGGGGGGCCAAAAATAATGGTCCCTCTCTGGGCTTTTATTATCTGCCCCCATTCGCTGGCTTTGTCTGTCTGGTTGCGAAAATAGGGCGGGAGCCCACGCATTTTTTTTAAACAATTTTACACCTCATATATATATATATATATATATATATATATATACATGTCATTGAATTTGTGACACATATATATATATTTATATTTATAGTTCATACACTTCTACATAGTATAATAGCCGCTAATTCAATTGCCGGCTTTTGTGAAAATGCAGAACCCGACATGAAATGACACTTGGTGTACATAGGGTTAACCATGTCTTTTCATGTCCTTTGCTATCTGATTTGCACAAACAATTACATCAGTCTATGTGTGCAAAATTTCACACCTGTAGGGGTTAATTAAAGGTGTAAATTCGTAGCAAAAAAGTCCGTTTTTTTTTACAACGAATTTACACCTTTAATTAACCCCTACAGGTGTGAAATTTTGCACACATAGACTGATGTAATTGTTTGTGCAAATCAGATAGCAAACGACATGAAAAGACATGGTTAACCCTATGTACACCAAGTGTCATTTCATGTCGGGTGCTTCTGTCTTTTCACAGAAGCCGGCTTTACCCGGCAATTGAATCAGAGGCTATTTTACTATGTAGAAGTGTATAAACTATACATATATGTATATATATGTCACAATGACATGTATATATATTATATATATATATATATATGTATTCTATGTGTGTATATTTAGTGTTTACAAGGAAATAAAGGTTTTTTTTAGTTACGATATTTTGTTCCCATAGACTTACATGGGACTTCAGGTATCGGTATCGGGTATCGCCGATATTTTAGTGATATCGGCGATACCATTCCGATCCGATATTTTTAGATATCGAGCAGTATCGCTCAACACTAGCCACAACCTCTCACTTCACCAGGAACTGTGAAGCTAGTGTGAAATGTGCAGAATGCAGCAGCACGGATCACAATACAGCCTTGCACCCTGGACCACCTCCACGAGTATTGTCACAAGCAGAGGAGCACGATGGGAAGGAGAAGAACACTGATGAAGATACCCCTGTGGTCAGCTCTCAATGTATGGAAATCTGTAAGGGACTCACAGGAGGAAGGTCCTGTTCAAAAATCTGCCTTGTCCGAGTCTATCCTGCAGGCTGCAAAGACAAAGCCCTCAAGATATATGCAATCCTGGATGACCAAAGTAACCGGTCTCTAGCCAGGTCCATCTTCTTTGACAACTTCAGCATTGTAGGCCCTGGTTCTCCCTAGTCCCTGAGGACATGTTCAGGCACCGTTGAGACGGCGGGGAGAAAAGCAACCGGATACAAGGTGGAGTCCATAGATGGTCAAACCTGCCTATCGCTACCAACCATCCTGGAGTGCAACCAGATTCCTGACAACAGGTCAGAGATACCTTCACCAGAGGTGGCGACACATCACCCCCATCTGAAGCGTATAGCCCACCTGATACCTGAGTTGGATTCAGAAGCCCCAATAGCTCTACTACTGGGAAGAGATATACTACGAGTCCACAAGACTAGAGAATATATAAATGGCTCCAGAAGTGCTCCGTACGCTCAGAGGCTCGACCTTGGATGGGTCATCATAGGAGACGTCTGTCTAGGAGGAGCACACAAGCCAGCCTCAGTCAACAGTATGCTCACCAGCACACTAGAAAATGGACGTCCGTCTCTCTTCCAGCCATGTTACAATAGTCTGCTGGTAAAGGAATTACCAAACAGCACTCCCCTTCCGTGCCCTTTCTCAGTACCTACCAACGAAGACCACGCCTGTAAAGGTGAACAAGACCACATGGGATGTACAGTCTTCCACAGGACAAAGGAAGACGACAAGGTAGTGATGTCCATAGAAGATAGGATGTTCCTGGACATCATGGATAGACAAATAGTCAAAGACAAATCTAACAGTTGGGTTGCACCTTTACCATTTCAACCTAAGAGAAGGCGCCTACCCAACAACAGGGAACTGGACTAGAGCCAATTCATCTCCCTCAGGCACAAGCTTAAGAAGTCACCTGAGATGAAGGAACACTTCTTTACCTTCATGGGAAGGATATTCCAGAACAACCACGCAGAGATTGCACCTGCACTTCGGCCTTCAGAGGAGTGTTGGTACCTGCCCATCTTCGGAGTATACCATCCCAAGAAGCCAGGTCAAATAAGAGTGGTATTCGACTCAAGTGCCAAATGTGAAAATGTCTCATTAAATGATGTCCTACTGTTGGGCCCAGACCTCAACAACAGACTTCTGGAAGTACTACTCTCTTTCCGCAGAGATACGGTGGCATTTATGGCTGATATACAACAGATGTTCCACTGTTTTCTCGTCAAAGAGGAACACAGAAACTACTTGAGGTTCTTCTGGTACCGTGACAATGACCCAGATAAAGACATCACAGAGTACCAGATGAGGGTACACATCTTCGGGAACAGCCCTTCCCCAGCAGTCGCTATCTACGGTCTCTGTAATTCTGCCAAAGAAGGCGAAGAAAGGTATGGGTCAGACGTCAGATGCTTTTTAGAAAAGGACTTCTACGTAGACGACTGTTTGAAGTCCACACCAACAAATGAGGCTGCAATCAGTCTACTAAAAAGGGCTCAAGAAATGCTCGCTCAGTCTAACCTAAGTTTACACAAGATTTCCTCCAACAGTCGAGAGTTGATGGAAGCATTTCCCTCTCAAGACTAAAGGACCTAGATCTAAGCATCGACACTCTTCCCATGCAGCGGAGCCTTGGATTGCTTTGGGATCTGAAGATGGATGCCTTCACCTTTCAGATCAGTAAAGACGAGAAACCCTTCACGCGCAGAGGAGTTCTTTCTTTCGTGAATAGTCTATACGACCCCCTGGGATTCGTAGCTCCAGTTACTGTCCAAGGAAAAATGATGCTAAGAGACTTCACCCAAGACACATCTGATTGGGATGATCCACTGCCAGCAGAAAAGGCAGACCTGTGGGCAGAGTGGAAGAGGTCTCTCGAGGCCTTGACCGACCTTCGTGTGAAATGACCGTATGCTCCTGTGCCATCCACAGAAGTCAAGACACAAAGACTTTCAAAGCAATCACAGCAGTAGAAAAACTCAAAACCATAGATGTCAATGAACAGAGCCACATCGGGTTTGTGATGAGCCGGACTAAACTGGCATCACTCCATGAACACACGGTACCCAGACTGGAACTCTGCGCTGCTGTCCTCGCAGTTGAGTTGGCCGAGCTTATCTCAGGTGTGATGAATCTGGAGACCAAAGAAGCAGAGTTCTACACTGATAGCAAGGTGGTACTGGGATACATCTGCAATGAAATGCGATGCTTTTATGTCTACGTCAGCAACCGGATACTGAGGATAAGAAGATCTACCTGTCCTAGTCAGTGGCACTATGTACCTACTCACCTCAATCCTGTGGACCATGCGACTAGATCCGTTGCTTCAAGTCATCTTAAGGACACTACCTGGTTCACAGGCTCTGCTTCCTTGTAGGGTTCAATGCCCCACATCGACAGGCCTGAAACGTTTGAACTGGTGGATCCAGATGCTGATGAGGAGCTCCGTCCTCGAGTGTCTGCTCTGAATACAGGGATTTCAAGTCATTACATGTGGCCCAGTCTTACAAGTCAGCATTACCTGAAAGCCGGAGATCTTGTAAAGGTTGGCATCACTGCAAGCATGCTTTTACCGCCCTCAACTTGGAAAGAGCCAAGGTTACAATACTTTGTGTTGTGCAAAGAGAAACTTACCCCAGAGAATTAGACAACTTCAACAAGGGGCAACCCATTTCTAGAGACAGTGTCTTGAAAAAGCTTGATCCAACCATTCTCACTCCCGCCATGCTACTCAACTCAGAAAACCAACACTCCCAGCGCTCCACTAGGAGAATTCAGCAACAAGGAGCTCTACAGATGTCAGTGGAGACAAGTTCAAAGTCTCTCCAATACTTTCTGGGACAGATGGAGAAAACAATATCTCTCTACCCTACAGCCTAGGAAGAAGTGGCAGATTGACAAGCCGAACATCAAACCTGGTGATGTTGTGCTCATGAAGGACAGCCAGTCACACCGAAATGAGTGGCCACTAGGCCTCATCACCAAAGTATTCCCAAGCAAGGATGAGAAGGTGCGCAAGGTCGAGGTCAAAGTGTGGAAGGCTGGGGAGAGTAAACTATCCCTCAGACCAGTTGCAGAACTAGTTTTACTGCTTTCGCCAAAAGAGCCTGTGTTGTGAATATGCTGGAGGCGGCTTCTGAGCTGGGGCTCCCTCCGGTGGTTGCTGAGGGTAATGAACTGAATGGTAGGATATGAGTGGCCTGAGTTCCCAGCAGCCTTGCCGGTTATCAATTGTTCCTTCTGGTCTTGCTTGAAGCACTGCTAGTTCCCTGCTCTCATTCAGATAAGTGTTTGCTGTTTTTTTCCTCTGTTTGATTTTCTCTGCTGGTTTACTGCTTGCAGTGGACTGCAGCCTGTCCCCTTTTGGGGGTCTGGCGCTGCAATTGTGCTCCGTTTGTGTCTGCACTTTTGCTTTGCTCCTTTGTTACTTTTTATTTGCTGAATAGCGTTTTGTTACACCAGAGATCTGATTTAGGTGGATGAGATTGTGTGATCTCAGGTTTTTTGGCAATCAGAAGTGTTGGTATTTTTGTTAGGGTTTTGTTGGATTGCAGTCAGAATTCTTTCCTGTACTTTTCTGTCTAGACAGATTGGGCCCCAGCGTTTGCTCATTCTATTTTCTGTCTGTGTCAACATAGGCACGCTCCACGGCTACTTTTAGTTGTGTGGTTAGTTCAGGTTACTGCAATCCAATAGGTTCCAGCCTCTCTGGTGTATTACCGCTTTTGCTATTTTTTGCTATTTCTCCTCAGTTACCGAAACATAACAGTATAACCGGCCCAAAAACTGAAAATTGTATGGTACTCACAGAAGAGGAAAATAGTAATAAGGAAACTCTGTTGCATTTTTTTTCCCCTCTTTTCTCTGGGTGCTGAGGAGGATTTTTTTTTTTCTCTCAATGGAGTTTGCACAGTTGTCTGTCCATGTGGATCAGCTTGCCACTGAGGTTCGGAGTATTGCTACCTATCTTGCTGGGTTGCCGGTTATGGAACCTAGGATCCCCATGCCGGATTTGTATTTGGGGGATCGATCTAAATTTCTGAATTTCAAAAATAACTGTAAGTTGTTTTTTGCCTTAAAGCCTAAGTCCTCAGGGAACGCAGCACAGCAGGTTCAAATTGTCATCTCCCTGCTGCACGGCGACCCTCAGGATTGGGCTTTTTCCCTGACACCTGGGGATCCTGTTTTGAATGATATTGATGTATTTTTTCAGGCTCTGGGGTTATTGTACGATGAACCTAATGTCACTGATCAAGCTGAAAAGATCTTGTTGGTATTAAATCAGGGTCGTGAAGACGCTGAGCTGTACTGTCAGAAATTTTGAAAGTGGGCAGTCCTGACCAAATGGAATGATGATGCTTTGGCAGCCCTTTTTCGAAATGGTCTGTCAGAAAAAGTAAAGGACGTTATGGTGGGATTCCCTGTTCCCTCTGGTCTCAATGATTCTATGTCTCTGGCTATTCAAATTGACAGACGTTTGCGTGAGCGCAGAGGTATGCGTGAGATAGTGTTGCCTTGTGAGCCAGCTCCTGAGCCCATGCAGTTTGATGGAGTGACTTTTGGGGCTCAGCGTCATGAGTTTCGTAAGCACAATGGGTTATGTTTCTACTGTGGTGACGCTTCCCATGCTATTTCTGACTGCCCTAAGTGGAGAAAACGGTTTGCACGCTCAGTTGTCTTGGGTAGTGTTCAGACTAAATTTCTGTTGACTGTTACCCTGATTTGCTCCCTGTCCACATTTTCTGCTCAGGCTTTTGTTGATTCAGGAGCAGCTATTAACCTGATGGAGTTTGACTTTGCCAAACGTTGTGGGTTTCCCATGATACCCCTGCGGAAGTCTATTCCCCTACTGGGCATTGATTCTACCCCTTTGGCAGAGAATAAACCCCAGTTTTCTACTCAGGTGATAATGAGGGTTGAACCAGATCATCAGGAGAGTTGCAAATTTCTGGTGTTGCATAATCTGCATGACATTATTGTACTAGGTTTCCCTTGGTTACAGTCTCATAATCCTGTTTTGGATTGGAAATGTGTGTCTGTGACCAGTTGGGGCTGCCAATGTGTTAATACTGACACTCCTGTTTTTTCTGCCTCTCCCCAGTCTCAGGATGTCCCTGACTTTTTGACTGATTTTTCTGATGTGTTTAATGAAAGTAAATCTGCATCCTTGCCCCCTCACAGGAGCTATGATTGCGCTATTGAATTAGTGCCTGGGGGTAAATTTCCTAAAGGTTGCCTTTTTAATTTATCTGTACCTGAACACGATGCTATGCAATCTTATATCAAGGAGTCATTGGAGAAGGGTCATATCAGACCATCCTCTTCACCCTTGGGCGCCGGTTTTTTCTTTGTGGCCAAAAAGGATGGTTCATTGAGGCCATGTATTGATTATCGCCTCCTGAATAAGATCACTGTTAAATATCAATATCCGTTACCTTTGATTTCTGACCTATTTTCCAGAGTGAAAAGTGCTAGTTGGTTTACTAAGCTTGACCTCAGGGGGGCGTATAACCTTATTTGCATTAAGCACGGGGATGAATGGAAGACAGTGTTTAATACCCCTGAAGGGCATTTTGAGTACCTAGTGATGCCTTTTGGGCTTACTAATGCCCCTTCCATCTTCCAATCCTTCATGAATGATATTTTCAGGCATTTTGTGGAAAAATTTCTGATTGTTTATTTGAATGATATCTTGATTTTTTCCAATGACTGGGACTCTCATGTGAAACATGTTCGGACTGTGTTCCAGATTTTGAGAGAGAATGCTCTGTATGTGAAGGGATCAAAGTGTCTTTTTGGCGTACAGAGGATCTCATTTCTGGGATTCATTTTGTCTCCATCTGTTATTGAAATGGACCCGGTCAAGGTTCAGGCCATCTGTGATTGGGTCCAACCTACTTCATTAAAGGCTCTTCAGAGATTCTTGGGTTTTGCCAATTTTTATCGTAAATGTATTGGTAATTTCTCTGGTATTGTTAAACCATTGACTGATTTGACCAAAAAGGGTTCCGATGTGGTGAATTGGCCTCCTGAGGCAGTTTCTGCGTTTCAGGAACTTAACCCTTTACTGCCATCGGACGTACTATCCCTTCCATGGTACCTGGGCCCGTATGACCGGGGACGGGATAGTACGTCTCGTGCGATCGGACGCGCTCCCGGGGGGAGCGCAGCCGATAGCGGCCGGGTGTCAGCTGATTATCACAGCTGACACCCATGACTGTGTGTCAGGAGCGGTCACGGACCGCTCCCGGCACATTAACCCCTTGCACACCGCGATCAAACATGATCGCGGTGTACTGGGGGCACAGGGGAGGATCGCGCAGGGTGGGGGCTCCCTGCGCGCCCCCCTGAGACCCTCAGAGCAGCGCGATGTGATCGTGCTGTTCTGAGGGCTTCCTCCCTCCCAGGACCCGGATCCAAGATGGCGCCGGGGTCCTGGAGGGAGGCGGCTACCTCAGTGCCTGCCGAGAGCAGGCACTGAGAAGCCTGCTGCACTGCCTGAGCGATCGCTGGTGTGACAGAGTGCTGTGCACACTGTCACACCAGCGATCTGATAAAATACAGTGATGTCCCACCCTGGGACAAAGTAAAAAAGTTAAAAAAATAAAAATAAACATGTTTTAAAAAAAAATCCAAAATAAAAAAAAAATATATATTCCCCAATAAATTCACTTCTTCCTGTAAATAAAAAAAACAAAGCAATAAAAGTACACATATTTGGTATCGCCGCGTCCGTAACGACCCCCCCTATAAAATTGTCCCACTAGTTAACCCCTTTAGTGAACCCCTTAAAAAAAAAAAAAAAACGAAGCAAAAAAATCAATGCTTTATCATCATACCGCCGAACAAAAAGTGGAATAACACGCGATCAAAAAGACCGATATAAAAAAACATGGTACTGCTGAAAACGTCATCTTGCCCCACAAAAAACGAGCCATCATACAGCATCATCAGCAAAAAAATAAAAAAGTTATAGCTCGCAGAATAAAGCGATGCAAAAATAATTATTTTTTATATAAAATTGTTTTTATTCTATAAAAGCGCCAAAACATGAAAAAATGATATAAATGAGGTATCGCCATAATCGTACTGACCCGAAGAATAAAACTGCTTTATCAATTTTACCACACGCGGAACGGTATAAACGCCTCCCCCAAAAGAAATTCATGAATTGCTGATTTTTGTTCATTCTAACCTCCCAAAAATCGAAATAAATAGCGATCAAAAAACGTCACGTGCTCAAATATGGTACCAATAAAAACGTCAACTCGTACCGCAAAAAATAAGACCTCACATGACTCTGTGGGCCAAAATTTGCAAAAATTATAGCTCTCAAAATGTGATGATGCAAAAACTATTTTTGCAATGAAAAGCGTCTTTTAGCGTGACAGCTGCCAATCATAAAAACCCACTATAAATAGTAAATCAAACCCCCCTTTATCACCCCCTTAGTAAGGGAAAAATAATAAAATTAAAAAAAAGTATTTATTTCCATTTTCCCATTAGGGTTAGGGTTAGGGTTGCGGCTAAAATTAGGGTTAGGGTTGGTGCTAAAGTTAGGATTAGGGTTAGGGTTGGGATTAGGGGTGTGTTAGGGTTAGGTTTGTGGTTAGGGTTGGGACTAGGGTTAGGGGTGTGTTGGGGTTATGGTTGGAGTTAGAATTGGGGGGTTTCCGCTGTTTAGGCACATCAGGGGCTCTCCAAATATGACATGGCATCTGATCTCAATTCCAGCCAATTCTGCGTTGAAAAAGTCAAACGGTGCTCCTTCACTTCTCAGCTCTGCCATGCGTCCAAACAGTAGTTTATCCCCACATATGGGGTATCAGCGTACTCTGGACCCCAAGAGTTATTGTGCAATTTGTCCTATTTCTTCTGTTACGCTTGGTAAAATAAAAAACTGGGGGCGAAAATATCATTTTTGTACAAAAAAAATTATTTTTTTGTTTTTACGGCTGTACATTATAAACTTCTGTGAAGCACTTGGGGCTTCATAGCGCTCACCACACATCTAGATAAGTTCCTTGTGGGGTCTATTTTCCAAAATGGGGTCATTTGTTGGGGATTTCCACTGTTTAGGCGCATCAGGGGCTCTCCAAATGCGACATGACGCCCCCAGACCATTCCATCAAAGTCTGCAATCCAAAGCGTCACTACTTCCCTTCCGAGCCCTGACGTGTGCCCATACAGTAGTTTTCTCCCACATATTGGGTATCAGCATACTCAGGACAAATTGGACAACAACTTTTGGGGTCCAATTTCTCCTGTTACGCTTGTGAAAATAAAATATTGGGGGAGAAAAAAATCATTTTTGTAAAAAAAAAAAAAGATTTTTTATTTTTACGGCTGTACGTTATAAACTTCTGTGAAGCACTTCGGGGTTCAAAGTGCTCACCACACATCTATATAAGTTCCTTGTGGGGTCTATTTGCCAAAATGGGGTCACTTGTGGGGGTTTCCACTGTATAGGTGCATCAGGGGCTCTCCAAATGTGACATGACGCCCCCAGACCATTCCATCAAAGTCTGCAATCCAAAACGTCACTACTTCCCTTCCGAGCCCTGACTTGCGCCCATACAGTAGTTTTCTCCCACATATTGGGTATCAGCGTACTCAGGACAAATTGGACAACAACTTTTGGGTTCTAATTTCTTCTGTTACCCTTGTGAAAATAAAATATTGGGGGCGAAAAAATCATTTTTGTAAAAAAAAAAAAAATTTTTTATTTTACGGCTGTACGTTATAAACTTTAGTGAAACACCTGGGGGTTAAAAGTTCTCACCACACATCTAGATAAGTTCCTTGAGGGGTCTAGTTTCCAAAATGGTGTCATTTATGGGGGTTTCCACTGTTTAGGCAGATCAGGAGCTCTCCAAACACGACATGGCGTCCAGTCAATTCTGCGTTGAAAAAGTCAGACGGCGCTCCTTCCCTTCCAAACTCTGCCATGCACCCAAACAGTGGTTTACCCCCACATATGGGGTATCAGCGCACTCAGGACAAATTGCACAATAACTTTTGGAGTCTTGTTACCCTTGGAAAAATAAAAATTGGGGTGAAAAGATCATTTTTGTGGAAAAAATATGATTTTTAAATTTTACGGCTCTACGTTATAAACTTGTGTGAAGCACTTGGGGGTTCAAATTGCTCACCAAAGATCTAGAAAAGTTCCTTAGGGGGTCTAGTTTCCAAAATGGGGTCATTTGTGGGGGGTTTCCACTGTTTAGGCACATCAGGGGCTCTCCAAATGCAACATGGCATCCAATCTCAATTCCAGCCAATTTTGGTTGGAAAAAGTCAAATGGTGCTCCTTCGATTCCGAGCTCTGCCGTGCGCCCAAACAGTGGTTCCCCCCACATATGGGGTATCAGCGTACTCAAGACAAATTGGACAACAACTTTTGTGGTCCAATATCTCCTGTTACCCTTGGGAAAATAAAAAATTAGTGACTAAAATATAATTTTTGTGGGAAAAAAATAGGATTTTTTATTTTCATGCCCGGGCATTATAAACTTGTGTGAAGCACTTGGGGGTTCAAAGTGCTCACCAAAGATCTAGATAAGTTCCTTAGGGGGTCTAGTTTCCAAAATGGGGTCACTTGTGGGGGGTTTCCACTGTTTAGGCTCATCTGGGGCACTGCAAACAGAACATGACCCCCATCAACGTCTGCATTCCAAAACGTTACTACTTCCTTTCCAAGCCCTGCCGTGCACCCAAACAGTTCCCCCCCCACATATGGGGTATCAGCGTACTCAGGACAAATTGGACAACAACTTTTGGGGTCCAATTTCCTTGGGAAAATTCAAAAATTTTGGACTAAAAAATCATTTTTGTGGAAAATTGTTTTTTTTTTTTTCACACCCAGGCATTATAAGCTTTTGTGAAACACTTGGGGGTTCAAAGTGCTCACAACAGATCTAGATAAGTACCTTAGGGGGTCTAGTTTCCAAAATGGTGTCACTTGTGGGGGTTTCCACTGTTTAGGCGCATCAGGGGCTCTCCAAACACGACATGGCGTCCAATCTCAATTTCCGCCAATTTTAGTTTGAAAAAGTCAAACGGCGCTCCTTCCCTTACGAGCTCTGCCGTGTGCCCAAACAGTGGTTTTCCCCACATATTGGGTATTGGCGTACTCAGGAGAAATTGCATAACAACCTTATCTGTCCATTTTCTCCTTTTACCCTTGTGAAAATAAAAAAAAAGTTTGTAAAAGATCATTTTTGTGGCTAAAAAGTTAAATATTCATTTTTTCCTTCCACGTTGCTTTAGTTCCTGTGAAGCACCTGAAGGGTTAATAATCTTCTTGAATGTGGTTTTGAGTACCTTGAGGGGTGCAGTTTTTAGAATGGTGTCACTTTTGGGTATTTTCTGCTATATAGACCCCTCAAAGTGACTTCAAATGAGAGGTGGTCCCTAAAAAAAATGGCTTTGTAAATTTTGTTGTAAAAATGAGAAATCGCTGGTCAACTTTTAACCCTTATAACTTCCTAACAAAAAAAAATTTTGTTTCCAAAATTGTGCTGATGTAAAGTAGACATGTGGGAAATGTTATTTCTCAACTATTTTGTGTGACATATTTCTCTGTTTTAAGGGAATAAAAATTCAAAGTTTGAAAATTGCAAAATTTTAAAAATTTTCGCCATATTTGCATTTTTTTCAAAAATAAACGCAAGTTATATCGAAGAAATTTTACTTCTAACGTGAAGTACAATATGTCACGAGAAAACAGTCTCAGAATCGCGAAGATCCGTTGAAGCGTTCCAGAGTTATAACCTCATAAAGAGACAGTGGTCAGAATTGTAAAAATTGGCCCGGTCATTAACGTGCAAACCACCCTTGGGGGTGAAGGGGTTAAGCAGAAATTAATTTTTGCTCCTGTTCTACGGCAGCCTGATGTTTCTCTGCCGTTTCAGGTGGAGGTTGATGCCTCTGAGATTGGGGCAGGTGCCGTTTTGTCCCAAAGGGATCCAGAGACATCTAAGAGTAACCCTTGTGCCTTTTTCTCTCGAAAATTTTCTCCAACTGAACGTAATTATGACGTGGGTAATCGGGAGTTATTGGCCATGAAGTGGGCCTTTGAAGAGTGGAGACATTGGCTGGAAGGAGCCAAACATCAGGTGGTGGTCCTCAAAGACCATAATAACCTGGTTTATCTCGAATCAGCCAAGCGACTTAATCCTAGACAGGCCAGGTGGGCCTTGTTTTTCACACGTTTTAATTTTGTGGTTTCTTTTCTTCCTGGCACTAAGAATGTCAAGGCGGATGCACTCTCGAGGAGTTTCTTTGCAGATTCTCCTGAGTTATCTGATCCTGCTGTTATTTTGAAAGAGGGTGTGGTTCTTTCCGCCATTTCGCCCAATTTGAGACTGGCTCTGGAAGGGTGTCAGGAGGATAAACCTGAGCGCTGCCCTGTTGGGAAGTTGTTTGTTCCAGACCAGTGGAAAAAGAGTGTGATGTCTGAGATTCATTGTTCCGCGTTGGCTGGTCATCCCGGGATTTTTGGTGCCAGAGACTTGGTGAGTCGCTCCTTTTGGTGGCCTACTTTCTGTCGTGACGTCAGGGACTTTGTGCAGTCCTGTGGGACTTGCTCTCGTTTCAAGCCTTGCTCTCGTTCTAGTGGTTTGTTAATGCCATTACCTGTAACCAAGAGGCCATGGACCTATATTTCTATGGATTTTATTTCTGACCTTCCTGTCTCTCAGAGAATGACCGTTATCTGGGTAATCTGTGATAGGTTTTCCAAGATGATACATATTGTGCCATTACCTAAGTTGCCTTCCTCCTCCGAATTGGTGCCTTTAATCTTTCAGCACGTGGTTTGGTTACATGGCATTCCGGAGAACATTGTGTCTGACAGAGGAGTCCAGTTTGTTTCCAGATTTTGGAGGACATTTTGTTCTAAACTTGGTGTTCAGTTGTCTTTCTCCTCTGCATTTCACCCTCAGACCAATGGACAAACCGAGAGAACAAACCAGACCTTGGAGACTTATTTGAGATGTTTTGTGTCTGCTAATCAAGATGACTGGGTCTCTTTTTTGCCTTTGGCTGAGTTTGCTCTTAATAATAGGGCTAGCTCTGCCACCTTGATGTCTCCATTTTTCTGCAATTCCGGGTTTCACCCTCGATTTTCTTCAGGACATGTGGAGACTTCTGTCTGTCCGGGGGTTGACTCTATTGTGCAGCGTATGCAGCAGATTTGGGACCAGGTGGTGGAGAGGTTGTCTCTCTCTCAGGAGAAGGCCCAGCGGTTTGCCAACCGGCATAGGACTGATGGTCCTCGTTTTAAAGTGGGGGCCTTGGTTTGGTTGTCCTCAAGGAATATCCCTATGAAGGTTGCATCTCCAAAATTTAAGCCAAGGTTCATTGGACCTTATAAGATCATGGAAATTATTAATCCGGTTTCCTTCCGTTTGCTTCTTCCAGGGACATTTAACATCCATAACGTGTTCCACAAGTCCTTATTGAAGAGGTTTGTCGAACCAGTGGTTCCTATGGCTGCGCCTCCCGACCCTGTTTTGGTTGA
Source organism: Oophaga sylvatica (assembly GCA_033576555.1). Lineage (NCBI taxonomy): Eukaryota > Metazoa > Chordata > Amphibia > Anura > Dendrobatidae > Oophaga > Oophaga sylvatica. The sequence continues at coordinate 394,961,030 of JARQOD010000002.1, forward strand.
GGGCAATTTGGAGTATGTGGTTGAGAAAATATTGGATTCTCGTTTTGCTAGACGGAAACTCCAGTATTTGGTTAAATGGAGAGGTTATGGTGAGGAGGACAATTCTTGGGTGTTTGCTTCGGACATTCATGCTGGGAGACTTATCCGTGCCTATCATCAAGCCCATACTGATCGGCCTGGTTACGCATGTGAGGGTTCGGTGACCCCTCCTCAAGGGGGGGTACTGTTGTGAATATGCTGGAGGCGGCTTCTGAGCTGAGGCTCCCCCGGTGGTTGCTGAGGCTAATAAACTGATACTGAATGGCCTTCAGCTGGCGCTGATTGATAGGATATAAGTGGCCTGAGTTCCCAGCAGCCTTGCCGGTTATCAATTGTTCCTTCTGGTCTTGCTTGAAGCACTGCTAGTTCCCTGATCTCATTCAGATAAGTGTTTGCTGTTTTTTTTTCCTCTGTTTGATTTTCTCTGCTGGTTTGCTGCTTGCAGTGGACTGCAGCCTGTCCCCTTTTGGGGGTCTGGCGCTGCAATTGTGCTCCGTTTGTGTCTGCACTTTTGCTTTGCTCCTTTGTTACTTTTTATTTGCTGAATAGCGTTTTGTTACACCAGAGATCTGATTTAGGTGGATGAGATCGTGTGATCTCAGGTTTTTTTGGCAATCAGAAGTGTTGGTATTTTTGTTAGGATTTTGTTGGATTGCAGTCAGAATTCTTTCCTGTACTTTTCTGTCTAGACAGATTGGGCCCCAGCGTTTGCTCATTCTATTTTCTGTCTGTGTCCGTGTTTTCTTCTTGTCTAACCGCCATTACATGTTTTGGGGCTTCTTATTTCTTTGGGGATCTGCTCCGGGGCAGATAGCTTTCATCTTTCTGCCTTTTAGGGGTAGTTATCTCTCAGACTGTGACGAGGCGTCTAGGATCAACGTACGTACTCTCCACGGCTACTTCTAGTTGTGTGGTTAGATCAGGTTTCTGCAATCCAATAGGTTCCAGCCTCTCTGGTGTATTACCGCTTTTGCTATTTTTTGCTATTTCTCCTCAGTTACTGAAACATAACAAGCCTGTATGTGGCATCAGTTGATGCCAAGCGGGGAGTGTTCTGCCCATTCTGAGTACTGGGCAGCATGTTTCTTATTGTGTGCTAGTTTTGTTTGTTATAGCACCATCTAGTGGTGGCTGAATTTATAGCCTGTGCCTTTAACAAGCAGATAGGGTATTGCATTGTGGGATTGAAGCAAGGTATTCTGGGAAGAAGAAACTCCATTTTCTTCCATGTACTTCAGGGAATACACGTGTTTCATGTGCTCTCCTGTAACCTCTCCAACTTGAGTTTGCTATCCTGGTAAAGGATGTCTGGTAAGATCAATATCTTCTCTAGCAGTGTAGTGTTTAGTGTTTTAATTATCTATGTCATTTGTATTTTTATAGTTTTACCGCGCATGTTCTACAGTCATGGCCAAAAGTTTTGAGAATGACACAAATATTAATTTTTACAAAGTCTACTGCTTCACTTTTTCTAATGGCAATTTGCATATACTCCAGAATGTTATAAAGAGTGATCAGCTTAACAGCAATTACTTGCAAAGTCAATATTTGGCTAGAAAATGAACTTTATCCCCCAAAACACAGTTCAACATCATTGCAGCCCTGCCTTAAAAGGACCAGCTAACCTCTTTTCAGTGATTGCTCCATTAACACAGGTGTGGGTGTTGATGAGGACATGGCTGGAGATCAATCTGTCATAATTAAGTAAGAATGACACCACTGGACACTTTAAAAGGAGGCTGGTGCTTGGCATCATTGTTTCTCTTCTGTTAACCATGGTTATCTCTAAAGAAACATGTGCAGTCATCATTGCAATGCACAAAAATGGCCTAACAGGGAAGAGTATCGCAGCTAGAAAGATTGCACCTCAGTCAACAATCTATCGCATCATCAAGAACTTCAAGGAGAGAGGTTCCATTGTTGCCAAAAAGGCTCCAGGGCGCCCAAGAAAGACCAGCAAGCGCCAGGACCGTCTCTTAAAAGTGTTTCAGCTGAGGGATCGGGCTACCAGCAGTGCAGAGCTTGCTCAGGAATGGCAGCAGGCAGGTGTGAGTGCATCTGCACGCACTGTGAGGCGGAGACTCTTGGAGCAAGGCCTGGTCTCAAGGAGGGCAGCAAAGAAGCCACTTCTCTCCAGAAAAAACATCATGGACAGACTGATATTCTGCAAAAGGTACAGGCAGTGGATTGCTGAGGACTGGGGTAAAGTTATTTTCTCTGATGAATCCCCTTTTCGATTGTTTGGGACATCAGGAAAACCCTCATTCGGAGAAGACAAGGTGAGCGCTACCACCAGTCTTGTCTCATGCCAACTGTTAAGCATCCTGAAACCATTCATGTGTGGGGTTGCTTCTCAGCCAAGGGAATAGGCTCTCTCACAGTCTTGCCTAAAAACACAGCCATGAATAAAGAATGGTACCAGAATGTCCTCCAAGAGCAACTTCTCCCAACCCTCCAAGAGCAGTTTGGCGATCAACAATGCCTTTTCCAGCATGATGGAGCACCTTGCCATAAAGCAAAGGTGATAACTATATGGCTCAGGGAACAAAACATAGAGATTTTGGGTCCATGGCCTGGAAACTCCCAGATCTTAATCCCATTGAGAACTTGTGGTCAATCATCAAGAGACGGGTGGGCAAACAAAAACCTAAAAATTCTGACAAAATGAAAGCATTGATTGTGCAAGAATGGACTGCTATCAGTCAGGATTTGGTCCAGAAGTTGAATGAGAGCATGCCAGGGAGAATTGCAGAGGTCCTGAAGAAGAAGGGTCAACACTGCAAATATTGACTTGCTGCATTAACTCATTCTAACTGTCAATATAAGCTTTTGTTACTCATATGTTTGCAATTATATTTCTGTCTGTGATAAAAACATCTGTCAAACACACATAAAAACCAGAGGGCAGCAGATCATGTGAAAATATAATATTTGTGTCATTCTCAAAACTTTTGACCATGACTGTATACTGTTCACCAATAAACAAGTTAGACTACAGAGGACAGTCTGCTTATTTGGAAGATAGAATGATGGTTTAGCTGTATGCTAGATTGCACACCGTGTCAACGTGTATGAAGGCAGAACACAATGTGATAGCGTTTATCACAGTGATCAAAATGTCCTGCACTGAATGAATGAATCTGCCAGACGGCAGATACTGCGGGCGCACTGCGCATGCGCCCGCCATTTTCTTAGCATGCAGAAGAGCGGGAGCTGCAAGGAGCCATAGCAGGATATGGGGGACACCGGGAGGTATCGGGGGTCCCGGGGACCCGGTTTCTCTCCCCTCTGATGTGCGATCACATCAGAGGAGAGAGAAATTACATGCTGGATCGTGACTTTTTTTAATAACGGCGATCACAAAAGTGGGTGACTGCGGGGGACCCAAATTATGTTGTCTGGGGTCTACCCCTGGTAGCTGAGACCCCGGAGAAAATCCGAATTGGCGGGCACAGGCATCCGCCATTTTCTTTTCCGGGACAAGAGGAGGGACATGGGAGGACTGGGTGGACACCGGGAGCACGGGGGACTGATCGGGGGTCCCGGGGACCCCATTTCACTCCCCTCTGATGTGCGATCACATCAGAGAAGAGAGAAATTGAATGGAGAATTGCGACTTTTTATTTTGCGATCGCCGCTATAGGGTTAATAACGACGATCACAAAAGTGGGGTCGGTAGAAACTGACCCGAATCATGTTCTCTGGGGTCTCGGCATCACCCTGTAGCCGAGACCCCGGAGAAAATCCAACTCTGGGGGGCGCTATATACTTTCTCCACAGCGCAGTTAATTAACGGCGCTGTGGTTTAAGTACCTTTAACTATGGCCGTTAAAAGGCGTATCGGCGGTCGTTAAGGGGTTAAAGTTGAAAAACGTTTCAAAAACTCTGCATCTGAACATAGCCAAAGTGGTGGAGGAACATTTTGGTCTGGGGTTATTTATTTTGCCTTTTATACAAGTCATTTACCTCGAAAGGAAGTACCTTAACATATTTCCCAGCAAAATCCCTTTTGGTTTTGTTTTGGTATGTTTTTTGGTGCAGCGGTAAAAATGGCATGAAACTCTGACAACATTGTTTAAAGCTGTGAACTAGGAGTCAGGAATGCTTCCTGGGGCGATCCCCATGATGTCCCCGTGTCATTTGAGCAGTATTTCCATCATTTTCAGACGTTTTTAGCCCTTTAAAGGACCCCCGGGGGGATCGTGGTAAAAATACTCGGGTCTCCCATAGACTTACATTGGGCTCGTTGTTCTGTCCGAGTACCCGAGTATTCCAATCTGCTCGACCCGAGCAACGAGCACCCGAGCATTTTAGTGCTCACTAATCTCTAATCCTAAGCATTACCTGGTACTGTGGTCTTCCATTCAAGTCTGGTGGCTGTGATTGTTGCACAGCATAGATATCGGTCCCAGCGTCTTGCTCAGACTTGTGGTATACGTTTGGTTACTGCTGACTTTCCAGCCAAGTCTATGATAACCAGAGGTATGTACGTTCTGCCTCGCGCTCTGGCGTCTAAGTTCAGAGATCACCTTACTGAGCATGTCTGTGATGTGGCGTCTTCTCATTGGTGTTTGGACGTTAGCTGCTCTGGTGATGTGGCAGCTCCTGATTGGCCCGTGGGCGAAGCCTCGACCATCTGGGCGTAAGTGTTTGGGGTGCAGCCTAACGTATAAAAAGCTCTCAGCGGCGCACGTGGGCGCACTAGTATCATTCTGATTCGGTGGGTGTGAGTGGATACTCAACCACTCTGTCTGCATGTGTGTGTATTTGGCTACCTTCTGTGTCTGAGCTTCTTATGGTTTATTCCGCTTGGCTTAGCATCTATCTCGTTCATATGTGCAGTTTGCACAGTTCAGTGAGAGATCAAGCCTAAGCTATGAGCTGTACTTATCTGTGAAGTCAACAGGGTTTTGTACCTAGCGTCATTTGAGTTATTTCTTTTGACTTAGCATCTGCTTAGTTCTAGTGTGCCGTTAGCACAGTTCAGTTACAGAGCAAGCTCAGCCCATTTGCACTACCTCTCTGTGAAGCTAAAAGAGCTGGGTATTCTGCGTTCTGTTCATACTGTGTGGAATTAACATAGTCTGATTAAGGTGAACACTCGCTACTTCTGTGGAGCCCAGCTGCGCTCGGATCCACATATCCTAGAAGGGTGCATAAAGGATTCGTCCACTAGAGGTATCACTACAAACACACACCTTCACCTGTCCTTAGTCCACCAGAGGGAGCCCTGTTTTAAATATAAAAGGGGGTGAAGGCAGGAAGTCAGTCAGTCTGGAGTCTTCAGAGGAGTCTGAAGTCTGGAGTCTGCAGAACAGAGTGAGTCTAGCAGATCAGGCTAGAGAGCTAAGAGCGTGCCGACGCTCTGGAGAGCGGCAGAAGAGGCAGCCCACCAACTGCCAGTGTGTATAACCTTGTGAGGGCCTGAGTTGGCCGGAGGCAAGAGGAGAGTAGCAAAGGGGCAGAGGAGCCTTACCAGCTCACCCCAGCAAGTACAAACCGGACGCCGGGGCCGAGCCTACAGGGATCTCCACGACCCAGTAGGAGACAACCGGAATTCTGAGGACTACAGGTCCTAGGAGCACCACAGAGCTGATACGTAACAGGGCCAGGGGACACGGAGATATGATAAGCAAGGAAAGTGTACTCCAGGAGAAGGTCCTACCACAAGGTCAGCCGGTGTAGGACAGAGACTAAGTTAGGCCCAGCTACAGGCAGGCCAGAAACTCATTACAGAAAGGCAAGGAACAGGAGGCCTTATACCTGCTCAGTGGGAGAATCTGGATGTGCACCCTTCACCCTACAGTGCTCCGGGATGTACCTGCACCATCTCCAGTAAAGGTACCAAAGTGATTTGTGTGTGTGTCCACCTTCTTGTTCCTACCCTGCCGGATTCCCTCCGTCCTGCATCCCTACAAGTAGTATAAGTACACCCCCTCTCGTCAAACTCAATCTGACAGGTCAACACGCCCCCTATCATTTAATCCGTCTCCCTGGGATTTGATCTGGCTGGACTTTGATCAGGCTGGGAAATCTGAGCTGCTGGATTTGTGAATTTCAATCAAAGTGATTTATTCGTCTCTATTTATATTTTATCCCGTGGATTTGATTAGTCTGTGGTGTTTTAGTGAAATACAGACTTCAGTATATAAGGATTTTTAGTGAGATACAGACTCCAGTATATAAGTTTAGTGAAATAATGAACCAGTAAATGTAAATGTATTTTCAATCAAAGTGATTGTCTGTGGAGGAAAGGTGTATTAAAGAGCGAATTTTGATTTTATTATTTTTTGTGGGTAGATACTTTTAAGGACCCAGTAAATGTAAAGCTATTTTCTAGCAGAGTCTGTAGTACAGACTCCAGTATATAAGAATTTTTAGTGAAATACAGACTCTTAGTGAAATACAGACTCCAGTATAATGGATTTGATTAGTCTGTGGTGTTTTAGTGAAATACAGACTTCAGTATATAAGGATTTTTAGTGAGATACAGACTCCAGTATATAAGTTTAGTGAATTAATGAACCAGTAAATGTAAATGTATTTTCAATCAAAGTGATTGTCTGTGGAGGAAAGTTGTATTAAAGAGCGAATTTTGATTTTATTATTTTTTGTGGGTAGATACTTTTAAGGAGCCAGTAAATGTAAAGCTATTTTCTAGCAGAGTCTGTAGTACAGACTCCAGTATATAAGAATTTTTAGTGAAATACAGACTCTTAGTGAAATACAGACTCCAGTATAAAAGGCTTGTTTTATATGTATGTAAAAGTTTGGAGATGTATCTTTTAGCAGGACTGACACACGGGGACATCACTGAGTGTCATTAGCAGCCTATGAAATGGGATTTGAGCTGGCTAGGAAATCAGGACTGTTGAATCTGGGGATTTCAATCAAAGTGATTTATTCGTCTCTATTTATATTTTGCCCAGTGGATTTTGGCTGAACTTTTAAGTTCAGTAGTAAATGTATGTACAGTATAAAAGGCTTGTTTTATATGTATGTAAAAGTTTGGAGCTGTATCTTTTAGCAGGACTGACACAGGGGACATCTCAAGTTTTAGTGAAATACAGAATTCAGTATATAAGGAGTTTTAGTGAAATACAGACTTCAGTATATAAGGATTTTTATTTCTAGCAGAGAATGTAGTACAGACTTCAGTATATAAGGAGTTTTAGTGAAATACAGACTTCAGTATATAAGGATTTTTATTTCTAGCAGAGAATGTAGTACAGACTTCAGTATATAAGGAGTTTTAGTGAAATACAGACTTCAGTATATAAGGATTTTTATTTCTAGCAGAGAATGTAGTACAGACTTAAAGAGCGAATCTTGGCAGGGTTTGTTAAAGATAGCTTACTTATTAGCACGGGGTGTACCGGTCTTGTGTTGTGTTAGAAGTCTAAATATTTTTCTATCTACTGGCTAACACGGTACAATGATATACAGGTCCTTCTCAAAAAATTAGCATATAGTGCTAAATTTCATTATTTTCCATAATGTAATGATTACAATTAAACTTTCATATATTTTAGCTTCATTACACGCCAACTGAAATTTGTCAGGTCTTTTATTGTTTTAATACTGATGATTTTGGCATACAACTCCTGATAACCCAAAAAACCTGTCTCAAAAAATTAGCATATCAAGAAAAGGTTCTCTAAACGACCTATTACCCTAATCTTCTGAATCAACTAATTAACTCTAAACACATGCAAAAGATTCCTGAGGCTTTTAAAAACTCCCTGCCTGGTTCATTACTCAAAACCCCCATCATGGGTAAGACTAGCGACCTGACTGATGTCAAGAAGGCCATCATTGACACCCTCAAGCAAGAGGGTAAGACCCAGAAAGGAATTTCTCAACAAATAGACTGTTCCCAGAGTGCTGTATCAAGGCACCTCAATGGGAAGTCTGTTGGAAGGAAACAATGTGGCAGAAAACGCTGTACAATGAGAAGAGGTGACCGGACCCTGAGGAAGATTGTGGAGAAGGACCGATTCCAGACCTTGGGGGACCTGAGGAAGCAGTGGACTGAGTCTGGTGTAGAAACATCCAGAGCCACCGTGCACAGGCGTGTGCAGGAAATGGGCTACAGGTGCCGCATTCCCCAGGTAAAGCCACCTTTAACCATAAACCATAAACAGTGGCAGAAGCGCCTGACTTGGGCTACAGAGAAGCAGCACTGGACTGTTGCTAAGTGGTCCCAAGTACTTTTTTCTGATGAAAGCAAATTTTGCATGTCATTCGGAAATCAAGGTGCCAGAGTCTGGAGGAAGACTGGGGAGAAGGAAATGCCAAAATGCCTGAAGTCCAGTGTCAAGTACCCACAGTCAGTGATGGTGTGGGGTGCCATGTCAGCTGCTGGTGTTGGTCCACTGTGTTTCATCAAGGGCAGGGTCAATGCAGCTAGCTATCAGGAGATTTTGGAGCACTTCATGCTTCCATCGGCTGAAATGCTTTATGGAGATGAAGATTTCATTTTTCAGCAGGACCTGGCACCTGCTCACAGTGCCAAAACCACTGGTAAATGGTTTACTGACCATGGTATTACTGTGCTCAATTGGCCTGCCAACTCTCCTGACCTGAACCCCCATAGAGAATCTGTGGGATATTGTGAAGAGAAAGTTGAGAGACGCAAGACCCAACACTCTGGATGAGCTTAAGGCCACTATCGAAGCATCCTGGGCCTCCATAACACCTCAGCAGTGTCACAGGCTGATTGCCTCCATGCCACGCCGCATTGAAGCAGTCATTTCTGCAAAAGGATTCCCGACCAAGTATTGAGTGCATAACTGAACTTTATTATTTGATGGTTTTTTTGTTTGTTTTTAAAAAACACTTATTTTTATTGGATGGTTGAAATATGTTAATTTTTTGAGACAGGTTTTTTGGGTTATCAGGAGTTGTATGCCAATATCATCAGTATTAAAACAATAAAAGACCTGACAAATTTCAGTTGGTGTGTAATGAATCTAAAATATATGAAAGTTTAATTGTAATCATTACATTATGGAAAATAATGAAATTTAGCACTATATGCTAATTTTTTGAGAAGGACCTGTACATCTTTACTGCACCATAGAGATGGAGTGAAGCAGTGTTGACATGAACTGATTTGCCCTGTAAGTACAATTGCGTGAAGGTCGCAGATTAGCAGATTATTTAGATATGGTTATTCAATTGCTAGAAACCACACATAGTAATTATTGTTGTATTGCGTATAGAGGTATGTACAGAGATCACTCTATTGTGAATCTTGATTTATAAGGTTCTTTTAAGGCCCGCAATAAATGTATGTAAAGGTATTTTATCTGTGTGTGTTTCACACAGGACAAGTCCTGTGATCAGGCTATTGTGTGGGAAAAGTCAATCAGAAACTGTTAAACAGTAAGGTGAATTCTCTGTGCAAGTCATCTCTGTGTACTGCTAGTCTGTAATTAAAATAAAACTATTTGTTGCTAATGGGAGCCTGTGACATGATGCCCTCCAGCTCTTTGACAGTAATTGATTAAATCTCAACATGTTGTGTTCATGTTTTGTTATCGTCTGCTATCATAGTGATTGTTTCATGTGAGAATACATGCATAGGATGGGGACATTACTTAGTGTATGACGTTTATGTACAAAGACGATACGGAAAATATATGTTTCCACAGTTTACTGACGTACCTCATGATCATCAACCAACGATGTGTAAGTCTTCCGTCACAAAGCCTTTGTGAACAGTTGATGGTAATATTGCAAGCACATGATCATTAATGTAAAGTTCACAACTAGAGAGGAGCAGATCTGGTGAGAGTCTGTGACGAATTTATCACTAAGAGATTAACAATGCCAGACAAGTCCATCAATTAGATATTTTGGGACTATTTTTTAACGCTGCTAAGCCCCTCAGATATGAAAGACAGGCAGCCCTTTTTCAAGAAAACGGATACACGGACCCCTACAGCTCATCCCTATAGTGTACTTTAACCCCTTCATGACCCAGCCTATTTTGACCTTAAAGACCTTGCCATTTTTTGCAATTCTGACCAGTGTCCCTTTATGAGGTAATAACTCAGGAACGCTTCAACGGATCCTAGCGATTCTGAGATTGTTTTTTCGTGACATATTGGGCTTCATGTTAGTGGTAAATTTAAGTCGATAATTTTTGCGTTTATTTGTGAAAAAAATGGAAATTTGGCGAAAATTTTGAAAATTTTGTAATTTTCAAATTTTTAATTTTTATTCTGTTAAACTAGAGAGTTATGTGACACAAAATAGTTAATAAATAACATTTCCCACATGTCTACTTTACATCAGCACAATTTTGGGAACAACATTTTTTTTTGTTAGGAAGTTATAAGGGTTAAAAGTTGACCAGCGATTTCTCATTTTTACAGCAAAATTTACAAAACCATTTTTTTTAGGGACCACCTCACATTTGAAGTCACTTTAAGGGGTCTATATGGCAGAAAATACCCAAAAGTGACACCTTTATAAAAACTGCACCCCTCAAGCTACTCAAAACTACATTCAAGAAGATTATTAACCCTTCAGGTGCTTCACAGGAACTAAAGCAACGTGTAAGGAAAAAATGGACATTTTAATTTTTCCAACAAAAATTTTTTTTTAGCATAAATTTTTTCATTTTTACATGGGCATCAGGATAAAATGCATCCTAAAATTTGTTGGGCAATTTCTCCTGAGTACACAGATACCTCATAAGTGGTCATAAACCACTGTATGGGCGCACGGCAGGGCTCAGAAGGGAAGGAGCGCCATTTGACTTTTTGAATGGAAAATATGCTGGAATATTTAGCGGTTGCCATGTCACATTTGGAGAGTCCCTGTGTGCCTAAACATTGGAGCTCCCCCACAAGTGACCCCATTTTGGAAACTAGACCCCCTAAGGAACTTATCTAGATGCATAGTGATCATTTTGAACCCCCAGGTGCTTCACAAATTAATCTGTAAAAAAAAGAAAGTACTTTTTTTTCACAAAAATTTTCTTTTAGCCTCAGTTTTTTCATTTCCACATGGGCAACAGTATAAATTGGATCCTAAAATTTGTTGGGCAATTTCTCCTGAGTACACAGATACCTCATATGTGGTCATAAACCACTGTTTGGGCGCATGGCAGGGCTCAGAAGGGAAGCAGCGCCATTTGACTTTTTGAATGGAAAATATGCTGGAATATTTAGCGGTTGCCATGTCGCATTTGGAGAGTCCCTGTGTGCCTAAACATTGGAGCTCCCCCACAAGTGACCCCATTTTGGAAACTAGACCCCCTAAGGAACTTATCTAGATGCATAGTGATCATTTTGAACCCCCAGGTGCTTCACAAATTGATCTGTAAAAAAAAGAAAGTACTTTTTTTTTCACAAAAATTTTCTTTTAGCCTCAGTTTTTTCATTTTCACATGGGCAACAGTATAAATTGGATCCTAAAATTTGTTGGGCAATTTCTCCTGAGTACACAGATACCTCATATGTGGTCATAAACCACTGTTTGGGCGCATGGCAGGGCTCAGAAGGGAAGCAGCGCCATTTGACTTTTTGAATGGAAAATATGCTGGAATATTTAGCGGTTGCCATGTCGCATTTGGAGAGTCCCTGTGTGCCTAAACATTGGAGCTCCCCACAAGTGACCCCATTTTGGAAACTAGACCCCCTAAGGAACTTATCTAGATGCATAGTGAGCACTTTGAACCCCCAGGTGCTTCACAAATTGATCCGTAAAAAAAAGAAAGTACTTTTTTTTCACAAAAATTTTCTTTTAGCCTCAGTTTTTTTCATTTTCACATGGGCAACAGTATAAATTGGATCCTAAAATTTGTTGGGCAATTTCTCCTGAGTACACAGATACCTCATATGTGGTCATAAACCACTGTTTGGGCGCACGGCAGGGCTCAGAAGGGAAGGAGCGCAATTTGACTTTTTGAATGGAAAATATGCTGGAATATTTAGCGGTTGCCATGTCGCATTTGGAGAGTCCCTGTGTGCCTAAACATTGGATCTCCCCCACAAGTGACCCCATTTTGGAAACTAGACCCCCTAAGGAACTTATCTAGATGCATAGTGAGCACTTTGAACCCCAGGTGCTTCACAAATTGATCCGTAAAAAAAATAAAGTACTTTTTTTTCACAAAAATTTTCTTTTAGCCTCAGTTTTTTTCATTTTCACATGGGCAACAGTATAAATTGGATTCTAAAATTTGTTGGGCAATTTCTCCTGAGTACACAGATACCTCATTTGTGATCATAAACCACTGTTTGGGCGCACGGCAGGGCTCAGAAGGGAAGGAGCGCCATTTGACTTTTTGAATAGAAAATATGCTGGAATATTTAGCGGTTGCCATGTCGCATTTGGAGAGTTCCTGTGTGCCTAAACATTGGAGCTCCCCCACAAGTGACCCCATTTTGGAAACTAGACGCCCTAAGGAACTTATCTAGATGCATAGTGAGCACTTTGAACCCCCAGGTGCTTTACAGAAGTTTATAACGCAGAGCCGTGAAAATAAAATATCATTTTTTTTTCTCAAAAAATGATTTTTTAGCCCACTATTTTTTATTTTCACAATGGTTACAGGAGAAATTGGACCCCAAAAGTTGTTGTCCAGTTTGTCCTGAGTACGCTAGTACCCCATATGTGGGGGGGAACCACTGTTTGGGCACACGTCAGGGCTCGGAAGGGATGTAGTGACGCTTTGAAATGCCAACTTGATGGAATGGTCTGCGGGCATCTTGTTACGTTTGCAGAGCCCCTGATGCGCCTAAACAGTAGAAACTCCCCACAAGTGACCCCATTTTGGAAACTAGACACCGCAAAGAACTTATCTAGATGTGTGGTGAGCACTTTGAACCCCAAGGGCTACACAGAAGTTTATAACGCCCGGGCATGAAATATAAAAAAATCATATTTTTTCCACAATCAGGATCTTTTAGTCCCCAATTTTTTTATTTTCGCAAGGGTAACATGAGAAATTAGACCCCAAAAGTTGTTGTCCAATTTGTCCTGAGTATGCTGATATCCCATATGTGGGAGAAAACTACTGTATGGGCACACGTCGGGGCTCGGATGGGAAGTAGTGACCTTTTGAAATGCCCACTTGATGGAATGGTCTTCGGGCGTCATGTTACGTTTGCAGAGTCACTGATGTGCCTAAACAGTAGAAACTCCCCACAAGTGACCCCATTTTGGAAACTAGATCCCCCAAGGAACTCCTCTAGATGTGTGGTGAGCACTTTGAATCTCCAAGTCCTTCACAGAAGTTTATAACGCAGAGCCGTGAAAATATAAAATCATTTTTTTTCCACAAAAATAATTTTTAGTCCCCAATTTTTTTTCCCAATGTTAACAGGAGAAATTAGAACCCCCAAAGTTGTTGTGCAATTTTTCCTGAGTACGCTGATACCTCATATGTGGGGATAAACCACTGTTTGGGCATACGTCGGGGCTTGGAATAAAGGGAGCACTGTTTGACTTTTTGAACGCAAAATTTGCAGGAATCAATGGTGGCGTCATGTCGCGTATGGAGACCCCCTGATGTGCCTAAATAGTGGAAACCCCTCAATTCTAACTCCAACCCTAACCCCAACACACCCCTAATGCCTACACACACCTAACCCTAATACAAACCCTAATCATAACCCTAACCCCAACACACCCCTAATCCCAACTCTAACCATAAACCTAACTACAAGCCTAACCCTAATTCCAACCCTAACCCAAATTCCAACCCTAACCGTAATTCTAACCTTAGCCCTAATGCTAACCCTAACCCCAACACACCCCTAACGCCTACACACACCTAACCCTAATACAAACCCTAATCATAACCCTAACCCCAACACACCCCTAACCCTAATCCCAACTCTAACCATAAACCTAACTACAAGCCTAACCCTAATTCCAAACCTAACCCTAATTCCAACCCTAACCCAAATTCCAACCCTAACCGTAATTCTAACCTTAGCCCTAATGCTAACCCTAACCCTAGTTCTAACCCTAAGGCTGGGTTCATATTGCGTTTTACCAGCCCGTTCAACACGTAGCGTTGACCGGCTGGTAACGGTATAGCATAACACAGATGAATCAGCAGATAATCCGCCGCGGATCAGCAGCAAAATCTGCCGCGGATCAACAGCAAAATCCGCCGCGGATCAGCAGCGAAATCCGCCGCGGATCAGCAGCGAAATCCGTCGCGGATCAGCACCGAAATCCGCCGCGGATCAGCAGCGAAATCCGCCGCGGATCCGCAGCGAAATCAGTCGCGGATCCGCAGCGAAATCAGTCGCGGATCCGCAGCGAAATCCGCCGTAGATCAGCAGCGAAATCCGCCGCCGATCAGCAGCGAAATCCGCTGCGGATCAGCAGCGAAATCCGCTGCCGATCAGCAGCGAAATCCGCTGCGGATCAGAAGCGAAATCCGCCGCCGATCAGCAACGAAATCCGCCGCGGATCAGCAGCGAAATCCGCTGCCGATCAGCAGCGAAATCCGCAGCGGATCAGCAGCGAAATCCGCTGCCGATCCGCAGCGAAATCCGCCGCGGATCAGCAGCGAAATCCGCCGCCGATCAGCAGCGAAATCCGCCGCCGATCAGCAGCGAAATCCGCCGCCGATCAGCAGCGAAATCAGCAGCGGATCCGCAGCGAAATCCGCCGCGGATCAGCGGCGATGTCCGCCGCGGATCAGCGGCGAAGTCCGCCCGGATCAGCGGCGAAATCCGCCGCGGATCAGCGGCGAAATCCGCCGCGGATCAGCGGCGATATCCGCCGCGGATCCGCAGCAAAATCAGCTGCGGATCAGCAGCAAAATCCGCTAGGAAAAAAAAAAAAATTCTTTATTTTTTTTATTTGTCCCTACCTATGATAAAGGGGGGGTTCATTTACTTTTTTTTATTTTGATCACTGTGACAGTTTATCACAGTGATCAAAATAAATTTTTGAACACTGGGGGCGCACTGCGCATGCGCCGGCCGGCGGGCGCACTGCGCATGCGCCCACCATTTTCCAATATGGCGGCGCCCATGAAGAGGCCCGGGCGGACGCCGGGCCCGATCGTGGGACATCGGTGGATCGGGAGAGGTGAGTAGGGGGGTCGAAAGGCTGGGGGGGGGGATAGGAAGTGGGGGCAGTGGACCAAAAGAGGAGGGGAGCTGTAAGTGACGGCGGTGACCGATCGCTGCCATCTTTCGGTGGCGGCGGTCGATCACCGCCGTGACTCGGTGTGGGGGGGGTCAGGGCTCGGTCTCCAGCCATGGCAGATGCTATTGCAGCATCGGCCATGGCTGGATTGTAATATTTCACCAATTAAATTGGTGAAATATTACACATTGCTCTGATTGGCTGTTTCACTTTTAACAGCCAATCAGAGCGATCGTGGCCACGGGGGGGTTAAGCCAACCCCCCTGTGGTGAAGCACAAAGGGTCCTGTAACTGCGGGTCGGGTGACCTTTGAGTGACCCCGGTCTCCCGGCCCGCAGGGACGAGATCCTTTCATGACGCCACATAGGCGTCATGGGTCGGATTGGCACTGACTTTCATGACGCCTACGTGGTGTCATGGGTCGGGAAGGGGTTAATGTATGCGGGCAAACAGATCATCGCTTTTGTTTGGAAAATACCATATTTCATAGATGTTACTGATCCGCTGAATCATTTTTAAACACTCATGCACCCACAGCGCACTTATGGTGTACCCGCATGCTGGTGATCCGTTGAATCATTTTTAAACACTCATGCACCCACAGCACACTTATGATGTACCCGCACAGCTGCAGCTAGTGCTTTTTAGCTAAAAAGGCATGACCCCTCAGATATAAAAGACAGGCATGTTGGGACGTGTCCCGGCCTATTTTGGCACATGACAAATGTTTCTGACTCTCAGCTGCTATTTTAAGCAGTTATCATGCCGATATTGTAGCGAATCAAGATGTATTAAATTGATTACTAACACGATTCCGGTAACTTGATGACAAATTCACAACAAATTCGTTATTTTGGGAGAGGCCTAAGCCTATTTTTTAACGCTGCTAAGCCCCTCAGATATGAAAGACAGGCAGCCCTTTTTCAAGAAAACTGTCACTGTGGTGCTTTTCTCTAGGTTTCAACAGTGTATCCGCTAGGATACACGGACCCTACAGCTCATCCCTATAGTGTACTTTAATGTATGGGGGCAAACAGATCATCGCTTTTGTTTGGAAAATACCATATTTCATAGATGTTGGTGATCCGCTGAATCATTTTTAAACACTCATGCACCCACAGTGCACTTATGGTGTACCCGCACCGATGCAGCTAGCGCTTTTTAGCTAAAAAGGCATGATATAACTGACCGCAGGTGATGTTTGTGACCTTATTTGCATCATTTTCATTATAGTACGATGTACAGCCGTGGAAAAACAACCCTGAAATTCAAAAACTATGTGCTGGCCGTTAACACACGCATAGCCATCTAGAAAATATTGAGCGAGTTGCATCACAAACCCTCTCAAGACAGGCTGAATGTCAATGTTCCCGGTATGCGCTACATACATGACCCACTGTATAGCCTGGGATGCGTAGCGTTCTTGTTGCACAAGTCTATTTTTAAAGATGCTACACCCCCGCAGATATAAAAGAACACACAAGAGCACAACACCTCGGACTATCACATTTACCGGTAGTTTTCAAAAACCGCTGACTTAACAATAAAGTGAGAATCGTGGCGACATGCATTGTGGTCTATAAATGTATACCCTGAAAATTTACCGTTGGTAAAGAACAGTAAAAAGTCGTGCGTACAACTATCACCCCCCAAACTCTCACCACTATCACAAACACCATTGCCTACAGAGGCGGCCCCGCGAGAATTTCTGTATGTGTGTATCAAGATGCTCCCTGCTTTGACCGATTGTATGCTCGTGAATGCTGCCATTTCCAGGGGCATCATAGTTGTGTAAATGCGGTGGGGCTCGTGTATCGACCCCTAGGTTGTAATGCGTGAGCATTTTAATTATTTTTTCAATTCATAACCATACGTTCTCAGGCAGACAGGTTTATTTCACAGAAGTTGACTGTACAGTTGCATAATTTTGTTTAAAATCGCACAGTTCTGCGATAATGTCGGGTGTTGGACACGCACTTATCAGTCTTTCATACGTGTCACAGAAAGATTTCAGTCTGTTCTGCGTGAGTTTATTGTGCACGTACTGTGCAGACATGTCAAGAAACATTTTGGCGTGTTCAGCAGTCCATGCGGGTGTTGGCGTGTAAGGCGATCGACCATCAACCTTCTGTTTCTTACTTACACGATGGCGCGATACCGCGCGTTTCTTTGGTGCTAATGCAGCGGGTGTATTGGCAGGTGCTGCTTCCGCGTTGTTATTTGCAGATTCTGTAGCTTGACACAGACGTATATTCTTAAGCCTACTACTCTCCGTATTCCCGGGGTGTGCGGTTGGCGCGACGCTTTCTTCACGATCCGCGACACACCTGAGTGAAAGAGGTTCCATTCTCACCTCCGCTCTGTTCTCAAATCCATAATTGCGCTGTTGCAAAACTCGCGAATGACGCTCCTCCGTAACTAAAGAAAAGACACGTGGTGTAGTTATCCGCTAAGCGGGCGAGATATAGGAAAAGCTACAGGCTCCACTTTACTCTGATTCAACGCGATATTTGTAAAGCTACCAGCCCCGATTATCTGTGAAACCGCTGCATGATTGTTTGTATAAGTACACTATAGAGCGGCCTAGTCATATATACTTACAAGTATCCCCCGGGTGCTGATCTACAGAGAATGCTGAATTAACAGACAGCACGCTGCTCGGGCGCGGCCGTATGGGGCTGATTTCTCCCTCAAACTGTAACCTCACGGGCGATACTTTAGCAGCTGTAAATAAAATATAACATACATGAATGTGCAAAGCACTCACAAAGCTAACTTGACACACGTAAATAAAACTAGTTACCGCAGAAATTTTTTATCTGTATGTATAAGTACACTATAGAGCTGCGTAGACATATATGCTTACAAGTATGAGTCGTGTAGTGTAGTTCAGAGATTGGTGAATTAAACGGTGTGGAGTTGTTCGGTCGTTGTCGTATGGGGCTGTTTTCTTTTTCAAGCTGCAGACTCCTGCACGCTAGTTTAACAGCTGTAAATAAAATATAACTATTAGTCGTCTCAGAAATTATATCTACACGGCCCACACGCACAAAGCTAAATTTGCAAAGCTACCGTAACGCGCGTAAATAAAATATATCCGCTAGTTATCAGTGGGGACGCCGGGTACAGAGGATGCAAACACATTACACCCGTGTTTCAAGGATCCGATACCTTTTCTATTCCAGCGACGTGTGCTTAGCGAATCACTCCATCTTTTAGGAGCGTAGGGTATCGCGCGAGTTAGAGGATTATAGTCCGGTTCTACGAACTCGACACCTGAATCCTGGGGATCCTCCACGATCTCAACATCGGAATCGCGATGCTCGAGCGGCTCAGCCGCCACAGTGTTTTCAACCGCCCAGTCTGCTTGGAGGCGAGGTGTATCTGTATGAGAAAATGTATTTAATTACCCGGCTAGATACATAGGCTTAAAACATCTGATATAGCTATAGGTTTCTTGCCTGTGACAGACTGGTGAGAGCAGGAGGCTCGTCGCCTGCTAGCAGAGTTGCCATCCTCTAACAGGTTCTGCGTAATGAACCGGTTCTCGTAGGAGTAGTCTGAATGGACTCCCACTTCTTAAATAAGAAAGAATGAAGTACATCACTTATATATACAAAGCGCAGACTCAGACATCCCGAGACAATGCGGAGTACACTATATACTGTGTAAAACTTACCCGATTGTTCTGGTGAAAGCATAGCAGAATATTGAGCGCGAGAATATCTGGACTCCATCTTGAATAAAAAGGGTCCGCTATTGAATTAAAGCAAATAAAGATCAAGTATGAAAACACGACTAACCTGTTCATACAAATACTACACAAACTTAAATATAATTGAAACAAACGCGGATATTCACGAGACATAAAAATACTCACTTTAGTTCTGTTCAGATCTGGTGTGTGTCCTGTGAGATGCGAACCCTTACAAGTGCGAGTTGTATAGATTGTGACCGGCTTGTATTTATTAGGGCTAGCAGAGAGAACACGCCCTCTGTAAATGAGGGCAGAAAAACATCCCATTCATGTTTTACAGAGCCATCATGTCGGCTAACCGCGCTGAAACAATATTAGAGAAGCAATATTTCACGCCCGTACCCCCACCATCATTACCTTTTAGCTGTAAATTTATAATGTCTACTATTAATATTAATAATTAATATAGACTGCCGCTAAAATCCTCACAGTTAATTTTATTTTCCAGGATTCAGGTGTCGAGTTCGTAGAACCGGACTATAATCCTCTAACTCGCGCGATACCCTACGCTCCTAAAAGATGGAGTGATTCGCTAAGCACACGTCGCTGGAATAGAAAAGGTATCGGATCCTTGAAACACGGGTGTAATGTGTTTGCATCCTCTGTACCCGGCGTCCCCACTGATAACTAGCGGATATATTTTATTTACGCGCATTACGGTAGCTTTGCAAATTTAGCTTTGTGCGTGTGGGCCGTGTAGATATAATTTCTGAGACGACTAATAGTTATATTTTATTTACAGCTGTTAAACTAGCGTGCAGGAGGCTGCAGCTTGAAAAAGAAAACAGCCCCATACGACAACTACCAAACAACTCCACACCGTTTAATTCACCAATCTCTGAACTACACTACACGACTCATACTTGTAAGCATATATGTCTACGCAGCTCTATAGTGTACTTATACATACAGATAAAAAATTTCTGCGGTAACTAGTTTTATTTACGTGTGTCAAGTTAGCTTTGTGAGTGCTTTGCACATTCATGTATGTTATATTTTATTTACAGCTGCTAAAGTATCGCCCGTGAGGTTACAGTTTGAGGGAGAAATCAGCCCCATACGGCCGCGTCCGAGCAGCGTGCTGTCTGTTAATTCAGCATTCTCTGTAGATCAGCACCCGGGGGATACTTGTAAGTATATATGACTAGGCCGCTCTATAGTGTACTTATACAAACAATCATGCAGCGGTTTCACAGATAATCGGGGCTGGTAGCTTTACAAATATCGCGTTGAATCAGAGTAAAGTGGAGCCTGTAGCTTTTCCTATATCTCGCCCGCTTAGCGGATAACTACACCACGTATCTTTTCTTTAGTTACGGAGGAGCGTCATTCGCGAGTTTTGCAACAGCGCAATTATGGATTTGAGAACAGAGAGGAGGTGAGAACGGAACCTCTTTCACTCAGGTGTGTCGCGGATTGTGAAGAAAGCGTCGCGCCAACCGCACACCCCGTGAATACGGAGAGTAGTAGGCTTAAGAATATACATCTGTGTCAAGCTACAGAATCTGCAAATAACAACGCGGAAGCAGCACCTGCCAATACACCCGCTGCATTAGCACCAAAGAAACGCGCGGTATCGCGCCGTCGTGTAAGTAAGAAACAGAAGGTTGATGGTCGATCGCCTTACACGCCAACACCCGCATGGACTGCTGAACACGCCAAAATGTTTCTTGACATGTCTGCACAGTACGTGCACAATAAACTCACGCAGAACAGACTAAAATCTTTCTGTGACACGTATGAAAGACTGATAAGTGCGTGTCCAACACCCGACATTATCGCAGAACTGTGCGATTTTAAACAAAATTATGCAAATGTATGCTTTTAAACAAAAATTATGCAACTGTACAGTCAACTTCTGTGAAATAAACCTGTCTGCCTGAGAACGTATGGTTATGAATTGAAAAAATAATTAAAATGCTCACGCATTACAACCTAGGGGTCGATACACGAGCCCCACCGCATTTACACAACTATGATGCCCCTGGAAATGGCAGCATTCACGAGCATACAAACGGTCAAAGCAGGGAGCATTTTGATACACACATACAGAAATTCTCGCGGGGCGCCTCTGTAGGTAATGGTGTTTGTGATAGTGGTGAGAGTTTGGGGGGTGATAGTTGTACGCACGACTTTTTACTGTTCTTTACCAACGGTAAATTTTCAGGGTATACATTTATAGACCACAATGCAGGGCCCCCACGATTCTTACTTTATTGTTAAGTCAGCGGTTTTTGAAAACTACCGGTAAATGTGATAGTCCGAGGTGTTGTGCTCTTGTGTGTTCTTTTATATCTGCGGGGGTGTAGCATCTTTAAAAATAGGCTTGTGCAACAAGAACGCTACGCATCCCAGGCTATACAGTGGGTCATGTATGTAGCACATACCGGGAACATTGACATTCAGCCTGTCTTGAGAGGGTTTGTGATGCAACTCGCTCAATATTTTCTAGATGGCTATGCGTGTGTTAACGGCCAGCACATAGTTTTTGAATTTCAGGGTTGTTTTTCCACGGCTGTACGTCGTACTATAATGAAAATGATGCAAATAAGGTCACAAACATCACCTGCGGTCAGTTATATCATGCCTTTTTAGCTAAAAAGCGCTAGCTGCATCGGTGCGGGTACACCATAAGTGCACTGTGGGTGTATGAGTGTTTAAAAATGATTCAGCGGATCACCAACATCTATGAAATATGGTATTTTCCAAACAAAAGCGATGATCTGTTTGCCCCCATACATTAAAGTACACTATAGGGATGAGCTGTAGGGTCCGTGTATCCTAGCGGATACACTGTTGAAGGCTAGAGAAAAGCACCACAGTGACAGTTTTCTTGAAAAAGGGCTGCCTGTCTTTCATATCTGAGGGGCTTAGCAGCGTTAAAAAATAGGCTTAGGCCTCTCCCAAAATAACGAATTTGTTGTGAATTTGTCATCAAGTTACCGGAATCGTGTTAGTAATCAATTTAATACATCTTGATTCGCTACAATATCGGCATGATAACTGCTTAAAATAGCAGCTGAGAGTCAGAAACATTTGTCATGTGCCAAAATAGGCCGGGACACGTCCCAACATGCCTGTCTTTTATATCTGAGGGGTCATGCCTTTTTAGCTAAAAAGCGCTAGCTGCAGCTGTGCGGGTACACCATAAGTGTGCTGTGGGTGCATGAGTGTTTAAAAATGATTCAACGGATCACCAGCATGCGGGTACACCATAAGTGCGCTGTGGGTGCATGAGTGTTTAAAAATGATTCAACGGATCACCAACATGCGGGTACACCATAAGTGCGCTGTGGGTGCATGAGTGTTTAAAAAAATGATTCAGCGGATCAGTAACATCTATGAAATATGGTATTTTCCAAAACAAAAGCGATGATCTGTTTGCCCGCATACATTAAAGTACACTATAGGGATGAGCTGTAGGGGTCCGTGTATCCGTTTTCTTGAAAAAGGGCTGCCTGTCTTTCATATCTGAGGGGCTTAGCAGCGTTAAAAAATAGGCTTAGGCCTCTCCCAAAATAACGAATTTGTTGTGAATTTGTCATCAAGTTACCGGAATCGTGTTAGTAATCAATTTAATACATCTTGATTCGCTACAATATCGGCATGATAACTGCTTAAAATAGCAGCTGAGAGTCAGAAACATTTGTCATGTGCCAAAATAGGCCGGGACACGTCCCAACATGCCTGTCTTTTATATCTGAGGGGTCATGCCTTTTTAGCTAAAAAGCGCTAGCTGCAGCTGTGCGGGTACACCATAAGTGTGCTGTGGGTGCATGAGTGTTTAAAAATGATTCAACGGATCACCAGCATGCGGGTACACCATAAGTGCGCTGTGGGTGCATGAGTGTTTAAAAATGATTCAGCGGATCAGTAACATCTATGAAATATGGTATTTTCCAAACAAAAGCAATGATCTCTTTGCCCCCATACATTAAAGTACACTATAGGGATGAGCTGTAGGGGTCCGTGTATCCGTTTTCTTGAAAAAGGGCTGCCTGTCTTTCATATCTGAGGGGCTTAGCAGCGTTAAAAAATAGTCCCAAAATATCTCATTGATGGACTTGTCTGGCATTGTTAATCTCTTAGTGATAAATTCGTCACAGACTCTCACCAGATCTGCTCCTCTCTAGTTGTGAACTTTACATTAATGATCATGTGCTTGCAATATTACCATCAACTGTTCACAAAGGCTTTGTGACGGAAGACTTACACATCGTTGGTTGATGATCATGAGGTACGTCAGTAAACTGTGGAAACATATATTTTCCGTATCGTCTTTGTACATAAACGTCATACACTAAGTAATGTCCCCATCCTATGCATGTATTCTCACATGAAACAATCACTATGATAGCAGACGATAACAAAACATGAACACAACATGTTGAGATTTAATCAATTACTGTCAAAGAGCTGGAGGGCATCATGTCACAGGCTCCCATGGGCAACAAACAGTTTTATTTTAATTACAGACTAGCAGTACACAGAGATGACTTGCACAGAGAATTCACCTTACTGTTTAACAGTTTCTGATTGACTTTTCCCACACAATAGCCTGATCACAGGACTTGTCCTGTGTGAAACACACACAGATAAAATACCTTTACATACATTTATTGCGGGCCTTAAAAGAACCTTATAAATCAAGATTCACAATAGAGTGATCTCTGTACATACCTCTATACGCAATACAACAATAATTACTATGTGTGGTTTCTAGCAATTGAATAACCATATCTAAATAATCTGCTAATCTGCGACCTTCACGCAATTGTACTTACAGGGCAAATCAGTTCATGTCAACACTGCTTCACTCCATCTCTATGGTGCAGTAAAGATGTATATCACTGTACCGTGTTAGCCAGTAGATAGAAAAATATTTAGACTTCTAACACAACACAAGACCGGTACACCCTGTGCTAATAAGTAAGCTATCTTTAACAAACCCTGCCAAGATTCACTCTTTAAGTCTGTACTACATTCTCTGCTAGAAATAAAAATCCTTATATACTGAAGTCTGTATTTCACTAAAACTCCTTATATACTGAAGTCTGTACTACATTCTCTGCTAGAAATAAAAATCCTTATATACTGAAGTCTGTATTTCACTAAAACTCTTTATATACTGAAGTCTGTACTACATTCTCTGCTAGAAATAAAAATCCTTATATACTGAAGTCTGTATTTCACTAAAACTCCTTATATACTGAATTCTGTATTTCACTAAAACTTTAGATGTCCCCTGTGTCAGTCCTGCTAAAAGATACAGCTCCAAACTTTTACATACTATAAAACAAGCCTTTTATACTGTACATACATTTACTACTGAACTTAAAAGTGCGTCAGTCCTGCTAAAAGATACATCTCCAAACTTTTACATACATATAAAACAAGCCTTTTATACTGGAGTCTGTATTTCACTAAGAGTCTGTATTTCACTAAAAATTCTTATATACTGGAGTCTGTACTACAGACTCTGCTAGAAAATAGCTTTACATTTACTGGCTCCTTAAAAGTATCTACCCACAAAAAAGAATAAAATCAAAATTCGCTCTTTAATACAACTTTCCTCCACAGACAATCACTTTGATTGAAAATACATTTACATTTACTGGTTCATTAATTCACTAAACTTATATACTGGAGTCTGTATCTCACTAAAAATCCTTATGTACTTATATACTTATATACTCCTACACTTACGCTGCCCTGATGGCCCGCTCCACCTGTGGGGAGCGATACCACCCTAGCTGCCATAACACCGGCCTCAGTGGATTGCTGCAGCACTGGTGATCCTCACCAGACACCACAGGTGGCATCACGATCGACTGACATTCTCCCCTGTAAATATTCCCCTTTATGAAAGTGAGCGCACAGGGCCACGGACAGAGCCGTGGCCGCCGTGACATCCCTCATAGAGATCAACGGGCTCGGGTCCGAGTTCCCCAACAGTCCCAGGGCGGCTCATCTGACTGGCGTCACAAACAGGATTACATGCCCGCGGCAACGGAATAAGTTGTGCCCGTTGCCACCGGGTACTGTGCGCTTTACAAAAAGACTGTATCTCGTATAGGGGTGAAGATTTCCCGCCATTGTCCACCATTATCGTGTCCCCGCGGGAAAACTAGGAGGCGTACCTGTAGCGTACGCTGCCGTACATGCCTGGAGCAAAGTGGCTACCCCAGTACAGCAGCAAGCCAGACACCCTGTCGGGATTCAAGCGCAAAATATGCAGCATACTGGACATGTACTCTATGTCAGATAAGCAAAGGGCTGCAGTAGTAGTGGGACAATTAACTGGCGCTGTGCAGAGATAAGAGGAAACGTGGTCGGCTGCAGACCAGGAGTCAGTGCCCGCAATTTTGCTGAAGTTACAGAGCGCCTTTGAGGACCGCACCGAAACCTACCTCCGAATGAGGTTCTACCAATGCTCCCAGAAATCAGAGGACAGCGTGCGGGATTATGCCTGCCGGTTACAAGGGGCCCTGCGACCTCTCAAACAGGCTAATCCCATGAGCGTCACCAATGAGAATAAAATGCTAATGGAACAATTTGTATGGGACTGAGGTCCCAAGCGGAAAGCAGGAGTGTGCGTTGGTGGTCCTTGGATCATCCAGATGCTAC
The DNA here is from genome assembly GCA_033576555.1 of Oophaga sylvatica. Lineage (NCBI taxonomy): Eukaryota > Metazoa > Chordata > Amphibia > Anura > Dendrobatidae > Oophaga > Oophaga sylvatica. The sequence continues at coordinate 394,986,582 of JARQOD010000002.1, forward strand.
CTTTGATGCCCTTAAGGACATGGCTATAAAGGGACTGCAACACCTGGAAACAGCAAATACGGCAACCCAACGGTACCAGGGTGAGGCTACTCCAACGCCAGCAGCCCCCACTTTTTCCCCGCTGGTTGCTGAAGCCAAAGCGCAGGCAGTGCCCCTACTGAGCTGGACTGTCTGCTCTCAGAAGTGCGCCAGCTGACCAAAAACCTGACCACTGTAATGAGTGCCCTGCAACTGCGGACGGAACCAGAGACAGAAGGAAAGATCCTGCTAGCCGACTGCCCTGAGGATATCCCCTGGATGAACCAGAGGAGAAGGAGGACGTCGCCACCCCGGAGGAGGAAAATGCCACCCCCAGGAAGGACCAACGACCAGCGCCATCCTCACCGAGGGATCGTCTGCTACCGCTGCCAGAAGGAAGGTCACACCGCACGCCAGTGTCCTTTAAACGAGCAAACCCTGGGTCTGAGGGCCAGCACCCAGGAATAGACTAATCAGGCCCCTCAGACGGGCACTGCAGGTTTGTGGGAGGAAGACCTTTCCTGTCCATCATAATGGACGGGATCGCAATACCTGCCCTGCCGGACACCGAATCCCAGGTAACCGTCATACCTGATATCCTTTATAACCGTTACTGGTCTATGGACAACCTCCAACCTCCAAACCCTGACTTTGCAGTATACGCCTCTAACGGCCTCCCTCTTGACTTACTGGGGCTAAAAACGTAGATGTAAAAGTGGGAAGGGTGGAGTTAAAGGACCAGGGACTTATTGTAGTAAAAACTGTTTTAATGAGAAAATGGACTGAATGTGGTTCTAGGTACTAACATTATTGGTAACTGTTTGGAGGAGGTTGTGTTCTTACTCCAACATCTCGCCGATGTTGCCAGACCAGGGCGAAAGAAAGCAATCCAGAAGGAGATCCGGGCCCTGATGTGCCAGCAGCAAGTGGAACTGACCGGTGGTAAGATTTGTAATGTACGGGTAACAAACCCGAACCCCATTGTGATACCCCCAATGAGTGAAATACTTATTTGGTGTAGAGCAGCAATAGGTCTGAGAGGACAGAGCTACCAAGCAGTAGTAGAACCCCTTTGTTCAGAACACAGACCTACTGTACACTCTTAACTGCCAGAGTTGTCTTGGAGGTATGCAATGGGAGGGTGCCAGTGGGTCTTCTCAACTGGGGGGAAGATGAAGTCAAATTACCACGATATGCCACTTTTGCAAAGTTACATGCTGTAGATAATAACTCCATTCACAGAAAGGAGTCCTTAGCCTCCTCAAAACCAGGGAGGATAATGGCCTGACAACCAAGGTGGCAGATTGGTGGCAGCAGATCCATGTTGGGACAGACACCACTCCAGCTCACCAGAAACAGGGGTGGTCCAGGAATATGCACAGGTATTCAGCAAACACCCACTTGACTTTGGGAAGATTAAGGGGGTACAACATCACATCCCCACAGGCAACCATCCCCCATTAAGGAACGGTACAGGCCTATACCTCCAGCACACTACCAGAAAGCCAAGGAGATGTTGCATGACATGAAGGAAGCAGGGGTGATAAGGGATAGTTGTAGTCCCTGGGCAGCTCCCCTAGTTCTAGTCAGGAAAAAGGATGGAAGCATGAGAATGTGTGTAGATTACAGACAAGTAAATCGCATTACGCATAAAGATGCGTACCCTTTACCACGTATTGAGGAATCTCTGGCTGCCCTAAAGTCTGCTAATTACTTTTCCACCCTTGACCTCACTAGTGGGTACTGGCAAGTAGCTGTGGCTGAGGAGGATCGGGAGAAGACGGCCTTCACCACCCCAATGGGACTCTGTGAGTTCGACAGAATGCCGTTTGGACTCAGCAGTGCCCCCGGAATGTTCCAGAGAGTGATGGAGTGCTGCCTGGGACACCTCAACTTCGAGACTGTGTTACTATACCTGGACGACGTAATTGTGTACTCCAAAATGTATGAAGATCACTTGAAGCACCTGGCGGAGGTATTCGAGTCACTGTCCCAGTATGGGATGAAACTGAAGCCTTCAAAGTGCCACCTGCTCAAACAAAAGGTACAGTACCTGGGACATATTGTCAGCTCAGAGGGAGTAGCGCCCGACCCCGAGAAGGTCACCGCCATCCAGAAGTGGCCGGACCGAAGAACCTCAAAGAGGTGCGTCAGTTCCTGGGACTGACAGGATACTACTGGAGGTTTGTAAAGGACTACACTAAGAAAGCAGCGCCTCTGCAAGACCTCCTGGTGGGACAGTCCATCAAGAGCAGAAATTCTCCATTCCACTGGGGTAAAGAACAGGCTGAGGCATTCAAAGAAATGAAGGAGATCCTGACAGGTGATGAGATCCTAGCCTACCCTGACTACAGCCAACCGTTCCTGCTGTATACTGATGCCAGCAACAAAGGATTGGGAGCTGTCCTAAGTAAGAAGCAAAATGGCCTAGAGAAAGTCATCGCATATGCAAGCAGGAAGCTCCGCCTGACCGAGAGTAACCCAGAGAACTACAGCAGCTTCAAGTTGGAGTTCCTGGCACTAGTCTGGGCCATTACTAAAAGGTTCAAGCACTACCTAGCCTCCAGCAAGTTCACTGCCTACACTGACAATAACCCCTTGACTAGAGTTGAGCGATACTTTCCGATATCCAAAAGTATCGGAATCGGAATTGTATCGCCGATACCCAAAAAATATCGGCGATACCAGATACCGATACCGGAAATCCAATGTAAGTCTATGGGAACAAAATATCGGAATTAAAAAAACCCCATTCTTGCCTTGTTGGTTAATTGTACATGAAGGAAAACAACAAAGAGTAATGTAGAATGTATTGGGGAAGGTTGAGGAGACATTAAAGGCATAGATGTTTAACCCAATCAAATGGAATAGCATAAATATTTTTTTTTTAAAGATGTTCGGATTGACGAAGAAATTGACAATGTTGTTAACATTTTTTCTATTTTGGCAAATATGTATATTTCACAACTTCCATGCTCTTCACCTTTTTAACTTTTGACACACTTTCTCCTTCATAATCTTCAGCAGCATCATCTTTTTCATCAAATTATTCTTCATCTTCACCTTCTTTATCTTCTTTTTAAACTTCTTGCTATTCATCTTTTTGTTAACATTACTCATATTCTTCTTATTAAACTATTATTCTTATTCATATTGTACTTCATCTTCTTCATCATATTCTTATTTGTGACAGAGAATCCTGTACTTGTAATCTGTCAAAGTATGAATTTTTCATCCTTCCGTTCTTGCTGTCACAAAAGATTTAAATTACAACAGTATTTGTCCGTGTTCAGTTTAGCCTGCAGCAGCAGGCATTTTCCAGGGGCACCACGAGGAGGAACGGACTCACCCCCATACACTGCTTAGTCTTCTTCTGCTTAGAATTTAGAGCATATATTTTGCTTTTCATTTTGGTCTTATACTTCATGTTCTTCTGCTTTTTGATCTTCTGCTTATTGTTCTTAAGTCTCTTGTTCTGTATCTTGTAGTTTGTCTTAACCTTCTTAGTCCTGTTTGGTAATCTTTTATTTCTTCTTTGTGATGGTGTTTAGGCTGGTTGGCTTGATGCTCGTCGTCCTTGTGGTCGTCATCTTCTTTGGGGTGGTCATCAGGGTCGTCGTCTTCATTGTTGGAGATCCAGAGTGATTACCCAAAAAAGCATTGAAAAAATCTTCAATTTGTAAATGTAGCAGAAGGTACAAGAGTCAATGCAAGTAACGAGGACCAGCTGACTGTGCTGGAACCCAGAGGGGCAGCAGAAGGAAAAGAGCCAATGGCACAACCGAGGACCAGCTGACGTTACTGGGACACGGTTACTAAGCAGGAGGTACCTGTGCTCCAAAGCACTACCAAGGACCAGCAGACGTTGCTGGAACTCGGATACGGAGATGGAGGCACCTAGGCCAAAGGCACTGCGGAGAACCAGCTGATGGTACTGGAACCCGGACGGGTAGCAGAAGGTACAAGAGCCAATGCAAGTAACGAGGACCAGCTGACTGTGCTGGAACCCGGAGGGGCAGCAGAAGGAAAAGAGCCAATGGCACAACCGAGGACCAGCTGACATTACTGGGACACGGTTACTAAGCAGGAGGTACCTGTGCTCAAAAGCACTACCAAGGACCAGCAGACGTTGCTGGAACTCGGATACCGAGATGGAGGCACCTAGGCCAAAGGCACTGCGGAGAACCAGCTGACGGTACTGGAACCCGGACGGGTAGCAGAAGGAAAAGAGGCAATGTCACAACCGAGTAACAGCTGACGTTACTGTGACACGGTTACTAAGCAGGAGGTACCTGTGCTCCAAAGCACTACCAAGGACCAGCAGACGTTGGTGGAACTCGGATACGGAGATGGAGGCACCTAGGCCAAAGCCATTGGGGAGAACCAGTTGACGGTACTGGACCCCGGACGGGTAGCAGAAGGAAAAGAGGCAATGTCACAACCGAGTAACAGCTGACGTTACTGTGACACGGTTACTAAGCAGGAGGTACCTGTGCTCCAAAGCACTACCAAGGACCAGCAGACGTTGGTGGAACTCGGATACGGAGATGGAGGCACCTAGGCCAAAGGCACTGCGGAGAACCAGCTGACGGTACTGGAACCCGGACGGGTAGCAGAAGGAAAAGAGGCAATGTCACAACCGAGTAACAGCTGACGTTACTGTGACACGGTTACTAAGCAGGAGGTACCTGTGCTCCAAAGCACTACCAAGGACCAGCAGACGTTGGTGGAACTCGGATACGGAGATGGAGGCACCTAGGCCAAAGCCACTGGGGAGAACCAGTTGACGGTACTGGACCCCGGACGGGTAGCAGAAGGAAAAGAGGCAATGTCACAATCGAGTAACAGCTGACGTTACTGTGACACGGTTACTAAGCAGGAGGTACCTGTGCTCCAAAGCACTACCAAGGACCAGCAGACGTTGGTGGAACTCGGATACGGAGATGGAGGCACCTAGGCCAAAGGCACTGCGGAGAACCAGCTGACGGTACTGGAACCCGGACGGGTAGCAGAAGGTACAAGAGCCAATGCAAGTAACGAGGACCAGCTGACTGTGCTGGAACCCGGAGGGGCAGCAGAAGGAAAAGAGCCAATGGCACAACCGAGGACCAGCTGACATTACTGGGACACGGTTACTAAGCAGGAGGTACCTGTGCTCAAAAGCACTACCAAGGACCAGCAGACGTTGCTGGAACTCGGATACCGAGATGGAGGCACCTAGGCCAAAGGCACTGCGGAGAACCAGCTGACGGTACTGGAACCCGGACGGGTAGCAGAAGGTACCCATGGAAATTTAAGTTGACAGGCCGCGAGCCGGCCGCAGTTACCGAATCCCACAGTATTACAGTGGGTGATTGTCCTATTGTCACAACGGAAACAGCCTTTATTTGCATATCCCGCAGCACACATAGGAAGCACCTAAACTCCAAGCACCATAGAGTCGGCTAACCCGACCGCAACACGACAGGACAACTTATTGGAGGCTAAGTGACGTTTACACTGACAGGAAACAGATGGCGTGCTGTAACCAGTCTTGGCAGGAGTGAGTACCCGTGCCAATGACACTTCCGAGCAACAACTGGCGGTGTTGAAGCCCAGGGATGAGAAGACAACAGGGTGGAGGCAGCAGGACTTTTTGCCGTTCACACAGCAGGGGAACAGCTGACATTACTGAACCCCAGTAACACAGGAGCAAGTGTAGACTGTGCTAACAGCACTTCCGAGCAACAACTGGCGGTGTTGTAGCCCAGGGATGAGAAGAGAACATGGTGGAGGCAGCAGGACTTTTTGCCGTTCACACAGCAGGGGAACAGCTGACATTACTGAACCCCAGTAACACAGGAGCAAGTGTAGACTGTGCTAACAGCACTTCCGAGCAACAACTGGCGGTGTTGTAGCCCAGGGATGAGAAGAGAACATGGTGGAGGCAGCAGGACTTTTTGCCGTTCACACAGCAGGGGAACAGCTGACATTACTGAACCCCAGTAACACAGGAGCAAGTGCAGACTGTGCTAACAGCACTTCCGAGCAACAACTGGCGGTGTTGTAGCCCAGGGATGAGAAGAGAACATGGTGGAGGCAGCAGGACTTTTTGCCGTTCACACAGCAGGGGAACAGCTGACATTACTGAACCCCAGTAACACAGGAGCAAGTGTAGACTGTGCTAACAGCACTTCCGAGCAACAACTGGCGGTGTTGTAGCCCAGGGATGAGAAGAGAACATGGTGGAGGCAGCAGGACTTTTTGCCGTTCACACAGCAGGGGAACAGCTGACATTACTGAACCCCAGTAACACAGGAGCAAGTGTAGACTGTGCTAACAGCACTTCCGAGCAACAACTGGCGGTGTTGTAGCCCAGGGATGAGAAGAGAACATGGTGGAGGCAGCAGGACTTTTTGCTGTTCACACAGCAGGGGAACAGCTGACATTACTGAACCCCAGTAACACAGGAGCAAGTGTAGACTGTGCTAACAGCACTTCCGAGCAACAACTGGCGGTGTTGTAGCCCAGGGATGAGAAGAGAACATGGTGGAGGCAGCAGGACTTTTTGCCGTTCACACAGCAGGGGAACAGCTGACATTACTGAACCCCAGTAACACAGGAGCAAGTGTAGACTGTGCTAACAGCACTTCCGAGCAACAACTGGCGGTGTTGTAGCCCAGGGATGAGAAGAGAACATGGTGGAGGCAGCAGGACTTTTTGCCGTTCACACAGCAGGGGAACAGCTGACATTACTGAACCCCAGTAACACAGGAGCAAGTGTAGACTGTGCTAACAGCACTTCCGAGCAACAACTGGCGGTGTTGTAGCCCAGGGATGAGAAGAGAACATGGTGGAGGCAGCAGGACTTTTTGCCGTTCACACAGCAGGGGAACAGCTGACATTACTGAACCCCAGTAACACAGGAGCAAGTGTAGACTGTGCTAACAGCACTTCCGAGCAACAACTGGCGGTGTTGTAGCCCAGGGATGAGAAGAGAACATGGTGGAGGCAGCAGGACTTTTTGCCGTTCACACAGCAGGGGAACAGCTGACATTACTGAACCCCAGTAACACAGGAGCAAGTGTTGACTGTGCTAACAGCACTTCCGAGCAACAACTGGCGGTGTTGGAGCCCAGGGTCAAGGAGGATGTTTAAATACTATATCAAGTATTTTCCTTGTTACGTGTCAATTAAAAATGTCTATACTCCAAACAAGAGAAATATAACCTTTAGTACCATAAGATGATGATTTAACTTAAAAAAATATATGTAAATTAATAATTTACAAACATAAACGCATACATTAACATGTTGAAAAACAATGCAAACCACAATTAAAATAGGTTAAATAATCTGCTATACGGTTTTAAAATAAAAGCATACAAGTACATATCAGAATCCATTAATGATGGCTAAGTAACAGTATGTACACCATTTGTATTGTGCAGACAATGAATGGCTGACTTAAAAACATAATCAGCATTACAAGTTATCTTTGACATTCATAAAACTTTACATTTGGTGAATAATATCACTAAAATTTTTTAAAAAATATCTAAAATTTCCATCATGTAATACTGATAATATGTGCCAATCATTTATATTAACAAACAAAAAATGTAAAAAGTGCATAGTGCAGAGTGAAAACAGATATTTATGCCTGACTGTGGACTTGCAAGCATGACAACGGATAGATAAGGTATATATAGATGAGACTGCATAGCCACAGATGGTGAATGGCGATGTAATACTGTACCTCAATAAAGTGTGCGTTACTACTACATACTTTTTTTTATATAGCTTTATAAAAGGTTACGTGCATGTATGGTTGCGCCTTTGTTTGGACGCACAGACTGGCTTCCTGCTGTGACGCGTTGGGTATTGGAGCGTCTGTAAGTCTTATGACGCAGACTAACATTCACGGTGCGCATCGTTCATCATCGCAAGCGTACCGACAACACAAAGGCGTTGTCATGACTGCTTTACTCAATAAACATGCACCTATGATGAAACATACACGCATGTGCCCTATTACATAACAAGCTACAAGAAAAACGAGTGTGAGGTGTGAACAGCTGTTTTGTTAAGGTACAGTATTATATCGACATTGTACAGGTGTCGCTATTCAGTCTGATAAATAGATATCATTCACCTATTCTATCAGTTGTCGTTCTTTCAGCACCACTTACAGGTATATATTTTGCTATTGTGACTATGCATTATTGACTTTACCAAGGTAATGCATGATTTTTGTTAGCGATTATCATGTTTACATGAAGGACCTTTATGATATGGGCTGTTAACTTTCTAATTAAATATGTATTTTTTAAAATGACACAAATATAAGTAATGTTGAAGATGACTATTCCTACATGCATTGTTTGCACAATATTACAGGTGTACATCACGTCCCTTAATCAACATTGGATTATTATATTTACTTGTATGCTTTTATTTAAAAGGCAAGAACACTGAAGTATAACCTTCGCACTGCAGCAGTTGTCAAAGTTCAACCCACATTATGAACTTACAACATTGAAGCATTTGAGTCATCATGATGTGAGTTGGATTTGTCTAAGCTATGGAGTGACAAGGTTGACCATCAGTATCCTATAGCATAAGTAGGCTTTTGTGTTTGCATTTGTTTTCGACATGTGCATATCTGTAATAATATGTCACAATTATTTTGTTACAGATTTGTGACAAAGACTAATCATTTTATGGTTTTAAAGTTGACGTTTCAAATGTTTACAGCTTAGAAATCAGGGTGTAGCCTCATATTTATGTGTAGCACTAGACACTTTGACATGTCATGTTTTTTTTAACCATGATTAGGTAGCTAGCAGTAATTTTTGCCGGACACACAGCAGGGGAACAGCAGGCGTTACTGAACCCCACAAACACATCAGCGATTGTTTTCATCTGTGCATCTAACACTTCTGAGCAGCAACTGGCGGTGTTGAAGCCCAGGGTCAAGGAGGGTGTAGGCAGAGGCCTAGTATGAGATGTTTGAAGTTGAAGTTGTAGTTAGCAGCAGTAATTTTTGCCAGACACACAGCAGGGGAACAGCAGGCGTTACTGAACCCCACAAACACATCAGCGATTGTTTTCATCTGTGCATCTAACACTTCTGAGCAGCAACTGGCGGTGTTGAAGCCCAGGGTCAAGGGTGTAGGCAGAGGCCTAGTATGAGATGTTTGAAGTTGAAGTTGTAGTTAGCAGCAGTAATTTTTGCCAGACACACAGCAGGGGAACAGCAGGCGTTACTGAACCCCACAAACACATCAGCGATTGTTTTCATCTGTGCATCTAACACTTCTGAGCAGCAACTGGCGGTGTTGAAGCCCAGGGTCAAGGAGGGTGTAGGCAGAGGCCTAGTATGAGATGTTTGAAGTTGAAGTTGTAGTTAGCAGCAGTAATTTTTGCCAGACACACAGCAGGGGAACAGCAGGCGTTACTGAACCCCACAAACACATCAGCGATTGTTTTCATCTGTGCATCTAACACTTCTGAGCAGCAACTGGCGGTGTTGAAGCCCAGGGTCAAGGAGGGTGTAGGCAGAGGCCTAGTATGAGATGTTTGAAGTTGAAGTTGTAGTTAGCAGCAGTAATTTTTGCCAGACACACAGCAGGGGAACAGCAGGCGTTACTGAACCCCACAAACACATCAGCGATTGTTTTCATCTGTGCATCTAACACTTCTGAGCAGCAACTGGCGGTGTTGAAGCCCAGGGTCAAGGAGGGTGTAGGCAGAGGCCTAGTATGAGATGTTTGAAGTTGAAGTTGTAGTTAGCAGCAGTAATTTTTGCCAGACACATAGCAGGGGAACAGCAGGCGTTACTGAACCCCACAAACACATCAGCGATTGTTTTCATCTGTGCATCTAACACTTCTGAGCAGCAACTGGCGGTGTTGAAGCCCAGGGTCAAGGAGGTGTAGGCAGAGGCCTAGTATGAGATGTTTGAAGTTGAAGTTGTAGTTAGCAGCAGTAATTTTTGCCAGACACACAGCAGGGGAACAGCAGGCGTTACTGAACCCCACAAACACATCAGCGATTGTTTTCATCTGTGCATCTAACACTTCTGAGCAGCAACTGGCGGTGTTGAAGCCCAGGGTCAAGGAGGGTGTAGGCAGAGGCCTAGTATGAGATGTTTGAAGTTGAAGTTGTAGTTAGCAGCAGTAATTTTTGCCAGACACACAGCAGGGAACAGCAGGCGTTACTGAACCCACAAACATATCAGCGATTGTTTTCATCGTGCATCTAACACTTCTAAGCAGCAACTGCGGTGTTGAAGCCCAGGTCAAGGAGGGTGTAGGCATAAAATATTGAGTTATATGCCTTTTACGTGCCATTGCAAATGTATGTACTTCAAACAAGAATAAATGAAGTTTTACTAGGACAATAAAATGATGAATTTCAATTCCAAGAATAGAAAAATATTTATACTTGAGAGTCCGCTGTGGTTGATACTGTTTAATGGCTAACTGAAAATATGGTAACAAATTCCAAGCTTTCCAGACTACTCAGGTCTCTTCATCAGGCTAAGACTAAAACAAAAAATGAAGAATCACATATTTCTACACACAACAGGACACAGGAATAGGTAAGACAAGTGAGGGAGGGACAAGTGAGGGGAGACCGGCCAAAAAATGAGAACAAGGATGAATTATCAGCGCCACACAATAAGAGAAAAAATAATGGATTTACCTGTGGCAAAACACTTTTGTATGCCCGGTCATAGCATGATGGATATGGAATTACTGGTATTAAAATATAACTTCAAATATGAGAAAGATACAAAGGTTTCAGAATATAAGCTCATCATGACCTTTGACACTGTTAGTGATGGAATGAATAGATCACACGGATTTATGTAATTCTATATCAATTAAGGAATCTGCGTCTCTGCCCTTCCAGGGGCATGAAAACACAAAACCAGACCCCAATCAGAGGGCAATAAAACTTTCTATCCTTATCTAGGAACTGTTCCAATATTTATGTTCATCCCTCTGTGATAATGACAGTTCTGCTACACGTCACTTACTTGTCTTACCTATTGCACTATTCCTGTGTCCTGTTGTGTATAGAAATATGTGATGCTTCATTTTTTGTTTTAGTCTTTGCCTGATGAAGAGACGTGAGTAGCCTCGAAAGCTTGCAATTTGTTACCATCTTTTCAGTTATGCATTCAAAGGTATCAACCACTGCGGACTCTCAAGTCTAAATATTTATCTATCTACTGGCTAACACGGTACAAAGATACACATGTTTCCTAACTTCAAGAATAAAAATAAAGACACTGCAAATATAAACGCATATATGCACATGCCAACAAGAAATGGAACAACACACCACCCAAAAAATTGGTTACAAAATATAGTGTTGTAAATTTAAGAATAAAAGTCCATTTTTGTATTTATGAATAATGCTTAAGGAACGCTATGTTAAACCATAACATAGTGAAGACAATGGATTTTGTAATAGTCACTCATCATCATCATCATTGCAATTTAGATGTGACAGTCACAGACATTTCAATTATTTAAGTTAATAAAATAGTTACTTTGTACACCATGTATGACATGTCCAGCATGGACTCATCAATGTGATCACACAATAATGTACGATAAAAAATAACCATTTAAAAAAACATAATGCATTGTCACAATTTAAGTGTGTGCCTGCAAGTGTAGGTGAAACAAAGGCTACAGATAGCAAAGGTATATTCTATGTCTGTATCAGACAGTGGACAGCCTCTGATGGGTAATGGCGATGTTATACTGTACGTCAATAAAGTCTGCGGCTGCAATCATGCATTTTTTGCTTGTACAGTGTTGAAGAGGGTAAAAGCATGTCTGGTTGCGCAAGGCTTTATCCGTCAACACTACCTTCCTACTGTCACGCGTAGGTAGGGTAGCGTGTGTCAATTAGATGACTCTATAAAATGTGACGTTACGCAGCGTTATTGCGCCCTAGGGACGCCAAAAATACGACAGCAGTAATCATTTACTGTCTAATACTCCACCTATGACCAACAAAAAAAGACCGTTCCCTCTTTAACAATCTACAAGACTAACAAGCATAATGGTTGACGCTGACTTTATTGAGGTACAGTATTACATCGACATTGTCCATGAGTAACTATGCACTGTGATACCTATATACCATGTGAGACAGTGAGTGAATATGTGATGAATGGGGTGTACATTTCACCTAGGTATAAGGGAAATGTGTGGCTTTGTAAACCTAGTGGTAGAGAAAGGTCACTACACCTCACATTCAGCACACACTTGCAGCACAAGCCTGAAACTACTCAGGTCTTAATTAGGAGACCAGAAGTAGGTGTCTGCAAACACAATCTGAGAGCTAGTTTAGCCTGGACACAGGGAGGTGTCCTGGCACAAGAAACAGTCTCCAAGAGTGTTAGAGCTGTCTTCAGCCTGGACACAGAGAGGTGTTCTGGCACAAGGAAGCAGTCTCTGTGAGAATCCATGCGGATAAGCCAAGAGTGTTAGAGCTGTCTTCAGCCTGGACACAGAGAGGTGTCCTGGCACAAGGAAGCAGTCTCTGTGAGAATACATGCTGATGATTACTGAAGAGGAGGGGAGCCGTCTCAGTCTGGGTGCAGGAAGGACCCCGGACACAGGAGTGTCTCTGTGAACCTCCAGCATAATGACTACTGAATAGGAGTGGATCTTTCTCAAGTCTGGAAGTCGGGTGGACCTTCAGACATAAGGAGGAGTATCTGGGAGACTCCATACTGGTAACATATATCATATGTGTTGTTTTGGGCACAGACTGATAGAGTCTGGGTTCCTGATAGAAAGGGACATTACATAAGTGTAATTTAGTGGCTAGACAAGCCTAGGTCTTTTGTTTATGCTTTGTTTTATCTGTGTGCTGTGGACTTTAATAAAACTGGTTGCGGCCAGTTTTTACCATAATTGCTGTCTGAATGAACTGTTTCCATGCCATTCTGTCTACCCAGACAGCGATCTCAGAGCTAAAACCCCCGGAAAGGCTACAATTAGCGGAGAATGCTGGGGCAGCGCAGGGCCTGGTACAGTTAGTGCTGGAGTGTGCATGCAGCACAGTGGCGAGAGACAGCATTAAAGGTGAAGTCTATTGAAATAGCAACAGAAAAAAAAAAAGTGTGTGTCAGCAGAAACGTCTGTTTGGAGCAGTCTTGGAGAGACAGTGGCCCTGATAGGGTCTGCAGAGAGAAAATGTAGCACAGCAAAGCTGAACTTGTTGTGAAAATGACTGTGGAATGTGCAGCAGCAAAAGAAAAGTTTGTGGAGCAGTCTTAAAGAGACAGTAGCCCTAATAGACTTTGCAAAGGAAAAAAAAAAAAAGTGGTTGCACAGCAGAGCTGAATTTTTCTGTGGAAAAAACTGTGGAGTGTGTATGTCTTGAGTGAAGACTGCCGTTGTTAAGACAGAGAAGTCTGACAGCATGGATGACAGCATGGAGGCGCTGTTTGAACAAATGGCGCAAGTGAATGTGCAACATAAGACTGCCGGGGTTGAGACAGATAAGTCCGGCAGTATGAAGGAGCTCATTGAGTACCTGGTCCACGCCCAGCGGAGCATGCAGCAGAGCATGGAGCAAGCATGGAGCAGCTGCGCCTGCAGCACCAGCAGCGCATGCAGCAGGCCCAGCAGCAATTCCTGCAGCAGCAGCAGGAGAATAACCGGTTATTTGTTGAGCAGATGACAGCACCAAAAAAGGATTTCGGTGCCGCGTCCCGAAGTAATGTTGTGAAGGCACCGGCGTTGTCCGCTATAAAGAAGGCAGTAAGACGGTCCTTGAGAAAAATGACACCTCGTGATGATGTGGAGGTATATCTTACTAGGTTTGAGAGACTGGCAGAGAAGGAGAATCTGCCACTATCTGAATGGGCCATGGCGGTCGTACCCTATCTGATTGGGGAACCCCAAAAAGTCTGGGCTGACCTGAGCAAGCAGGACAGCGAAGACTATGCCAAGTTGAAAGCGGCGATTCTTACCCGGCTGGGTGTTACGGTGACAGCCCGTGCCAGGGGAGTTCATGACTGGAGATGCAGTTGGGAGTCTGCAGTAAGCAAACCTGATTATGGAGTTGAAAAGGTGATAGTGAACCGCTACACCCGAGCACGTCCTCCTGAGGTACAGCCGTCTGAGAGGTCGTCACTTCAGAGTTCCCGGACGCTGAACTCTCGCGGTAAGAGCGTTCCAGCTGTTGGGGACATGGGGTATGCTGATAAGCGGGTTCAGGCCCGAGGGGACATGTGGGTGGGAGAGTGTGATGGACAGTGTTGGAGCTGGCGTGAAATTGCAGCCAACTGTCCAATAGAGGGGGAGCCTATGTGTTGTGATGTTGGCAGATCCCTCTCTCCCTGCGCAGAGCCTGTGTGTGTGTCCACCTCAGCCGAAGAGACTGGACCACAGGGGTCCCCGGTGGTTGTAAGTGACTGCCCAGCACAGGCCCTCTTGGACTCAGAGAGTCCAGTGACTTCCGTATGTGACAGCCTGATTGATAGGGACTTCATCCCTGATAAGCACCTGAGTGTGGTGTGCATCCATGGAGACACCAAAGTCTACCCAGAGACTGCCGTGGACTTGGTCCCCAAACTCGGGGAGGTTTCATGTGAAGTGGGGGTAGTGAAGACCCTGGTGCAACCCGTTATATTGGGTAATGACTTTCCCCGGTCTAAGGATCTCTGGGGGAAAAATGTTTCTGATGGACAGTGTGATGAAGCTCCTATTGAGGGTGGCAGTCCCGAAGGGCGGAACACAATGCTAGTGGGCCGTTAAACTTATGTGATAATGATGATGATGATCATGATAATGATGATGACCATGATAATGATGATGATGATAATGATGATGATGATGATGATGATGACCATGATGATGATGCTCATGCTGATAATGATAGTGATGATGATCATGATAGTGATGATGATACTGATCATAGTCATGATAATGATATTGATAATAATGATGACTGTGATAGTGATGAAATTCCTTTGCAGGTGATGTTGGGAGATGAGGATGGTGGTTCTCGAGAACCGAGTGTCCCTGACTTACCTGTGTCCTGTGACAATTTTGAGAGTGAGCAGTGGCGAGACCCCTCTCTTAAAACGGCACAGGAAAATATGATTGTTCTAAATGAGGTTTCCCAGGAGCCTGGCTCTGAGGAGAGGTTTCCTCATGCTGCCATGAACAATAGCCTATTGTATAGGGACACTGAAGTCCAGGGAGAGGTCGTGAGTCAGCTCCTAGTACCTGAGCTATATAGAAGTATAGTGCTGGGGTTGTCACAGAGTCACATACTTGAGGGACCAGATGGTGAAGTTAATGTTGTGGATGACATGTTAACTAAGGTTCCAGATCAAGATGTGAATGAAAATGAATTGTATAACCCTGACAGTGAGCAGGATGTGAATGAAAATGAATTGTATAACCCTGACAGTAAGCAGGATATGAATGAAAATGAATTGTATAACCCTGACAGTGAGCAGGATGTGAATGATAATGAAGTGTATAGCCCTGACAGTGAGACAGATGTGGCTGAGAAAAAGGGGTCAGATAGTGATAGTGAATTATCTGATGACCATAAAGCAACCAGTGCAAATGAGGAAGGCATGGTAGCAGAGGAGGTTGAGAGTCCTGAGAAGAAAGCTGATGCTGACCTTACAGCCAGACAGAAGATGGCATCTGAAGATGTTTTACAGTTGGCCGGTTCCCTGGCGAAGACTAAGGTGAAAGGAGGAGAGCTGAGCTTTAAAGGCAGGACTCTGAAACTGAACACAGCACAAGTGGATGCTGTTGAAGATGAGAAGTTGTCAGTGTGTGGTGTGGATCTGCATCATGCCAAGGACTCTGAAGGTGATGCTGCAGAGGTGGAAAAAGCCATGGAAGTGGTGGTCACCAAGCCAGATGCCTCATCAGAAGCTGAGGTTTCAAGTGAAGCTGTGAGGAGCAAGACTGAAGATATGGGGACTGACTCTGTCCAGGAATCTGTTTCTGCCGAAGACAGCGGCGTGGACGGGTTACGGTCCGGATCAGTAGCTGGCATTGGTGAGCTCAAGCGCACTTTCAGGGAGGCTACATCGGAGCCACGTCCCAACAAATGGGAAAAGCGATGTGTCACTCCGTTGCCGCTGCAGACACACGGGAGCCCAGATGGGATGCAGAACGTGGCTGAAGAGGTAGAGTCTAGGACTGACGGTGGGGCTTCTGGGCATGTCCTGCCAGAAGAGCCTGAAAGTGGGGAACTGGAGAAAAGTGAAAAACCCCCTATACCTTCTGTGATAGTTGGTGACACATGGTCAGTGCACCAGGGACAGGAGGTACGTGAGTTTCTGAGGAAGAGTCAGCAGAAGTGTTCTGATGTGTCGGGTCGTACTTCTCTGGCCAGGCACTATATCGAAAATGAGCCCGGCCCTAAGGTCAAGATGAAACCGTGCAGGATACCCGAGGCCCGCAGAGAGTATAGGCCTGGGAGGGTACAGGGTAGTGCGGATGCTTCAGATGAAGAGGAAGTTGATGTTGGCTATGACTCAGGTGACGATACAAATGACAGTGGTGGAGATGAAGCTGGTGAGGGCCATGACTGGTCCAGAGTTCACTGTCTCTGTTGGATTGTTGACCAGCCCTCCGGTCTGGATGGCCAGCCCTCCGGTCTGGAGAAGAGGGAGGGGATATGTGAGACAGTGAGTGAATATGTGATGAATGGGGTGTACATTTCACCTAGGTATAAGGGAAATGTGTGGCTTTGTAAACCTAGTGGTAGAGAAAGGACACTACACCTCACATTCAGCACACACTTGCAGCACAAGACTGAAACTACTCAGGTCTTAATTAGGAGACCAGAAGTAGGTGTCTGCAAACACAATCTGAGAGCTAGTTTAGCCTGGACACAGGGAGGTGTCCTGGCACAAGAAACAGTCTCCAAGAGTGTTAGAGCTGTCTTCAGCCTGGACACAGAGAGGTGTTCTGGCACAAGGAAGCAGTCTCTGTGAGAATCCATGCAGATAAGCCAAGAGTGTTAGAGCTGTCTTCAGCCTGGACACAGAGAGGTGTCCTGGCACAAGGAAGCAGTCTCTGTGAGAATACATGCTGATGATTACTGAAGAGGAGGGGAGCCGTCTCAGTCTGGGTGCAGGAAGGACCCCGGACACAGGAGTGTCTCTGTGAACCTCCAGCATAATGACTACTGAATAGGAGTGGATCTTTCTCAAGTCTGGAAGTCGGGTGGACCTTCAGACATAAGGAGGAGTATCTGGGAGACTCCATACTGGTAACATATATCATATGTGTTGTTTTGGGCACAGACTGATAGAGTCTGGGTTCCTGATAGAAAGGGACATTACATAAGTGTAATTTAGTGGCTAGACAAGCCTAGGTCTTTTGTTTATGCTTTGTTTTATCTGTGTGCTGTGGACTTTAATAAAACTGGTTGCGGCCAGTTTTTACCATAATTGCTGTCTGAATGAACTGTTTCCATGCCATTCTGTCTACCCAGACAGCGATCTCAGAGCTAAAACCCCGGAAAGGCTACAACCATTATTAATTTATATCTGTTGTGGTTGTTTCAACAGCACTTGCAGGTATAACTACCTATTGTCAGTATGCATGATGCACTTTCTAGATGTAATAATTTATTATTGCACATTATTACCAGGTTTAGATGCTGGGCATTTCATATATGGTGTGTGAAGTTACAGTTGGCATCAGTATGTGTATTTTATAATGTCTGTCATAAATAAAACTTGTGATGATGATGATGAGGATTTTATGATTCGTACATCCATTGACTGCATTATCTTACAGGTACAGATAAAGTTCCTTAAAAAGCATTAATTGATAAGTATGAAATGTACTTTTATGCATTAATTTCAAAAAGTGAAGACTATGTTTTAGTTTTTGTTACCATTTGTAATAGACATGTGCAGATATGCGCTGTGATGACAAATTATTATTTGTCCATATTTGTAATAAAAATTTATCATTCTAGGCCTGGAAAACTTCACAATTTCCTGTTTTAAGCATAACAATCAGGGTGACGGCTCTTCCCTATTTGGAGCATGTTCGACATGGGTTTTTCTGTGCATGTGTAGGGAACAGGAGACTTCTTGCCGGACACACAGCAGGGGAACAGCTGGCGTTACTGAACCCCACTAACACTATAGCTTGTGTATTGGTCTGTGGACACGTCACTTCTGAGCAGCAACTGGCAGTGTTGTAGCCCAGGGAGTAGAGTTCAGGTGGTAGAAAGATGAACATAACAGGAGACATGGATAACGTTGCGAACCAGTTATTTAATCTGAAAACGGACAGACAAATTCTGGCGAGATCCATGCCTTGTTCATTTTCAGAAAAGTAAGCCGGTCTACATTATCGGAGGATAGTCGCATGCGACGGTCTGTTAGTACACCACCTGCAGCACTAAAGACGCGCTCCGATAATACACTGGCAGCAGGGCAAGCCAGCACCTCCAATGCATACTGGCTAAGCTCTGGCCATGTATCCAGCTTAGAGACCCAAAACTTGAATGGGGAAGAGCCATCTGGGAGTACACTGAGAGGGAAAGACATGTAGTCTGTCACCATCTTACGGAAACGTTGCCTCCTGCTGACTGGAGCCGTCTCGGATGGTGTAGACATTTGTGGCGCTGCCACAAAACTTCGCCACATTTGGAACATACTGGTCTTGCTCTGTGCAGAGGCGCTGCTTGTGCTCCCTCTTGTTGCAGAGCTGTCTCCACTGCCTCGACGCACAGAGCTGCTTTGTAAAGCAGTAGCAACAGCAGTGCTCTCGGCTGGAATGGAGAACATTATGGATTGCACCAGTGTCTTGGTACTCCCGCATTTTACGCTCCCGGTTCAACGGTGTGATGAGGTTTTGTAAGTTGTCCCGGTAGCGAGGGTCTAGGAGGGTGTACACCCAATAATCAGACGTGGTGAGAATGTGGGCGATGCGGCGGTTGTTTCTCAGGCACTGCAGCATGAAATCAACCATGTGCTGCAGACTCCCAACTGGCCAAGAAACGCTGTCCCCTGCAAGAGGCGTCATCTCTGCCTGCTCTGCATCACCCCACCCTCGCTCTACATACTGACTAGAGCCTTGTGTACCTCCCTCTGGAGCGATGTCTTCCTCCTCCATTGACTCCTCCTCATCCTCCTCACAAAGTGAGCCCTGCCCAGCCCTTTGTGAGGAACCACGTTGCGCTGACTGTCCAGAAGGTGATGGAATTTGTGACTCCTCATCCTCCACCTCTTCCAAAACCTCATCCCTTATTGCTTGCAGTGTTTTTTGAAGCAGGCAGATAAAGGGGACAGTCAGGCTGACTAGTGCATCATCTGCACTCGCCATCCGCGTTGACTCATCAAACGCACGCAAAACGTGGCAGATGTCCTTCATAGAGGCCCACTCAGTAGTGGTGAAGTGTGAACGGCGCAAATTGCGAGTTGATTGCGCCTGATGCAGCTGATACTCCATTACTGCTGGCTGCTGCTCACACAACCGCTCCAACATATGTAACGTGGAATTCCACCTGGTGGGTACGTCACATATGATGCGATGTTCAGGAAGGCGAAATCTGCGTTGCAGAGCTGCAATGCGCGATCTGGCCATGCTGGAACGTCGCAAGTGAGCGCACTCTAGGCGGATCTTGTGCAGCAGTGCATCAAGATCCGGATAGTCCCTCAAAAAACTCTGCACGACCAAGTTGAGCACATGTGCCAGACATGGTATGTGAGTGAGGTTGCCAAGGCCCAGAGCTGCCACCAGATTTCGTCCATTGTCACACACTACCAAGCCTGGCTGGAGATTCGCTGGCAAAAACCACACGTCACTCTCCTGCTTGATGGCATTCCAGAGCTCCTGCGCTGTGTGGCTTCGATTCCCCATGGAAATTAATTTCAGGACGGCCTGTTGACGTTTGGCCACGGCTGTGCTCATATCGGTCGCATCAGGTAAGCGTTCACGGGTCCATGTGGAGGTAGACCGTGACGGCTCCTGCAGCGATGATTCTGAGGAACTGGAGTAGGAGGAGGAGTCAATGTGGACAGACTTGATTCCTGCAATCCTTGGAGTTGGCAGAACACGTACAGCGCCACTCGCAAGATCTGTACCCGGCTCCACAACATTGACCCAATGGGCAGTGAGGGAAAGGTATCGTCCCTGGCCATGGGTACTGGTCCACGCATCGGTGGTCAGGTGGACCTTGCTACTGACGGCGTTTAGTAGCGCATGTTTAATTTTTCCCTCAACATGCTTTTGCAGACCAGGGACGGCTTGCCTGCTGAAATAAAATCGGCTGGGCACATTGTATTGTGGGACTGCCAATGCCATTAAGTTACGGAAACTGTCAGTCTCCACCAGCCTGAATGACAGCATTTCAAGGGACAGGAGTTTTGCAATGCCAGCATTCAGAGCCTGTGCTCGTGGATGGTTTGCCGAGTATGGCCGTCTTTTATCCCATGCCTGTGCTACCGATGGCTGTTTTGTGGCCTGGGAGTGTGAGAATGACAGGGAACTTGCAGCTGTGGGTGGAATAACACTGGGTCTCTGGACAACAGTGACAGAGGTTCTTCCATGGCGATCCTGTGAGGAAGCCGAACCAGCTGTGTGTGAGCTGGAGGAAGAGGCTCCAACACGAGCTGAAGATGTAGGTGCTGCTGTAGGTTGGCCTACATCTCCAGTGTGTCTTTGTAACTCAACCACGTGCTTTGACCGCACATGTTTCCACATATTTGTGGTATTAAGGTTACTGACACTTTTACCTCTTTTTACTTTTTGATTACACAGCTTGCATTTGACATAGCAAATATCATCTGCAAGTGTGTCAAAAAAGGACCACGCAGTGCAAGTCCTGGGAGCGCCCGTTTTGGCTGTTGGAAGAGAACTGCTGCGAACGGGTGCCAAACTGGAGGCTACAGGCAACCGAGTCTGCAGCCTACCTCTCCCTACTGTTTGGACCGTTGGGGCAATCTCTTCCTCAGAGCTACTACCACCACCTTCCTGTTCCTCACGCCATGTTGGGTCTTGGACCTCGTCATCTCCACTACCCTCTTCCAACACCTGCTGCTGTTGGGTGGTCTGGCCAGCACCATGCTCAACAGAAACTGGCAGCTGAGTCTCATCATCATCAGATGCGTTCTGCGGTGTGCTGACCATCGGCACTGGCTCACCCGCCTCTTCAGATTCAGAGAGACACAGCTGTTGCGCATCACTGCATACTGCCTCTTCTTCACATTCCAGAATGCTGCTTGGCTGGGCCCCTGTTTGCAAGCCAACAGATTCTGAGAACAGAAGCAGAGACTCAGCTGGCTCCAGTTCAGAACTCTCTGACTGCCTGGGCAATTTGGCAGGCAGTGAAGAGACAGATGGTTGTTCAACAGTGCTGTGGTCCTGAGAGGAGGTGGAAGCAATTGAAGTCGATGCATTGGCTGCCATCCAACCAACAACGGCTTCAATTTGTTCTTCCCGCAGCAGGGGGGTACGCTGAGCTCCTACAAAAGTGCGCATAAAGGAACGCTCACGGGGAAAACTGGTGGATGCTGTGTCACTGGGTGCGGCAGCAGCCACAGAATCCCCACGTCCTCTCCCTGCTGAAACTCCACGGCCACGACCACGTGCCTTACTCCCTGCCTTCTTCATCTTGGTAGATTGATAAAGAAAGTCAGAAAAGTTATAAGGCCTAAGTGTGGTTATTCCTCAGAGACTGCAGTGAACACTGCAGACAACTGTTCAGTAGCTGTGAAAGGCCCCTTTGTGTACTTCTATAGTGTTTGCAACCAATGTATTGTATACGGATGGAAGCGCGTCACACTAATGGATTAGATTTTTTTCAAATATAATGGAGCAGCACCAATTAGAGAAAAATGTGAAGGATGAGGCAGTGACACACGCTCAGCAGACTACAACCAGCAGTGGTTGAAGAACTAACTGGAGCGTGATCTGCACTCAAAAAATCAAAACCTCACAGACTGCAGTGAACACTGAAACACAACTGTTCACTATCTGTGAAAGGCTCCTTTCTGTACTTCTATAGTGTTTGCAACCAATGTATTGTATACGGATGGAAGCGCGTCACACTAATAGATTAGATTTTTTTCAAATATAATGGAGCAGCACCAATTAGAGAAAAATGTGAAGGATGATGCAGTGACACACGCTCAGCAGACTACAACCAGCAGTGGTTGAAGAACTAACTGGAGCGTGATCTGCACTCAAAAAATCAAAACCTCACAGACTGCAGTGAACACTGAAACACAACTGTTCACTATCTGTGAAAGGCTCCTTTCTGTACTTCTATAGTGTTTGCAACCAATGTATTGTATACGGATGGAAGCGCGTCACACTAATAGATTAGATTTTTTTCAAATATAATGGAGCAGCACCAATTAGAGAAAAATGTGAAGGATGAGGCAGTGACACACGCTCAGCAGACTACAACCAGCAGTGGTTGAAGAACTAACTGGAGCGTGATCTGCACTCAAAAAATCAAAACCTCACAGACTGCAGTGAACACTGAAACACAACTGTTCACTATCTGTGAAAGGCTCCTTTCTGTACTTCTATAGTGTTTGCAACCAATGTATTGTATACGGATGGAAGCGCGTCACACTATAATTTCTATTGAATGGAGCAGCTAGAATTACACTAAAGAAAAAAAAAAGAGTCTGTGAGTGACACGTGCAGATGCCTACAGACAGCGTTGGATGCAGAGCAAACTGCAGCGTAACCTGCACTCTCACACACACACCTTGCACAGAGCTGTTAAAACAACACTGCAAGGCAAAAGGAAGCTTTACACAGCGGTTGGTAAACTAGCCTGCCTAAAGCAAAGTACACAAAATCGCAATCTCTAACTGTCCCTCAGAGTCAGCAGAGCAGCATTCTGTCCCTAACTGAGTTCACAGCACAGTGATGCTAAAATGGCGGCGGCGCCTTTTATAGTGCATTTTGACATAATTTCAGCAGCCAATCACAGCCATGCCATTAGTTAAGATGACCGCAGCATTACAGGATGTGCCCACACTTCATAAGATTCCTCATTGGCTGACTAAAATCACATTGCCTCTCAAAGAATTATGGGAACTTCCGATTCCGGTATACGATATTGGAAAAATATCGGAACTAAGTATCGGAATTCCGATACAGCGAATATCGGCCGATACCCGATACTTGCGGTATCGGAATGCTCAACACTACCCTTGACGCATCTTGAAACAGCCAGGCTGGGAGCCATGGAACAACGATGGATGGCTCGGCTGTCGAACTACCAATTCACAATCAAGTACCGGGCGGGCTGCAAGAACGCCAACGCTGATGCCCTGTCCAGGATGCCTTACCAGTCAGACACAGAAGAAGAAGTGGATGACCTGGAGGAGAGTGAACTACCTGCCTTTCACAGGAATGGGATGAGCCTCGAGCAACGAGCCTTCAGGAGGCAGCGTGGTAAGACGTTAAACCCTTTACCTCACCACAGCTGGAAGGAGACCCAGGACAGTGATCCGGTTGTCACTCAGTCGTATCAAGGAGCTGATAACTCAAGAAGGTTCCTCCTTGGAGAAGGATGCGTCTCCACAAGCAAGGCAGCTGTGGAATGGGAGAAGCCGGCTGTTTATCTACTGTGAGAAGCTGTGCCGGAGGTACGTCAATCCAAAAACCCATGAGATGGTATGGCAGATAGTGGTCCCCAGGACGGACATCCAAATGGTGTTGGAAGCCTACCACGATCAGGTGGGGCACTTTGGCTGGAAGAAGCTAGAGACCCTGTTGAACTGTCGTTTCTACTGGGTGGGAATGCGCAGCTCCACTGAGAGATGGTG
The DNA here is from genome assembly GCA_033576555.1 of Oophaga sylvatica. Classification (NCBI taxonomy): domain Eukaryota; kingdom Metazoa; phylum Chordata; class Amphibia; order Anura; family Dendrobatidae; genus Oophaga; species Oophaga sylvatica. The sequence goes on from JARQOD010000002.1 coordinate 395,010,409, forward strand.
CAGAGACTGTGGACCCTGTGGCCTCAGAAGAAAAGACTACAGCAGCCAGAAGGCACCCCTGCAACCCATCAAGACGACTCAACCCTTGGAGATCGTGGCCCTGGACCATGTCAAATTGTCAAGCATCCGGTCAGGATACTCCTATACCCTGACCATGGTGGATCACTACTCCAGGTTCCAGGTGGTCGCCCCTGTCAAAGATCTGACGGCAGAGACAGCAGCAAAGACGTTCCAAGCGTATTTCTGCAGACCTCATGGATACCCTGAGCAGGTGCTTACGGACCAAGGCCCAGCCTTCGAGGCCGAATTTTTCAAAGAGTTCTGCCATCTGTACGGATGTAAAAAGATAAGAACCACACCGTACCACCCACAAACCAATGGTCTCTGTGAAAAGATGAACAACATCGTCATCGACCTGCTGAAGACCTTTGCACTTGAGGAGAGAAATCAGTGGCCAGACCTACTACCTGACCTGGTAGACCTGTACAATCACATACCTGTGAGTTCCATCAATTGCACCCCAGCTTATCTCATGCGGGCAAGACCAGGAAAGCTGCTCATGGATTTGGAGCTTGGTGTTGCAGAACCAAAAGCAGATGTGACCACCGAGGACTAGGATACAACCAGACAGGAGCAGTACAGAAAAGTACAGGCCTGCATCGAAGATAGTCTCACTCGGGTGAGAGACAAGCAAGAGACTCGCTATAAGTGTGCGCCAGCAGAACCTTTCACACCTGGTGAGGTCGTGCTGAAAAGAAAGAGGAGGATGCACAAACTCGATGATCATGGGAAAGAGAGCCCTACACTGTGTTGTATTCCAGGTTTGATAACAGGAAAACGTGTCTAATCAGTAAAGATGGAGGGAGAACGACTACAACTGTATCTAGGGACCACCTGAAGTTGTGTCAGGATCTGTTAAAGCTTCAGGAAGAAGAGCCTTTCGTCACTCCGGAGAAACCTGATGAGGCGGTCATACATACTGAGTTGGGAGACTTTCCGACAGATTGGCCTCGAATTGGAGAAGCAGTTATAGTCCCAGTACTCCAATTCTTTCCACAGCAAGAAGAACCTCTACAGCCAGTAGAACCTGTAAGTGCTGCAGAAGAGCAGGTTGCCGCAGTAGAGCCTGTTGAAGAAGAAGAAGCCCAAGAAGGTGAATCCCAAGAAGAAGCAGAGCCAGATGGTCCAGCTAATGCTATACTTGCCAATTTCTTAATTTACCCCCACATAGGGCAGCCAAGGTAACTGAAAATACGAACATCGATACCTCACCGACCCCAGCACCACGTAGATCAGTACGTAGTACCAGAGGACAAATCCCTGCTAGGTATAGAGAATAGTTACCACTGGGATACTGTATAATATTGTATAATATTGTTACTTCTATTATGTCTTGACCTAGTTGCTTATTAATTTTGTCTTTTTCTCCTAATGACAATTCAAGTGAAATGGACACTGCTCAATTGTTTTCTATTACCCTTTGAGTAACTTTTCCAAAAGAGACTCGGACTTTTTGATTACTCATTTTCCTAACTGCTTTTGCCATGTACATATATATATATAGTTACTTACCTTTTGCGCAACAATTCAAGTGCCCTCACCTCCCGTAAAGGGAAGATTGTTAATAGTTAATTGTTAATTTTTCATTGTTATTGTTATTTTTGGAACAAAAATGTACTTCAGCCCGGGAGTGCTGAGTTTTAATAGGGGGGAATGTGGAGCCCAGCTGCGCTCGGATCCACATATCCTAGAAGGGTGCATGATGGATTCGTCCACTAGAGGTCTCACTACATACACACATCTTCCCCGTCCTCAGTCCACCAGAGGGAGCCCTGATTGAGATATAAAAGGGGGTGAAGGCAGGAAGTCAGTCAGTCTAGAGTCTTCAGAGGAGTCTGAAGTCTGGAGTCTGAAGTCTGGAGTCTTCAGAGCAGAGTGAGTCTAGCAGATCAAGTAAGAGAGCTAAGAGCGTGCCGACGCTCTGGAGAGCAGCAGAAAAGGCAGCCCACCAACTGCCAGTGTGTATAACCTTGTGAGGGCCCGAGTAGGCCGGAGGCAAGAGGAGAGTAGCAAAGGGGCAGAGGAGCCTTACCAGCTCACCCCAGCAAGTACAAACCAGACGCCGGGTCCGATCCTTCAGGGATCTCCACGACCCAGTAGGAGACAACCAGAATTCACAGGACTACAGGTCCTAGGAGCACCACAGAGCTGATACATAACAGGGCCAGGGGACACGGAGATACGATAAGCAAGGAAAGTGTACTCCAGGAGAAGGTCCTACCACAAGGTCAGCCGGTGTAGGACAGAGACTAAGTTAGGCCCAGCTACAGGCAGGCCAGAAACTCATTACAGAAAGGCAAGAAACAGGAGGCCTTATACCTGCTCAGTGGGAGAATCTGGATGTGCACCCTTCACCCTACAGTGCTCCGGGATGTACCTGCACCATCTCCAGTAAAGGTACCAAAGTGACTTGTGTGTGTGTGTCCACCTTCTTGTTCCTACCCTGCCGGATTCCCTCCGTCCTGCATCCCAACACTTACGCTGCCCTGATGGCCCGCTCCACCTGTAAGGAGCGATACCACCCTAGCTGCCATAACACCGGCCTCAGTGGACTGCTGCAGCACTGGTAATCCTCACCAGACACCACAGGTGGCATCACGATCTACTGATATTATCCCCTGTAAATATTCCCCTTTTTGAAGGTGAGCGCCCAGGGCCACGGACAGAGCCGTGGCCGCCGTGACATCCCCCATAGAGATCAATGGGCTCGGATCCGAGTTCCCCAACAGTCCCAGGGCGGTTCACTTCGTTCCGTCATTGTTCACTCTGGCAGCAGATTTAATCTCTGCGCGGTGGACCCCGGGTTACGATTTCACTTTATTATTATTTTTTATCATCCACAATTTGCATAGTTTTTGGCGCTCCCTTAAAACACGTTTGTTCAGAGCGGCCTTTCACGTTCCCTAATCAAAGTTATTTTATGTGTAAGTGTGTATGTGTTTAGCCCATTCACTATCTCCATCTGTCCCCACTCCCTCAAGATGGCTGACCATTATTGTAAATACACACCTGTACCTTGTATCTCCCCCACCTCATTGTAGATTGTAAGCTCTCATGAGCAGGGTCATCTCATTTTGATTTAATTATTGTATTGTTAACCTTGTTACTTATGACTTGTGTTTGCAACTGTTAAACTGTAAAGCGTTGCGGAATATGCTAGCACTATATAAATAAAGATCATTATTATTATTAACTTGTACTCTCTATCTCTACAACGTGTAATAACTGCTAAATGTATTGTGATGTCTCAATCACAGCATCTTTCAGCTGGTCTGTTAACCCCTTTGGCTAATTTTTGGAAAACTTTGCACATTGTGCAATGTTGAAACTTGTACTCCCTATCTCTACCTTTTGTAATAACTGCAACATGTATTGTGAGGTCCCCATCATGGCCTCTTTCAGTGTGTACGATACAGACCCCTTGGAGTAATTTTTGGAAACCTTTGTACATTGTTCAATGGTCAAATTTCTACTCTTAATCTCTATATATTCTATTATTATATATTTTTTATTGTGTTGCCCTTCTCACTGTGTCTTTAAGCATGTGCCTTGTAGGCTCATGTTGTTTTTTGGGTCTGCATTTGGATATTTTGGAACATAAATGCATTAATATGTTCCACACAATTCTTCAGGTTTCAGTATTACACAGAATAATATGAGTAATGAAACATGCTTTATATATGCTGCTAGTTCAACAATCTTACCCACAAATCCCTTTACAAAGGGAAATTTGACATAATACCTCAGTTAGTATATGATATATACTGCTCATATGCGCAGCACCCCAGTAGGTGGGCGGAACTCTTAGGTACAAAATATGTGTCTGAGGGTGAAACCACTGGCCCTTCCCCTGTGTTACGTCATTCCCATTCTGCTGTCCATGAAGGAGGCGCTGATGGCTCTTGCCCGCAACCTGCAGTTGCACAGACACAACAGTCAGAAACCACGTCCAGTTCATTGTCCCAGCACAGCGTTCAGTTGTCCTTTGTCAGCATATACAGAACAGACCAAAAGTTTGGACACACCTTCTCATTCAAAGATTTTTCTGTATTTTCATGACTATGAAAATTGTAGAATCACTCTGAAGGCATCAAAACTATGAATTAACACATGTGGAATTATACAATACACTTTACAAAAAAGTGTGAAACAACTGAAAATATGTCTTATATTCTAGGTTCTTCAAAGTAGCCACCTTTTGCTTTGATTACTGCTTTGCACGCAGAAAAGGTGAACGGATGGACTCTACATGCCTGGTTCCCACCGTGAAGCATGGAGGAGGAGGTGTGATGGTGTGGGGGTGCTTTGCTGGTGACACTGTTGGGGATTTATTCAAAATTGAAGGCATACTGAACCAGCATGGCGAACTCTGTTACTTCACAGAGTCACAACTATGGACACTGTGGCCCTATATGGCGGTATAAGCGAACTCTGTTACACCACAGAGTCGCTAAGGTATAAACGCAGAGATATGGACTGTGTCCTGTTAACTCCACAGGTATGCACAGACAACTGCTGTGCGGACAGCAGTCCGTAGCAACGCAATCAGCAACGCAATCAGACAATCTCCTCACCGGAGAAGCCGGTATTCTAGGGGCTTATTTCAGCCGAGCCTTAAACACGTGCATACAATCTCCTCACCGGAGGTGCCGGTATTCTAGGGGCTTATTTCAGCTGAGCCCTAACACATGCGTGCAAGATCACCCTGGCGCAAAGCACATAATGTGATTGATACTAGCGCATGGCGGCACGACCATGCCACCCTTTTATAGTAGCAACTACTGTACAGGACCTGCCAGATAAGGACCAATAAGAAACTGCTCCAGAACACAAGTGGTTTCAGGACCTGCCTGGTGGACCAATAGGAGCTGCTGCAGTACCTGAGCATGTGACCCCTGATCTCCAATGAGAGATCTTACTCTGGGCATGCTCAGAAGGGGAAAGCAAGGACTTTGTCCTAAAGACGTCTGCTCGCCGCTAACCAGTACTGGCTACAATAGCAGAGCCTGGAGGAGCAGCAGTAATCCTCTGCACAATGTTAGACAGGGCGAGACGCTGGGACCGACGTCTAAGCTGAACAGAGTCCACTGTGGCCGGAGACGGATGGGAGACCGCAGCAGGGACGGCTCGAGATTCCCCTTGTGCAGAAGCGAGAACTCGACCCCTAACATTACCCCCCCTTCTTTGGGCCTCGCTGCATTCAAAGGCAGCGATGAGCTGCGGAGCGTGAACGTGCTCGGCAAGCTCCCAGGACCTATCCTCAGGCCCATAACCCCTCCAATCCACCTAATAAAATGTTTTGCCCCGTACCACCTTACACCCTACGATGGCGTTTGCCTCATGGTCGTCCGTAGACGAACCCGATGTCCCGGCAGATGACTCGGAAAAACCGGGACATGAGCACGGGTTTCAGGAGGGATACGTGAAAGGTGTCGGAGATACCCAGGCGTGGTGGAAGAGCCAAACGGTATAACACAGGGTTAACCTGCTCGAGGACTTTGAAAGGACCCAGGTAGCAGGGTGCCAACTTAGTGGACTCAACTCGCAGCCTGATGTTACGGGCGGAGAGCCACACCAAGTCCCCAGGAGCAAATGTTGGAGCGGGGCGCCGATGTGCGTCGGCGGAGAACCTCATCCTCTCCTTGGACACCTGATTGCATCCTGGGTATGGTCCCAAATGTCTCGTGCCTCCACAGCCCAGTCTGCCACCCTGGAATCAGCAGAAGACACGGGCATGGGCACCGGAACCCGCGGATGCTGACCGTAGTTTAGGAGGAATGGAGTCTGTCCGGTGGAGTCAGCCACAGCATTGTTCAGTGCAAACAGCCCACGGTAGCAAGGATGCCCAGTCATCCTGCCTGGCTGAAACAAAATGTCGTAGATAGGTGACCAAGGTCTGGTTGGCCCTCTCTACTAACCCATTCGTCTCGGGATGGTATGCTGAAGAGAGATTTAACTCAATACTGAGTAGACGACAAAGCTCTCTCCAGAACCGAGACGCAAACTGGGGCCCTCGGTCACTAACAATTTTGTCCGGCATGCCGTGTAGACGAAAGATGTGCCTAATAAACAACGCTGCCAGGGCCCGTGCAGAAGGTAACAGTGGTAGTGGCACCAGGTGCACCATTTTGGAAAAATGATCGGTGATTACCCAAATGATGGTGCAGCCCCGAGACTTGGGTAAGCCCACCACAAAGTCCATCCCGACCATCTCCCAGGGCCTGTCTGCCACCGGCAAAGGGTAAAGTAACCCAGCTGGCTGTTGTCGAGGAGACTTATTCTTGGCGCAGGAGACACACGCCCGAACATAGTCCCCAACGTCACGGACCATATGCGGCCACCAGTATGTCCTCGCCAGCAACTCAGATGTCCTCTTTGCCCCAAAGTGTCCACCCACCCTGGATGAGTGTGTCCAAGAGAGTACCTCCGGTCGCAAATTGGTAGGCACAAAAGTCTTGCCCGGAGGCACAGACTCTAGGAAAACCGGGGCCACAGTTCTCAGGCTCTCTGTGGGGACAATAAAATGAGGCTCCTCCTCTTCCTCCTCTGAGGACACCACAGAGCGAGAGAGAGCGTCGGCACGGATGTTCTTCTCTCCCGAGAGAAATATTAGGGTGAAATGAAACCGGGAGAAGAACAAGGACCATCTGGCCTGGCGAGAATTAAGCCACTGGGCTGTCTGAAGATACACCAAATTCTTGTGGTCGGTGAAGACTTGGAAGGGAAAGCGGGCCCACTCCAACAGATGTCTCCACTCAGAGAAGGCCAACTTCATTGCTAGCAACTCCATATCCCCGATGGAATAATTCCTCTCCGCTGATGTGAAGGTCTTAGAGAAGAAGAAGCAAGGATGCTTCCGACCCTGAGCATCCTTTTGGAAGAGGACTGCTCCAGCACCAACGGATGAGGCATCCACCTCCAATAAACATGGCTTATCAACATCGGGGCGATGTAGGATGGGAGCGCTAGCAAAATGAGACTTAATAGAAGTGAAAGCCTTGGAAACCTCTTCCGACCACAATTTGGGATTTGCTCCCTTCTTGGTGAGGGCTACCAAGGGAACTACCAAGGTAGAGAAATAGGGAATGAACTGGCGATAGTAGTTAATGAACCCCATAAAGCGCTGCACCGCTTTAAGAGAGTGGGGTTCTTGCCAGTCCATCACAGCCTGTAGTTTGGCAGGATCCATAGCCAATCCCTGGGTTGAGATGATATAGCCAAGGAAAGATAAAGACTCCAGCTCAAACATACATTTCTCTAACTTAGCATAAAGGGAATTTGCCCGTAAGAGGTCGAAGACTCTGCAGACATCTCTCCGGTGGGAGTCAATATCTGGAGAGAAGATGAGTATATCATCCAGATAGACTACGACCAAGGTGGAGAGCATATCCCGGAAGATGTCATTGACAAAGTCTTGGAAAACGGCTGGGGCATTACAGAGCCCAAAGGGCATCACCAGATATTCATAGTGCCCATCCCTGGTATTAAAAGCCGTCTTCCATTCGTCCCCCTCATGGATGCGAATCAGGTTATAAGCACCGCGCAGATCTATTTTAGTAAATACCCTTGCTCCCCGGAGCCTATCAAAGAGCTCAGAAATCAGGGGCAACGGGTACTTGTTCTTAACGGTGATGGCGTTAAGACCCCAGTAATCAATGCATGGACGTAATTCTCCATTCTTCTTCTGCACGAAGAAGAATCCCGCCCCTGCCGGTGACACCGACTTCCTAATGAACCCTCTTGACAGGTTCTCCTGGATATATTGCAACATAGCCTCTGTCTCAGGAAGAGAGAGGGGATAGACCCTTCCCGAGGAGGTTCTGCTCCAGGCAAGAGGTCAATAGGACAGTCATAGGGGCGATGAGGCGGAAGAGTCTCCACAGCCTTCTTGGAGAACACGTCTGCATATGACCAATAGCACTTGGGAAGTGACGTAAGATCTGCAGGTAACTCAGTAGTGGTAACCTGAACGCAACTCCTGACACATCTGCCTCTACATGCATCACTCCAACCCAGTATCCTACCCGAAGTCCACTCTATATGTTGGGAGTGGAAACGGAGCCAAGGTATTCCTAGTAGGATCTTGTCTATTCCCTCAGGAAGGACGAGTAGGGAAATAAGCTCCTGATGGGAAGGGGATACAAACAATGCAAGAGGAACAGTCTGGTGTGTAATTTGTGAGGGCAATGTCGACCCATTCACTACCCGGACAGTCACTGATTTGTCAAGCGCCACCAGAGGTATTGCGTGACGGCAAGCAAAGTTAGAGGACATGAAGTTCCCCTCTGCTCCTGAGTCCACGCAAAGGTCGACTGTGAGAGTTGAAAGTGCCTACAGTGATTGTCCCTTTAAGTGTCATCTTGGAGGAAAATGCCGCTGTCTCTAGTGAGCCTCCTCCCAGGGTCACTAGACGCGATCGCCTCTGCGATCGCTGTGGACATCTGTTAGTATCTGTTGGCTAAAATTACAGACCACCGTTACTCGAGCGGTCCGGGACTTAGGTCCCGCTCGAGAAACCTCCATGGCTTCGAAGGAGTCGGACGCTTGAACGGAAGATTCCAGAAGTTTGGCGAAGGTGGGAGCCAACCGAAACCTCTGCCTGCACTGGGTCCGCTCTAACCTCCACTCGTTAAAACAGAGATCAATGCGGGTAGATAAGGAAATGAGCTCCTCCAACGTGGCGGGAATCTCCCTGGTGGCCAAGGCATCCTTCACATGATCCGCCAGTCCTCTCCAGTTCACCGGAATGAGGACTTTATCCGGCCACTCTAGCTCAGAGACCAGAGTCCGAAATTGGACGGCGAACTGGCTGACCATGGATGAACCCTGTGATATTGCAAGCAGTTGGAGCGCCGTATCGTGGGTGACACGAGGTCCTAAGAAGACCTGTCTCAGAGCCTCCAGGAAGAGAGGAGCACTCTGTACCACACGATCGTCGCGCTCCCACAGCGGCGTTGCCCACTCCAACGCCCTGCCCGACAGAAGGGATAAGACAAAACCCACCTTCGCCCGTTCCGTGGGAAAACGTGCAGCCAGAAGCTCAAGATGAATGGAGCACTGACTCACAAATCCCCGACATTGCTTGCTGTCACCAGCAAACTTGAAGCGGGAGACGGGATAAAGTCAGAGCAGGGGTGGCAGAGGATAAACTGGCTGCAGCCACGCTAGCAGCCTGAACAGCGACTGCGGTAACATCCACAGCTGAGGTTGTGTGCTCTAGAGCCGCCAACCTACCCTCCAGCTGCTGGATGTACCGCTGTAGACGCTGGTCGTCCGCCATTTTACTAGCCAGACCCTGGCGCTAGTGTTATGTTAGGGCTGGCGGAACGCACAAAATAAATATAAATAATAAGTGCGTTCGCAGCCTGGGGTCCACCGTGCAGGCAGAGCCTGCTGCTAGTAGGATGGCGGAATGGAGAACTATGTTACTTCACAGAATCGCAACTATGGACACTGTGGCCCTATATGGCGGTATAAGCGAACTCTGTTACACCACAGAGTCGCTAAGGTATAAACGCAGAGATATGGACTGTGTCCTGTTAACTTCACAGGTATGCACAGACAACTGCTGTGCGGACAGCAGTCCGTAGCAACGCAATCAGCAACGCAATTAGACAATCTCCTCATCGGAGAAGCCGCTATTCTAGGGGCTTATTTCAGCCGAGCCCTAAACACGTGCATACAATTCCCTCACCGGAGGTGCCGGTATTCTAGGGGCTTATTTCAGCCGAGCCCTAACACATGCGTGCAAGATCACCCTGGCGCAAAGCACATAATGTGATTGATACTAGCGCATGGCGGCACGACCATGCCACCCTTTTATAGTAGCAACTACTGTACAGGACCTGCCAGATAAGGACCAATAAGAAACTGCTCCAGAACACAAGTGGTTTCAGGACCTTCCTGGCAGACCAATAGGAGCTGCTGCAGTACCTGAGCATGTGACCCCTGATCTCCAATGAGAGATCTTACTCTGGGCATGCTCAGAAGGGGAAAGCAAGGACTTTGTCCTAAAGACGTCTGCTCGCCACTAACCAGTACTGGCTACAATAGCAGAGCCTGGAGGAGCAGCAGTAATCCTCTGCACAATGTTAGACTGGGTGAGACGCTGGGACCGACGTCTAAGCTGAACAGAGTCCACTGCGGCCGGAGATGGATGGGAGACCGCAGCAGGGACGGCTCAAGATTCCCCTTGTGCAGAAGCGGGAACTCAACCCCTAACACACACCTCCAGGCTGTGTAAGGGCTATTTGACCAAGAAGGAGAGTGATGGGGTGCTACGCCAGATGACCTGGTCTCCAGAGTCACCAGACCTGAACGCAATCGAGATGGTTTGGGGTGAGCTGGACCGCTCACCGCTGCAATTTTGAATTAATCCCCAACAGTGTCACCAGCAAAGCACCCCCACACCATCACACCACCTCCTCCATGCTTCACGGTGGGAACCAGACATGAGTCCATTCGTTCACCTTTTCTGTGTGCAAAGCAGTAATCAAAGCAAAAGGTGGCTACTTTGAAGAACCTAGAATATAAGACATATTTTCAGTTGTTTCACACTTTTTGTAAAGTGTAATGTATAATTCCACATGTGTTAATTCATAGTTTTGATGCCTTCAGTGTGATTCTACAATTTTCATAGTCATGAAAATACAGAAAAATCTTTGAATGAGAAGGTGTGTCTAAACTTTTGGTCTGTACTGTATGTCTGTTCACAAATTGTTAGTTAAATAGGGCATACATATTCGTTAGCAATTTACATTGTCCAGTGCAGGACAAAGACCATTACTGACTTTTCCAGGCTCCTGAATGAGACTTGCATCTCTTTATTAGGGCTCATACTCATTTGCGAGAAAACGTACGAGTGCAATCCGATAAAAAATCTGATTGCACTCAGTCCAATATTATTCAATGGGTTACATCTCATCTGTGATTTTTTTTCTCAGCTGAAATCGGACTGGGAAAAAAATTCGCAGTATGCTGCGATTTACTGCATATCTTGGACGAGACTCGCCAATGCAAGTCAATGGAAGAGAGAAAAAAATCGCACAGCACTCGCACCATGCGATTGCTGTTCGATTTTTCCGCATTGGTGTCCTTTGAAAAGCCGGCAATTCATGTGTGGTGTGCATTAAAATCACATTGACAGGTTAGAAAAGAATAGATATATACACATAGAATACATATATATATATATATATATATATATATATATATATATATATATAGATGTCAGTGACACACACACACACACATATATGTGCATCTTATTGACGCCTCTCCATTACTAACCTTGGGGCTTGATGTCATAAAGGTAACATCAACCCCCCAACTATTACCCCACTTGCCACCGCTACAGGGCAAGTGGGAAGAGCAAGGCTATGTGCCAGAATTGCCACATCTTAGAGATGAGCTTTTTCTGGGGCAGCTGAGAGCTGATGTTTTTAGCTAGGGAGGGGCCAGTATCCATGGCCCCTTCCTAGGCTATTAATATCAGCCCGCAGTTGTCTGCATAGCCATTGCTGGCTATTAATTATAGGGGACCCCAAATCATTTTTTTTCCGATAAATAATCTTTTATTCATTAAATACATGTCCAGTAATTTGCACACACACTGTATTAATTGTATTTGTCACTGATATCTATATATCTACCTATTCTATATGTATTTACTGTATGTAATCGATTTCTTCTATCCTGTCAGATCCTGCAGTGATTTTACAGAACCCGGCAGATGTATTACTGGCTTTTCTTGAATCTATCACTCTATGCAATATAAATATACATGTGTGTCACTGACATCTATATATATGTATTCTATGTGTCTATATCTATTCCATCAACCTGTCAGTGTGATTTTACTGTATGCGCACACGAATTGACGGCTTTTCTTCTGTCTATCTATCTATCAAATATATATATATAAATATATGTGTGTGTGTGTGTGTGTTGACAAATATTTCCTTTGAAAACGATGTGTAAATGACATAGAGAACTGCTGTATGTAAAACTTCATGTTAAAATCGCATTGCAGTCAGATAGCAATCTCACTGTGTTGCGAATTCTCTGGATTCTGAGTTGGGGCTCCCTCTGGTGGCTGTTCATATTAATGATCCAGTCTTGACTGACAGAGACCTTTCAGCTGCTGATGATTGGCAATCGGGGAGTAATGACTGGGGGATTTAAGGGAGTAACTTTCCCATGATCCTCGCCGGTGATTAGTTTCTCTTCCTGGTCCAGTTTGGAAGTCAGCTGTTTTCTGCTGTCTCCTGCGAAAATTCAGATAAGTTATTTTCTTCTAGCTTCTGTGGTTTTGCTTTTCTTTGTTTTTGCTGCCTTTCTGTGTGTGGTCAGCCGGGTCCCCCTGCTGGGGCCTGCGCTGGTCTCTGTTTCTCATTTATTTCTGTTCAATTGCTCTGTCCCTGTTATTTCAGTGGCTGCGGGGTAGCTGCTTGTTCACACCACAGATCTGATTTAGCGGGGGCAAGATCGTGTGGTCTCAGCATTTTCGGAATCAGAATTGTTGGAATTTTTCGTAGGGTTTTGCTGGGTTGCAGACAGTATTCTTTCCTGTCCTGTCCTATCTAGACAGTTTTTGTCCCCAGCGTTTGCTTACTCTATTTTCTGCCTGCGTTTGTATTTCATCTTGTCTAACCGCCATTATATGTGTGGGGGCTACCTATTCCTTTGGGGCGCTGCTCTGGGGCAGTTAGCTTTCCTCTTTCTAACTTTAGGCTTAGCTAACTCTCCGGCTGTGTCGAGGCGTCTAGGTCACTGTATGTACGTCCCACGGCTGCTTCTAGTTGTGCAGTTAGTTTAGGGGTCTGCAACCCATTAGTTCCCAACCTCTCTGGGTGTTTGGCTGCCTTGGCTGTTTTTGCTCCTGTCCTCCTTGGCTACCATATCATAACAGCACTGTACTCGGATGTAAATTGGATGCTAGGTGTGAAAATCGCGTTGTACTCGCATGGCACTCGTCTGTTTTTTCGGTCCTGATATCGGAACTTTTTTTCCTCACATATGTGTTGTGAATGGACTTGAAATGAGTTCTGAGCAGAGGCTCCCTCTGGTGGTTACAAGCGGTACTGGACTGTCCAGTGAAGATTGTGAGGAGTGGGAATCAGGTGTTACTGACTGGTCTTATATAAGGGAGTCGCCTTCCCATCAGGGTTGCCGGTGATCAATTGTTCTGGTCTCACTCCATGATTCCTGTTTCCCTTGTAGCCTGCTGTGTTGTGTCTGCATCTCCTGCTAACAGATAAGACATTTTCTTCTTTTTGTTTTTGTGCTTTATTTTTGCATTTTGTCCTGTACTTCTGTGGGGGCCTTTGGGTCCCCTCCGGGGGCTTTTGCCCTCTCAGTTTAGTTCAGCCACTGATGTTTGTACTTTTGCTTTTTCCAGTTTCTTCAGTGGCTGCTGTTTTGATTTTGTTACAACAGAGAACTAATTTAGGTGGTAGAGGTCGTGTGATCTCAGGTGTTTTTGAAATTAGTAGAGTTGGTGCTTTGCAGGGTTTTTTGGGATTGCAGTAAGTACCCTTCCTATCCTTTTCTATTTAGTTAGTTTGGGCCCCAACGTTTGCTCATACTATTTTCTGTCTGTGTCAGTATTTCTTCTTGTCTAACAGCCATTACATGTTTGGGGGCTTTCTATGTTCTTTGGGGATCTGCTCCGGGGCAGATAGCTTTCCTATTTCTATCTTTAGGTGTAGTTAGTTTCTCAGGCTGTGACGAGGCGTCTAGGACCAACGTAGGAACGCTCCACGGCTGCCTCTAGTTGTGGTGGTTAGTCAGGGTACTGCAATCTCATAGATTCCAACTGCTCTGGTGTATTGCCTTTTTTACCTGCACTCCTCAGTTACCGAAACATAACACATATGGGTATGAGCCCTTAAACTGTTGCTTCCCTTACATTTTCTAAATTTGGATTCTTACAAAAAAATGGTGATGGGGTATTGGCCAGTTTCTCTATATTTTAAGCACGTCTAGGAGACTGGGTTAATACACTCCAAAGACCTATTCAGGCCGCAGCGTTACACATATTGGAATATGGTCATTACCACGCTAAGGCCTTTACCTGAGCTCTGTTACACTGCCTGTCACCTGAGTAATACACTCCACAGACCTCAACACTCTCTGGGTCATATCCTGTAATTACTCCATTGTTGCTCAAACCATGCAAAAGATACATTCTGCCTGGTTGGGAAGTTTCCTGAAGAAGTGCGTAGGTTTGTGCAGACTGGTCAATGGCACTCCTGTCTCTTTCCCTTGAGGAGGCTGCTTCCAAGTAAAATGAGGCTTGTACATGTTCCTGACATGGGTTTCAGGCCTGACAGACTGACCACATTACAGGCCCTCGATTGCATATACTGTATTCCAAATTTAATTGTAATGCTTTTGGTGTCTGGTAGAATCCAATTTACTGATATTGATCATACAGTTCCCCAAACTCCTGTATTATATTCACCTTACAGCGGCTTCACCCGCTATGACAGTGGTTCCATTGGGATCCGATGGCAAAAATAAACTGTGGACCTTAAATAATTCAGGTTTCACAGCACCTGGTGGCCCTCTGAAAATTAAAAGACAGTTCCACATAATGACATGGCGGTGGACATGGTGGTGATGGTGGGCAAAGCCCAAAATTAGAATGGCATTGTAAAGTGATGGGGAATATCTATTCCACTATCTTACTAACTTGGCATGAGAGGGACCTCCCAAATGTAGGAGTGAGGGCTCTCCCAAATGTATGATACAGGACCACCTGAGGACCCTTACCAAACTCAGGTTTCACGGCACCTGCTGGCACTCTGCAAATTGTAAGCGAGGACCGTATAGTGACATGGCGGTGGACATGGTGGTGGTGGCGGGCAAAGCCCAAAATTCAAATGGGCATGTGTAAGCAGGTGCTGAGATGCAGTATGCAGAGATCGCAGAGCAATGCGGTATAACAGTATTATTTAATTTTAACAGTAGAGATGAAAGCATTCTACTCGGAGGGTGTTAATGAACAGTAAAACAAGAATTAAAGTGAGAACAAAGATTAATGTGACAGTCTGAGGATTAAACAGCACTTATCGTGAGTCCTGCCGGTCCTCCTTGATATAGTCTGATGGGGGTTTTAGTAACAGTAATGGCCGGCGTTGAGTCCTGAAATGCGGTCCTCCGTCAACGGTCTGATTTCTGGCGGCAGCGGGCGGTCTCTGGTTTTACCCATTGAGCCCCTAGTCCATAAGCATGTGCAGCCAAAGTGAAGGAAGTTGCAGGAGTCTCTGTATCATGAGTGGGCTGATGCGCTCTGGTCAGCATAGAGAAACGCACCACAGTGTCCTGTGGCCGGCCCACGCTTCCCCATACGAGCGCTGCCCGACGTTTATCCGGGCGTATGGCGCTCTCCTCAGTCACAGTCCCGCTGGAGCGTGCGGGTAAACCCGATCATGGCCCATCTCGGCTCTGCTACGCTGGATGCGGAGCGCGCTGCTCACCCTGCTGCACTCTCCCTGACGGCAGGAAAACCTCTACCGCTTCACGCGCTTTCAGTTCACTTTTTGGCTTAAACACGCCCCCACTTCCCGGGTCATGGGACCTATCCGGTCCCCTATTCCTTCCCCAGGCAACATGGGATGCAGCCTCGACAGTATTCCACTATCTTGCTAACTATTTGGCATGAGGGAGGGACCTCCTAAATGTATCAGTGAGAGGCGCAATACTATGACAACATTATTCCCAGATACCACATGTGAGTCAGAAAGGCATGCAGGCATCTTCTCCATGTTGTTCCCATTTAGTTTAAGCTCTTTCCCATCAATTTCAGCTTTTTCCCATGCCCCCAGACCTGTTTGTTGGGTCCTGCAGAAAAATATTCGGCTTTCCCATTGACATGCATTGGATTCGTTATTGGGTACGAAACACGGATATTAGAAATTATTTGTGCGGATTTTCCCAAATCCGAAAATTTCACCATTCGATCATCACTAATTATATGAGGGCTTGCTTTTTGTGGTACAAATTAACACTATTTATTTAATAATGCAATGTACTGGAAAATGGTAAAAACATTTCAAGTAAAATGCACTTCTGCAGATGTTTTTTGGATTTTGTGTTCACGACTCATTATGCAGTAAAAATTGCTTGCAATATGATTCTCCAGGCTAGTTATGTTTACGTAAAAAAACATGTATAGGTTTTTTTTATTCAAGTGGTAAAAAAAATTGTAAATTTATATAAAAAAATTTTGCTTGTATTTAATTTTTCAGTTGATGGAGCTGTTTGAGGGCTAAATTTTTTTATTATTTTTAACCCCTTCACCCCCAAGGGTGGTTTGCACGTTAATGACCGGGCCAATTTTTACAATTCTGACCACTGTCTTTTTATGAGGTTATAACTCTGGAACGCTTCAACGGATCTTCGCGATTCTGAGATTGTTTTCTCGTGACATATTGTACTTCACGTTAGAAGTAAAATTTCTTCGATATAACTTGCGTTTATTTTTGAAAAAAACGCAAATATGGCGAAAATTTTTAAAATTTTGCAATTTTCAAACTTTGAATTTTTATTCCCTTAAAACAGAGAAATATATCACACAAAATAGTTAAGAAATAACATTTCCCACATGTCTACTTTACATCAGCACAATTTTGGAACCAAAATTTTTTTTGTTAGGAAGTTATAAGGGTTAAAAGTTGACCAGCGATTTCTCATTTTTACAACAAAATTTACAAAGCCATTTTTTTTAGGGACCACCTCTCATTTGAAGTCACTTTGAGGGGTCTATATGGCAGAAAATACCCAAAAGTGACACCATTCTAAAAACTGCACCCCTCAAGGTACTCAAAACCACATTCAAGAAGATTATTAACCCTTCAGGTGCTTCACAGGAACTAAAGCAACGTGGAAGGAAAAAATGAATATTTAACTTTTTAGCCACAAAAATGATCTTTTACAAACTTTTTTTTTTATTTTCACAAGGGTAAAAGGAGAAAATGGACAGATAAGGTTGTTATGCAATTTCTCCTGAGTACGCCAATACCCAATATGTGGGGGAAAACCACTGTTTGGGCACACGGCAGAGCTCGTAAGGGAAGGAGCGCCGTTTGACTTTTTCAAACTAAAATTGGCTGGAATTGAGATTGGACGCCATGTCGTGTTTGGAGAGCCCCTGATGCACCTAAACAGTGGAAACCCCCACAAGTGACACCATTTTGGAAACTAGACCCCCTAAGGTACTTATCTAGATCTGTTGTGAGCACTTTGAACCCCCAAGTGTTTCACAAAAGCTTATAATGCCTGGGTGTGAAAAAAAAAAAAAACAATTTTCCACAAAAATGATTTTTTAGTCCCAAATTTTTGAATTTTCCCAAGGAAATTGGACCCCAAAAGTTGTTGTCCAATTTGTCCTGAGTACGCTGATACCCCATATGTGGGGGGGGGGAAATTGTTTGGGTGCACGGCAGGGCTTGGAAAGGAAGTAGTAACGTTTTGGAATGCAGACGTTGATGGGGGTCATGTTCCGTTTGCAGTGCCCCAGATGAGCCTAAACAGTGGAAACCCCCCACAAGTGACCCCATTTTGGAAACTATACCCCCTAAGGAACTTATCTAGATCTTTGGTGAGCACTTTGAACCCCCTAGTGCTTCACACAAGTTTATAATGCCCGGGCATGAAAATAAAAAATCCTATTTTTTTCCCACAAAAATTATCTTTTAGTCACTAATTTTTTATTTTCCCAAGGGTAACAGGAGAAATTGGACCACATAAGTTGTTGTCCAATTTGTCCTGAGTACGCTGATACCCCATATGTGGGTGGGAACCACTGTTTGGGCGCACGGCAGAGCTCGGAATGGAAGGAGCACCATTTGACTTTTTCCAACCAAAATTGGCTGGAATTGAGATTGGATGCCATGTTGCATTTGGAGAGCCCCTGATGTGCCTAAACAGTGGAAACCCCCCACAAATGACCCCATTTTGGAAACTAGACCCCCTAAGGAACTTTTCTAGATCTTTGGTGAGCAATTTGAACCCCAAGTGCTTCACACAAGTTTATAACGTAGAGCCGTAAAATTTAAAAATCATATTTTTTCCACAAAAATGATCTTTTCACCCCAATTTTTATTTTTCCAAGGGTAACAAGACTCCAAAAGTTATTGTGCAATTTGTCCTGAGTGCGCTGATACCCCATATGTGGGGGTAAACCACTGTTTGGGTGCATGGCAGAGTTTAGAAGGGAAGGAGCGCCGTCTGACTTTTTCAACGCAGAATTGGCTGGACGCCATGTCGTGTTTGGAGAGCTCCTGATCTGCCTAAACAGTGGAAACCCCCATAAATGACACCATTTTGGAAACTAGACCCCTCAAGGAACTTATCTAGATGTGTGGTGAGAACTTTTAACCCCCAGGTGTTTCACTAAAGTTTATAACGTACAGCCGTAAAATAAAAAATCCTTTTTTTTTTTTACAAAAATGATTTTTTCGCCCCCAATATTTTATTTTCACAAGGGTAACAGAAGAAATTGGAACCCAAAAGTTGTTGTCCAATTTGTCCTGAGTACGCTGATACCCAATATGTGGGAGAAAACTACTGTATGGGCGCACGTCAGGGCTCGGAAGGGAAGTAGTGATGTTTTGGATTGTAGACTTTGATGGAATGGTCTGGGGGCGTCATGTCACATTTGGAGAGCCCCTGATGCACCTATACAGTGGAAACCCCCCACAAGTGACCCCATTTTGGCAAATAGACCCCACAAGGAACTTATCTAGATGTGTGGTGAGCACTTTGAACCCCGAAGTGCTTCACAGAAGTTTATAACGTACAGCCGTAAAAATAAAAAATCTTTTTTTTTTTTACAAAAATGATTTTTTCGCCCCCAATATTTTATTTTCACAAGGGTAACAGGAGAAATTGGACCCCAAAAGTTGTTGTCCAATTTGTCCTGAGTACGCTGATACCCAATATGTGGGAGAAAACTACTGTATGGGCGCACGTCAGGGCTCGGAAGGGAAGTAGTGACGTTTTGGATTGCAGACTTTGATGGAATGGTCTGGGGGCGTCATGTCGCATTTGGAGAGCCCCTGATGCGCCTAAACAGTGGAAACCTCCCACAAGTGACCCCATTTTGGAAAATAGACCCCACAAGGAACTTGTCTAGATGTGTGGTGAGCACTTTGAACCCCGAAGTGCTTCACAGAAGTTTATAACGCACAGCCGTAAAAATAAAAAATCTTTTTTTTTTTTTGCAAAAATGATTTTTTTGCCCCAATATTTTATTTTTACAAGGGTAACAGGAGAAATTGGACCCCAAAAGTTGTTGTCCATTTTGTCCTGAGTACGCTGATATCCAATATGTGGGAGAAAACTACTGTATGGGTACACGTTGGGGCTCGGAAAGGAAGTAGTGACGTTTTGGATTGCAGACTTTGATGGAATGGTCTGGGGGCGTCATGTCGCATTTGGAGAGCCCCTGATGCGCCTAAACAGTGGAAATCCCCAACAAGTGACCCCATTTTGGAAAATAGACCCCACAAGGAACTTATCTAGATGTGTGGTGAGCGCTATGAAGCCCCAAGTGCTTCACAGAAGTTTATAATGTACAGCCGTAAAAACAAAAAAATATTTTTTTTTTGTACAAAAATGATATTTTCGCCCCAGTTTTTTATTTTCCCAAGGGTAGCAGAAGAAATAGGACAAATTGCACAATAACTCTTGGGGTCCAGAGTACGCTGATACCCCATATGTGGGGATAAACTACTGTTTGGACGCATGGCAGAGCTGAGAAGTGAAGGAGCACCGTTTGACTTTTTCAACGCAGAATTGGCTGGAATTGAGATCAGACGCCATGTCACATTTGGAGAGCCCCTGATGTGCCTAAACAGCGGAAACCCCCCAATTCTAACTCCAACCCTAACCCCAACACACCCCTAACCCTAGTCCCAACCCTAACCACAAACCTAACCCTAACACACCCCTAATCCCAACCCTAACCCTAATCCTAACTTTAGCGCCAACCCTAACCCTAACTTTAGCCGCAACCCTAACCCTAACTCTAATGGGAAAATGGAAATAAATACTTTTTTTTAATTTTATTATTTTTCCCTTACTAAGGGGTGATAAAGGGGGGTTTGATTTACTATTTATAGCGGGTTTTTATGATTGGCAGCTGTCATGCTAAAAGACGCTTTTTATTGCAAAAATAGTTTTTGCATCATCACATTTTGAGAGCTATAATTTTTGCATATTTTGGCCCACAGAGTCATGTGAGGTCTTATTTTTTGCGGGACGAGTTGACGTTTTTTTGGTACCATTTTTGAGCACGTGACGTTTTTTGTTCGCTTTTTATTTCGATTTTTGGGAGGTTAGAATGAACAAAAATCAGCAATTCATGAATTTCTTTTGGGGGAGGCGTTTATACCGTTCCGCGTGTGGTAAAATTGATAAAGCAATTTTATTCTTCGGGTCAGTACGATTATGGCGATACCTCATTTATATCATTTTTTCATGTTTTGGCGCTTTTATAGAATAAAAACAATTTTATATAAAAAATAATTATTTTTGCATCGCTTTATTCTGCGAGCTATAACTTTTTTATTTTTTCGCTGATGATGCTGTATGATGGCTCGTTTTTTGCGGGACAAGATGACGTTTTCAGCAGTACCATGTTTTTTTATATCAGTCTTTTTGATCGCGTGTTATTCCACTTTTTGTTCGGCGGTATGATGATAAAGCATTGATTTTTTGCTTCGTTTTTTTTTTTTTTTTTTTTTAAGGGGTTCACTGAAGGGGTTAACTAGTGGGACAATTTTATAGGGGGGGTCGTTACGGACGCGGCAATACCAAATATGTGTACTTTTATTGCTTTGTTTTTTTTATTTACAGGAAGAAGTGAATTTATTGGGGAATATATATATATTTTTTTATTTATTTTGGATTTTTTTTTAAAACATGTTTATTTTTATATTTTTAACTTTTTTACTTTGTCCCAGGGTGGGACATCACAGTATTTTATCAGATCGCTGGTGTGACAGTGTGCACAGCACACTGTCACACCAGCGATCGCTCAGGCAGTGTAGCAGGCTTCTCAGTGCCTGCTCTCGGCAGGCACTGAGGTAGCCGCCTCCCTCCAGGACCCCGGCGCCATCTTGGATCCGGGTCCTGGGAGGGAGGAAGCCCTCAGAACAGCACGATCACATCGCGCTGCTCTGAGGGTCTCAGGGGGGCGCGCAGGGAGCCCCCACCCTGCGCGATCCTCCCCTGTGCCCCCAGTACACCGCGATCATGTTTGATCGCGGTGTGCAAGGGGTTAATGTGCCGGGAGCGGTCCGTGACCGCTCCTGACACACAGTCATGGGTGTCAGCTGTGATAATCAGCTGACACCCGGGCGCGATCGGCTGCGCTCCCCCCGGGAGCGCGTCCGATCGCACGAGACGTACTATCCCGTCCATGGTCATACGGGCCCAGGTACTATGGACGGGATAGTACGTCCGATGGCAGTAAATGGTTAATGTGGGATAAGAGCTCTGGCAAAAATTAAGAGACCACTTTCAAATGTTCAGTTTGTCTGATTTTTCTCTTTATAGGTATATTTTTGAGTAAAATGTAAATTTTTCTTTTAGTCTATAACCTTCTGACAACATGTCTCCGAATTTCCAAGCAAAAAATTTTGTATTTTTTTTCTGACAAAGAAAAATGGTCAAAATAAAAAAAAAACGTGCTTTCAGACCTTAAATAATGCAAAAAAAACAAGTTCATAATCATTTAGAAACAACAATCGTAATGTTTTAACTCAGGAAGAGTTCTGAAATCAATATTTTGTGGAATAACCATGATTTTTAAAAACAGCTTTCATGCGTCTTGGCATGCTTTCCACCAGTCTTTCACACAGCTCCTGGCGCAAAAATGTAAGCAGTTCTTCTTTGTTTGATGGCTTGTGACTATCGCTCTTCCCCCTGATCACATTCCAGAGGTTTTCAGGTCTGGAGAATGGGCTGCCCATGACAGGGTTTTGATGTGGTGGTCTCTTAATTTTTTCCAGTGCTGTGTGTGTGTATATATATATATATATATATTTACACATAATATTTTTTTCAGATTTCAAAAAACTTTAAAATTTTTATTGTATCTTGACTGTGGAGACCCCAAACAAACTCACCATGGTCCCTCCCACACATCAATATCAGACATACTAATAAAACCACAAACACTTAGTTGATGGGTAAAGGTTGGTCTCAGCTTTATTAAAGCATTTCCTTAAATTTTAACAAATTTTATAACCACTTAGAAAGGTACATAACTTAATTAACCACGGTCGCCTCCAAATGCCCTGTTGTCTATCCATAGGCAAGTCAGCCGACGAGCCGTACCCATGTGTCCTTTCTTTCACTCCTGCTGTGACTTGCATCTAGAAAATAAACAGAATGCAACATTACGGTACAAGGTTAATAAAAGGGGAGGGAGGGTGGGAAAAGACCCTCCGAGAGGGGAAGGGAGAAAAGGGGGTTAATACCATCCTTTTATAACCCACAGAAAAAGGGGGCTGGACCACACATACAATTTAATTGGTCCCACATTACACAAAGACTGCCCCAATTACATATTAATGAGTGAGGAGGGACGCACAACGTGACCATGGCAACAAGAACAAAAAGGAGGGGGCACCACAGTCAGAGGCGTGATTCTTAATCAGTGCTGTGCCTGCCAGACTGTGGAGACCCCAAAAAAACTCACCATGGTCCCTCCCACACATCAATATCAGGCATACTAATAAAACCACAAACACTTAAGGCCCCGTCTCACATAGCGACACACCAGCGATCTCGACAACGATCAGGATCGCTGGTGTGTCGCTACATGATCGCTGCTGAGCTGCCAAACAGGCAGCTCAGGCAGCGATCAGGACAGCGACACTGCGGGTGACGTCGCCTAGTTACCCGCAGTGTATGTTGGATACCAGCCCCCTGATGCAGGGAGCTGGTAACCAAGGTACACGTCGGGTTTCCAGGCGCTGCGCGATGCCTGGAGACCCGACATGTACCTTAGTTACCAGCGCCCCTGCAGCAGCGCGCTGGTATCCAAGGTACATGTCGGGTTTCCAGGCACAGCCCCGCGCCTGGAAACCCGATGTTTACCTTGGTTACCAGCTGATCGCTGGTCTCCTGCCTGTCACTCCCAGCGGGAGACCAGTGATCAAAAAAAAGTCCTGACAATTCTGACACGACCAGAGATTCACAGCAGGGGCCTGATCGCTGGTACGTGTCAGACATAGCGAGATTGCTGCTGAGATCGCTGTTTAGCAGCGATCTTGGTAGCGATCTCGCTATGTGAGACGGGGCCTTTAGTTGATGGGTAAAGGTCGGTTACAGCTTTGTTAAAGCATTTCCTTAAATTTTACCAAATTTTATAACCATTTAGAAAGGCACATAAATTAATTAACCACGGTCGCCGCCAAATGCCCTGTTGTCTATCCACATGCAAGTCAGCCGATGAGCCGTACCCATGTGTCCTTTCTTTCACTCCCGCCATGGAAGGATCATGTGTACTTACACATGACTCCGACCCCCACTCATCAACAATAAAGCCTGATCAATTCCATCTTGCAGCCCTGATAGAAAGATATTAATCCCAATATCATTGAGATGTACACCATCAGGTCTTAGCAAAGCCCTGTTATCTCCTTCAAGCTGCATATGTCTAACCACCATGCCAAACTTTTCTCTCACAAATTTCGATATCCGGGCATTGATTGTCCTCCTGGTGCGCTCCACAGCCCGCCATTTCTGGGAATCATTTCAGACCAAACAAATATGAGTTCCTGAAAGAAACTATGAAAACGCGCTATATCTGACTTCATCATTGTCATTAACTCAGCAATTTTGTAGGTGCACAGGTCGTTTCTGCCAGCATGCAGCACCAAAACCACCGGACCCCTGGCCTCCCTTGCAATGTCCACCACTTCGGGAAAAACTTGCGGCCACTGAAATCCTCTAATCCCTCTCCAAGAAAAATTCAGGCCTCGATAACCTAGATTCCTCCCGCCTGGGCGGTACTCAGCCCTTTGACCAGCCCAAAATATATAGGAGTGGCCCAACAGCCATACTGTTGGAGTACTGGTACCTGCAGAAAAATGACAAAATTAATTTAATAAATCTGGCTGAATATGTCTAGAGAAACAAGCTGAGCGCCATCTACCAATCCTCTGAACCTCAGAATCGGATAAACCCACTTTTGATGCTTCAGTTGCTGTGCCGATTCGAAAGGAGTGTGTGCCATAATCCCGAGCAGACACACCTGTCGCAGTCAAGCACTTAACAAATAACGCTTGAAATTGATATCTGGTGAGTGGAGAGCCGTCGAGATGTGACAAGAAAAACCTTCCGCTGTGTCTGACTTTCAAGTAATCGTTGATTAACTTAACAGGACAAACTTGGCCTACTGACAGATGTATTAACAACCATGTACCCCTACCAGATGGGTCCTTTTTAGATTTGCGAAGACGAAGGCGCATTGCTTCCTTCACAAAAATTACGTCTTCAAATAATAACCCACCAATTAGACTGCTTTTTGATTGGGGGACAAGCTCACTGATGCGAAGCGCCCCGAAAAAGGCTAAACCAAATGCAGCAGATATCAATATTGACTCAAAATGAGAGTTGCATAAAACGCTTGAGACCCTGATGATGCGATCGAGGAGATCTAAAGAAACTGTGCATCTACATTCTCGACTAGGCTGCACCCGCTTCCAGCCTTTCAATGCTTGTCTAATAAGAAAAGCTTTTGTCACATCAACCCATCCCAATAACTGAAAATAAAACGCTACGCCAGACAAACGCTGTTGTGCCGACGTACCCGAGATACCATTCTTTTGTAATTGAACGATAAATTCACTAGTAACTTCAAATCTGCACTGATCAGAAACATGTAAAGGTCTACCACATATCAATAAGCACCACTCCTCCCATGCCTTACCATAGGATTGCCAAGTCGATGAAACAACCGAGGAACGGACCAGCGGCATCAACTGCTCGCCACCGCGTCCAAGAGAGAAAGAGTGCAGGGCAAACCCTCCTACTGTGCATTGGGGAAATTGCTCCTGAAGACCTGCCAATCAAATTTTAGCAACGTCAAACAAGATGTTAACCGGATCCATAACATGCAGAGCCCAGTGGGCCATATATTATATTGAAGACAAATCAAGGCCAAACGGCGAAGAAGGCATAGTACAGAAAGTGACGTGGATGTCATGAAATTAATGCAAAGCACAGTTTAAGGGTTTTTGGTTTGAAAAACAATTTTTTTGTTAGAAAAACTTTCATGCCAGAGCTCAACCGACAAAACGATGGAGAAAAGTTCATAAAAAAACGGATCTTGACAAATGCCCAGGGACTTCCATGCAGATGGACATTCATCTCTACACCATTGGTTACTGAAGAAAGCTATAAACCCCGCAGATACGTCAGCAGCTGTAAATAACTTTAACTCAATGCTAGAAATTTCTTCAGTCATGAAGCACGTGTGGCAATAATATGTACGCAAAAAAAAGACATCCAAACCTCCAAGTCCGCACGCATGAACCTGGTAACTCGCAATCTATGACTTGGCTGTGGAACTCCTCTCGTCGCCAGAGACAACCTTAGAGAAAAATCTCGGCCTACAGGCATAACTCTACAAGCAAAAACTAATAATCCTAATAATGATTGAAGTTGCACCAATGTTACCTTTCGAACTGTAATAATACCTTCAATTAGGCTTAAAGTTTTTTGAATTTTTTCAGACGGTAGGCGAAATACCATTGCCACCGTGTCAATTTCAATACCCAAAAATGACAATGTTTGAACAGGACCGATCGTTTTTTTCGCCGATAAAGGGATACCAAAATTGTTCGATATAAATTTAAATTTATCAATTAAAACTTGACATAGATCAGAGCTTTCAGGGCCAACAAAAAGAAAATCATCCAGGTAATGAGTAACTGCATTACAACCTGTCTCATAGCGTACTACCCAATCCAGAATAGAGCTAAAGAGTTCAAAATAGTAGCACGATTTAGAACAGCCCATTGGGAGGCACATATCGTATTAAAAATCATCATCCACCCGACAACCTAGCAGGTGAAAACAGTCAGGGTGAACCGGTAATAACCGAAACACGGAATCAATATCCGCTTTCGCTAACCATGCCCTAGGGCCCTCATCCCGAACCAAGGCTACTGCCCTGTCAAATGATGCATATGATACCGAAGCATCCTCCGGCGATATACCATCATTGACCGAACTTCTCCTAGGGTAAGACAGGTGGTGAATAAGCCGAAAAGAGCCGGGATCTTTTTTGGGAACGACCCCCAATGGGGAAACCCTGAAATTCGGAAAAGGAGCGGCAAAAAAGGGGCCAGCCATCCTACCTAGCGCTACTCCTTTCACAATCTTTTCTCTGAGGATTTCCGGGTGCTCAATTGCGGATTTCGAATTTTTTGAAAGGGTAGTCGAACGATGCAAATTAAACGGAATGAAAAAACCATACGAGAAACTAAAACGTATTTGCCCAGCGGCATCTTTTTTATGGTACCGATTTAACCAAGGGCCCATCGCGAGTACGCTCACTGGTGTCCTAGTGATAAGTTTGCTGGGGTTTAGAAGGTAGCTTCCCTGGTGGGCGCAGACATTTTGCTGCGGGGTGGGATCCCCCACACACAGAACATTCGTGCTTGAACTTACACAAGCCATAGAATCGACAGTGACCTTCATTGAATAGCCAACAGGCTCCGGGTCTACGTACGACCACTGAATTGGTGCCTGTTGATGTGTGTCCAGTAGTCGATGCTGAAAAGGGGGGTTGTTTTTGAGATAACATAAGACGCAACCAAACATCTGTCACTTTAACCCTCATTCTATTTCTGGTTGAAGGGAGAGGCGCCTCCTAAATTCTTTATCGTAGCGCCACCAAGCCGCACCCCCATGGGCCTTGTAGGAATTATAAATCATATCTTGATATATAAATAATTCCGAACAACGTTACGGGTGCCTCTGTCCCATAATGCACCCTAATACTGCAAAAGCTTGTAGCCAATTGTTAAATGTTTTGCCACCTTTTGTTTGGATCTATCAAAAATCCTATCAGTGACTCGTCTTTCTTTATCAACCGTATGCTGATCAACTGAAATCAAAGACCAAATATCAACATACTCGTTGTTCCAGATCTTTAGTTTTGTATCCTCATCTAAATGAGAACCAAGCGTGCTAACCCCACAATAAAAAGCGTCTTTGTGCACGCTAGCCAATGAATTAATTTTCTAAACATCCTTCGTCACACTACATGCCATAGGTTTCTTTTCCACCATCCCTTTAAGGGCAGACAACAACATAGAAAAATCATTAACAGGATCGCTTGACATTGAATACTCACCAAAACCAGCCGCTGGAGGAGGGACTCCCATAGATGGAGGAAATCCGGCTCCAGAATAGTTAGCAGAAAAGTTAAGACCCTGGCTTGAATCTCCAGACGGCCCTCTCGGCTCTACCAAGTTGTAAGCCCTTGATGTTGCCCTGGAATCCCCTCTATCTCGAGGTGGGCCAGACTCCCGATCAGGACTCACAGACACACTAGACATCTCCAATGATGAAGATGAGGAGCATCGCCTCGAGGACTGAGACTTATCAAGCCTGCGATATCTTGATCTCCTGCTTGAGCGAGAGGACGGCCTGATGAGCGGTGACTACGGTGAGAATTTGGGGATGAGGAGGAAGTAAAACATGACCTACGGCGCCTACTCCTGTCATGCCTTCTTCTGTGTGATTGTGTGACATAATCCAGAGCTGCAGAGCTACCGTCAGTAGGCAGTTTTAAACCTGCAGCCTCAGTAACAACATGAAGAAAAATCTGCATTTGAGACTGGGTATCAAATAAAGGTGGTGCTGATGGGGTTAAAGCCTCAACATGCTGATTAAAATGTGTGGGCACTGGGGACCATGTAATGCTGTACAACTCCTGCAGCGGATACCATATCCTGCACAGGAGGTGCACTAATCAGGTTAACACCAGTTGGGGCAGTTTTCTCTTTTTCTGCTGACATAATAATGGGCTCCTCTGTGGAGCCTGATGAATGGGCGCTATTCCTGCCCCCATGACAGCCACCACAGGCACAGAGACACAAGGAGAATCCCCTGCTTGTACAGCAGCTATGCCCACTGCGTTCTCAGAGCTTCTCTGTACCTGCAGACGCTGCCAGGTAAGAGCAGGAGAGGCTAATGGCGCCAGAGTTAAAGTGTCCCCGCCGGTGAGCCGCACTACCGACGCTGAAGCTGAACATGAAGGCGGGAGCTTAGTGGGTGGAGCCTTCTTCTTGTCATGGTGCCGACGAGAGATTCCTCTCTGAGGCGCACAGGAGGGAGGGAACGCTGCACAGACCGCCTGCCTCCTTGCCTGTCACTCGACGCTGCCTCCCTGTGTAAAATTACCGGCGGGACAGATGGCTTGACCGCAGGTGGGTTATGGGGGGTAACTTCCGCCGTAAAATGCGCTAACGGCCCCCGAGATGGGCCAGAGGATGAGCTCTGAGCCAAGCAACGAGGGCAGTCAGCCATTGCTCACCTTCCCTCTCAATCCTGGACCGCAGGGCCTCAAGCAGAGGGTCTGCCATGCTCCCACCAGACAGCGCAAAAAGCACCTCCGGGACCCGTTCACTGAGGGGGAAGGGAGAAAGGGGGGTTAACACCTTCCTTTTATAACCCACAGAAAAAGGGGGCTGGACCACACATACAATTTAATTGGTCCCACATTACACAAAGACCGCCCCAATTACATATTAATGAGTGAGGAGGGACGCCCAACGTGACCATGTCAACCAGAACAAAAAGGAGGGGGCACCACAGTCAGAGGCACGATTCTTAATCAGTGCCGTGCCTGCCATTAGTGTCCTTGAACCTGCCATCGTCACAGTATTGCTGTATATAACAAAAACCATGGTCTTTTTTGAAGCCCAGCCCCAGACTAAATTTCAATGGAGCAATATCATGACAAAAATGGGGGTCTTCAGAAGACTTTCATTTCCACTAGCAGAAGGCCACTGTCATGGCAACTCTTTGTAATTCCCAGTCTTGTTGCGCAAGGAGGGGGTAAATGAGCACTTAGAATGGAGAAGCTCCTGAACTGCAAGCTGTGTATGCCATATAATAGTTTAAAAGCAATCAGTAGAGCTGAGATCTGCTTGTGACTGTTAGAGACAGGTGATGGCTGAATAATATTGTCCTGAGCCTGCATCAAAGGCAGAGACCTGACATTGAAAGCACCAGTATCAATACAACTAATGTTGGTAAGGAGCAACATATTCAGAAGGCAAAGGTAATGTATCTCATCATTTTCCCAATGCTATTTTTTCAAATCAGATTCTGGCACTGAAAAGATGACATTTTATTAGAGACATTATCTGTGATACTACACATTACAGAAAGCTGGAATTCAAAGTTGGACATCAAAGCTGTTCATCTTTCACAACCCCATATGTATTATTTAAACACATAAATGAGACACATGTTTGTGCGTATTATGATGCATCATTTAATATCGTGTTATATTTCCAAGTTTTCCATTTTTAATTTAGAATAAAAATCTATTTCATTACACTATTAATCAGCATTTGGCAAATAACAAAGCACCATGCTCTGTGCCAAAGGGAATTTTATGTAACATATAACATTTTAAATTTCCCAGTGAATGATATGTTGCCATAAAAATCTGTGTTCCATGCTAAGAAAACCTGTATTGCCCATCTGGGACATTATTATAGCAACACACATGATACAACTGAGTAAATTCTGGGCCATAGTTTCTTAAAGGGTCAATCCCAGAATTGCATTATTGTTCACAAAACCCATTAAATGCATGTTTATTTTTAAAATAGAGGCAAAAACAAACATTGTAAGCTTTTTTTTCCTTTTAACTGTGTATCTTTTTTCATCTCTGTGCCTCTCATTGCATCCAGATTCACATAGTAGAATTGGAAGTCCTATTGTTATCTGCTAAATCTTCATTTCCCAGTAGCATTTGTTTCTCATCAGTGCTGCAGACACCTCACCCTCACTCCTATGTTTTGCACCTCTTTAATTTATCATCAAGTGTTACTTTCGCGCCCTGACTGGTTGGTGCGAGCGTGGGGGTGTGGCCCCACTGTGCCACAAACAAGACTACCCTGAAAGGGGCATGACTAAGCAGCTACCTTGGTGTTCACTGGAGCCTCTGATGTTGAGGTCAGGCTTGTGTGGCAGGTAGCTGCCAGGTATCACTCCAGGGTGGTGTCTGGCTGTGGCTGCTGAACCCATTGAGGAACAGAATGCTAGGACAGGTGTGGGTGACAGGCACGACTGGCAGACAGGCAGGCGAGAACAGCTGGTACTCTGGTGAGTTGGAGGCACAGCTGGTACTCTGGCAGGCAGGCGGACGCGGCTGGCACTCTGGCTGGCAGGCCGGCATGGCTGAGACACTGGCAGTCGGGCACAGCTGAGACACTGGCAGTCAGGCATGGCTGAGACACTGGCAGGCAGGCACGGCTGAGACACTGGCAGACAGGGACGGCTGAGACACTGGCAGGTGGGCACAGCTGAGACAGAAGGGACAGGAACTGACTTGAAAAGCACAGGAACACGGGCAGGTATGAGTGGAATAAGGGAATGGGTGGAGCTGGGACTGATTTGGGAAGGACAGAGAAACAGACTGGAATGAGTGACATATGGGAACAGAATGGAGGAGCTGGAACAGCAGGGAGCTGAGTGGGAGTAGAGCTGCAGGTTACGGAGCAGCACTGAACCGCAACCTGCGGCTGAACCGCAAGAAGCTAAGCAAGGCAGAACCACAACGAACGGAGTAAGGCAGAACCGCAAGGAGTGGATCAAGGCAGGACCGCAAGGAGCAGAGCTACCGCAGAGCGAGGGACGAGAGCAGGGAAGACGGAAAGGACGCAAGGATACACACAGCCGGGAAAGGAAGCCACAGACACGGAGGCAAACAGGTAAAGGTGTAGGACAGAGTTTAGACAAGGTCAGGTACAGGAATAGATTCAGGATAAAGGGTACAGGCCAGGGTATGCATGAGGCATGAACGAGAAACACAGGTACAGGACAGGGTATTCAGCCCCCTGGAGGCGGAAACAAGAAACACTTGGTATAGACCAAGGTATGCAAGAACAGTAACAGGTCTGGGTATGAAGCCCCAGAGAAATCTGAAAACAGGACAGGACCTGGCAACTCAGCAGCAAGGCACTGACTGAGAGAAATCGCTGCTCAGGCATCCTCCTATGGGTGGGGATGCCTTAAGTACCTGAGGCCTCTTGACAATTGGCTGGAGAAACCTTAAGAAGATGCATGCTGTCTCTATAAGAGTCAGGGAGAGCCGGCACCGCCCCCCTAAGTACACAGCCAGGAAGTAAGCAGCAAACAAAGACATGAGGCCCAGAGCAAAGAGCCGGCAGAGGACAGAACTCACAGCATGGCCCGGAGTGGTGAGTAAGATGGGAGATGGGACGCCATGCAGTGATGCCAGCAGAGGTGTTACAGTACCCCCCCTTTTTGCCCCCTCTTCTTCAAGCCTGCCAAGATGACCTGCAGAAGGAGTATAGGACCACATACCATCCAGGCCATCACGACATCCTTCGGGTAGAATGAGGTAGACGTGACATCAGGAATCACAGAATGCCAAGTCTCACCGTGCCTGACGAGATCCGCTCCCACCACAGAAAATACAATGACCTGGACCTCTTCCTCCAGATTGGTGGAAAGCAGAGACTTCAAAAGCTTCCGTCTTGACATCTTCACCAACCTGCCACATGGAAGTCGAAGGTACCCACACAGGATCCATCTTTTGCCCGTTATCCTGAGAAACTGGACCTCCTCCTCCAGGTTAGAGGAAAGCTGAGATGAGTAAACCTCCGTTTTGTTATCTTCATCAACCACCCACATGGAAGCTGAAGTTACCCACACAGGATCCATCTTCTGCTCATTATCCAGAGGAAAACGTCCAAGAGGCAGGGATATTCCTGGGAAAAGATCACTGGTATAGTCGTTGGAGCAGTGTGGAGAGAACGCCATCGCTTCAACTTCATTGGAGACACCTTGACTCGACGACTAGCAGACCAGATAAAGAAGATGACACTGCTGACAGACTCTGAGTAGTGATGAGCGAGCACTAAAATACTCGGGTGCTCGTTGTTCGGGTCGAGCAGATTGCAATAATCGGGTACTCGGACAGAACAACGAGCCCAATGTAAGTCTATGGGAGACGCGAGTATTTTTGCCGCGATCCCCCCTGGGTTCCTTTAAAGGTCTAAAATCGTCTGAAAATGATGGAAACACTGCTGAAAAGACACGGGGACATCATGGGGATCGCCCCTGGAAGCATTCCTGACTCCTAGTTCACAGCTGTAAACAATGTTGTCAGAGTTCCATGCCTTTGTTTCCGATGCACCGAAAAACATACCAAAACTAAACCGAAACTGATTTTGCAGCGAAATCTGTGAAGGCACATCCTTTCCATGTTAATGACTTGTATATAAGGCAAAATAATTAACCCCAGACCAAAATGTTCCTCCACCACTTGCGATATGTTCCAACGCAGCGTTCTAGATGCGTTTTTGATACTTTAATATTGATTTCACCCAAAACAAATGCATTCACTGAGAAATGTCATTGTAACATTTAACAAGCCTAGCTGGCCATGTGGTGTGTGACACATAGGCAGACCCATCTTGCTTCATTTATGAAGGAGGGACTCAAAGTCACAGAGCCAATTTTTACTGGTGCATCAGGCGGCATTAATCTTCTTAAACAGTGTGTCTCCTAATGTGTTGTAGCCTATGCTGTGAGTGGATGGGCTGCAAAGAATTACGAAGCACCCCATTATCCCTTTCATAAGAAGTCCCGGAGGGCCTCCTTAAAAAATGTTGCATTGAATGCAAGGCCTGCCCTGCTACCAATTCATATGCACACCAATAAGCCTTTGAAGCCACATAGTGGATGGGCCCCGTAAAATCCAATTTACCATATTCATTTTGGTACTCCCGTACTCTTTTGTTTACACAGTGACAGCAATGTCTGCCCTGATGCATAGCAAAATGCACCCCATTACACATTGGAACCCACATAAAGGATGGGCCCTGTAAAATCCATGTCACCATATTCTTTTTGTACTCCTGTACTCTTTTCTTTACACAGTGACAGCAATTTTTGCCCTGCTGCATAGCCATATGCACCCCATAATGCCTTGGAACACACATAAAGGATGGGCCCTGTAAAATCCATGTCAACATATTCTTTTTGTACTCCCATACTCCTTTTTTTAAACATTTGCCGCAATGTCTGTGGATCGCCCGCCAGGGCAGTGGGATACTCGGTACCGGGCCGGTGTAAGGAGGGGATGTGTCATAGCGGCGGTGACCCGGTCCGTGGCCCTAGGTGTCCAATGAAGGGGAAATTGTTTTCAGGGGATGTTTAGAGTTTGTAGTGTAGGCATTCGTGACGCCACCTGTGGTATCTGGTCAATGGTGACCAGCGCTGCGGTGCAGATCCTCTGGGATAGATGTGAGATGCAGCAGAGTTGGTACAGTCTCCCACAGGTGAGACTATGAGATCCCAGGGCAGGCAGATGTTGTAGTAGATGGTAATGGTGCTGCAGGATGTAGCTGAGTGCAATGTGTGATGCAGGAAGAAACTAAGAGACAGTCAGTGAGTTGCAGTTTTCAAAGCTTTACTTACAGTTGTGCAGGCAAAGCATCCAGGGCATTGATTACAGGTCGTACTGGAGTAGGTCAGCCTGAAAGCAGTTTAGGATCCCCTTATTACAGGTGGGATGTGAGGTCCCTTACTAGCGCTGTTCTGTGAGGCATTGGCTGCTTTAAGCTCCTTCCAAGTTCTCTGGATTCTCTCTCTCTCTGTTAAGTTGAACTTCACTCTCATTACATGCAGCTGTAGCCTGCTTCAGGAACTAATCCGTTATGGAGTCTCCGGCTCACTTGTGCTGCTGCTTTGTGGAAGAGTCTTAATGGAGACAGAGAAACTGCCGTCCTCTGCCCTCTGGATTCTGCTGCTGGGATTTTACTACACCCTCTCAGCCTCGGACTCCAGGGGTCCGGTCTCTAGCGCTCAGACCTGGGGATAAGCCCTGCTATGGCTTCAGTCCCCAGTTTGTCTCTTCACGTACGTCTTCCCTCTCTCGTTCCCTCAGCTAGACTGCCTAACTCCTCCCCAGCCAGAATATTCCAGGGAAGCTCCCCTCAAATCAGGTGTTTGAGCTCCCCTTAAATCAGGTGTTTGAGCTCCCCCTTCTGGTCTGGAGTCAGAAAGGTGTTGCATGCTGTATTACCTGCGAAGGGGTCCCTCTTTGCTTTCAGGCATGACATCACCCTCCCCTGGAGGAAGGCAAGGTCACTGTGGCAACCAAACTCCTGGGGTGCCACATCTGCCCTGCTGCATAGCCATATGCATCCCATAATGTATTGGAACCCACATAATGGATGGGCCCTGTAAAATCCATGTCACCATTTTCTTTTTGTACTCCCGTACTCTTTTTTTTAAACATTTGCAGCAATGTCTGCCCTGCTGCACAGCCATATGCACCCCATAATGCCTTGAAACCCACATACTGGATAAGCCCATGAAAATCCACTTCACAATATTAATTTTGTACATCCAGAAGTCGCCAATGATAGACATAAAGGTCTAAGTTTATCTACCGAAGTGATGAATAATGAGGCTTCGGTGCAAGATTTTATACATATCAAAGTAAATGGCAATTGCACGCCCACACAATTAATTACACCTCCATGCAAAGTGTTTGTTTTTCTGAACAGAAACACTTCAAGTTTTTACCAAAATAAAAAATCACATAGAAAATCACACCGAGTTAAGGAGAACTGACTGCAAGGGAAAAAAAAGGAAAGAATCACCATCTCTTCCAATAAAACTTGATAACACTTCACAGTTGTGGCTGATGAAAATCATCTCACCAATTAGTCCAAAACTGAGTGAAAAAGATTACTTTAAATCCTTGCAAGACGATAAATTATACTAATGTGACACAAAATCCTGTATGTTTTCTGTTAATCTATTGAGAATAACCAACAATGCAGTCTGAATGATGTGATTGGAGACAGGAGACTGTTATTTAAAAAAAAAAAAAAAAAAAGGAGCGTACCATGAAACCTCAAGCTGTCAAACTCTTTCTTGGTTTTCAAATGGTAATGGAATTCCAAACACATGTTGAGAGCAGGATACACTACATTGAAGGACGATCAACTTTTCGTATTTTTTAATGGTATGATGGTTCCCTCTTTGCCTAATTATTTAATGGATAATTTTGCTATTTTATTTGCCAAGTTTTTAACACTAAGGTTCAGATACGGCTTTAAAGATGGCTAATACTGGAAATATGACGCTTTTTTATTTAAAAGTAAAAAATTAAAGGAATAGTATGATTGAATAGTATGAGTGCGTACAGTTTTGTATACTTTACGAGTAATATACAAAGGTAAAGTACACATAGGGATTAAATAAATCTGATGATTAAGTAGATATAAAGATTAACTACATACAGTATACTTACTCAACTATACTCAACCGTCTGGAATATCAGAGAAGCAACACCAAGACAGAGAAGCCCTTGGAGATTCAATACACTGCGTGGGCGTCCCCAATTAGGCAGGTATGAACACACTGTACATGAACAAGAACCCCAGTTTTTGCATATGTCTTTGTCATGTTTCTCTGATCTTATATAGAGATTAACACTATGTAGTAACTCAAGTTTCACCTAGCCCTTCAAGTGGCCAGATTTCAAGGTCAGATGAAACTGAGATATCATGCAGTCGTCAGACAAGGGGCCATAAACCCTTAGAATGTAAAGCCCCCGTCACACACAGCGATCTCGCTAGCAAGATTGCTGCTGAGTCACTAGTTTTGTGCCGCAACAGCGATCTCCCCTGCGATATCGCTGTGTGTGACACTGATCAGCGACCAGCCCCCCTGCCGGGTATCGCTGATCGTTGTCCTAAGGCCAGGACATTTTTTTGATCGTTGGTCTCCTGCTGGCCAGCACGCATCGCTGCGTGTGCCAGGCAGGAGACCAGCGATCAGCTGGTAACCAAGGTACACATCGGGTTTCCAGGCGCCGGGCGGCACCTGGAAACCCGATGTGTACGTTGGATAAAAGCGCGCTGCTGCAGGGGAGCGGGTAACCAAGGTACACATCGGGTTTCCAGTTGCCGCGCAGCGCCTGGAAACCTGATGTGTACCTTGGTTACCAGCTCCCTGTACCAGCGGGCTGGTATCCAACGTACACTGCGGGTAACTAAGCGACGTTACCCGCAGTCTCGCTGTCCTGATCGCTGCCTGAGCTGCCTGTTTGGCAGCTCACCAGCAATCA
Organism: Oophaga sylvatica; assembly: GCA_033576555.1. Taxonomy (NCBI): domain Eukaryota; kingdom Metazoa; phylum Chordata; class Amphibia; order Anura; family Dendrobatidae; genus Oophaga; species Oophaga sylvatica. Next base: position 395,046,854 of record JARQOD010000002.1, read on the forward strand.
TGTAGCGACACACCAGCGATCCTGACAAGTGCATATCGTTGTCGGGATCACTGGTGTGCCGCTATGTGTGACTGGGCCCTAAAGCCACAAGGATTTAGATAAAACCACCACAGACAGAGGTTAAGTAAACCGTAAAGTTTTTCAATCACAAACCGCAAACATATGGAAGCTTAAATATTTTACCAGGAATGCAGCTATGTAATTGTCTGAATGCATTCATTATATTTGAATATGGATTCAAAAGAGCCATTTGTATATTCGCACTACACTATTAACAGCAATCATATCTATATTGAGCCGTTCTTGAAAAAATGAAGATTAACCCATAGACTACTATCTATAATCATGACAATCTTTTGGACCAGTATCTATAGGTAAGTAATGTTAAAAGTAGCTGCTACTATGTGTTCCGGAAATAACATAGAGAAATGCAAGAATGTGAAGATGTTCTAAAACCTAAATGTGACCATGCTCAACATTCCACAACTGTTCCCTTCTCCTGTGTAGTAAATATTGGAGACACCATAGATGAGGGTTTCAACAAAGTAATTTAGACAGCATAAGATCATTTTTTTATTTTCCGGTTTATAATCCAGCAAAGGAACATGCAGTCTCACTCATAGAAGTTATTTCTTCAAAATGGATTAAGTCCTCAGCATCTACAAGCATTCAGCCATCACTGTTTTGTATTGAACTATAACCATTTAAGGCAACCAAAGTTATGGCTCTCAAGGAGATAAACAAATATAGTGGACAAAGAAATATTTGTAATGAAATACTGAGCCTACATAACAGCATTGCTTTATCAAATTTATATGAAGTGTATTGTGTCCAATGTGAGCAACCAGGCAACAAAAAAAGGAGATTTTCAAGTGAGCTCTTTAAGGTACATAAATGTTATGAAGGAACGCAATGAAATCGACCTATGCCAAGGAGTCAACACGATTAAGGTGACGTTAGTACTGGGCCGGTCGGCACTGTTGGGGTTCCTGTTCTAGTACATGGGCAGACCACCATAAGTTCCTCTTCCTGCTGTACCATAACAGAAATAGACAACATGGATACACGCCTTTGTAATGTAAGGAGTACAGTTCATATAGTGTCTTGTGCTTGGGTGCGATGAAAACACAGGAGTCACAGGTTTGATATAGAAGGTCTTGTATTACTTCATACAAGTGGCAATAATAGTCACACAGTTTGCAGATACAAAAGCAGGAGACACAGCAGGCCAGAGTAACTTAAGCTCAGCAATCACTCTCCACAACAGGTTCAGGATCTCTTCTCTGTTACCATAAGTCCATGCAAACGTAGATTTATCAAATAGCAAGGTTCCAAAGTCCACGAGTGTTCCAAAGTTCCACAATAGGAAATAACTGGAGTACAAGGTCCAAGGCTTCCAGGAGTCAGGTCACAGGTACACTGCAGGCTTGATTCTGAAGCACTGATTGCTCAGCTGTGGCTGCTTAAGAAGCAAGAGGAGAGAATCAGGGCGGGAACATGCAAGCTGGAAACTCCATATTGACTGAGGGCAAGATAGCTGCAGCAAGACAGAAAGTAAAATGGCTGACGGAAAAACTGAGTTTCAGGAACATGTACACAGAACCTTACATTACTCCCCCCTTAGGGACTACCTCCGGATGACCTCAGACCAGGCTTGTGTGGGTACCTCTGATGAAACTGACGAAGCAAGCGAGGAGCATTAACGTTATTGACTGGTTCCCATGAGTTGTCCTCCACTGGGTAGCCCTGCCATTTAATCAGATATTGTAACTGATTTCTATACAACCTGGAATCTAGAATCCTTTCCACCACAAATTCTTCCTGACCATCGACTAGCACTGGGTCAGGGCAAGGAGAAGAACGTCCAGGAAACGTATTGGGTGTCGCAGCCTTTAGTAGGGATACATGAAAGACAGGGTGGATTCTCATAGTTCTAGGCAGTTGAAGATGACAAGCGACAGCACTTATAATTTTACTGATTTTATAAGGTCCAATGTATTTATGTCCCAACTTAGATGATGGAATTCTTAACTTAAGATTTCTGGTTGACAGCCAGACCAGGTCTCCTACCTTGAAAGCTGGTGCAGGTTTACGAAATTTATCTGCGGCTTTCTTGTACCTTTCCTGAGCCAATTCCAGATTTCCCTTTAGAAGATCCATATTCCTTTGTAAAGACGTGATTCTTTCAGCCACTGCTGGCAAAGGTGTTTCTATGGGAAATCGAGGAAGAATATTAGGATGATAACCTAAATTGGAGTAAAAAGGAGACTGCTTAGTGGAGGCGCTCTGAGAGTTGTTATAAGAGAACTCAGCCAGTGGAAGTAGATCCACCCAATCATCCTGTAGGTGGCAGATAAAGCAGCGAAGATACTGCTCCAAGGTCTGATTGGTTCGTTCCGTCTGTCCATTAGTCTGAGGATGAAAAGCAGAAGAAAGGTTTACTTTAATGTCCAATGCTGCACAGAAATTTTGCCAAAACCTTGAAGTGAATTGCACCCCTCGATCCGAAATAACCTCATCTGGTACTCCATGTAAGCGAAACACATTTTTAATCATCAAATCTGATGTCTGTCTTGCAGTGGGTAAGCCGACACAAGGGATAAAATGAGCTGCTTTTGTTAAACGATCAACCACCACTAGAATGGTGTTCTTCCCTTGAGAGGTTGGTAACTCCACAATGAAGTCCATAGAAATGGATCCCCACGGGCGGGACGGGGTGGGAAGGGGTTGCAACAGACCAGCTGGTGAGGAGCGAGGTGTTTTGCATCTTGCACAGACTTCACATGAAGTGACATAGTTTAAAACATCCTTCCTGCAAGTGGGCCACCAAAAGAAACGAGAAAGAAATTCCTGTGTCTTTAGAATTCCTCTATGCCCAGCTATCTTGGAATCGTGAATGAGTTGCAATACTCTCAATCTGACTGTTTCAGGAATATACAGACGTTGTCCCTGAATCCACACACCATTCTTAAAAACAAGACTTACGTCCCTTGGGGGTTGTGCCAAAAAGGAATCCGCATGGTATGCTTCCTTGATGTCCTTAAGTAGGTCTTGATTATGAATCACTCCCAGGAATCTAGAGTCAGGAAGAATAGTCTTAGGAGGAGTAAGTGGACGTGTCTCTGCTGAATAAATCCTAGAGAGTGCATCAGCCTTTCCATTGCGCGATCCTGGTCTATAAGAAATGATAAAATTAAATTGGTTTAAGAAAAGATTCCAGCGAGCCTGGCGAGGAGTCAGGCACTTAGCCGACCTGATAAATTCAAGGTTACGATGGTCTGTCAGGACGACTATTTGCTGTGCAGCTCCCTGAAGAAGGTGTCTCCATTCTTTGAAGGCGGCAATAATGGGCAACAACTCTCTATTGCCCACATCGTAGTTCCTCTCAGCCGAAGACAACTGCTGGGAAAAGAAGGCACAGGGATGCAAGACATTCTTCTCACCTGTTCTCTGAGAGAGTATAGCTCCAACGGCACAGTCTGAAGCATCCACCTCTATTATGAAGGCAAGTTCGGGGTTGGGATGTACTAAGATAGGTGCAGTGGTAAATTTATCTTTCAGACGGGAAAATGCTTCCTGGGCTTGGGGAGTCCAGGAGAACCTAGACTCTTTCCGGGTAAGTTGGGTGATAGGTGACACTACCTCAGAGAAATTCCTAATGAAACGTCTATAGAAGTTGGCAAACCCGATGAAGCGCTGCACCTCCTTCACATTTCTAAGACTTGGCCAATCCTTGATGGCTTGGGTCTTGCTTCCATCCATACTAATTCCTTGTGTAGACAGTACATACCCCAGAAATTGAATTTCGGTCCTATGGAATTCACACTTTTCAAGTTTGATGTAAAGATGATTTTGTCTTAGACGTTCCAAGACCATTCTCACATGTCCCTGATGTTCCTCTGTGGAGTTAGAAAAAATTAGAATATCATCCAAATAAATCACCACGAATGTATCTAGGAGATCCCTGAAGATGTCATTCACCAAGTGTTGGAAAGTGGCTGGGGCGGTACTCAGACCAAAAGGCATAACTAGATATTTAAAGTGTCCATAGCGTGACCTGAATGCAGTCTTCTATTCATCCCCAGGTCTAATACGGACTAAGTTATAGGCCCCACGGAGATCTAGTTTAGAGAAAATTTTGGCATGTCGCACTCTCTCCAATAACTCAGGGATTAAAGGCAATGGATAACGGTTTCTAATAGTAACCTTATTGAGTTCCCTATAGTCTACGCAGGGTCTCAGAGATCCATCTTTCTTCTTTACAAAGAAGATGGGTGCACCTGCAGGAGATGAAGAGGGGCGTATGAAGCCCTTGGCTAGATTTTCGTCTATGTAATCCTTTAAAGCCTTTAGCTCGGGCCCCGCCAGGGGGTAGATCTTACCAAAAGGTATCTCTGCTCCAGGCAATAATTCAATTGGACAATCATATGGACGGTGAGGGGGAAGCTGGTCAGCGTTCTTCTTGTCACATAAATCCACATAGTCCTGGTATACAGCTGGTAGTTCAGGGACTGACATGGTTCCCTTAGGAACAGAGCAAGCTGAAACTTTTGGACTCATCTGTTTCTCTGGAAAGTGTAATTCCTTAGTCTCCCAGTTAATGGTAGGATTCTGAGCCTGCAGCCATGGTAGCCCTAGAATAATGGGAAAGTGGGGAGAAGAGATAAGCATAAAGGACAGTTTCTCTTGATGATCTTTACCCATAAGAACCCTCAAAGGCTCTGTTTCCTGATCCACTGGTCCAGAGGTCAGCAGGGAGCCATCCACAGTTTCCATCTGTACTGGAGTAGCCTTCTTCACTGAACGTATTCCCTGTTTCAGAGCAAAGGAGACATCCATAAAATTTCCACTTGCCCCTGAGTCGATCATAGCAGAGCTAGACACCCAAGCTGAGTCAACCCAGAGTTTGATGGAAAGAAAGCAATGAGAATTGTTTTTCTTACAACTCAGCTGGGACACCGCTGAGGAAACTTGAAAAATTGCAGCGTTTACACAGTCAACGTCCTCAGAAGTAACGGAGTTTAAGTCAGAGAAATCAAGATCTGTTGCTGCAGATCTCTCTGGAGCCTGAGGCTCGGACCTAACAGATCCCCTCCCGCAACACTCACAGTGAATGAGTGCTGCAGTAGTCTTACGAGAACGGCTGGGGCAGTTTATAATGAAGTGCCCTGACTTACCACAATAGAAACATAGATTCTCCTTAAAACGATGTTCCGTGCGTGCATCACTAACCCGTCGTTGTAACGAGTCTACCTGCATGGGTTCAGGTTCAGGTTCCCGTGTGATCCTACTCAAAGGTTCCTTAGCTGGAGAGGAAGGTAGGAAAAGGTTAGTGCGATTGCTTTCGAACCATCTCTCTTGCCTGCGTTCAGTCAGACGAGTATCAATACGGATGCAGTAGTTAATAAAGTCACCTAACGCAGTGGGAGGGTCGGCACGAGCAAGTTCATCCTTAATCAGTGGAGATAACCCTTTTCGAAAAATAGATTTTTTGGCGGAACTGTCCCAGGTGGTATCAAGGGCCCATCTCCTGAAATCCAAGGCATATTCAGCTACCGAGTGCTTACCTTGGCGCAAAGCTAACATGGCTGCTTCAGCTGTTGCACCTCGATTGGGGTCATCAAACACCTGTCCCATGGCTGAAATGAAAGCATCAAGATGATCCAAACATTCATCCTCAGTCTCAATCGAAGGGTTTGCCCACATCAAAGCCTTGTTGGTAAGCAACATAATTATAGTAAGCACTTTAGATCATTCAGTGGGAAATTGTGAAGCATGTGCAGAAAAAAAAAGATTGCATTGATTAATAAATCCCCTGAATTTCTCACGTTCACCGCCAAAACGAAAAGGGGGCAACTTGGGAATCCCAGAACTCGGGGCTACGGCAGGAGCCTGGACTCGCTCCTCTAGAACCTCAATCCTGGCTCGCAAATCCTGGGCAGTCTGTCCAAACACTTGCAAATTGTGATTAGTGAGGTCCTGTAGGTTTGTAAAACGGGTTTTTATAGTCTGCAAATCTGCAAGGATATTATCAGTCACTCCGCAAAGTTCCTTTATGCGGGCCTCCATTTTCCAGATCTTTTAAGACAGGAGTACTGGAAGGAGAGGAGAAGAGAAAAAAAAACAATAGTGTTTACCTGTGGTAACACTGCAGAGAGAAAAAAAATTAAGGGAACTGCTCACCTGGAATGGTTGTGAGAAGTCACAACCACTATCATCACAGAAAGTTCAACCGGACATCTGATATCCACAGTTACAGCAGACACAAAAGAGGAAAAAAAAAAAAAAAAAAACAATAGTGTCTACCTGTGGTAACACTGCAGAAAAAAAAAACTTAAGGGAATTGCTCACCTGGAATGGTTGTGAGAAGTCACAACCACTGTCATCACAGAAAGTACAACCGGACATCTGATATCCACAGTTACAGCAGACACAGCCTTTCCAGACCCAGCAGACACTAACGTTTGGCTTCAGAATCTTGTAATGTAAGGAGTACAGTTCATATAGTGTCTTGTGCTTGGGTGCGATGAAAACACAGGAGTCACAGGTTTGATATAGAAGGTCTTGTATTACTTCATACAAGTGGCAATAATAGTCACACAGTTTGCAGATACAAAAGCAGGAGACACAGCAGGCCAGAGTAACTTAAGCTCAGCAATCACTCTCCACAACAGGTTCAGGATCTCTTCTCTGTTACCATAAGTCCATGCAAACGTGGATTTATCAAATAGCAAGGTTCCAAAGTCCACGAGTGTTCCAAAGTTCCACAATAGGAAATAACTGGAGTACAAGGTCCAAGGCTTCCAGGAGTCAGGTCACAGGTACACTGCAGGCTTGATTCTGAAGCACTGATTGCTCAGCTGTGGCTGCTTAAGAAGCAAGAGGAGAGAATCAGGGCGGGAACATGCAAGCTGGAAACTCCATATTGACTGAGGGCAAGATAGCTGCAGCAAGACAGAAAGTAAAATGGCTGACGGAAAATCTGAGTTTCATTAACATGTACACAGAACCTTACAGCCTTAGTGTGAACCCATCAGAGCCAGATGATCGTGATTGTCACAGTCCACTGGGCTTGTTGGAGAAATTCATGCTGGAAATCCCTCCAGATCCTGCATCTTTTCCTGATCCTGAAGTAACAAGAGTTTCTGAATCTCCTTCCACATGGGAGTCAAAACATTCCATGGTCACCCCAAATTCTCAAAATGTCAGTGCATCCACCAGGATAAAATTGGCTTATGAGAGAGAATGCACTTGGTGATGAATGCAGGCTCTGCTGTCAGGAATAGAGCAGAAGATGAATCTTTGCATTCTGTTGGGATCCTGGAATGTAAGTTCCAAGAAGGTGGAGATGCTGGATGAGTTAGAGAGACCTTCTGACCAGCCAGAATTGTACCTTCAGATAATAGTACAAGATGTGTCTGATAATGACGATGTTGTGATTTGCGGAGAAGACACATATGTTGTAAAGGTAAAAAATATGGGTCACTCTGAAAGGTCAACTGACCATTAGCTGGATTCTGTTCCTCCAGCAAATTCAAAGGTGAAACTGGGTAAAAGAAAGTCCAAAAAGCAGACATTTGATATAGAAAATCCACATTATTCTCTTATCCTGTTTTCAACAAAGTTCCCTATAACTGTTTGCGGAAGCACAGTACAGGCATTGTATAAAGTCCTGATGAGAAGCTCGTTGCTTACACGACCGTGCACGACTTCTGTCTCACTTGGTTAAGGAGACATAGAATCTTGAGTTGCCTGACCAAACATTGAAAAAACTGGCTGAAAATGTTGAAGAAGACATATTTGGCTTGTATTGTGATACTAGTATAAGATACAAAACTAAGAACTGAAGTCTTCTTTTCAATCTGAATGACACCCAAAAAAATTGTTGCTTTTAATGTGTGGTATTAGGTGAGATCACCCCACAACGTCTGGTTCTGATGAGTCCTGCAGGAAATGGCTCGCCAGGAGCTAACTGACTGGAGAAACCATGAGAGGCAGCACATATTGGAGATGATTCAGAAAGCAGAGGAGGAAATAATTCAAAAACAGCAAATGATAAAGCTCACACACAATTGAAATCGATACATCACCAGATGTTATGTTTACCTTTGAGGATCTGTGTCATGCACCTTGGAAAACCAATGATTCACTGAGTTGAGATATTAATAATATAAATGAGATCACAACAGATACAACAGCTATCCTCAGAGGCAGCAGAGACCATTGATTGCATGGAAAATGATGTCTTAGGCATAAAAAGTGATAACGCCTCCTCATCTGAAACTGCAATATGTAAAGGCTTAATTAGGATGTTTTCTATTAGGACGTTCAAAGTGACAGCCATGCAAGTTTCGTGATATAGTGCTCACCTTTTTCAGAAATTACCAAAGAAGATCACAACTAAAGGCGTCATCTCTCAGGAATCAGTCTGGGAATATGTGCATCTCATCTGGCCTGCATGTAACAAGGATATGTACCTCCTGCGTTTCTGCCCCCAGACCAGCAGTGATGCGGTGTTCTACAATCGGCTCTAGCACAATCTCAACCGCAAACTGACATATGCAATTATCAATGCCAACAACATAGAGGCCTTTAGAGTTTCACTTCCAGCATGCCAGCTAATACCTGACAAACTTCACCCCTTAGGGGGGCCAGGTCTTGAGGATGAACATCCTCATCTTTTACTGCCTCTACTTTTTCAAAACCATCCATTCTGGTCTTCATGTCCCAGAAAGGTCCCCAAAATTCAGAGAGAGCTGGATCAGGATATTCCTGATGACATATTCACATCTATATTTGAAGATGTCGAAAGGGAGGAGAATTTGATGGCGGAACAAGGACACCCACCTTTAGGCCAGGAGAAACCTGGTATGGAGAGAGTGGGCATTGCAAAGATGATAAATATTCTGACTTATCTGTCAAATAACCTGCAGAAAATTGCTGACCAAAACAACAATAATTTTCAGTCTATGCCCCCAACTAACAAGCCAAATCCCATACCAGCAGCAGCCCCTGTTTGGCCATCATGTCCAATGGCACCAACTTTTCAGGCTTTTGTTTCTTTTGGCAATGATCCAGCTGCCATGTCTGACAAGCTTTTCACCAATGGGAGGTATGTTTTCAAATAAATAAAGTTTTGCCATCACAGCCCCCCTTAGCCAAAAATCAAGGGCCATAATGGTGCAGAAAACATTCACCCTGGTCATCTTTTGGCAGGTAAGGAAGAGACATTGCAGGAAATAGAGTTAAGAAGTTGGCACAAATGTAGGTGTGTGGTTCTCACACTTGTCATGGAGTGCATAGGCTGACAAGCATTTCAGTAATGGGGGGTACCTATTTGAATAAATAAACTATGGCCATCTCAGCCCCACCTTGGCCAAAAATCAACGGCCTTTAATGCTACAGAACACATTCACCCAGGTCATGTAGTGTGAGATAAGGAAGAAACATTGCAGGAAATAAAGTATTGCAATCACAGCACTCCTTGGCCACAAATCAACGGCCTATAAAGCTACAGAACACATTCACCCACGTCATGTAGTCTGAGATAAGGAAGAAACATTGCAGGAAACATAGTTAAGAAGTAGGCCCTAATGTAGGGGTGTGGGTCTGTGAGACTTGTAATGGAGTGCATAGGCTGACAATCATTTCAGTAATGGGGGTACCTTTTTAAATAAATAACGTATTGCCATCACAGCCCCCCTTGGCCACAAATCAATGGCCTATAAAGCTACAGAACACATTCACCAAGGTCATGTAGTCTGAGATAAGGAAGAAACATTGCAGGAAATGGAGTTAAGAAGTAGGCCCAATGTAAGGGTGTGGGTCTCTAAGTTGTTATGGAGTGCATAGGCTGACAAGCATTTCAGTAATTGGGGGGTACCTTTTTTAATAAATAAACTATGGCCATCACAGCCCCACCTTGGCCAAAAATCAACGGCCTATAATGCTACTGAACACATTCACCCAGGTCGTAGTCTGAGATAAAGAAGAAACATTGCAGGAAAGGGAGTTAAGAAGTAGGCCCAAATGTAGGGGTGTGGGTCTCTGAGACTTGTAATGGAGGGCATAGTCTGACAAGTATTTCACCAATGGGAGGTATTTTTTCAAAGAAATAAAGTATTGCCATCACAGCCCCCCTTGGGAAAAATTCTACAGCCTATAATGGTACAAAACACGTTCACCCTGGTCATGTAGCCATGGACAATGAGGAGACACACTGAGAAATCATAGTTAAATAAAACAACTAAATTACAAATGTGAAGGCAAGTATGAAAGAAAATAACAAAAGGTAGGTGCGAAGACAGGTTCATAGATATGAAGCCAGAAAGTGTTTGACGAGATATGTTTGGCCCTATCAACAGCTCAGAGTCAGTGATATAAATAGAAATATTATATAATACCATTGCCAAAAATAGCGTGACTTTTGCATCACACAATCCCTTCCGCCTGTTGTTCTACTGGTTGTGGATGATGATGATAAGGAGGAGGCTAACAGCAAACAGAGCAACTCAGGAAGCGGATACCCATGTGTGGTTGTGAAGAAGTGCCTGAGAATAGTGTTGAGCGATACGATACCGCAAGTATCGGGTATCGGCCGATATTAGCTGTATCGGCCTTTCGATACTTTGTTCCGATATTTTCCATATATCGTATACCGGAATCGGAAGTTCCCATAATTCTTTGAGAGGCAATGTGATTTTAGTCAGCCAATGAGGAATCCTAAGAAGTGTGGGCACATCCTGTACTGCTGCGGTCATGTTAACTAATGGCATGGCTGTGATTGGATGCTGAAATGATGTCAGAATGCACTATAAAAGGCGCCGCCGCCATTTTAGCGTCACTGTGCTGTGAATTCAGTTAGGGACAGAACGCTGCTGTGCTGACTCTGAGGGACAGTTAGAGATTGCGATTTAGTGTACTGTGCTTTAGGCAGGCTAGCACCAACCGCTGTGTAAAGCTTCCTTTTGCCTGCAGTGTTGTTTTAACAGCTCTGCGAGGTGTGTGTGAGTGCAGGTGACGCTGCAGTTTGCTCTGCATGCAACGCTGTCTGTAGGCATCTGCACGTGTCACTCACAGACTCTTTTTTTTTTCTTCAGTGTAATTCTTGCTGCTCCATGCAATTTAAATTTTAGTGTGACGCGCTTCCATCCGTATCCAATACATTGGTTGCAAACACTATAGAAGTAGACAAAGGAGTAGCCTTTCACAGATTGTGAACAGTTGTATTTCAGTGTTCACTTCAGTCTGTGTTTTTTATTTTTTGAGTGCACATCACGCTCCAGTTACTTGTTCAAGCACTGCTGCTTGTACTCTGCTGAGCGTGTCTCAGTGCCTCATCCTTTTCATTTCTCTCCAATTGGTTCTGCTCCATTCCATTTAAAATAAATATAATCTATTAGTGTGACGTGCTTCCATCCATATCCAATACATTGGTTGCAAACACTATAGAAGTAGACAAAGGAGTAGCCTTTCACAGATTGTGAACAGTTGTGTTTCAGTGTTCACTTCAGTCTGTGTTTTTTATTTTTTGAGTGCACATCACGCTCCAGTTACTTGTTCAAGCACTGCTGCTTGTACTCTGCTGAGCGTGTCTCAGTGCCTCATCCTTTTCATTTCTCTCCAATTGGTTCTGCTCCATTCCATTTAAAATAAATATAATCTATTAGTGTGACGCGCTTCCATCCGTATCCAATACATTGGTTGCAAACACTATAGAAGTAGACAAAGGAGTAGCCTTTCACAGATTGTGAACAGTTGTGTTTCAGTGTTCACTTCAGTCTCTGCGTAATAACCACACTTAGGCCTTATAACTTTTCTGACTTTCTTTATCAATCTACCAAGATGAAGAAGGCATGGAGTAAGGCACGTGGTCGTGGCCGTGGAGTTTCAGCAGGGAGAGGACGTGGGGATTCTGTGGCTGCTGCTGCCCTCAGTGACACAGCATCCACCAGTTTTACCCATGAGCGTTCCTTTATGCGCACTTTGGTAGGAGCTCGGCGTGCCCCCCTGCTGCGGGAAGAACAAATTGAAGCCGTTGTTGGTTGGATGGCAGCCAATGCATCGACTTCAATTCCTTCCACCTCCTCTCAGAAACACAACACTGTTGAGCAACCATCTGTCTGTTCACCGCCTGTCAAATTACCCAGGCAGTCAGAGAGTTCTGTACAGGAGCCAGCTGAGTCTCTGCTTCTGTTCTCAGAATCTGTTGGCTCGCAAACACGGGCACAGGCAAGCAGCATTCTGCAATTTGAAGAAGAGGGAGTATGCAGTGATGCGCAACAGCTGTGTCTCTCTTAATCTGAAGAGGCGGGTGAGCCAGTGCCGATGGACAGCACACCGCAGAACGCATCTCATGATGATGATGAGATTCAGTTGCAGGTTTTGTGGAGCATGGTGCTGCCCAGACCATCCAACAGCAGCAGGTGTTGGAAGTGGGTAGTGGAGATGATGAAGTCCGAGACCCAACATGGCGTGAGCAGCAGGAAGGTGGTGGGAGCAGCTCTGAGGAAGAGATTGGCCCAACGGTACAAAGAGGAGGGAGAGGTAGGCTGCAGACTCGCTTGCCTGTAGCCTCCAGTTTGGCACCTGTTGGGAGCAGTTCTCTTACAAAAGCCAAAACGGGCGCTCCCAAGACTTGCACTGCGTGGTCCTTTTTTGACAGACTTGTAGATGATATTTGCTATGTTAAATGCAAGCTGTGTAAGCAAAAAGTTAAAAGAGGTAAAAATATCAGTAACCTGAATACCACAAATATGTGGAAACATGTACGGACAAAGCACGTAGCTGAGTTACAAAGACACACTGGAGATGTAGGCCAACCTACAGCAGCACCTACATCTTCAGGTCGTGTTGGAGCCTCTACCTCCAGCTCACACACACCTGGTTCGGCTTCCTCACAGGATCTCCATGGAAGAACCTCGGTCACTGTTGTCCATAGACAAACTGTTATTCCACCCACAGCAGCAAGTTCACAGTCATCGTCACACTCCCAGGCCACAAAACAGCCATCGGTACCACAGGCATGGGATAAAAGACGGCCATACTCGGCAAACCATCCACGAGCACAGGCTCTGAATGCTGGCATTGCAAAACTCCTGTCCCTTGAAATGCTGTCATTCAGGCTGGTGGAGACTGACAGTTTCAGGAACTTAATGGCATTGGCAGTCCCACAATATAATGTGCCAAGCCGATTTTATTTCAGCAGGCAAGCCGTCCCTGCTCTGCAAAAACATGTTGAGGGAAACATTAAACATGCGCTACTAAACGCCGTCAGTAGCAGGGTCCACCTGACCACCGATGCGTGGACCAGTACCCATGGCCAGGGACGATACCTTTCCCTCACTGTCCATTGGGTCAATGTTGTGGAGCCGGGTACAGATCTTGCCAGTGGCGCTGTACGTGTTCTGCCAACTCCAAGGATTGCAGGAATCCAGTCTGTACACATTGATTCCTCCTCCTACTCCAGTTCCTCAGAATCATCGCTGCACGAGCCGTCACGGTATACCTCCACATGGACCCGTGAACGCTTACCTGTTGCGACCGATATGAGCACAGCCGTGGCCAAACGTCAACAGGCCGTCCTGAAAATGATTTCAATGGGGAATCTAAGCCACACAGCGCAGGAGGTATGGAATGCCATCAAGCAGGAGAGCGACGTGTGGTTTTTGCCTGCGAATCTCCAGCCAGGCTTGGTAGTGTGTGACAATGGCCGAAATCTGGTGGCAGCTCTGGGCCTTGGCAACCTTACTCACATACCATGTCTGGCACATGTGCTCAACTTGGTCGTGCAGAGTTTTTTGAGGGACTATCCGGATCTTACTGGACTGCTGCAGAAGGTCCGCCTAGAGTGCGCTCACTTGCGACATTCCAGCATAGCCAGATCGCGCATTGCTGCTCTGCAACGCCGATTTCGCCTTCCTGAACATCGCATCATATGTGACGTACCCACCAGGTGGAATTCCACGTTACATATGTTGGAGCGGTTGTGTGAGCAGCAGACAGCAGTAATGGAGTATCAGCTGCATCAGGCGCAATCAAGTCGCTCTTTGCGCCGTCCACACTTCACCACTACTGAGTGGGCCTCTATGAAGGACATCTGCGACGTTTTGCGTGTGTTTGATGTCTCAACGCGGATGGCGAGTGCAGATGATGCACTAGTCAGCATGACTGTCCCCTTATCTGCCTGCTTCAGAAATCACTGAAAGCACTAAAGGAAGAGGTTTTGGAAGAGGTGGAGGATGAGGAGTCACAAATTCTATTACCTTCAGGACAGTCAGCGCAACGTGGTTCCTCACAAAGGGCTGGGCAGGGCTCACTTTGTGAGGAGGAGGAGGAGGAGTCAATGGAGGAGGAAGAAATCCCTACAGAGGGAGGTACACAACGCTCTAGTCAGTATGTAGAGCGAGGGTGGGGTGATGCAGAGGAGGCAGAGATGACGCCTCTTCCAAGGACAGCCTTTGTTGGCCAGTTGGGAGTCTGCAGCACATGGTTGATTTCATGCTTCAGTGCCTGAGAAACGACCGCCGCATCGCCCACATTCTCACCACGTCAGATTATTGGGTGTACACCCTCCTAGACCCTTGCTACCGGGACAACTTACAAACCCTCATCACACCGGGGAACCGGGACCGTAAAATGCGGGAGTACCAAGACACACTGGTGCAATCCATACTGTTGTACATTCCAGCCGAGAGAGATGCTGCTGCTACTGCTTTACAAAGCAGCTCTGTGCGTCGAGGCAGTGTAGACACCTCTACAACAAGAGGGAGCACAAGCAGCGCCTCTGCACAGGGCAAGAGCTGTATGTTACAAATGTGGCGAAGTTTTGTACAGCGCCAGCAAGGTCTACACCATCCGAGACGGCTCCAGTCACCAGGAAGCAACGTTTCCGTAAGATGGTGACAGACTACTTGTCTTTCCCTCTAAGTGTACTCCCAGATGCCTCTTCCCCTTTCAAATTTTGGGTCTCTAAGTTGGATACATGGCCAGAGCTTAGCCAGTATGCATTGGAGGTGCTGGCTTGCCCTGCTGCCAGTGTATTATCTGAGCGCGTCTTTAGTGCTGCAGGTGGTGTACTAACAGACCGTCGCATGCGACTATCCTCAGAGAATGTAGACCGGCTTACTTTTCTGAAAATGAACAAGGCATGGATATCACCTGAATTTGCCTGTCCGTTTTAAGATTAAATAACTGTTTGGCAACGTTTTCCATGTCTCCTGTTATGTTCATCTTTCTACCACCTGAACTCTAGTCCCTGGGCTACAACACCGCCATTTGTTGCTCGTAAGTAATTGGCAGGGTACTGACTCCTGGCCAGCCTGGTTACAGCACGACAGCTGTTTCCTGGCAGTGTGAACGTCAATTATCCTCCAATAAGTTGTGCTGTCGTGTTGCATTCGGGTTAGCCGACTCTATGGTGCCTGCAGTTTAGGTGATTCCTATGTGTGCTGTGGGATATGTAAATAAAGGCTGTTTCCATTGTGACTATAGGACAAGCACCCACTGTAGGACTGTGTGATTCGGTAACTGCGGACGGCTTGCGTCCTGTCAACTTACATTTTCATGGGTGCGTTCTGCTACCCGTCCGGGGTCCAGTACCGTCAACTGGTTCTCCCCAGTGCCTTTGGCCTAGGTGCCTCCATCTCCGTATACGAGTTCCAGCAATGTCTGCTGGTCCTTGGTAGTGCTTTGGAGCACAGGTACCTCCTGCTTAGTAACCGTGTCACAGTAACGTCAGCTGGTACTCGGTTGTGACATTGCCTCTTTTCCTTCTGCTACCCGTCCGGGGTCCAGTACCGTCAACTGGTTCTCCCCAGTGCCTTTGGCCTAGGTGCCTCCATCTCCGTATACGAGTTCCAGCAACGTCTGCTGGTCCTTGGTAGTGCTTTGGAGCACAGGTACCTCCTGCTTAGTAATCGTGTAACAGTAACGTCAGCTGGTACTCGGTTGTGACATTGCCTCTTTTCCTTCTGCTACCCGTCCGGGGTCCAGTACCGTCAACTGGTTCTCCCCAGTGCCTTTGGCTTAGGTGCCTCCTTCTCCGTATACGAGTTCCAGCAACGTCTGCTGGTCCTTGGTAGTGCTATGGAGCACAGGTACCTACTGCTTAGTAACCGTGTCACAGTAACGTCAGCTGGTACTCGGTTGTCACATTGCCTCTTTTCCTTCTGCTACCCGTCCGGGGTCCAGTACCGTCAACTGGTTCTCCCCAGTGCCTTTGGCCTAGGTGCCTCCATCTCCTTATACGAGTTCCAGCAATGTCTGCTGGTCCTTGGTAGTGCTTTGGAGCACAGGTACCTCCTGCTTAGTAACCGTGTCACAGTAACGTCAGCTGGTACTCGGTTGTGACATTGCCTCTTTTCCTTCTGCTACCCGTCCGGGGTCCAGTACCGTCAACTGGTTCTCCCCAGTGCCTTTGGCCTAGGTGCCTCCATCTCCGTATACGAGTTCCAGCAACGTCTGCTGGTCCTTGGTAGTGCTTTGGAGCACAGGTACCTCCTGCTTAGTAATCGTGTCACAGTAACGTCAGCTGGTACTCGGTTGTGACATTGCCTCTTTTCCTTCTGCTACCCGTCCGGGGTCCAGTACCGTCAACTGGTTCTCCCCAGTGCCTTTGGCTTAGGTGCCTCCTTCTCCGTATACGAGTTCCAGCAATGTCTGCTGGTCCTTGGTAGTGCTATGGAGCACAGGTACCTCCTGCTTAGTAACCGTGTCACAGTAACGTCAGCTGGTACTCGGTTGTCACATTGCCTCTTTTCCTTCTGCTACCCGTCCGGGGTCCAGTACCGTCAACTGGTTCTCCCCAGTGCCTTTGGCCTAGGTGCCTCCATCTCCGTATACGAGTTCCAGCAACGTCTGCTGGTCCTTGGTAGTGCTTTGGAGCACAGGTACCTCCTGCTTAGTAACCGTGTCACAGTAACGTCAGCTGGTACTCGGTTGTGACATTGCCTCTTTTCCTTCTGCTACCCGTCCGGGGTCCAGTACCGTCAACTGGTTCTCCCCAGTGCCTTTGGCCTAGGTGCCTCCATCTCCGTATACGAGTTCCAGCAACGTCTGCTGGTCCTTGGTAGTGCTTTGGAGCACAGGTACCTCCTGCTTAGTAACCGTGTCACAGTAACGTCAGCTGGTACTCGGTTGTGACATTGCCTCTTTTCCTTCTGCTACCCGTCCGGGGTCCAGTACCGTCAACTGGTTCTCCCCAGTGCCTTTGGCCTAGGTACCTCCATCTCCGTACACGAGTTCCAGCAACGTCTGCTGGTCCTTGGTAGTGCTTTGGAGCACAGGTACCTCCTGCTTAGTAACCGTGTCACAGTAACGTCAGCTGGTACTCGGTTGTGACATTGCCTCTTTTCCTTCTGCTGCCCCTCCGGGTTCCAGCACAGTCAGCTGGTCCTCATTACTTCCATTGTCTCTTGTTCCATCTGATACCCGTCCGGGTTCCAGTAACGTCAGCTGGTTCTCTGAAATTAGACGACCTTAAAGACCACCCAGAAGAAGATGACGACAACAAGGACGACGAGCATGAAGCCAACCAGCCTGAACACCATCACAAAGAAAAAATAAAAGATTACCCTGAAGAAGATCACCAACAGGACAAAGAAGGTTAAGACAAACTACAAGATACAGAACAACAGACAGAAGAACAATAAGCAGAAGATCAAAAAGCAGAAGATCATGAAGTATAAGACCAAAATGAAGAGCAAAATATATGCTCTAAATTCTAAGCAGAAGAAGACTAAGCAGTGTATGGGGGTGAGTCCGTTCCTCCTCGTGGTGCCCCTGGAAAATGCCTGCTGCTGCAGGCTAAACTGAACACGGACAAATACTGTTGTAATTTAAATCTTTTGTGACAGCAAGAACGGAAGAATGAAAAATTCATACTTTTACAGATTACAAGTACAGGAATCTCTGTCACAAATAAGAATATGATGAAGAAGATGAAGAGGAAGAAGATGAAGAATTTGAATATGAAGAAGATTAATAGTTTAATAATAACAATATGAGTAATGTAAACAAAAACATGAATAGCAAGAAGTTTAAGAAGAAGATTAAGAAGGTGAAGATGAAGAATAATTTGATGAGAAAGATGATGCTGCTGAAGATTATGAAGGAGAAAGTGTGGCACTGGCAAAAGTTAAAAACGTGAAGAGCATGGAAGTTGTGAAACATACATATTTGCCAAAATAGAAAAAAGGTTAACAACATTGTCAATTTGTTCGTCAATCCAAACGTATTTCCAAAAAAATATATATTAATGCTATTCCAATGCATTGGGTTAAACATGTATGCCTTTATTGTCTCCTCAACCTCCCCCAATACATTCTACATTACTCTTTGTTGTTTTCCTTCATGTACAATTAACCAACAAGGCAAGAATGGGTTTTTTTTAATGTCGATATTTGGTTCCCATAGACTTACATTGGACTTCCGGTATCGGTATCGGGTATCGCCAATATTTACTGATATCGGCGATACCATTCCGATCCGATATTTTTAGATATCGAGCAGTATCGCTCAACACTACCTGAGAATACACCTCTCCAAAAAAGAGAATTAAGTTAAGGTTCTATTTCGGTGTTTTCATTTGTAGGTGTACAAAAGTCTTGGCCAATCCAGCCCTTGTTCATTTTGATAAGAGTCAGCCTGTCAGCATTGTCAGTTAACAGGCGGATGTGCTTATCTGTTATAATCCCCCAGAAGCACTAAAAACCCGCTCTGACAGAACGCTAGAAGCAGGGCAGGCCAGGACCTCCAAGCCGTAGAGAGCCAGTTCATGCCACGTGTCCAGCTTGGATACCCAATAATTAAAAGGCACTGAGGAATTCCGGAGGACGTTTGTACGATCTGCAAGGTACTCCCTCACCATCTGCCCAAACATTGAACTTCTTGTGCCACCACATCTTGGCTCTGTGGCGGCACGATGGGAGGGTCTCAGAAAATTTTCCCAGGACTTTGCCATTGTTCCCCTGCCAGACCTGGATTGTACTTCTGTGTCTCTCTCTTGGACTCCTTGGCTGTACAACAAACTCTGATGTCTGCTGCCAGCGCTCTCACATGGGAATTTTCCAATAATTGCAATACAAGGGCCCTATGGTAATTTCCCATTTTTTGAGCTCTGTCTGACTCTAGAATAAGAGCTTGAAAATTTTCCTTGTAGTGTGGGTCGAAAAGTGTCACCAACCAGTAATGAGTGTCATCGAAAATAATTGTAATGCGAGGGTCACGGGAAGCGCAGCGCGACATAAAGTCAGCCATGTGTGCCAGACTACTAACAGGCATGCCTTCCATGTCCTTGCCAACAGTACAGTCATGGCCAAAAGTTTTGAGAATGACACAAATATTATATTTTCACATGATCTGCTGCCCTCTGGTTTTTATGTGTGTTTGACAGATGTTTTTATCACAGACAGAAATATAATCATTGCAAACATATGAGTAACAAAAGCTTATATTGACAGTTAGAATGAATTAATGCAGCAAGTCAATATTTGCAGTGTTGACCCTTCTTCTTCAAGACGTCTACAATTCTGGCATGCTCTCAATCAACTTCTGGACCAAATCCTGACTGATAGCAGTCCATTCTTGCACAATCAATGCTTTCATTTTGTCAGAATTTTTAGGTTTTTGTTTGTCCACCTGTCTCTTGATGATTGACCACAAGTTCTCAATGGGATTAAGATCTGGGGAGTTTCCAGGCCATGGACCCAAAATCTCTATGTTTTGTTCCCTGAGCCATTTAGTTATCACCTTTGCTTTATGGCAAGGTGCTCCATCATGCTGGAAAAGGCATTGTTGATCGTCAAACTGCTCTTGGAGGGTTGGGAGAAGTTGCTCTTGGAGGACATTCTGGTACCATTCTTTATTCATGGCTGTGTTTTTAGGCAAGACTGTGAGAGAGCCAAATCCCTTGGCTGAGAAGCAACCCCACACATGAATGGTTTCAGGATGCTTAACAGTTGGCATGAGACAAGACTGGTGGTAGCGCTCACCCTGTCTTCTCAGAATGAGGCGTTTTCCTGATGTCCCAAACAATCGAAAAGGGGATTTATCAGAGAAAATAACTTTACCACAGTCCTCAGCAGTCCACTGCCTGTACCTTTTGCAGAATATCAGTCTGTCCATTATGTTTTTTCTGGAGAGAAGTGGCTTCTTTGCTGCCCTCCTTGAGACCAGGCCTTGCTCCAAGAGTCTCCGCCTCACAGTGCGTGCAGATGCACTCACACCTGCCTGCTGCCATTCCTGAGCAAGCTCTGCACTGCTGGTAGCCCGATCCCGCAGCTGAAACACTTTTAAGAGACGGTCCTAGCGCTTGCTGGTCTTTCTTGGGTGCCCTGGAGCCTTTTTGGCAACAATGGAACCTCTCTCCTTGAAGTTCTTGATGATGCGATAGATTGTTGACTGAGGTGCAATCTTTCTAGCTGCGATACTCTTCCCTGTTAGGCCATTTTTGTGCATTGCAATGATGACTGCACGTGTTTCTTTAGAGATAACCATGGTTAACAGAAGAGAAACAATGATGCCAAGCACCAGCCTCCTTTTAAAGTGTCCAGTGGTGTCATTCTTACTAAATCATGACAGATTGATCTCCAGCCATGTCCTCATCAACACCCACACCTGTGTTAATGGAGCAATCACTGAAAAGAGGTTAGCTGGTCCTTTTAAGGCAAGGCTGCAATGATGTTGAAATGTGTTTTGGGGGATAAAGTTCATTTTCTAGCCAAATATTGACTTTGCAAGTAATTGCTGTTAAGCTGATCACTCTTTATAACATTCTGGAGTATATGCAAATTGCCATTAGAAAAAGTGAAGCAGTAGACTTTGTAAAAATTAATATTTGTGTCATTCTCAAAACTTTTGGCCATGACTGTACTACTCACTATGGCGTCCTCCTCCCTGTCCTCAGGCCATCCACGTTGAACAGACTGCATGACAGCTGTGCTTGTAGTACAGTCTACAGCGCATGCAAGTAGCTCCTGTTCTTCCTCCTCCTCCTCTTCATTATCTACCAATCCACCTTGCAACGACATGACGCTGGGCTGAGTGTAATCACCCGGTATGTTTCCTGGCTCAATGTCCTCGTGCTCTTCCTGCAATTTATCCTCTTTTATTGTGAGCAAAGAGTTTTTCATAATGTTGAGAAGCGGGATGGTGACATGGCATCATCGCCGTTCACCATCTTGGTGCACTCCTCAAAGTTCTGCAGGATGGTACTTATGTCTGACATCCATGTCCACTCCTGAGGTCTTATATGTGGAGTCCTGACCTGAATATCAATGGCCTTGTTGAAGCTGGTACTCAACAACTGCCCTCTTCTGCTCACAAATCCTTACCAACATATGCAGTGTAGAGTTCCAACACGTGGGGACATCACACACAAGTTGGTGAGCCGGAAGCTGCAAACGCTGTTGAAGCATAGTAAGGGCGGCTGAAGCTTTCGCTGACTTTCGAAAATGGGCAGACATACGGCGTACTTTCAACAGCAGATCCTGCAGCTCCGGGTAGCTTTTGATAAAACGTTGAACCACGAGGTTAAGCACATGGGCCGGGCAAGGTACGTGTGTGAGCTGACCTTGCCTCAGGGCCGCCACCAGGTTCCGGCCATTGTCACACACGACCATGCCTGGTTGTAGGTTCAGCGGAGTCAGCCAAATATCTAACTGCTCCTTCAGCGCTGTCCACAACTCTTCTGCATTATGCGGTTTGTCACCTATGCAGATTAGCTTCAGCACAGCCTGTTGACGCTTGGCTGGGGCTGTGCTGCAATGCTTCCAGCTTCTGACTGATGTGTTCATTTCAGAGATGGAGGCTGAAGAAGAGGAGGAGGAGGTGCACAAGCTGTAGACTGTGGGGGCAACCCTGATTGGCGTAGATCCTGCAATCCTTGGCGTGGGGAGGATGTGTTCCATCTCAAGGTCAGACTGGGTCCCGGTTTCCACTATGTTAACCCAGTGTGCCGTCAGTGAGATGTACCGTCCCTGCCCACAGGAACTTTTACATGTGTCAGTGGTTACTGTCCCAGTAACAGCATTGTTGAGGGCACGGGTAATGTTGTGGGACACGTGCTGGTGTAATGCCGGTACGGCACAACAGGAGAAATAGTGGTGACTGGGGACCGAGTACCTTGGGACGGCAGTCGCCATCAGGTTGCGGAAAGCTTCCGTCTCAATGAGGCGAAAAGGCAACATTTCGAGCGCAAGCAGTCGAGAAATGTGCAAATTAAGAACTGTGGCCTGTGGGGCATTGACTGGGTATTTCCGCTTGAATTCCAATGACTGGGGTATAGACAACTGTAGGCTGCGCTGGGACAAGGACGTGGACGGGCTTGATGATGGTGCTGGTTGACTGTGGGCAACAACAGGTGCATGGCCCGAGCCATCTTCACAAGCACACTGAACTGGGGATTGGCTTTTACGCAAAACAGTGGAAGAAGCATAGTTGTCACCTGCAGGCAGTGTTCCTGAAGCCTGTGGTTCGGCCCACAAAGTGGGGTGCTTTGCTGCCATTTGCCTAATCATGCTGGTGGTGGTCAGGCTGGTAGTTTTGCTACCCCTGCTGATGCGTGCATGGCAAGTGCTGCAAATGGCCTGTTTGGGGTTCTCAGCAGAGTCTTTAAAAAATAACCAGACTCGGGAAGTTCTACAAGTTGGAATGGCAACTTCCGTCCTGTTGGTGTTACGGGAAACGGATGCACTCCTTCTGTCTGAGGCCAACACACTGCTTCTTCTTGCCTGTTGGGGTGATATGCCTCCTTCCCCATGTGTGCTGCTGTCCTCGCTATGCATGTCCTCATGCCAGGTTGGGTCAGTCACTATGTCATCCACCACCTCGTCATCCACATCCGCACCATGCTCCTCCTCCTGACTTTCCGGCAATTGTGTCTCATCATCGTCCACCTCAAGTAACCGTGGCTGCTCAAAGATTTGTGCATCGCTACATGGAATATCATATTTCCCCGCTTCAAGTGTAGCCGTTGATAGGCACGAATCCCCAAATGGAAAACTGAACAGCTCTTCGGAGTGTCCGAGTGTGGGATCTGGTGTCTCAGGTCGCTCGGCATGGTAAGAGGAAGAAGGATCAAGGTGAGTAATAGCCAGACCACACTCACGGCTACGCAGATCATGTGGAAGACATGGTAGTGGTGGTGGTGGTGGCTAAGTGACTTGAAGCATTATCCGAATTCCACCAACTACCGTTTCACACTGCTCAGGCTTCAATAGTGGTGTGCTGCGGTCCCCTAGAAACTGGGACAGGAACGTTTAGCGAGAACATGTGGGTCTTTGCTGTGGCCCACTTTCAGCTTGGCCACGGCCTCGGCCTCTGCATGCACCATCAGCATCATGTCCACTTCCCTGTCCCTTGCTCCTTGCCTTGCCCATTTTAAATGACTACTCAAATATTTTAAAAGCTCAATACAAATGGATTTATTTGGAGAAAAATTATATGTGATCAGTATACCTGCAAAGCCAAAATTTTGACACCACTGATACACCAGACCTTAGCATGAAATCACAGACTGGATTAATTTTTTGGCTTAGGTTTTTTTGTTCCTGTTTGAACAAAATAAAAAAAGGCATACAAGAAGGCTAGCAGACAGAACTATGCAACATATGCCAGCCAAGAAAATAATTTCCCGCCACAGATACACCAGGACTCAGCATGAGATAACAAAGTGGACTAATTTTTTATGATTTGTGGATTTTATAGGCTGCTGGATATAACGACAATGAGAGAATGGCCAAAAAAGGGAAGTTAGCCCTAGAAATCATCAAATTTTGCCACACGGATGTATGAGGCATGTCACAGATAATCCACACAGTAAAATGTAGCCTGTTTTTATAAATAATGCAGCATGGTGCTGTCTTTAAGTGCACTCACACCCAGGGCTAAATAAAATAAAACCCTACACTGGCCACATGTTGACCTACCTTGCACAGATATCAGCTGACACGGAGATAACAGCACCACTAATTTGTGCACCTTTTTTTTTAATAAAAAGTACTGGTGTTTTTACATGAAAGGACACACAGGCTCCAAAAAAAATATTGACGTACACTGGCCACACGTTCACCACGCACAGATATGAGTTGCCACGGAGATAACACTACCACTAATTTGTGCAGCTATTTCTTTAATAAAAAGTACTGGTGTTTTTAAGTGAAAGGACACACAGGGCTCCAAAAAAATATTGCCGTACACTGGTCACACATTCAACACGCACAGATATGAGCTGCCACAGAGATAAGAGTACCACTAGTTTGTGCACCTATTTTTTTAATAAAAAGTACTGGTGTTTTTAAGTGAAAGGACACACAGGGCTCAAAAAAAATATTGCCGTACACTGGCCACAAGTTCAACACGCACAGATATAAGCGGCCATGGAGATTAGAGCATCACTACTTTGTGCAACAATTTTTTTTTTTAAAAGTGCTGGTGATTTTAAGTGAAAGGACACACAGGGCTCTAAAAAAAATATTGCCGTACACTGGCCACACATTGAGCAAGCACAGATATGAGCTGGCACGGAGATAAGAATACCACTAGTTTGTGCACCAATTTTTTTTTAAAACAGTACTGGTGTTTTTACGTGAAATCACACCCATGGGTCCGCAAAAATATTTCTGTACACTGGCCACACGATGAGCACGCACAGATATGAGCTGGCACAGAGATACCACACCAAAATATATATGGCCTGTATTCCAATTACACCCGGAGCTACCTATATACGGCCAATATATCCTACAGGTAGCAGCAGCAACAGAAGTCAGGAAGGGAATGGATCCTCTTGATGTGTGCGATGATCTATATATGCACATACAGTACCTGCAGGCCTTGCACTGATGTGTATAGAGCGATGTTCACTTCCCTGCCTGCCTAACTCCGGAACCTATATACTTCGGAATTAGTCCTTAGAAGGACTGTTGGATTATCAGGATTTCAGTAGTTTAGGATGGTAGACCCCACATTGACTAAGAAATCGCCAAATCTGACCCAATCTCGGCAGCAGCTCTCCCTACACTGTCTGAATCCGGAGCGGAATGCGTGAGCAGGGCGGCGTCCGGTCTCTTATACTCGTGATGATGCTGTGTGGCCAAGCCAATCACTGCACGACCAAAACAAAGATGGTTGCGGCATTTCATGGCCTGGCAGACATTCCTGCAGCGTGATTGGATCTCTAAAGTCCGCTAAAAATGCTGGGTGGAGACCCCTGCTCATGCCAAATAATCCTGGAAGTGCCCCCTGCTCGCCGAGTATGACAAGTACCGTGATACTCGGGCGAGTAACGAGTAGTGGCGAGCGTGTTCGCTCATCACTAACTCTGAGGCAGGGCACCCGGCATACCCGGGCAAGTGTCGGGGCCCTGAGCTGGTGGGGGGGCCCACTCGCCGTCGGGCACCCCGGCGCCCGTCAGCAGAGGAGAGCTGTGCCAGCGCCGCCACTGGGCCCCCCCGCTTGCTCAGGGCCCTGGCAGCCGGCCCGACACAATACTCACCTCTCCCCATGCCTCCGCAATCCGCAGCTCCAGGCTCCCTCTGCAGGGCGCCCGCGATTCCTCTCACAGCAGCGCCGCTGAATGATGTCATCATTCAGCGGTCGGCTGTGGCTGAGAGAGCGCGGTCGCAGGACAGGTGAGATGTGAGGTGCGTGTATGTGTCTGTGTGTGTGTGTCAGTGTGTGTATGTGTCTGTCTGTGTGTATCAGTGTGTGTGTATGTAGTGCGGTGCTTTGTGTGTGTGTGTGTATGTGAGCGAGTGCTGCGGTGCTGTCTGTGTGTGGTGCTGTATGTGTGATGGTGGTGGGGGGAGGCAGTGATGGTGGTGAGGAGCCGGAGGCAATGATGATGATGGGGAGGCGATGATGATGGGGAGACGATGGTGATTGGGAGGCGATGATGATGGGGAGGCAATGATGATGATGATGGGGAGGCGATGATGATGGGATGATGGGGAGGTGATATGATGGGGAGGCAATGATGATGATGATGGGGAGTCTTTCCACAGCACCCTTACCTGAGACGTAACAGCACAGAATGCAGCACACTGCAGAGGAGAGCTCCATATTTTGTATGGAGCATTATATGTGGGCCAGTATCCTGTATGGAGCATTATTTGGGGTCCAATATTTTTTATGGAGCATTATATTTGGCCCATAATACTGTATGGAGGAGTATGTGGTGCCCATAATATTGTATGGAGGACTGTACTGTCTGGTCGGTACTGTGCGCTGTGAGGATTTGGCGGTTTCTGAGCTATTGTACAATTTACAATAGATATCACTCATGTAATGGAAGAAGTGAAGTGTTTGGCATTGTACTATACCCATATTTCTCTACAGTATCTGTGCATCATGAATCGTGGTCTGTGTTAAAGAGGCCCACTGAGACTCTTTCGCCCGGGGGCCATAAAAACCTGGAGCCGGCCCTGCTCTGAGGCACGGGAACCAGACACCTCTTGCATCTTGATTGTTTCAAATGAAGCACCTAGCTGGATCTCCAGATCTGAACGGGTAAAAGAGTTCTTGGCTCTGAATGACCCATGCGCATACCAGACAGCATATGAAAGACGAACTTCTTTGTGTACAATTCTCCAATTTGGAGCTGAAATTGTCCCTTAAGGACTAGACTGCTCTTAAGTAGGGCTCGGCCATCACCAGACAACGCCCTCACTGATTTCTGGAACTGTATGGCTGGCGGCTTAAACACACCAAAGCTCCCAGAAGGCAGAGAAACAGTCATTGACTTTAATGTAGAGGAAGTACTCTCGCCAAGGGCAGCCTCTCCTACTGGCCGAGGGTTTTCGAGTATAGGCTTCTCAGAGCAGAGACCGGCAGGACGTTCCGCACAACCGCTGCAATGCCACATTCCCTCCTCATGACTGGATTCAGGCTGCTGCTCTGCCAGCCCACTTCAGTCTTCTTGGATTTGGCTCGGGTAGCTGCTTTTGCCGGTTGAGGAACAGGTGGATTTTTTGATGGTCGTTGACGGTTTACCCACAGGTTTCTTTCGTCTGGTCCGTCCCTGGAAGCTTGGAGGGGAAGACTTTGCAGAAGACACTGAGCGAGGTTCATAGAAGACCTTATAGAAGGCCATCAGGAAAGCCGGAAGGTTCGAGGTGATGGGATCCCCTTCTTCCTAGAGGGGGTTGATCCACTGCAAGGCATCTCCCGTCAGGTAGGACATTAAGAATCCTACCTTGACCCGATCAGAGGCAAAATAGGGAGCATGCCATTTGAAATAACGCAAGCATTGCTCCAAGAACATATGGCACTGCATTGGATCCCCAACATAACTAGGCAGATTAGCTGGGACGGGTTCAACTTTATGAGCGCAAGCCTCAAGTCGATCAAATAGCTCATTAGAGACTATGATGGTGGGTGTTGCAGTGAAGGTCCGGACTTCAGACCGGGTAAAGAAATTATCAAGTTGCTCATGCTGGCCAGGAAAAAGTTCATCTTGCTCCGAGAGCGAAAGACATGGGACTCAGCGGGGACCATGGCCTGAGCAAACTGTTACGCTCGCGCCCTGACTGGTTGGTGCAAGCGTGGGCCTGTGGCCCTATTGTGCCACAAACCAGACTACCCTGGAAAGGGCGTGACTAAGCAGCTACCTTGGTGTTCACTGGACCCTCTGATTGTGAGTTCAGGCTTTTGCAGCAGGTAGCTGGCAGGTACCACTCCAGGGTGGTGTCTGGCTGTGGCTGCTGATCCCACTGGGGAACGGAACACTAGGACAGGTGCGGGCAACGAGCATGACTGGCAGACAGGCAGCCAAGAACAGCTGGTACTCTGGTGAGTAGGAGGCACAGCTGGTACTCTGGCAGGCAGGTGGGCGTGGCTGGCACTCTGATGAGTAGGAGGCACGGCTGGCACTCTGGCGGGCACAGCTGGCACTCTGGCAGGCAGGCAAGCACGGCTGAGACACTGGCAGGCAGGCACGGCTGAGACAGAAGGGACAGGAACTGACTTGAAAGGCACAGGAACATGGGCAGGTATGAGTAGAATAAGGGAACGGGTGAAGCTGGGACTGATTTGGGAAGGACAAAGATAGGAACCTGTTCAGACTGGAGGAGCTGGATCTGCAGGGAGTGGAGCGGAAGTAAAGCAGAGCCGCAGGTTGCAGAGCAAAGGGAAAGCCGAAGGTTGCGGAGCAGGGCAGAACCGCAAGGAGCATAGCGATACAGAACTGCAAGGAGCGGAGCAAGGCAGAACTGCAAGGAACAGAGCAAGACAGAACCATAAGGAGCGGAGCAAGACAGAACCGCAAGGAGCGGAGCAAGGCAGAACCGCAAGGAGCAGAGCAAGGCAGAACCGCAAGGAGCGGAGCAAGGCAGAACCGCAAGGAGCGGAGCAAGGCAGAACCGCAAGGAGCGGTGCAACCACAAAGCGAGGGACGAGAGCAGGGCAAACAAAGAGAGGATGCAAGGATACACACAACAGGGAAAGGAAGCCACAGACACGGAGACAAACAGGTAAAGGTTTAGGACAGAGTTCAGACAAGGTCAGGAAGAGGAACAAATTCAGGATAAATGGTACAGGCCAGGGTATGCAGCCCCCTGGAGGCATAAACGAGAGACACAGGTACAGGACAGGGTATGCAGCCCCCTGGAGGCGGAAACAAGAAACACTGGTATAGACCAAGGTATGCATGCACAGTAACAGGTCTGAGTTATGAAGCCCCCAGAGAAGGCTGAAAACAGGACAGGACCTGGCAACTCAGCAGCAAGGCACTGACTGAGAGAAATCTTTGTTTAGGCATCCTCCTATGGGCGGGGATGCCTTAAGTACCTGAGGCCTCTTGACAATTGGCTAGGGAATCCTTAGGAAGGTGCACACTGTCTCTATAAGAGTCATGGAGAGCCAGCGGCCCGCCTAAGTACACAGCCAGGAAGTAAGCAGCAAGCAAAAACATGAGACCCAGAGCAAGGAGTTGGCAGAGGACAGAACTCACAGCATGGCCCGGAGTGGTGAGTAAGATGGGAGATGAGACACCATGCAGTGATGCCAGCAGAGGTGTTACATCAAGATAGTCTAGGTGCAGAATTCATCTTATGCTTTTCATCACTCTCTGCTCCTAAACAGTAACCTGCATGACAGATCATATCTTCTGCCATCTACATCAGTATCCATGGTCAGACTGGCCCACCCGGAAGTCAGAGAATCCTCCGGTGGGCCCACCCCTTACCAGCACAACTCCTGCCTCCTTCACATTACTGCTTGCTTGCAGTAAGTGTGTTATTCCATGCCCGGTGCTGGCAGGCCGTCTACTTCTCAGCTACAACTGATGTGAGATGAGCACTTTCTCATTACCTGCTGCTGCCAGCTTCTATCGATCTCATTGCACTCACCACCCTCTCAGCTGCGCAGTGCTCGATGAGATCAATAGAAGCTGGCAGCAGCAGATGATGAGAAAGCACTCTCTTCACCTCACTTGTTGTTGAGCAGTGCAGATGGCTCAATCACAGACTGTGATTGCAGACACAGCAGGGAGTGTCTAGAATGGAGTTGATTTTTTGAGGGAATGATGTTGTCAGGAATTGAACCCAGTACCTCTTGTCCACCGGCCAGTAGCTCTACCATCTGAGCTATTCTGCTGGCTGCAAGGTTCCTTGCTGAATCCAGATACCATTGACTGTTCTTCCTGATCGGCTCCACCCAGTGCTCTCTTGATTGGCCTCTGATTGCCAATTACACACCTTATATAAGCCTGGCCCTGTGGGTGTGTCATTGCGAGATTATTGTGCTCTTAGCCTCTAGTCAAGCGTTTCCTGCTGTTCCTGCTGCTACCAATACCACTCTCCTGTGAACTGACCTCGGCCTGCCCTTCTGACTACGCTCTCCGCCTGATCCATTGCTACCAATACCGCTCTCCTGTGAACTGACCTCGGCCTGCCCTTCTGACTACGCTCTCCGCCTGATCCAGTGCTACTAATAACGCCTTTCCAGTGTACCGTCCCGGCTATCTCTGACCACGTTACCTGTCTCTGCTTCCCCTAGTGTTTGCAGTAACATCGGCTCCAACCCAGACGGGATCCTGACAGAATAATCTCGCGCCAAAATGGAGTCCGCTGTAAACACCCTGAGGCAGCAAGTTACGGAACTTCAAAATTTTTGTACTAACTATCAAGGAAAATATTCCAAGTTACAAACGGAGTTCACGGGTCTACAACAGGAAGTAATTGAGCTACAAAAACAACTTCTGGACGTGTGCAATTCAGGGTCCGAATCAAACGCGCGGCTGCCGATGCCTGCAAAGTTCAGTGGGGATCGCCAGCAGTACCGAGGATTCCTCAATCAATGCCGCATATACTTCCAGATGCAACCTGCTCCCTTTACCAGTGAGAGGAAGAAAGTTTTTTTCATGATAAATCTCTTGACGGATGAAGCTCTTGCTTGGGCTTTACCTTATGTAGAAAAGGACTATGACCTCCTTAATGACCTGGAAGCTTTTACCGCAGCTATGAATCAAGTTTTTGATGACCCAAACCGCTGTGCCACAGCAGAAACCAAATTACATAATTTGCGCCAAGGACGTCGCTCTGTTGCGGAATATACATCGGAGTTCCGTCGCTGGGTGGCCGACACCACCTGGAATTCAGCGGCCCAGAGAAGTCAATTTCGACGAGGGTTATCAGAACCAGTGAAAGACGAGCTTGCCAGGGTTGAAACCCCTGACCAGTTGGAGGACTTTATTCAACTGTGTATCCGGATAGACCAGAGACTTAGTGAAAGGAGAAAGGAGAGACTGCGAGCACTTGGGAATAGCCCTGGCTTCTCATTTTCAGCATCAGACCACCAAGAAAAGACGCAAGGCATGTCTGAACCGATGCAGATCGACGTCATCCGAAGACCACTCTCTGCACAGGAGAAGGAGAGGCGACGTGCGGAACATCTCTGCCTCTATTGTGGGGACCCTGGACACTATGCCATCAACTGTCCTAACAAAAGGACTATAGCCTTTACCAACAACAGGTCTGCCAGCAATATGGACCTTTCTCAGCAGTCGGATTCCATCATGCAGACTATCTCATCAGTAACACCAGAAACAACAAAATACATACTACATCATCTCATTTTGTAATCCCCATTCAGGTTGTAATGGGCACCCAAAAAATACAATGCTCTGCCCTGTTGGATTCGGGAGCAGGAGGAAATTTTATGGACTTAAAATTTACACATGATAACAATATTTCCAGTAGGACCAAATCCACACCAGTTGAAATGGAAACTGTGGATGGATCACCCTTGTCTTCTGGACCTGTCACGTATGAGACAATCGAACTTGAGATTTGTATCGAACCGGATCATTATGAAGCGGTCAGTTTCCACCTTATTTCGTCTCCGAAATTTCCGGTTATCCTAGGGATCCCCTGGTTTTCAGTCCATAACCCTTCTATCAACTGGGCATCAAGGACCATCACCTTTCCATCTGACTACTGCAAGAATAATTGTCATAAGGAACCCCTTGTTCTCCAACAAGTCCAAATCTCTGAGATTTCGCATGAGAAGGAAGAGAAACTACCACCTCAATATCAGCAGTTCTCTGATGTCTGCAGTAAGAAGAAAGCAGATCAATTACCTCTTCACCGTCCTTACGACTATCCCATTGAATTGCTGCCAGGAACAACCATTCCATTTGGGCGGATTTACAATCTTTCTGAACCTGAATTGAAGGTATTAAGAGAGTTCCTGGATGAAAATTTAGAGAAAGGCTTTATTCGACCTTCCACATCTCCAGCTGGGGCACCCCTGTTCTTTGTTGAAAAGAAAGACTCCACTCTGCGGCCATGTATTGACTACAGAGAGATTAATAATATCACCGTCAAGAATCGCTACCCGCTACCCTTGATTCCTGAACTATTCGAGAGACTCCGTTCTGCGAAAATCTTTACGAAGCTGGATCTTAGAGGGGCTTACAACCTCATACGGATTTGCCCAGGAGATGAGTGGAAGACCGCCTTCAGAACGAGATATGGACATTTTGAGTCTCTGGTTATGCCCTTTGGCCTTAGCAATGCCCCAGCCACCTTTCAACATTTTATTAATGATGTATTTCTAGATTTCTTGGATCAATTCGTTGTGGCTTATCTCGATGACATTCTTATATTTTCAGACACCTTGGAAGAGCATCGCAGGCACGTCCAGTTAGTCTTCGAACGACTACAGGAGAACCATCTTTACATTAAACTTGAAAAATGTGAGTTTGAACAAACCAGTATCCAATTTCTGGGATATATCATCTCCCCAGAAGGTCTGAGCATGGATCCCAGCAAAATCAATGCTGTAGTGGACTGGCCTGTTCCAAGAAATTTAAAAGACGTCCAGCGTTTCATAGGATTTGCAAATTTTTACCGAAAAATTTATAAAGAACTTTTCACGGATCATACTACCAATTACCACACTAACAAAAAAGACCAAAGCATTTTTCTGGTCTCCGGAGGCACAGGAGGCTTTTTACAAGTTGAAAACTCTTTTTACGTCTGCTCCATTGTTAGTACACCCAAATCCTGAATTGCCATTTACTGTCGAAGTGGACGCCTCGGACTCTGCAGTGGGAGCCATTCTGTCTCAGCGAGTTGGGGACAAAATGCAACTTCACCAATGTGCGTTTCTTTCCCACACCATGTCTTCTGCAGAAAAAAACTACGACATCGGTAATAAAGAACTGTTAGCCATTAAAGTTGCCTTCTCCGAGTGGAGACATCTTCTGGAAGGCGCTAATCACCCTGTGACTGTCCTCACGGACCACAAGAATCTTGAATTCCTCCATACAGCAAAAAGATTGTCTGCAAGACAAGCACGATGGGCCTTATTTTTCTCAAGATTCAATTTTATAATTTCTTACCGGCCTGGTTCAAGAAATGGCAAGGCTGATGCCCTGTCCAGGATGTGTTCGGAACCTCAGGAGAGGTCTAGTAATGACGATACAATTCTAGGCCCTAAAAATGTTTTGGGAATATTGCACTCTAAAGGACTATGTAATAGAATTAAAGATGGATACCAAGAGGACTCTTTCCTTAACCATCCTTCGGAAGACGTCGATCTTTCATTCAAAGAGGGGTTTTGGATGCAGAAACACAAAATATATGTACCTGAATCTTCTCGCCTTGAAGTCCTCAAAAGTGTCCATGATTCTAAACTGGCAGGACATCCTGGAGTTGCAAAAACACAAGACTTACTACTTCGTTTCTTTTGGTGGCCTAATTGTAGGAAGGACGTGAGGAAATATGTTTCAACCTGTTTAACATGCGCACGAAACAAGACCCCACGATCGTCTCCTCTAGGACTCCTGCAACCACTCCCAGTTCCATCCAGGCCTTGGGGATCTATTTCCATGGATTTTATTGTGGAACTATCCCCTTCCAAACAGATGACCGTCATCCTTGTCATAGTGGACCGACTCACAAAAATGGCCACTTTATTCCAACTGAAGGAATTCCTACTGCTGAAAAAACTGCAGAACTGATGATCAAAGAGGTATTCAGGTTACATGGAATTCCTGACAGCGTAGTGTCTGACAGAGGCGTTCAGTTTACGTCAAAATTTTGGAAGAGTTTCTGTACAGCCTTGGGAGTCACGGTGAATCTTTATACCGCTTTCCATCCTCAGTCCAATGGCGAGACGGAGAGAACGAACCAGACTTTGGAGCAATACCTCCGTT
Source organism: Oophaga sylvatica (assembly GCA_033576555.1). NCBI lineage: Eukaryota > Metazoa > Chordata > Amphibia > Anura > Dendrobatidae > Oophaga > Oophaga sylvatica. The sequence goes on from JARQOD010000002.1 coordinate 395,080,512, forward strand.
GCTTCATTTCCTATCTTCAGGATGACTGGGTGGACTATTTATCAACAGCAGAGTTTGCCTACAACAACTCCATACATAGCGCTACATCTCAAACCCCATTTTTTGCTAACTATGGATTACATCCAGTATTTATCCCTAATCTGCCAGTGAACACTCCCATTCCTGCTGTTAATGACAGGCTTGCAAAATTACAGGAATCCCAGAAGGAACTATCAGAGATGTTACTCAAGACCCAGGAAGAATATAAGGAAGCAGCAGATAAACATCGGAGAGTGCCCCCTGCTCTTCAGGTTGGAGACAAAGTTTGGCTGTCCACTAAAAATCTAAAGACACATGTACCATCCTCCAAATTTGGTAAAAAATTCATTGGACCTTTTCAAATTTCTGCAAAAATTAACCAGGTTGCTTTTCGTTTAAAACTTCCCAACAATCTAAAGATTCATCCAGTATTTCACATATCCTTGCTCAAACCCTTTTGTGAAAACCCGTTTCCAGGAAGAATTCAGCCACCTCCTCCACCAGAAAGGATCCGTGGTGAAGAAGAATACATTGTGGATAATATTCTGGACTCCCGAAAATTCAGAGGTAAACTGCAGTATCTGGTGCAGTGGAAGGGTTATGGACCAGAGGAAAATTCATGGGAACCAAAGGACAACGTCCATGCTCCTAGACTTACAAGAGCCTTTCATCAGAGGTACCCAGATAAGCCATCTCCTGAGATGTCCAGAGGCCATCCTGGAAGGAAGGGAGTACTGTCAGGAATTGAACCCAGTACCTCTTGTCCACCGGCCAGCAGCTCTACCATCTGAGCTATTCTGCTGGCTGCAAGGTTCCTTGCTGAACCCAGATACCATTGACTGTTCTTCCTGATTGGCTCCCAGTGCTCTCTTGATTGGCCTCTGATTGCCAATTACACACCCTATATAAGCCTGGTCCTGTGGGTGTGTCATTGCGAGATTATTGTGCTCTTAGCCTCTAGTCAAGCGTTTCCTGCTGTTCCTGCTGCTACCAATACCGCTCTCCTGTGAACTGACCTTGGCCTGCCCTTCTGACTACGCTCTCCACCTGATCCATTGCTACCAATACCGCTCTCCTGTGAACTGACCTCGGCCTGCCCTTCTGACTACGCTCACCGCCTGATCCATTGCTACCAATATCGCTCTCCCGGCTATCTCTGACCACGTTACCTGTCTCTGCTTCCCCTAGTGTTTGCAGTAACATCGGCTCCAACCCAGACGGGATCCTGACAGATGTCTCTGGAAGGGGCGGGGTCTCATTCAGTCCAGTGAAAATCCAATAGCAGGAAGCAGCTCTGTGCTCAGGCTGCTGGAGTTGAGAGGAGGGAATCATGAAATCAGGAATGAGAGACCACACCATGGAGCCATGTTAGGAGAGGATTGAGGGGCTGCACAATGGACCTGTGTACAGATGTGAATGAGGACCCAAGACTCAGTGTGAGTGTTCAGAGGATGTATTTTGGAAAGGGTTGATGTAACTTGAGTGGGGCTGCATAGGGAAGGTAATGATGAGGGGCTGTGTGGAGAAGAGTGATGATCACAAGGGGCTGTGTGGAAATGGGGGGGAAGATGGACTTTATGGAAAAGGTTAGGTGATGAGGACCTGTGTGGAGAAGGAGGGGAGTGATAAAAGGCCTCTCAGTGAAGCGGTAAGTTCACTGCAAGAAATTTCTCAAAGAGAACTGTGTTGTGAACATATTGGAGACAATTTCTGAGCGGAGGGTCCCTATGGTGGTTGCTGTTGGTACTGAAGCTGTATCGAATGACTGGGCCTCCTCAGCTGGAAGCGATATCTGGCAATCAGGAGTCACTGACTGGACTGATATAAGGGAACTGCCTACCCATGATCCTCGCCGGTGATCCATTGTTGTTTCCTGGTTCATTTGGAAGTCTGCTGGTGTCTTGCCTGTGTCTGCTAGTTTCAGATAAGATATTTTCTGCTTATTTCTATTGTGTTTGCTATTTCCATTTTTGTCTGCACCTTTGTGGAGGTTAGCCGGGTCCCCTCCTGGGGCCTGTGCTTCTCTCTGTTTTCTGTAACCACTATTATTTGTTCAATTGCTCTTTTCCTGCTTTTTGAGTGGCTGCGGGTTAGCCTTGTTCACTCTGAGATCTGATTTAGTGTGTGTCGAGATCGTGTGATTTCAGCATTTTTGTAATCAGAAGTGTTGGAAGTTTTGCTAGGGTTTTGCTGGGTTGCAGATAGTATTCTGTTCTTTCCTGTCCTATTTAGTCAGTGTTTGGCCCCTGCGTTTGCTCACTCTATTTTCTGCCTGCGTTTGTGTTTCGTCTTGTCTAACTGAAATTATATGTTTGGGGGCTGTCTATTTCTTTGGGGCTCTACTCCGGGGCAGTTAGCTTTCCTGTTTCTATCTTTAGGTGTAGCTAGCTCTCCGGCTGTGCCAAGGCATCTAGGATCACCGTAGGTACGCTCCACGGCTGCTTCTAGTTGTGCGGTTATTTTAGGGATCTGCAACCCATTAGTTCCCAACCTCTCAGGTGTTCGGCTGCCTTGCTGTTTTGCTCCTGTCCTCCTCAGTTACCAAATCATAACAGAACTGCAGTGAACTCTCTGAGCTCAGCACTGCACTTTCTCACAATGTTAATGGGGATCTCACTGAAGTCACCGCAGTTCAGGGGCCCAGCTGCGAACGCAGCATCAGTAACCGGCGGTAACCTCGATGATGCTCACTGATGCTGTGCTCGCAGCAGCTCAATCCTGAGTGATTCTCAGCCTGGACGGTTGCATCTTGGCACCATCCAGGTTGAAAACTAATTATCCCCCAGACATGGGACAGAACAACGGACCAGCGAGGGATATTTTTGTTTTTAAATTTTGTTTTGCTTTATTTCAGGAGATGGTGGCTTCGGTGGAATGGGCGATGACATGAGTATGGTTTAATTTAGAATCATTAAAGGAGTCTGTGGCATTCTTTCAATTAAAGGACTTTATTCTGGCTGTGTCTTTACCATATAACTATAAGGTTAGTAATGGATAAGTGTTTTATAGACAACTTCCCATTATTAAGCCGTGGTCTTTATGTCACCAGACAATACAAAGGTGACATCAACCCCACAAATATGAACCCCACTTGCAACCACTACAGGATAAGTGGGAAGAGCTGGGCAAAGCGCCAGAATTGGCGCATCTAATAGATGTGCCTTTTCTGGGTCACTGTGGGTTGCTGTTTTTAGGGTGGGGGAACAATATCCATGGCCCCTTACCAGCCTGAGAATACAAGCCCCCAACTGTCTGCTTTAGCAAGGCTGGTTGTCAAAAATGAAGGGGGATCCCACGTCGCTTTTTAAAATTATTTATTTAAATCATTAAAGAAAAACCCCTCTATTCTTGACAACCAGTCTTGCTAATGCTGACAGCTGAGGGTTGCAGCCCCCAACTGTAAATTAAATACAGGGGAACCCAAGCTGGCAGGCTGATGTATACTCCCATCAGCTGTTCCTGCTGTTGCTGTTATGAGCAGTAGTCACATCAGCCGACGCCAGTGACTTGAGGTAAACTTTATACTTCCAATTTGATAGTGTGGGAACTGTGGCTGTCTGATGTGAGTATGTGCTGTGTCTAGCATGTGACCGGTGTGTATATCTCCTGTGTGACTGGTGTGTATGTGTCTTGTGTCTAGCGTGTGACCGTTGTGCATGTGTCCTGTGTCTAGCATGTGACCGCTGTGTATGTGTCCTGAGTGACCGGAATGTATGTGTCCTGTGTCTAGTGTGTGACCGGTGGGTATGTGTCCTGTGTCCAGCGTGTGTCTATTGTGTATGTGTCCTGTGTCTAGCGTGTGACCGCTGTGTATGTATCCTGTGAGACCGGTGTATATGTGTCCTATGTCCAGTGTGTGATCGGTGTGTATGTGTCCTGTGTCTAGCGTGCGACCATTGTGTATGTGCCCTGTGTCTAGCGTGTGACCGCTGTGTATGTGTCCTGTGTGACCGGTGTGTATGTGTCCTGTGTCCAGCGTGTGACCAGTGTGTATGTGTCCTGTGTGACTGGTGAGTATGTATCCTGTGTCTAGCGTGTTACCGGTGTGTATGTGTTCTGTGTCTAGGGTGTGAGAGTTGTGTATGTATCCTGTGTCTAGTGTGTGACCGGTGTGTATGTGTCCTGTGTCTAGTGTGTGAGAGGTGTGTATGTATCCTGTGTCTAGCGTGTGACGGGTGTGTACCGTATATACTTATGTATAAGCCGACCCGTGTATAAGCTGATCCCCCTAATTTTGCAACAAAAAACTGGGAAAACGTATTGACTCGCGTATAAGCCTAGGGTGAAAAATGATTATGCCCCCATATGCTACATAGATTAGGCCCCCATAAACTGCACAGATTATGCCCCCGTATGATCCACAGATTATGCCCCCATATGCTCCACAGATTATGCCCCCATATGCTGCACAGATTATGCCCATATGCTGCACAGATTATGCCCATATGCTGCACAGATTATGCCCCATATGCTACACAGATTATGCCCATATGCTCCCCTGATTATGCCCCCATATGCTCCACAGATTATGCCCCCATATGCTACAGATTATGCCCCCATATGATCCAGATTATGCCCCCATATGCTCCAGATTATGCCCCCATATGCTCCAGATTATGCCCCCATATGCTCCAGATTATGCCCCCATATGCTCCACAGATTATGCCCCCATATGCTCCAGGTTATACCCCGTATGATCCACAGATTATGCCCCCATATGCTGCACAGATTATGCCCCCATATGCTCCACAGATTATGCCCCCATATGCTCCAGATTATGCCCCCATATGCTCCACAGATTATGCCCCCATATGCTCCAGATTATGCCCCCATATGCTCCACAGATTATGCCCCATAGTATACGTCCCTTATGCTGCCGCGCTGCTGCAAAAAAAAAAATGACATACTCACCGTTGGGGGCCAGGTGCCGGTTTACTGAGCATGCGGTGACACCGGTGAGCTATGGGGGACAGGTGCCGGTGTCACCACTCGCTCAGGACCCCGGCACCTGAGATATTTACCTGTCACCGGACCGGTCCACCGCTGCGCACTGCTCCCTCTTCCGGGTCCTTGGCAGTGAATGATCAGGCAGAGGGCGCGGCGCGCACAAACGACGTCATCGCGCCCTCTGCCTGAACTTTCACAGCCAGAGGAGTCGGATGAGGGACAGGTAAATATCGCTATACTCACCCCTCCGCCGGTGCGTCACTATCTGCAGCATTTCCTCTTCTCCCGGCGGTCTCCGCAGCGCTTCCATCCTACAGCGGTCACGTGGTACCGCTCATTAAAGTCATGAATATGTGCATATTCATGACTTTAATGAGAGGTACCACGTGACCGCTGCAGGAAGGAGCCGGAGATTGTGGGGGAAGCAGGGGGGCTGCAGAGACCCCGCCGGCGGAGAGGTGAGTATGATCCGACACCCCCGCTCCCTCTCCCCCGCCGACCCCCGTATATGACCCACATATAAGCCGAGAGGGGGACTTTCAGGCTGAAAATCTCGGCTTATACACGAGTATATACAGTATGTGTCCTGTGTCTAGTGTGTGTATGTGGCACATGTCTAATTAATACAATCTTTCTGTGTTTATAGAATATTATTGTTCTTGTGCACTTGTCTTGTTTACACAAAATTATCTGCTGTCAATAAGGATGTTTTTCAATCAAGCATAAAAATCATTGCACCCAACAAATGAGCATTTTGCTAGCTTGTCAGGTGATTGTTCAGACAGGTATATAGTTGGAAAAAATTCCCTGATTTTCAGCTTGACTAGATGGAAGCTAAGGGAAGACTCTGCAATTAGTACCCTTAAGCATGGTGCGCCCCAAGAACGATTTTCTCTGGTGGGCCCAAACAACTCCAGTCCGACGCTGTCAGTATCTCTGGTATAATATCATTAGTTTGTCCTAGCAGAGCTAAACTGTATTGCTCTTCTCCACAATAGCAGTCCAGAGCTGTTATTGTTGCCTGCTGCTGATAGATTAGTGTTGTGAAGCTGCAAATGATGCTATGTTGATGCATATACCAGAAGATAATCTTCTGCCATATACATCAATAGAGCAGCATATGCAGATTCACATAACAGAACTCTCAGCAGCAGGCAAGAAATACAGCTCAACTAATCTCAGGTCATGTACACAGTGTCCCATATTGCTGCATATCTTTACTCTCAGTCCCCTCTATACTCCCATCCTCAAGTATACTTCTCCTTTCTGACTCTGCTGTAACGGGTCTGGTGGGTGGAACTACTGACGAGACAGGTCAGGTTGGTGGAACCACAAAGCTTTATTATACAAGAGATTTTACTTGTAAGAGAGCGGGTGGCACCTGGGAAAAGGGCAGGGATTCACGGCAGAGGATATAGGTAGTTTCTGGACAGGCAGGTTTGTCACAGCAAGTGACCAAGGAAGTCTCTGGGCAGGCAGGTTGTAACGGTAAGTAACCGAGGCAGTCTCTGGACAGGCAGGTTGTCACGGCAAGTGACCAAGGCAGTCTCTGGGACAGGCAGGTTGTCACGGCAAGTGACCAGGCAGTCTCTGGGACAGGCAGGTTGTCACGGCAAGTGACCAGGCAGTCTCTGGGCAGGCAGGTTGTCACGGCAAGTGACCAGGCAGTCTCTGGGACAGGCAGGTTGTCACGGCAAGTGACCAGGCAGTCTCTGGGCAGGCAGGTTGTCACGGCAAGTGACCAGGCAGTCTCTGGGCAGGCAGGTTGTCACGGCAAGTGACCAGGCAGGCAGGTTGTCACAACAAGTGACCAGGCAGACTCTGGGCAGGCAGGTATATTGACCTGATATGGTGGAGCCTCCAGGTAGGCTGCAGTCGGATGGCAGATGATCGCTCCCAGGTGAGCAGGCAAGAGCCGGGGATCTCTGCAGATGATGTCCGAACTTCCGGATGGAGCTGCAGTCGGATGGCAGATGATCGCTCCCAGGTGAGCAGGCAAGAGCCGGGGATCTCTGCAGATGATGTCCGAACTTCTGGATGGAGCTGCAGTCGGATGGCAGATGATCGCTCCTAGGTGAGCAGGCAAGAGCCGAGGATCTCTGCAGATGACGTCCGAACCTCTGGATGGAACTGCAGACGGATGGCAGACAGGCAAGCCGACAGGTAACAGGCAGGTAACTGGAATCAGGAGCTGATGGCTGAAACAGAGTTAGACTGCACAGGAACAACATTGCTCGGGCACCTACATTAAGGAGGAAGCCCTTAATATAGGGTGGAGTCCTCCAGCATTGGCTGGAGACTGATTTGGAAAATGCGCGCGGCTCCTTTAAGAGCGGGGGAGGGTGCGGGCGCGCGCCCTAAGGCCAGTAGCAGGGAAGGACGCGCGGGACCAGCAGGGCGGAAGGAGGACGCCATAGGCGCAGAGGGGGCTGGGAGCACTGAGGACGCTGAGCGCAGGTGAGGAGAGCGACGTCCCTGTCTGGCAGCAGGCAGGGACGCAGGCGCTACAGTACCCCCCCCTCTAGGACCCCCCTTCTTTAGGCCAGAAAGAAATTTAGCTAGGATAAGAGGGGCATGGATGTTTTCCCGAGGCTCCCAGGTTCTCTCCTCAGGACCAAACCCCTTCCAATCCACCAAAAAATAAGTCTTTCTTCCTACCCTTTTTGTGGCCAGAATGTTCTCTACCTCAAATTCATCATCAGCAGACACTGGAGCAGGAGGTGTACCTGTAGACTTAAAAAAAGAGTTAAGAACCACAGGTTTGAGGAGAGATACATGAAAAGAATTAGGAATTCTCAAATTGGCCGGGAGTTTCAATTTATAGGACACCGGATTGATCTGACTGATGATCTCAAAAGGACCGATGAACCGAGGACCTAACTTGTAGGACGGAATTTTGAGTCGAACATATTTGGACGAAAGCCAGACTTTGTCCCCAGGACGGAATAGAGGAGGATCCAGACGTTTTTTGTCAGCATGTCTTTTCATGCGCTCGGATGACTGAATGAGTGCGGACCGGGTACTCTCCCAGATGGAGGAGAATTCTCTAACCAGAGATTCCGCAGCTGGATTGTCCACAGAGATGGAAACAGGGACAGGGATCCGAGGGTGCTGACCGAAGACTACAAAAAACGGAGACTTGGTGGAAGATTCGCTCTCATGATTATTGTAGGAGAATTCGGCCCAAGGCAGGAGCTCCACCCAGTCAGAATGGTGGGCATTAACGAAGTGTCGAAGATAACTGGTCAAATTCTGATTTATTCGTTCAACTTGTCCATTGGACTGTGGGTGGTAAGCGGAGGAAAAATCCAGGGTGACGTCTAGCAACTTACAAGTGGCTCTCCAGAAACGTGAGGTGAACTGAACCCCACGATCCGACACAATGTGACGAGGCAGACCATGAAGACGGAAGATGTGGCGGATAAAGTCTTTAGCCAACTCGGGTGCAGACGGAAGACCTGGCAGAGGAATGAAGTGAGCCATCTTGGAAAAGCGGTCAGCGACCACCCAAATGACCGTACAACCGGCAGAGACGGGCAGATCTGTTATGAAGTCCATGGCTATATGCTGCCAGGGGGCAGCGGGTACAGGAAGCGGAAGAAGACGGCCGGTAGGCAGGTGTCTCGGAACTTTGTTGCGGGCACAGGAAACACAGGCAGAAACAAAGTCTATTACGTCTTTGTGCAGGGTAGGCCACCAATAATGCCGAGTAATGAGTTGGAGGGTCTTTTTTTGACCAGCGTGGCCAGTGAGTTTAGACGAGTGACCCCAATGTAGGATTCTCTTCCGATCGGTCTCTGATACGAACGTCTTACCAGGAGGGAGACGATTTAGACTCACGGGAGCCACCTGCATCACTCTGGCGGGATCGATGATATGTTTAGGCTCATCTTCGAGATCCGACACCAGGAAAGACCGAGACAAGGCATCCGCCTTGACGTTTTTGTCAGCTGGGCGAAAATGCAAAAGAAAATCGAAGCGGGCAAAAAACAAGGACCACCGGGCTTGGCGAGGATTAAGTCTCTGTGCCTGCTGGAGGTATGCCAGATTTTTGTGATCCGTGTAGATGATTACCGGATGAAGAGCCCCTTCGAGTAGGTAACGCCACTCCTCCAATGCCAACTTAATGGCCAATAACTCTCGATCTCCTATGGAGTAGTTGCGCTCGGAGGAGGAGAAGAGTTTGGAGAAGAAACCGCAGGACACCATCCTCCCGGATGGCGATTTTTGGGTAAGAACCGCTCCGGCTCCAGCAGAGGAAGCGTCCACCTCCAGGAAGAACTGCTTGTTGCCATCCGGGCGATGCAGCACTGGAGCGGAAGAGAAGGCCTGTTTCAGAGAAAGGAAGGCCTCCTCTGCTTCGGTCGTCCACTGTTTGGGGTTAGCATCCTTGCGAGTGAGCGCTGAGATTGGAGCAGTCCTGGAAGAGAAGTGCGGTATGAAGAGACGGTAATAGTTGGCGAATCCCAGGAACCGCTGAATGGCCTTCAACCCCTCCGGTCGGGGCCACTTCTCGATGGCAGACAATTTCTCCGGATCCATTCGTAGGCCTGTCTGAGAAATGATGTAGCCCAGAAACGGAAGCGATGTCTGCTCAAAGAGGCACTTCTCATATTTGGCGAAGAGGTGATTCTGCCTGAGCCTGAGCAGAACCTGACGAACATCCCTCCGGTGAGACTGAAGATCCGGAGAGAAGACCAAGATGTCGTCAAGGTACACCACAACGCAGGAATAGAGGAGGTCCCGGAAGATGTCGTTGACCAACTCCTGAAAGACTGCTGGAGCATTACAGAGACCAAAGGGCATCACCAAGTACTCGTAGTGGCCGTCCCGGGTGTTGAATGCCGTCTTCCATTCATCTCCTCGACGGATACGAACCAGGTTGTATGCTCCACGAAGATCTAGTTTGGTGAAGACTCTAGCCCCTCTAAGACGATCAAACAGTTCTGGAATGAGCGGAAGAGGGTACTTATTCTTCACCGTGATCGAATTTAGGCCTCTGTAGTCAATACAGGGACGGAGAGATCCGTCTTTCTTTTTAACGAAGAAGAAACCTGCTCCCGCTGGGGAGGTAGATTTCCGGATAAATCCCTTTGCTAAGTTCTCCTCGATATATTCGGACATCGACCTGGTCTCAGCAGCAGACAACGGGTAAATACGCCCACGGGGAGGCGTAGTACCGGGTAACAGGTCAATCGGGCAATCATATGGTCTATGCGGGGGTAATGTCTCTGCTTCCTTTTTATTGAAGACATCAGCAAATGACCAATATGGAATCGGGAGTCCAGGTAGATTAGCAGGTGTAGGAGAAGAATAGACAGGATGAACAGGCACCAGACACGTTTTATGACAGTCCTGTCCCCAGCGAAGAACCTCTCCATTCTGCCAGTCGAGCACAGGTGCATGTTTTTGGAGCCAAGGCAGACCTAGTAAGAAAGCATGAGAGAGTCCAGGCAGAACATGAAATGAGATGCTCTCAGAATGCAACATTCCCACCTGCAGGGTTATGACTTCGGTGATAAGTCGGATGGGACGAGGTAGGAGGCCCCCATCCACAGCAGCAACAGATACAGGTTCAACAAGAGGTTTGGTGGGAATGTGATACTTCTCTACTAGAGCCTGTGACACGAGATTCCCAGCTGCTCCAGAATCAAGTTGGGCCATTTCGAAGTGGCGGTTCTTACCGATCAGAATTGAAACCGACAGCAGCAGGGATGAAGAGGATTTATTTTTGTCTAGATTGACCTCTCCGAGCGAACCTAGACACAGGCATTTTCCCGACTTCTCCGGACAGGTTTGGATCCAGTGCTCCTTACTGCCGCAGTAGAAGCAACTTTTCTCGGCACGGCGTGAGTCCTGACGGGCTTTGACCATCTTGGTCTGGTCGACCTGTATAGGCTCAGCAGTGTGCACCTGAGGAGAAACGGAAGAGGTTATAGATCTCTGACACGAGGGTGCAAGATGGGAAAATTCTTTTTTACGGGTGATCTCTTTGGCTCGTTCCTGGAACCGTAGATCAATTCGATTGGCAAGATTTATTAAATCATCTAGAGAGGTTGGAACGTCCCGACCGGCAAGTTCGTCTTTAATACGGCCGGACAGACCCTCCCAGAAGACCGAAATTAGAGCTTCATTGTCCCAAGCTAGTTCTGAGGCTAAAGTCCGGAACCGTATGGCATATTGACCAACGGTGAGACTCTCCTGACGGAGACGCAGCAGAGATGATGCAGAGGAAGTCTTCCGTCCAGGTTCGTCGAATACCTTCCGGAAGGCCGAGAGAAAAGCAGGCAGGTCAGATACCAGAGGATCCTCTCTCTCCCAGAGAGGATTAAGCCAGGCCAGGGCTTCTCCGGTGAGATGGGACATGATGAAGGCAATTTTGGCCCGGTCAGAGTTAAACTGGTGTGCCAGGAGTTCAAAATGCAGGGTGCACAGATTAATGAAACCCCGAGCCAGAGCAGGATCGCCTCCAAACCTAGGAGGAGCTGACAGTCGGGGTCCGGGAATGGAAACCACGGAATTGGGAATCAGCGGGACTGACGGATTATGAGTCATGGCTCCAGCGATGGTTGCAAGTGATGATTTCAGAGTGTCCAGACGGGATTTGACATTCCGCAGGTGACCCAGGATGGTCTCCTGTTGAGACCTCTGGCGAGACAGCTCATGACACAGTTCCGGGAGTGAAGGGGTTTGGGTGCCACCGGGTTCCATGGCCCGAGCAAACTGTAACGGGTCTGGTGGGTGGAACTACTGACGAGACAGGTCAGGTTGGTGGAACCACAAAGCTTTATTATACAAGAGATTTTACTTGTAAGAGAGCGGGTGGCACCTGGGAAAAGGGCAGGGATTCACGGCAGAGGATATAGGTAGTTTCTGGACAGGCAGGTTTGTCACAGCAAGTGACCAAGGAAGTCTCTGGGCAGGCAGGTTGTAACGGTAAGTAACCGAGGCAGTCTCTGGACAGGCAGGTTGTCACGGCAAGTGACCAAGGCAGTCTCTGGGACAGGCAGGTTGTCACGGCAAGTGACCAGGCAGTCTCTGGGACAGGCAGGTTGTCACGGCAAGTGACCAGGCAGTCTCTGGGCAGGCAGGTTGTCACGGCAAGTGACCAGGCAGTCTCTGGGACAGGCAGGTTGTCACGGTAAGTGACCAGGCAGTCTCTGGGACAGGCAGGTTGTCACGGCAAGTGACCAGGCAGTCTCTGGGCAGGCAGGTTGTCACGGCAAGTGACCAGGCAGTCTCTGGGCAGGCAGGTTGTCACGGCAAGTGACCAGGCAGGCAGGTTGTCACAACAAGTGACCAGGCAGACTCTGGGCAGGCAGGTATATATGACCTGATATGGTGGAGCCTCCAGGTAGGCTGCAGTCGGATGGCAGATGATCGCTCCCAGGTGAGCAGGCAAGAGCCGGGGATCTCTGCAGATGATGTCCGAACTTCCGGATGGAGCTGCAGTCGGATGGCAGATGATCGCTCCCAGGTGAGCAGGCAAGAGCCGGGGATCTCTGCAGATGATGTCCGAACTTCTGGATGGAGCTGCAGTCGGATGGCAGATGATCGCTCCTAGGTGAGCAGGCAAGAGCCGAGGATCTCTGCAGATGACGTCCGAACCTCTGGATGGAACTGCAGACGGATGGCAGACAGGCAAGCCGACAGGTAACAGGCAGGTAACTGGAATCAGGAGCTGATGGCTGAAACAGAGTTAGACTGCACAGGAACAACATTGCTCGGGCACCTACATTAAGGAGGAAGCCCTTAATATAGGGTGGAGTCCTCCAGCATTGGCTGGAGACTGATTTGGAAAATGCGCGCGGCTCCTTTAAGAGCGGGGGAGGGTGCGGGCGCGCGCCCTAAGGCCAGTAGCAGGGAAGGAGCGCGCGGGACCAGCAGGGCGGAAGGAGGACGCCATAGGCGCAGAGGGGGCTGGGAGCACTGAGGACGCTGAGCGCAGGTGAGGAGAGCGACGTCCCTGTCTGGCAGCAGGCAGGGACGCAGGCGCTACATCTGCTACATACAGTCCAAACTGCAATACATCTCTCCTTATTGATCCTGTATACACAGCCCCATCCTGCTGTATATCTCTTCTGTTAGCTCACAGTACACAGCCCATCCTGCAGAACAAGAACATTGCTCCTCTTAGAAGTTCCTTGCTAGACAAAACACAGCTACGCTGGCAAGATGTCAGATGAGAGAGACACTGCACAGAATCGACCAAGGCTCCTGGAGCTATAGGATGGTTCCAATGGTAACTGAAGGGTAAAGAGAGACTAGAGAGACTCCTAGGAAAGTGAAATGTGCAAAACGGGGCAGATTTTAAAATGGATTATATTGACACAAATTAATAAATACAGTATATGTGCTGTTTATTATAAGACCACATTGTGATTTTGAAAATATATTTTTTTAATTCTGTACACTGGATCCCTATGTTGTATGTTAACTCTTTACTCATTAAAGGCTAATTGGATATATTCAGGAAAAGGAATCAGATCATAGAGGTAACCTACTAATTAAAGGGATGTCTGTATTACTGTTTTACCACTATAATGATGTTTCTGAAGCATACATTGAAAGATATTACTATTAAATCCAGAAATGAACATCTTCTGGTTTTCCTCATGTAAAAGAAATCTTCGGTACGTCAGCTGCCTGCCCTATTAAGAATTCATCTGTTAGATCTTACTAATGTATGAAAGATCAATGAGGCACAACAGTGCAAACTAATATTCTTTGAAACATGGACTATTAATAGAGAATGAGATATTTTTAATAGCCTTCATTGTAGGCATTGACAATAAGTGCATGACAGTAATTAGATTTTGGCATATCCATTATACTTTTTATAGGGTGATTTCTTGCTAGATATGATTATAATGTGTGTTCTACAAGGTTTGATTCAAGAAAGATTACTATCGTTTACTAAAGTCACAATCAACTACAGGTTTTTGGTAATAGTTCATTGCAATAAAAGCAATTGTGACACCTCCTGAGGGTCTGCTAAAATGAAGGCTTCTTTAGTCTAGATATTATATCTAGAATATTTAAACGTGTGCCAAGCAGGGCCGCTTTTGTCAGTAGGCAAGAAAAAGCGGATTAGACGGCAGTCCTAGGTGCCTCTCATGGTGGCGTCATTTTGCCACTCTTGAAGAGTGGCTCTTGGCCGTTTTCTGAACAGGTTGTTAAACTGATAGCGGACTTGGAGAACAGATATTTCACCGTCTTCCCGAATTCAATTGTCATTGTTTCTATCAGACACAAATACAATTGAAAATTAAAGCAGCAAGCTGGCACTTCAAGGATTGAGGTGACGTGCAAGAGCATCATGAGGTCGATGCTGATGTTACTTTAGGAGAACAAGATGGCAGAAAAATAAGTGTTCCATAGTGGAGCCGAAGAAACAAGGAACATTTATTGTGGGCTTTTTATATGAGAGCAAACTATGGTGGGTATAGTATGCCGAGCAGAGAGATGCATTAGAAGGGGCACTGTATAGAGATGGGTGACACGGTATGGTTGGGGCAGTGTGGAGATAAGGACAGTATGATGGTGGAGAGTGTGATAATACAGTGTAAAAAGAGGGCACAGTATGGAGAGGTAATAATATGGAAGAGTAAAGTATGATGAAATATTATGGTGAGGTTACAGCATGGGGGAATACAGTGTGAGGGCACAGTGTGAATAGGGGGCAGTGTGGAGATGGGAACTGTGTGAGGGGAAACATTCAAGAAGGGACAGAGTGAAATTAAGGAAGATAGTTTTGCAGTTATAGATAATAAGGAAGACAAAAGTAGAGAACAGTGCAGAGGTAATATAAAATAAGAGGAACAGTGTGGAGAACATACTTTGTGCAGGAAGCACAGCTAAAGGGTAACTATTTATTCAGTGACACAGTATGGGCAGATATTTTTATATGGGTATAATTATAATGACAATAGTATTATTAGGGGCAGTAGCGTAGCTACCGACTGGGCGGTCGCCCAGGGCCCCGTGCTCTGAGGGGGCCCACCCGGAGCTTCGCTACTGTAACTGTATCGGCATGCACGTCGCGCCGATACAGTTACATTCTGCTGCAGAGCAGGGAGAATCGATCTCCCTGCTCTGCTGCCCAGCCGCTATGGGCCTCTAAGCAGGCGAGGGGGCCCGGTGCCAGCAGTGGGCCCCCTGCCCGTCATCGCAGGTGATGAAAGAGGGAGCCTAACGCTCCCTCTTCCATCATCCCCCTGTCAGCGTCTAACGTCACCGATGCCAACACTGACAGTGGGCGCGATGACGTCAATACTCGGCACCTGCAGTCGGAGATGAGTGGGATCAGGGAGCAGCGCAGAAACCAGGAGGAAGAGAGGTGAGTATTTAGTTTATGGGGGTGCATTACACTACAGAGGGTGGAAATAGGGGTGTATTACACTACAGAGGGTGGCTATGGGGGTGCATTACACTAGAGATGGTGGCTATGGGGGTGCATTACACTACAGATGGTGGCTATGGGGCTGCATTACACTACAGAGGGTGGACATGGGGGTGCATTACACTACATAGGGTGCCTTAGGGGGTGCATTACATTATAGAGGCTGCCTATGGGGGTGCAATACACTTCAGAGGCTGCCTATGGAGGTGCATTACATTATAGAGGCTGCCTATGGGGGTGAATTATACTACAGAGGCTGGATATGGGGGTGCATTACATTATAGAGGATGCTTATGATGGAGCATTACACTATAGAGGCTGCATATGGGGGTGCAATACATTATAGAGGCTGCCTATGGGGGTGCATTACTTTATAGAGGCTGCATATGGGGGTGCATTACATTATAGAGGATGCCTATGGGGGTGCGTTACACTACAGAGGCTGCCTATAGGGGTGCATTACACTACAGAGGCTGCCTGTTGAGGTGCATTACATTATAGAGGCTGCCTATGGGGTGCATTACATTATAGAGGCTGCCTATTGGGGTGCATTACATTACAGAGGCTGCCTATGGGGCTGCATTACGCTATAGAGGCTGCATATGGACGTGCATTACACTACAGAGGGTGCCTATGGGAGTGCATTACACTATAGAGGCTGCCTATGGGGGTGCATTATGCAATAGAGGATGCCTATGTGGGTGCATTACACTACAGAGGCTGCCTATAGGGGTGTATTACACTACAGAGGTTGCATATGGGGGTGCATATGAGGTTGCATTACACTACAGAGGCTGCCTATGGTGGTGCATTACACTACAGAAGCTGCCTATGGTGGTGCATTACACTACAGAGGCTGCCTATGAGGGTGCATTACACTACAGAGGCTGCCTATTGGGGTGCATTACACTATAGAGACTGCCTATGGGGGTGCATTACGCTACAGAGGCTGTCTATGGGGGTGCATTACACTACAGAGGCTGCCTATTGGGGTGCATTACACTATAGAGGCTGCCTATGTGGGTGCATTACACTACAGAGGCTGCCTATGGGGGTGCATTACACTACAGAGGCTGCCTATGGGGGTGCATTACACTACTGAGGCTGCCTATTGGGGTGCATTACACTAGAGAGACTGCCTATGGGGGTGCATTACGCTTTAGAAGCTGCCTATGGGGCTGCATTACGCAATAGAGGATGCCTATGTGGGTGCATACACTACATAGGCTGCCTATTGGGGTGCATTACACTATAGAGACTGCCTATGGGGTGTGCATTGCGCTACAGAGGCTGCCTATGGGGGTGCATTACACTACAGACCCTGCCTATTGGGGTGCATTACACTACAGAGGCTGCCTATTGGGTGTATTACACTATAGAGGCTGCCTATGTGGGTGCATTACATTACAGAGTCTGCCTATGTGGGTGCATTATACAATATAGAGTCTGCCTATGAGGAGTGCATTAGACTATATGGAGACCTATGGGGAGTGCATTATACTATATGGAGGCCTATGGGGAGTGCATTATACTTTATACAATATAGAATCTACCTATGGAGAGTACATTATACTATATGGAGGCTTATGGGGCGTGCATTATACTATATGGATGCCTATAGGAGTGCATTATACTATATGGAGGCCTATGGGGAGTGCATTATACTATATAGAGTCTGCCTATGGGGAGTGCATTATACTATATGGAGATGGTGGACCTATGGGGAGTGCATTATACAATATAGAGACCTATGGGGAGTGCATTATACTATGTGGAGGCCTATGGGGAGTAAATTACACTATATGGAGACCTATGGGGAGTGCATTATACTACATTGAGGCTTTCTAAGGGGCCATCATACAGTGTGGAGATTACAGTGAGGGGGCCAACATACAGCATTGGAGCCATTAAATAGTTTGGGGATATTAAGGGGTCAGTATATATACAGTGAGGGGGCATTGCACTGTTTATAAGAGAGCATCATATTGTGTATAGAGGAGCTGTACAGGGGGGAGACTTTGGACATTATTAAATGTAAAGTGGGCACTTACTGTCATATAGGAATTCAGGTTACTGTGACTGTCAAAGGGGCACACAGAGGGCAATTTTACTTTTTAGGGGACAAAATGTGGGCACTGTTGTCTAGGGCACTTGCACCCGGCACTACTATTTTCTAGAGGGTTGCTTTAGAATTTAGAGGTCACACAGAACCACACAAATAGGTAAAGTAATAGGGACACATACAGCAGCAGCAACTCAGCATTGGGGTATCAGCAGGATGAGCAGTTTGTGTAGGTTGGGAATAGTCCCATTTCGGACAGAGCTGAAAATGTGAGAAGTGTCATGTGTCTTTGTTGTATTCTCTGTAGCCGAGTCCTGGCTGGAGGAGTTGTCATGTCGGTCTGGGCCAGATGGAAAAGGCGTGAAAAGTGAACGATTCCATCAGAAAGAACGTCAGCTGTAAGTCACTATCTGTAACTGTGCTGTGATCTCTTATATGTTCTGTAGGACTGGTATTTACCACTGATCATATAGTGGTAATATTGGTCTTTACATAGAGATTATTTTCAGCAACAGCGCGCTCATCTGCTGAGGTTCTCCTCCACTATTAGGGTGCATCACCCAGTTATATTCAAGGTTACCTGGTTAGGGGCCCACTCAGAAGTTTCGCCCTCCCTGAATCAAAACCCTAGCTACGCCTCTGATTAGGGGCACTGTGATGGGATGCGCTGTAGAAAACTGGAGATGAAAGAAGTCTGCAGAAACAAGATGTGAATGTGAAATTAACATGGCGTCTTGACCAGATGGAGACGAAAAGGGCTGAGAATAACTCCAATCATAGAAGATGTCACCTGAAAGATACCTGGGTGTAAATATTTATTTGTGATAATGTCTGTATCTAATTAGCGTATTTTTCGGACTATAAGACGCACCGGACCATAAGACGCACCTCAAATTTTCAGAAGGAAATAAGTAAAAAAAAATAATTTGTCAAATGGGGGTCCATCTTACAGTCTGAATTCAGCTTACCAGCGAAGGGATCAGCACAGGTAGAGGAGTGGTCACAGGGGTCGTTCGGTGGTCCAGGCTGGTGCGGTGGTGGTGCTCTGTGTTGCAGGGGTGCTCTGTGGGGTGGCTGTGCTCAGTGGGGTGGTTGTGCTCTGTGGGGTGGCTGTGCTCTGTGGGGTGGTTGTGCTCTGTGGGGTGGCTGTGCTCTGTGGGGTGGTTGTGCTCTGTGGGGTGGCTGTGCTCTATGGGGTGGTTGTGCTCTGTGGGGTGGTTGTGTTCTGTGGGTGGCTGTGCTCTGTTGGGTGGTTGTGCACTGTGGGGTGGTTGTGCTCTGTGGGGTGGTTGTTCACTGTGAGGTGGCTGTGCTCTGTGGGGTGGTTGTGCTCTGTGGGGTGGCTGTGCTCTGTGGGGTGGTTGTGCACTGTGGGGTGACTGTGCTCTATTGGGGTGGTTGTGCTCTGTGGGGTGGTTGTGCTCTGTGGGGTGGCTGTGCTCTGTGGGGTGGCTGTACACTGTGGGGTGGTTGTGCTCTGTGGGGTGGTTGTGCTCTGTGGGGTGGTTGTGCACTGTGGGGTGGCTGTGCTCTGTGGGGTGGTTGTGCACTGTGGGGTGGTTGTGCTCTGTGGGGTGGTTGTGCTCTGTGGGGTCACAATATACTTACAAATCCTGTGGCGGCAGTCCCGTGGTGGTCACAATGCAGCCTCCTGTGCTCTGTGGTGAGGTGGTGTCGGGGCTCTGTCATGTGGTGGCAACGGGGCTCTGTGCTGCGTGGGGGGCTCCGCCGGCATTACGTCATAGCCCGAAAGCCCCCTGCAGCTCTGTTGCTGCGACGCGGAGGCCTCCTGAAACATGGCCGCCAGGGGCCTCCAGAAAGATGGCCGCTTGAGGTAGCGCATGCTTAGATTCAGATCTCCGCAACGAGATCTTGTCCCGAGATCTGACGAGATCTCAGGAAGAGATCTCGTTGCCGAGATTTGATTTTGAGTATGCGGCGGCCATCTTTCCGGAGGCCCCTGGCGGCCATCTTTCAGGAGGCCACCACGTTGCAGCAGCTGAGCTGCGGGGGGCTTTCGGGCTATGACGAAATGCCGACGGAGCCTCCCACGCAGCACAGAGCCCCGCTGCCGCCACATCACAGAGCCCCGACACCACCGCACCACAAAGCACAGGGAGGCTGCATCGGGACCGCCGCCGCCACCGGATTTGTAAGTATATTGCGACCATAAGACGCACCCCCATTTTCCAGAAAATTTTTGGAGAAAAAAGTGCGTCTTATGGTCTGAAAAATACGGTAGCTGTGTGGTTCCTGAATGGTTTGCAGTCTGATGATTACTTGTAACAACTCGCAATATCTCCTCCACATATTGGCAGCTGCAGCTTATCATGATACAAAAATATATGTGACTGACCTGACATTGAAATTGATCACTGTACTAAAATTGGTTCTGAATTGATGTACTGATGGTGTTTCTTTTTCTGTATTCCTGTACTGATGTTGGCTCCGTTGCTGTCTCTATGTATTGATTTGGTTCTGATTAAGTGTTCTGATTACATGTACTGATGATGATTCTGGTGATTTATTCATGTGCTGATGGTGGTTCTGTTGTTGTATTCATGTAGTGATGATGTATCTGGTGTTGTACTCATGTGCTGATTATGGTTCTGGTGCTATATTCATGTACTGATGGTGGTTCAGGTGCTGTATTCATGTACTGATTGTGGGTCTAGGGCTGTTTCTATGTATTGTTGATAGGTCTAGGACTGTATATATGTACTGATGGTGGTTCTTGTGAGTATTCATGTGCTGTATTCATGTACTGATGGTGTTTCTGATGGTATATTCATGTACTGATGATGGCTCTCATTCTGTATTCATGTACTCATGATGGTTCTGTTAATATAGTCGTGTACTGATAATGGTTCTTGTGATGCATTCATGAACTGGAAAAGGTTCTGGTGGTGTATTTGTGTACTGATGATGGGTCTGGTGATGTACTCATGTACTGATGATGTCCTGGTGTTGTATTAATTTACTGATGATAATTCTTGTGAAGTATTCATGTACAGATAAAGATTCTGGTGTTATATTCATATACTGATGATGGTTCTGGTGATGTCTTCATTTTCTGATTACAGATGAGCGAGCGTGTTCAGAAAACGTTCGTCAATCTCAAATTCGACATGGACATAGCCCATTTGGATTCGTGTTCGCTTTCACAAGCACTTTTACTCAAAGTCAGCAAAATGCAGTCATAGTTCGGTAAGTCATAGCGTATCCACTAATGCTTTTGTTATTTGGCTAAATTGTTTGAAGAGGAGAGAGGTTAGAAGAGTGTGTGAAGAAATTATAGGAGCGGTGCACGCTTTTTTTCCCTTAACTTTATGTGTGTTGATTCCGACAACCAATCAGGGCGCAAAAACCATTCACAATGTCATGACACAAGGTCTTCGGTAATTGGCTGCTGAAGTCACATATCCCTGGCCATATAAAAAGCAGACATTTTGTTTTGCTTGTGCCATTGTCTCAGTGTCTCAAACAGAGAGTACGGGTCCTTCACTAAAAGCTATTTCTGGGAAAATGGGGCTTCCCCAGTTAAATAGATAGGGGCCTGTCCTGTGTGAAAACGTTTTTCCATTTTCGAATTTTAAATTTTGCAAAAAAATGTGTGGCAAATCTCCGGGGAAACCCCATTTTTTACCCCCCCCCCATCCTTTTGCAAAAAAAATTTTGTTTCAGTGACAAATCAAATGCCAATTATCCACTTAAAAAAAAACGTTAGGCCTAATGTTTTTTGTACAGCCACGATGCCCCCAAAAAACTACTCCCAAAATTTTTTGTGAAAAAAAACTGTTTCAGAACAAATTAAAAAGGCCCCGATTTCCCCCTTAAAAATTTATTTGGGGCCAAAAATTGGGGTTTCAGTCTGGAGGGGCAATTTGGCAAAACCAAATAGTTTTTCGCTAAACTGTTTTCAGTGGCTTTAAACATTAGGCCAGATTTTTCCCCTTAAAAATCATTAGGGGCCCAAATGGGGGTGGTGCAGTCACGAGGGCCCCAAAATTTTTTACCCCCCAAAAAATT